>VZQC01012420.1:812320-1412320 GCA_009823505.1 Rhizomys pruinosus | reverse complement strand
AGCATTTGTTGCTGTTTGTTTTGGTATCATGGCCGCTCTGACTTTGGGAAGATTTAATTTCCATTCCCCTTATGACAAAAAGACATTAACATTACATTTGTATTTCATTTTTTGTGAACTCTGTTTAGTTCATTGACCCAATTTTTCATTACACTGATTTTTTTTGGGGGGAGGGGAATATCTACTTTTTAAAAATATGTTTTTGTAGTCTAGAAACTAGACCTCTGTCAGAGCTACAACATATTTTTTTCAATTCTGTAGGCTCACACTTCATTCAAATGATGGCGTCTTTTGCTGTACATAAAGTTCTAGCTTCATGAGATCCTTTATGTCAATTGTAGGACTTAATACCTACACTATCAGAACTCTCATCAGAAAGTCCTTTCCAGTGGCTATGAAGTCCCAGTGGTCCTCCTGTTTCAGATTTAGGATATGAAGTCTTGGGTTGAGATCTTTGATCCATCTGGAGTTGAGTTTTGTCCATAGTGAAGGATAGTGATCTAATTTCATTCTAATTTCATACATGTAGCTACCCAGTTTGACTAGAATCATTTGTTGAATATGATGTTTTTTCTCCAATATGTATCTGTCAAGCATCAGGTGGCTGTAAATGTATAATCTTCAATCTGCTCCTCCAATCTATCCTGTTGATTAATGAGTCTGTTTTTATGTCAGTACGGTACTGTACTGTCTTTTTGAGGGGGACAGGGGTAGCACAATTTTATGGCCATAACATATGTAGAAAGCAGTTTGACAGCATGACCCTTTAGAGAAACAGTATCATAGGTTCTCTCCTAGGGCTTATACGTTCCCTATCCAAGGGTGGTTTTAATTTTTTTTGAGAATTTCATGCCTGAGTATTTTATCTACACTATTCCCACCCTTCCCAGCCCCTCCATCTCTTCCCATTTGTCCTCTCTCCCATCACTATTTCTTATCCTCTTTGTGAAAACTGGTTCTCCCTCCCTCTGTATCCTTTGATTCCCTTCTCAAGATTCTCTCATTCTTGAGACCTTAATGAAGTTTTCCTCTTCCAAATTGGCATGTTGTTCTAGATTGTCTTCCATTGCTGTGACAAAACACTCTGACTAACACCAACTTGGGGAGGAAAGGGTTTATTCAGTTTACATCTCCTAGGTCACAGTTCTTCACTCAGGGAGTCCAAGGCAGGAGCTGAAACACAGGCCATGGAGGAATGCTGTTCACTGGCTTGCTCCCCTGGCTCATGCCCAGCCTGCCTTCTTATATGGTACACAACAACCTGCCCAGGGTGGCACTACTCATTGTGGGCTGGGCCCTCCCACACTGCTCAACAATCAAGACAATACTCCACAGATGTGGCCACAGGCCAATCCAATGGAGCCAAGTCCCTAATCTAGGCTCCCTCAACCCAGGTGTGTCAAGTTGACACTAAAGCTATCCAGCACACATGTCAAGTACTTTTTGTTATTGTTGTCATGGAAATTTTGTTAGACTACCATACTGAGGAACTTTCATAGGTGCAGCTTCCTTCTCATATAGAATGCATTAAATTGCAGCAGGTATTTTGTCCTGGCTCTTACAGTATTTCCATCCCCTCTTTTGTGAAGTACCCTGAGCCGTAGGTGTGGACTTTGCATTGAAGATATAGCACATAGGGAAGGGCAGATAATAGACACTTATTCTCAACATTTGATCAATTGTGGTACTTTGTAATAGTTTCCATCCGTGTAAGAAGAAACTTCTTGATGAGTGGTTAGAGCTACACTCATCAGTGAATATAAGGACGTGCATTTAAAATATAGTAAGAAATTTATGTTGGTCAAGGAAAGGGACTATAGTAGCTTCTTTTTTAGAGTCTACGACTTCTCTAACAATGTGTGCTTACATTACTGTGCATTGATTCTCTCCTGTTGAGTGGGTCTTATTAGACAGTTGATGATAACCCCCAAGATAAAAATGCCACTACTATACCATAGATATAATTTGCTGGACCACTCATTGCTGAGGTTCTTATGTTTTACGGTTGGGTAGGAACATTGATTGTCTGTCTCCACTGGCAGTTTTCTTAGTACTTTATGATACTGTGACAGCTGTTCTTTAGGGAAGAGACTTCATGGTCAGTTCCAGTTCTATTGCTCCAAATCCTGTTATTCTTGTTTCATCCATTCACATACATATTTCATGACTTCATTATTCTTCATAGTTTAGTAGAACTCTACAGTGTAAATGTACCACATTGTCATTGTTTATCCATCAGTGGAGAAGCATTTGTTTCCATTTCCTAACTATTGTTAAAAAAAATAAAAGAAGTAAACATGACAGAGCAAGTATCTTTGTCATAGGAAACTGAGTCCTTTAGGCCTATGCCACAGAGAGGAAGCTGGGTAATTTGGTAGATTTATTTTGAGCCTTTTAAGAGTTCTCCACACTGATTTCCATAATGGCTGCACCAGCTTGCACTTCTACCAGCAGAGAATGAGGTCTTTCCTTCTCCACCTCTTCACCAATCTTTGTCTGTTATTTTCTTGATCTTAGCCATTCTGATTGGATGAAACCTTAATGTAGTTTTAATTAGCATTTCTGTAATGCTGAGAATACCAAGCTCTTTTTAAGGTATTTCTTGGCCATTTTTATTTCTTATTTTAAGAACTCTCTGCCCATTTTAAAATTGAGTAATTTGTTTTCTTGATTCTTTGTCTTTTGAGTTTTATATATATTCTGGAAATGAGTCCTCTATCATATGTATAGCTGGCAAAGATTCTCTCCCACACTGTGGGCTTCAGTTGCACTTAACTCATTTTCCTCTACTGTACAGAAGCATTTTAGTTTAATGATGTCACATTTGGCAATTGGTGGCCTTATTTCCTGAGTGTTGATGTATAGTCTATCTAGTCAGATTCCTTCTAAGACTTTTACCATAAAATAATGTTAAATATTGTCAAAGGCCTTCTCTGTATCTATTGAGAAGATAACGAAATTTTTGTCTCGAGGTTCATTTATGTGATTAATTATATTTATTGAATTATGTATTTTGGATCATCCCAGCATCTCTGTAATAAAACCAACTTGATCAGGGTGGATGATCTTTTTTGATAGATGTTTGTATGTGTTTTGCAAGGATTTTACTGAGAATTTAGGCATATATTTTCATTAGGATTATTGGTCTGTTGTCATGCCTTTACCTGGTTCTGGTATTAGAGTATTCCTGGCTTTCTAGAAGGAGTTTGGGAGTCCTCATTTTTGAATAATTTAAGCAGTATTTGTTGACGTTCTTCTTTGATGTTCTGGTAAAAATGCTGCTGTGAATCCATCTGCACCTGGATTTTTATAGACAAAGGATTTTATTACTGTTTTCATAATTTTATTTGTTATGGGTCTTTTTATATCTTTTCTTGGTTTAACTTTGGTGGTTTTGTTGAATCTAGAAATTCATTTCTTTTAGAATTTCTAATTTAATACAGTATTGCTTTTTAAAGTATCCCCTTATAATATTCAGGATTACTCTAATATTTGTTGTAATGTTACCTTTTTAATTTCTGATTCTGACTTGGGTCTTCTCTTTCTTTTTAGGTTAGTTGGGCTAAGGGTCTGTAAATCTTGTTTATACTTTTTAGATTCATTAACTATTTAAATTGTTTACTTTGTTTCTATTTCATTGATTTCTGCTCTGATGTCTATTCTTCTCATTTGCTGGGATTAGTTTGTCTTCTTGTCTTTCTAGAAACTTGAACTGTATCATTAAGTCATTTGCTTGTCCACATTCTGGTTTTTTTTTTCAATTTAGGTGCTTAGAACTATAAATTTCCCTCTTAAAATTGCTTTGAAGGTGTCACAGAGGTTGGGCATGTATATGTGGGGGGTGGGGGGTGTTGGTTATGGGTGTGGTGTTTTGATTTTCACTTAACCATGGATATTTTTGTTTCTTTCTTGATGTCTCTATTCACTCATTCATCATTCTGTTGTTCTTTAAACTCTATAAGTTCATGAAGTTATTCGAGCTTAATTTTGTTGATTTTAAGATTTATTGCATTGTAATAAGATAAGATATTTGAAATTGTTTCTTTTTTTTTTTTATTCATTAACGTTTATTTTTTGCCAAAGTATGTGGTCAATTTTATTGAAATTTTCATGGACTTCTGAGTATAATTTGCATTCTTTGATTCTTCAGTGGAATATTTGTAGATGTCTCTCCATTTGATGTATGGTATCATTTAATTCAGTTGTTTCTCTAACCTTTGACCAGGTGACTTATTTGTTGAAGAAAGTGGGGTATTGAAATAGTCTGGTTTTGATTTGGTCTTAATATGTGTCTTGAAGTCCAGTAGTCCTCTTTCTAAAATTGGATTCACCCAAGTTAAGTGCATATATTTTATGTTTTAATGTTTTTTGGTTGTTTGTTCCCTTGATCAGAGTGTAGCAACTTTATCTCTTCTGATTAAATTTAGCTTGAGTCTGTTTTGTCCTATTATAGGATAGCAGTGCCTGCCAAGTTCTTGTTCCCATTTGCCTATAGTATTTTTTTTTTCATTCTTTAACTCTAAAATTTCTTTCAGACAAGAAAAATGGATTTGATGTCTTAATTCATTTATCCATCATGTATCTTCTGATTAGTGAGTACAGGCTAGTCATATTTACAGGTATTAATGAAAGATGAGTGTCAATACTGTCATTTTGTTTGTGTGCTTATTCTTATTTCGTGTTTCTGTAATAATGTCTTTATTTGATTCATTTTGGGTATGGTTATTTCTTTCTTCAAACTATTGTATTGCTTTTAGGATTCTCCATAGGGCAAGTTTGGTGCACACGAATTCTTTCAGCATAAAAAATTTTCTTTCTTCTTTACCTATGCTATCAGATAAATAGATGATAAAGATTTATTTCCCATTCTATGGGTCATAACTAAATCAATAAAGAATATTTTTAAATGCAATTCAAATTAGCATATATATGTATGTTCTTACAGAGAATTTGTTATCATTCTATAGAGTAAATCATCATGTTCCATGACTTTTTCTATACCTCCCAGATAATTATTATCATTTTATTAATGAAGACTATGTATATTTAATACATATATCAAAATAACAGCAAATAGAATCATAAAATATGCATTTATATTTTAAAAGATTAGCAAATAAAATCTGTTAGCTTTAAAATACAGTAAGTGCATCATAAATTAATGAAAAGAATTCAGTATTAGGATACCCATTTGTGTACATCAGTCCTAAGCTCATAACATGTGAAATGAGTACACACACAATGCGATTACCATTGGAGTAGTTCTTGTCTGAGCTGGCTTCAGTCTTTACCAGCACATAATCACACTGTTTTTTTATACATTTTTAAAATATTTATTTATTTATTTATTTATTTATTTATTTATTTATATAAATGTACTGTCTGCATGTAGGTTTGTGCACCCAAATCACACTGGTTTTAATGCTATAAAAGGTCTTAAAGTTTGATAACTGCTGTGCTGTCCTCATCTTGGAATACTCAATGATGGGTTAACAAGGACTTATTATTAAATAGCATTCACTTTGAACACAGGCAAATCTGGGTTTGAATCCTGCTTCTATCACTTATTACCTACCCAGTCAGATGGGAATCATTTAACCTGGCTTTGCTATGTTCTGTGAAATACCATATCAGAGGTAGAAGTTAGTATCTGACAATGGTATGTACCTGGTAAATAATAGATTAAATAATATGTTGATCACGATTTCGTTGTAGTGATGGTGGTAGAGCTCTGGTTTGCAATTTTTTATAGTTCTGATATTTACGAAAAGGAGGAACTGGCAGCTCTGATTTGAACTAAGCTTCCTTTATAGGGAAAGAAAATTTTCAACAAATTCTTGAAATCTCAGCCCCATTAACTTTGAAGAAGTACATTCACAATAGAGGGAGTGGCAGAAGAGCAGGCACAGAGGGAGGCTTGCAATCAGACGGGGGTTCCAGGAGCAAGCTTGTTGGTCAGTAACATGATTCTGGTTGGGTTTGGGTTAGAATCTCACCTCACTATTTGTTAGATCTCAGAAAAATGACTTTTCTTGATGTCTTATATCTTCTTATTTTCAAAATGTAGAGGTGGGCTAGGATGTAGTTCATATGGTACAATACAATGATTGCATATCATACACAAAACCATCTATTTGATTTCCAGGAGTGTAGCAGCAGATGCACTGTAATCCCAGGACCCAAGAGATGTAGTTAGGAAGATCAGAATTTCATTGTCATCCATGGCTACATAGTAGTGAGGGTGAAGCCAGATTTGGATACAAGAGATTTTATCTTTAAAAAAAATAGGCATGGCAGTATATAGAAAGTTTGAATATCTTTATCAATATTTCAGAATTTATAACATTTTCAGATTTTTGGAATATTT
The DNA here is from genome assembly GCA_009823505.1 of Rhizomys pruinosus. Classification (NCBI taxonomy): domain Eukaryota; kingdom Metazoa; phylum Chordata; class Mammalia; order Rodentia; family Spalacidae; genus Rhizomys; species Rhizomys pruinosus. Next base: position 1,405,953 of record VZQC01012420.1, on the reverse strand, counting down.
GCCCCTACGTACTTGGGGGTGACTGAAGGTTAGTCATAAGGTTCCATATGTTTCATATGTAATTTATATGTAGCCTGAAAATAATTTTAAACAGCGATTTTAGCATGTCCATGTTTTGATTATAATTTATCATATAAAGTCAGGTGAGGAATCTTCAATATGTAGTGTCTTTTCAGGGTCCAGAAAAAGAGAGAGTTTATATATCTTGGGTGTCAGATCTTAAGATGGGCAAAAACTGTGCTTACCTCACTGAGTTGTTTTGGTTGTTGAATAAGTTTATATGCATAAAGTATGTTGAGGTCTACTTAGCAAACTGTAAATGACATTCAGGTGATAAAATGTAGGACTGTGTCTGATAAAGATTTAAGGAAGTGAGCAAGGACCAGTCCTTAGTAGGAGTAACCTGCTATGTCGAAGGCCCTGAATATGACCTTTTAGGCAATAAAAGTCCATGAAAATGTTTAAGCAGAATTGTGACATAATCTGAACTGCCTTGTAAAAACTGCTGTGACAATGTTAGAGAGAGACATGAAGAATTGTGAAATAAGAGTTGCCTTCCCTACTTACACACCTGACAAGACAATTTTGGTTTCTAGTGTGAGCCGTAGTCAGTGTTGAGAAGAACATTGTCAGTGCAAGATAGCTCCTTCTGGCCACATCTGTCCCAGTGAGCACTGCGGCCACAACATCTGTCCCAACAGAGCAGTCTGATAAAGGTTCGGTCATAAGTCACATCGAGAATAATGACTTCCACTTGCTCTAGATTGACACCCTTCATTATAGCTTTCCCAAACCAACGTCATGTGAAGCCACAGATAATCTGCTGTGGGCTTCAGCACTCCAGTCCCATGATACCCAGTGTGATGTCCTCATACTTCTGAAGAGCTGCCAGAGCATCCCTGGATACAGGCCTGTCAGTCTCATTGTCATTCACAGCAAACGTAATGGCAGCCAATCAACAGTGTTTATTGAGCCCCCACTGTGCTTGCAGCACATGAATAAGACTACAGAAAACTGTTGTGGCAAACAGAGCAGTAGGAGAAGGTGTAAGTACCCCTTGTGCAGACACTTGTGTGACACTTCTGTCAATAGCATCAGCTTTTCCAGGCCATCAAGGATTACTCAATACCACTAGAAATGTGATTCTGTCTGGCCCTCTGCCAATTTCTGTCAGCTAAGGATTCTCCAGGCTTTGGACAAGTCTAACAGAAAATTCTCTTTACAAATCAAAGAATCTGTCAGTTTTCATGAATGATCAGTTATCTTTAGATTGCCATTATATTTACTTACTCATTGGAGTTCATGTCAAACACCAACAGTACTAAAAATAGAGAGAAACAATTTCTCAAATACTGTATTTAGTTTAAGAATATTCAACATTACTGCAAAATATATTTTCTCCAGCGGTTTGAAATATATTGCTTATTTTTAAAGATAAGCCATTGTGAACTCTCACGGGGGGTGGGCAAAACAAAATGCATATAGAGAATAAAACTGCATTCTGGAAACTTATTTCTCTATAATTTACTTTAGCATCTTTTTATACATTTAAGATATATTTAGAGAAAGAAAATTTAAAGAAAAGAAGTAAAATCCTAAAGATTTAAAACCAATCTTTTTCATCATAAGTAAAAATAGAATTATCTTTTATTGTAATTTCCCATCTTATATGAAAGCCATTTCACGTATCATTTTCCCAGTTTCAGTTACTAAGTAATGCTGAGCTGCTCTAGGTGGTTACCTTCTATATTTTGGGTTTTCTTTACTTTCTGTAAAATATAATTCTCTGTACACATTTCATAATTACTTTCACAAATAAAGGTAAAGGTCCTAGTTACAGATCTCAACTTCATCCAAAAAACAGGACTGAACAGTATGTAAGATTATTTGACTCCTTGAAAAGAAAAACATTTTGGAGATACAGTTTGTGTGACAACAACATGCATTTAGCAAATCAAAAATTAATCAAATCCATGCCAGTGACAGGAGGTGATTCAGCTAGCTGGCTGGCGGTAAAGGTTGCTTAACAGGTTTCAGATTTCTAATTGGTTATCTAGCTTGCTAAGTAGCAGCTGGTCTTTAATTAGTTGAAAAATTATTAACACTAAGAGTTGTCTTAAAAAGAGAAAAGAACAAAATAATTAGAATGTTAGAATCCATGTGGCTAGAGCTTATCCGTGCTTGTCAATAGATGATTTCCTAATAAGTTTTAAAATATTCCTGTACCACTTACTCTTCTAAAATGTAACACATGCAAATGTAAAATCTCAGTAGATTCCCGGAATGCAATAGCCCCAAACAAAAACCTGCTTGCCATTTAATAATTCTCTTTGATTATGAAATGATCCTCAGCACCCTTTCCAGGCTGAATATGTAATTGTTAAGTGAATCTTACAACAGAATTCATTACCGAAAGGCTTACTAAATTCTCTGGCTTGATTTGTGATAAATATAATGACATGAGTGAAAATATTAGTTACTTTACAGATGACAGGAAAATTCCCTTTGTATATTAGTTCCCTTTAAAGATCAGCAAGAAATTAATTTTGCCTATGATGCTAAGAATCCCATATTTGCCATTATGCAATAATAACTCTACCTAATTTAGTATAAAGTTGAAAAATACTAGATGTTTTGTTGGTATAAAAAGTCTACATATAGATAGGAAATGAAATTTTAAATAGATAAACCAATAGATAGATGATAGATACATAGATAGATGACAGGTCGATACAGATAAATAAATAGCTGATATATACATGATATTTAAATAGATGATGGGTAGATTTCTATGATTTTCATATAGTCTAGTTTGGTGGTTTTTAGACGTGCCCCCTTCTCTACACCTTGACCCCTACTTCCTATCCAATTTAATCAACTTCCATACACACACACAGACACAAAAAACACACACACACAGACAGACACACACACACACACACACATATATATGTGTGTGTGTGTGTGTGTGTGTGTGTGTGTATGTTCAATAGCATATGACTTGTGTCCTCAAATGTCCTTCAGTGTGGCTCCATCCATAGTGGCCACCAAGAGTCCCATCTCCTATAAGAATGTCTTCCCCCCTCCCAGGAGTCACCAATTGCCAAAATTCTTAAGGCTGTGCTGGGATTTCTTTTTTTTTTTTTTTTTTGTGCTGGGATTCTTTTTTTTTTTTTTTTATTTTATTTTTTAATTAGTTTTTATTGATGCTATGTGCATTTCATACATTTTTCCCTTCAGTTCAGGCTTATTTCCTATTCCCTCCCCCCCACCACCCCATCCCAGATCATGCATTCTGCCATAACTGTCCTTCATCTTTCTCTCAGTTTTTTTTTTTCATTTTTAGCCTATAAGTGATGATCCATGGAGTACAAGCATCCTTCATGCAAAACCTATCTGCAGGCTGTTGTTCAAACACCTACAGCCCCACATCCAGTGGGGGGTGACAGGTTGTTTGTTCAATCAAGTTGATCAAATGAGTGTCCAGACTACATTGCTGTAGTTTTCACATTCACCCCAATGCACCTTACATTCTACCACGCCCCCTCTTCCGAGGTTGTTCCTAGGCTTAGAAAAGGGGACAAGGGTGGATGAGAGGTAAAACAGTCCACTCTCTCTGGAGCTGTGTACTTGGACTCTGGTCAATTGTGGCTGTTTCCTTTCATGGGCTGACAGTTTTTCCAGGATACCTTTCGATCTACTCAATGAAGAACAAGCAATTAGATATATAGGTATTTAAGCAGCACTATAGTTATGGTAGGTTACTTTAGCATAGACACATGTTTGGATATGTTAATCCATGAATTACAATTTCCCCCCTGTTAAATATGACAGGGTCTTACTGTGGCTTATAACATCTCCTAACCTGTAGAGGATGTAAGCTTGTGGCATCAGCCATGGGTTATTTCTCCAAGGGGAGAGCCAATAGCCATTAGATTTGGGATAATACAGGCACATGGTGCCTCTGCTGCACCAGTATTTCCAGGCAGGTGAGGTGTAGGCTGGTGCTGACGGTGGAGTCTTGCTTGACTCAGGGAGACCCATATTTGCTTTATGGTTTAGTGGCCTTAGTTACACTCTCTGGTCATTCCAGAGGCCATCTGTACACTTGCATGTGTGGTCTCAATACATCCCTCCCATTTTGAACGTCAGGTCTTCGGCAGCAGGGTCTTATTGCGTCTCCCTCCTGTAGGTATCCCAACTTAGAGGAAGGAGCCCTTACCTTTGTGGGGCCTTGGATCCCCTTGGCCAACATCCACCTGGTAGAACAATCCATTGCTGATGTCAGAGCTCCTTCATTCATATAATTTTGCCTGATTGCATAGCCCTGGACTTTAGTATTAATTTGGTTTCTGAATAGAGAAGTAATCCCTCCACAGTTCCCATGTCTAGTAGTCATTTAAAGAAAGCAGTTTTACTAACCGGGTTGATTAATTAATAAGAAGTTACCTCTACGAAAGTCTGCTCCAATTTAACCAGTTGGGAGACGACTCGTCTTCGTCTCATCTATTTCTCCTCTTTGTCTAGGGTGGGAAGGCAAGGAAGTCTCTCTCAATCAGAACCTTTGTGGAACCTAGAAGGTAAGTTTCCATAGGACTCATTATAATAGTTGTTACATGTAGGGCCACAGGAGGGGTTCGATGTTTATGGCCATTGAGGTTTTCTTCCTTGACTGTTCAGACGGGTCAGCCTTTCCGTTGTCACTTTTTGGTACATCCTACTCACAATGCAACTGATCTTTTCCATTTCTCCAGCCTTAAGTTGGGGGGGGGCCGGTGAGTTCTGTCCTGTTGGAACAACCAAATCTTTTCCCATAGTAGTTTTAAGACTTGAATTGCAAGGGTTTGATGAAAAGGTTTCAGTTTCTGTATCCCCTTCCTTTTTTTAGCGTATGAGTCTCAAGAAGACAGTTGTATTATAAATGACTATAGGGTGGGATCAAGGCACAGCTTTCATTCCAAATTCACCATGTTGTTTTGGGTGGATATATCTGATTAACTTGGTAAGCAAAACTTAATTTTTAGTTTTTTAAATCATCTTAAAGAGATGACTACAAGGATGATACTGTACAACCCGAGGAAAATTCTAGAGAAACCTTTTATGTGTCCACCCAAAGTTTTTGCTCTACAGATTTTATGTAAACCAAATGTGGGCAACAGCGAATTATATCTCCATTTAATCAGATGCATTACCATTTTTATCATATTCTGTAAAACCAATGTTGTTTAATATTACACATTGTTTACTTTATTTTTTTATTTTTTTATTTTTTATCTTTTTATTATTCTGTATGTGTATCACGTACGTCTGCATGCAGGTTTGTGCACCCGTGTCGTGCAATGCCGCGGAGGTAGAGACAGAGGGTCTCGGTGTCCCTGGAACAGTTCTCCTGGAATTGGCGTTTTCACACGGCTCTCCGCCGCCATAGGGTGCTGGGGATCAACCCGGGGTCCTCTGTAAGAGTGGTCGGCGCTCTTAACCGACTAGGCCAATCTCTCCAGCCCTACTTTTTACCTTTTACTAAGTCTAAAACACCATGTAACCTATAGACGTGTCTAGGCGAAACTGGGTACTGCTGAGCTCACGTCAATTAAATATGCCTAATCGAATATACACCCGTGTCCCTCTCCCACCATCCCCCCTTTCCATGAGTTCACCATTTCAGTCCCATTTTCTGATGCAGTCTTTCTGTTGTTCTTTACTATGCATCCCTCCCATGGAAATATTTTTTTTTTTTGTTTGCATAACTTTAAAATTTATTCATAAAAACTGCAGCAACACATTGAAAAGATTTATAAATAAACAGACAGTTAATAATACACTATCACATTATTAAATATATTTACTGTATAATTTTCATGGTCAACATATTAATACTAATTATTGAAAATTAATAATAAATACTTGTAGATTGACCGTGGAGTATTACTCATAATTTAATTTTTGCCTACAATATACATAAAAAACATTAGGGAGGAAAATAAACTAAAAAATTTTTAAAAAGCTTTAAATTTAATAATATTTTGAGTAAAGCGTTCAGAATCGCCCTTACAGGGTAAAATTTGAGATTAAAAATAGATATTTTAAATACAGCTTCTTCAATCTATTTCCAAGAATAAAGGAGATCTCCTTAATTCCAAAATCCAAAGTATTTCCAAATGTCTGTCACACCTTTCTTATATACTTCTGGACAGGCACGGTTTTCTGGCCACAGCTCCATAATACTGCGGGAAGTCGTGTAGAGTCCAACATTTCTGAAACATTTCTGGCTCGATTCTCAGCAGGGAAAGGCAGTTTGATTAGCATTCCTTTCAGAAATAAACAGATCAAGAAAGTAACTGAGAGTTAAAGATAAAAAAGATTAGTTCCCCTGGCTAATTAGAAGATTTCTCCCATTTTTCTCTTTTCCTCAGTAGGTGGGGCTCCTTGTCTTTTACTGTGACTTTATGACATCCCAATTTCTTTCTTTTTTTTTTTTTAAATTAATTTTATTGATGCTTTGACATTCATACACTTTTTCCAATTCAGTTCCGGGCTTATTTCCCTTTTCCCTCCCCCCCCACCCCCACCCATCCCAGATCATTGCTTTCTGCCATAAACGTTCTGCATCTTTCTCTCAGTTTTTTTTTTTCATTTTTAGCTATAGTGATAATCCATCACTTATAGCTAAAACATGGATATCACTCATGGAGAAATATTTATATCTGGGTTTTGGTACTAGATCCACATATGAGGGACACCATTGTCGTTTGTTTTTCTGGGACTGTGTTATTCACTTAACATAATGTCTTCAAGCTCCATCCATTTACCTGCAAATTCATTTGATGTGTTTCCCTCTTTATGCTGCCTTTAGTATTTCCCATTGTATACATGTAACCACATTTTCTCTATCCATCGTCAGTTGAAGGGCACGGGCTGGTTCCAGTTTTTGCTATTGCGAACAGAACTGCAATAAACATAACTGTGCATTCATCTCTGTGCAGAGTAAGTAAGTTGTTCTTGTGGGTATATACCCAGGAGTGGTATGACTGGGTCCCACAGAGGGCTCATTTTGAGTCTTCTGACGGGTTCTCCACATGGCTTTCCACTAGTGGCGTACAAGTTTACATTCCCTCCAGCAATGGATGAGGTGTCCCCTTTCCCCAAACCTCTCCAGCACTTGGTAATCATTTGTTCTTGATCCTAGCCCAGTCTTATTGGAGAAGGTGATATCTCAAAGTGGATTTGTCATTTGCATTTCCTAAATTATCAGAGATGTTGAACACTCTTCAGAGTTCTCGGCCATCTCTAAAACTCTACTCTGTGAACTCTCTATTCATATCTTTGCTCCATCTTTGCAGTGATTCATGTGTTTTCTTTTTCTTTGGTTTTTTGAGTAGTTGTATACTCTGGGAAATTAATGCTTTGTCAGATTGTATCTGCTGTTGAAGGTTTCCTCCCACTCTGTGGGTCTTCTCTTCACTTCCTTTTTGCTTCCTTTGATGTACAGAAGCTTTTGAGTTTTATGAGGTCCCATTTGTCAATTGTCGATCTTATTTCTTGTTGCAGCTGATGTCTGATTTAGGGAGTCTTTTCCACACCTATGTCTTGTAGTCCTGCTGCCAACTTTTTCTTCCTATCACCTCCGCAGTTTGGGGTTTTCACGTTGAGGTCTTTGTCCATCTGGAGTTGACCTTTGTACAAGGTGAGAGGTAGGGGTTTAATTTCATTCTCTACAAGTGGTGATCCCGTTTTGCCAGCACCCACTTGCTGAAGATGCTGTCTTCTTCCTTGTGTCTTCTTGGCCCCCTTGTCAAATATGAGGTGGCTGAAATTGTCTGAGCTCAGGTTTGGGATCCTTCAGTTTTATTCCATTGGTCAAAACTGGTCCTGTGTTTTGCCAGTACCAGGCTGTCTGTATGACTATAGACCTATAGATAGTTTGATGTCTGGTATAGCGATCCCCTTGTATTGCTCTTTTCACTCGGGTTTGCTTTGGCTATCTGGGGTTCTTTTGTTTTTCCAAATGTAGTTGAGGATTTTTTTTCCAGGACTGTGAAGAAACTCTTATGCGATCTGATTGGGATTTGCATTAAATCTGTCACTAGTTTGGGTAGGATGGCACATTTTTACCATATGTATTTTTCCCAATCCATGAGCATGGGAGGTTTGTCATTCTTCTGATGTCTACCTCAATTTCCTTTTTCAGGGGTTTAAAAATTTTTGTCGTAGAGACCTTTGGTATCTTTGGTGGTTATGTTTGTTCCTAGGTAATTTTATTGTTTTGGGGGCTCTTGTGAGTGGGAAGGTCTCCTTGTAGTCCTTCTTTAATTGCTTGTTGTTGGCGTACTTGTACAGACAAAGGCTACTGATTTTTTCCTAGTTTTATTTCTGTATCCTGGCCACTACCACCGCTTAATCGTTTCTAGGGTTTTCTGGTGGAGTTCTTAGATCCCTTCGGAGGACAATCAATCATCAGCAAAAAGGGATTGCTTTTTGACTTCCTCTTTTCCAATTAGCAACTCCTTTCATTTCCTTTTCTTGCCTTATTGCCCTCGCTAGGGTTTTCTAGCACTATATTGAAGAGGATGTGGTGATTGACCAGGGGGCATCTGCCGATGTTTCCTACCTTTAAGGGGGAATAATGCTCTGTCATTCCCCATTTCGGATGATATTGGGCTGTGGGTTTTCTGTATATGGCCTTTGATTAATTGAGGAATGATCCTCCAGACCCATTTCCTCCAGGACTTTAACATGAAAGGGTTGCTGGATTTTGTCCAAAGGCTTTTTCAGCATTCAATTTAGATGATGGCTTGGTTTTTGTCCTTCAGTCCATTGATTATGTCTTGATGATGTTTATTGTGATTTTCGTATGTGAACCATCCCTGCATGTTTGGTATGATCAACTTGGTCACGGTGGATGCTTTTCTTGATGTGAATCTGTATGAGATTTGCCCGAATTTCTGTTTGGAATTTTGGAATCTGTGTTCATTAGGCGATGGGTCTGTAGTTCTCTTTTTGGTTTGTATCTTTCCCTGGTTGGTAGTAGCGTAATTCTGGCTTCACTAGAAGGAATTTGGGAGAAGTCCCTCCATTTGTATCCTTCTAAACAATTTAATAGTAATGGTTTGTAAGTCTTTACGAATATTTGTAGAATTTTGCCGTGAATCCATCCGGGCTGGGCATTTTTTGGTTGGGGTGCTACTTATTACCTCTTCGATTTCTTCCTGTATATTGGTCTGTTTAGTCTGTCGATCTTCTTCTTGGTTGAGCTTTGGTGATTCCAGGATTTCAGATATTCATCCATTTCTTCTAGGTTTTCACACTTTCTTCGAATATAAGTTTTTAAGTAGTCCGTATGATTGTCCTGGATCTTTTTCATGTCTGTTGTGATATTTCCCTTTCATCACAGGATTCTATTGCTTTGGAGTTGTTCCTCTTTTCTTTTGGTTACCTGGGTAGAGGTCTGTCTATCTTTGTTTATTCTCTCAAAGAACCAATTTTGGATTCATTGATTTTTTTGTATGGTTTCTTTGTTCTATTATTGATCTCTGCTCTGATTTTTGTTAATTTCTTTTTGTCTGCTCCGTTTAGGGTTCATTGTAGTTGTCTCTCAAGTTATTTTAGCTGCAGTGTTAGTATCGTTTCACTTGTGCTCTTTCTGTTTTTTAATTGTTGGCACTAGACGCTTAACTTCCTCTTAGGCTTGCTTTAATGGAGTGTCCCACTAGATTTGTCGTGTTGTTTTATCATTGTCAATTCAGTTCCAGGAATGTTTTATTTCTTTTTTTATTTCTTCCTTGCCCCACTCATATTCAGGAGAGTGTGTTTAGTCTTGATGGTTTCCTGTAGGTTGTTGGTTTTATTCGGTGTTGATATTGAGTTTATTGCATTGTGGTCTGATAGAACTGCATGAGACTATTTCAACCTTTTTATATTTGTTGCGTTTTCCCTGTGTCCAGTATATGGTCTATTTTGGAGAATGTTCATGAGGTGCTGAGTAAGAAAGTGTATCTCTGGTGTTTGGTGTTAAATATTCGGTAGATGTCTGTTGAGGTCCATTTGGTGTATTGTGTCATTTAGTTCAGCTGCCTCTCTGTTTATCCTTTGTCTGTTACTGTCTAGAGGACTTAATGGGGTATTGAAGGTCCCATAGTATTAGTGTGCTGGGGTTAATCTGTGCCTTGAGATCCTGAAGAATGTCTTTATAACGTTTGGTGCACTGATGTTGGGCTGCATATCTCTCCTCTACCTCTTCTTCCTTATATTTTATGATTGTGAGTTCTTCATCGTCAATTTTTCCTTTTTAAAGATGCAATGGCCCTATTTGTCTCTTTTGATTTCTTTTCTTTGAATTCTATTTTGTCACATATTAGATATGGCACACCCGATTCTTTTTGGTACAATTGCTTGGAATACTTTCTTCCAAACCCTTCACCTAAGTTGGTGCCTCTCCTTGAAATTGAGGTTGGGTTTCTTGTAGACGCATATAGATGGGTTTTTTTTCCTAATCCATTCTCCAGTCTATGCCTTTTGATTGGGGAGTTTTAGCCCATTAATATTTAAGTTACACTGAAAAGTGCGATGTTGCTTCCTTTCACTTATTACCCATTTGGACTTCTAGCCTTTGATTTTGCTCCTATGGGTATGTTTTTGTTAGTTTCTTTTCCTAGGTGTTTGAGGGATGTTGCTCCCTCTTCTGCCCTTTGAATTGCTTCAAGTATTTTTATGAAGAGTTGGTTTTCCAGACATGTATTCCCTCATCTTGTTTATTGTCATGGAAGATTTTCTCTCCTTCAAGTAGTCGACTTTTTGCTGGATAAAGTATTCTGGTTTGGCATCCATAGTCCCTTATCACAGGGAATGCTTTGCTCCATTGTTCTTGATTCATGGTTTGATGGCGAGAAGTCAGTTGAATTCTGATGGGTTTCCTCTTTGGATGACTTGTTTTTCTTTTGTGGCCCTCAGAAATTTGTCTTTTATTTTGGGCATCTAGAATTTTAACTATGATATTGGCGCGTGCGGTGTTCTTTTCTGATCTTGTCTAGTTGGCGGTCCTATGTGCTTCTTGTTTGTATGGGCTTGTCTATTTAGTTTGGGACAATTTTCATCTATTATTCTGTTATTCTGTTGAAGATTCGATCAATACTATTCTCTTGAGATTCTTCTCCTTCCTCATTCCTATGATGCGGAGGTTTTGCTGGGATTTCTTAACCTGTTCTGCATGTCTATGTTGGATTTTGTCTGATTTGAGCTTGCACATTGCTGGCATATGTTGTCAGCATTGCTGTGAGTTCATATGAGTAAGTGGCCAGATGTCTGGAAGAGTCCGCTTCCTTATGGTCATCCACTGTCTCTGGCTCTCACAAATTTTCCACTTCCTCTTCCCCAATGATCTTTGATCCTGGTATTTCTTTTCGTATGATGGTCGTTTTCACTATATTGATTCTACTAATCCATGAGCATGGGAAGTCTTTCCTTCTCCTTGTGCATTCCTCAAATTCTCCCCTCAAAGAGTTAAAATTTTCATTGAATAGGTCCTTAATGTCTTTTTAGGTTTATCTCTAGATACTGATTTTCCTCTGAAACTATTGTGAAAATAATGGAAGTTGTTCCCTGAACTCTTTTTTTGGTAAAACTTTTATTGTATTTTTGTGTACTTAATACAGAACATCTATCTCAGTCAATCTCAATCAACTTTATTCCCCTTCTCCACTGACACCCTCCCACAGCCCCCCACTGGAATTCATACATTCTGTCATTTGTATTAAGGCCTATTGTGTCAAGTTAGTGTCCCCAGATATTCCTCAGTTGCCACTTCATCTACTGAGATCTAGTCAACCTATCTAGTCCCTGCTTTAAGAAGAATCAGGCTGGCTGGGGCTGGAGGGAGGCATATCGGTTTAAGAGCGATGACCCTGGCAGTAGGCCCGGGTTTGATTCCCCGCACCCCCATGGCGGCTGAGAACTGGCTGTGACTCCGGTTCCAGGAGAAATCCAGTTACAGGGAAATCCGAGACCGTCTTCTGACCTCCGCGGCATCGCACGACACGGGTGCGCAGACCTGCATGCAGACAATACATTCATACACATAAAAATAAATAAATAAATAAAAATTAAAAAAAAAATTTAAAAAAAAAAAAAGAAGATCAGCTGGGCCATCCGCCGACCGCTCTTACAGAGGACCCAGGTTCAGCACCCACATGGTGGCAGAGAATCGTCTGAAACTCCAATTCCAGGAGAACTCCAGTTCCAGGGGAATCCGAGACCCTCTTCTGACCTCCGCGGCATTGCACGACACGGGTGCACAGACCTACATGCAGACAGTACACTCATACACATACAAAAATAAAAAATAAAATAAAATAAAATAAAGAAGATCAGCTGGGGCTGGAGAGATGGCTCAGTGGTTAAGAGTGCTGACTGCTCTTGCAGAGGACCCGGATTGGATTCCCAGTTCCCACATGGCGACTAAGAACCATCTTTAACTCTAGTTCCATGGGAATCCTCTTCTGACCTCTTCGGCATTGCACGACATGGGTGCACCAACCTACATGCAGACAGTACACTCATACACATAAAAAATAATAAAAAGTAAGATCAGCTCTTCCTCACCTGAACTTTCTCTGCTTGCTATTTGTATATAGAAAGGCTACTGATTTCTGTAGGTTTATTTCATATCCTGCCACTTTACTGAAAGTGCTGATCAGTTCTAGAAGCTTTCTGGTAGAACTTTTAGGATATTTTGTGTATATCATATAATCTGCAAATAAGGATAATTTGACTTCTTTTCTAATTTACAACTATTTAATTTCCTTCTTTTGTCTTAATTGCTTTAGCAAGAGTTTCAAGTACTGTACTGAAATGAGCCTGGACTACCAGACATCCTTTCTGGTTCCTGATTTAATGGAAATACTTCAGGACTTTTTCCATTTAGAATGATGCTGGCTGTGGGTTTGTTGCATATATCCTTAATTACATTGAGATATGTTCCATCTCCCTAATTCCCTCTAGGACTTTTATCATGAATGTATGTTGGCTTCTGTCAAAGGCATTTTTCTTATCTACTGATATGATCATGTCCTTTTTGTCTTTAAGTCCATTGATATGATTTATTCCACTTATTGGCTTAACATATATTGAACCATCCCTGCATCTCTGGAATAAAGTTGATTTGATATTAGTGGATAATCTTTAAAATTTCTGTATTGAGTTTATATACATTGCATACAACATTGCATAAAACAGTTATTAGTCAAATTTAGACCCCTTCTCCTGGCCACACATAGTGAATGATCTTTTTGATGTATGCAATTTGCAAGTATTTTGTTGAGAATTTTTGCATCTGTGTTCATTAATGAAATGGGCCTATAGTTTTCTTTTTTTGATTGTATCTTTGCCTAGTTTGGGCATTAAAGTGATACTGGCTTTGTAGAAAGGGAGTATTTCCCTCTGCTTCCATTCTTTTGAACAATTTGAGTAATAGTGGTTGTATGTCCTCTTTAAAGGTTTTATAGAAATCTGCCGTAAATCCATCTGGGCCCAAGCTTTTTTAGTTGGGGGGTTTTGAATTACTATTTCGATTTCCTCATATTTTATGGGTCTGTTTAAGCTGTCAACATCTTCTTGAGTAAGCTTTGTTAAATTCCAGGATTTCAAATAGTCATCCAATTCTCCAAGGTTTTCTCAAATTTAGTAGAGTATAGGTTTTTAAAATATTCTCGTCTGAATCTTTTCAATGTCTGTCATGATATTTCCCTTTTCGTCTTGAATTCTTTCCATTTGGAGCTGCTCTTTCTTTCTTTTGGTTAACTGGGCTAAAGGTCTATCTATCTTGTTTATCCTTTTGAAGAACTGGCTTTTGGATTCATTGATTCTTTTTATAGTTTTCTTTGTTTCTATTTCATTGATCTCTGCTCCAATTTTTGTTATTCCCTCTTGTCTTTTGGGTTTAGGATTCAGTTGTTGTTGCCTCCCAAGTGCTTTCAGCTGCAGTGTTAAATCATTTATTTGTGCTCTTTCTGTTTTTTTAATGTAGGCACTTAGTGATATAAATTTCCCTCTTAGGACTGCTTTAAAAGTATCCCATAAGTTTTGTTGTGTTGTATTGTCTTTTTTATTTAGTTTCAGGAATACTTTTATTTCTTTCCTTATTTCTTCCTTGACCCATTAATTGTTTAGGAGTGTGTTGTTTATCTCCAGTGTGTTCCTGTAGACAATAGGCCTTATGCTGGTGTTGATATTGAGTTTTATTGCATTGTGGTCTGATAGAATGCATGAGATTATTTTGATCATTTTATGTTTGTTGAGGTTTTTTTCTGTGTCCCAGTATGTGATTAATTTTGGAGGATGTTCCATGGGGTGATGAGTAGAAAGTATATTCTCTGGTGTTTGGGTGGAATATTCAGTAGATATCTGTGAGGCCCATTTGGTGTATTTTATTATTCAGTTCAGATGTCTGTTTATTCTTTCTCCAGCTGACCTGTGAAAAAGGCTCAGTGGATTATTGAAGTCCCCTACTATTAGTGTACTGGGATTAGTCTGTGTCTTGAGGTCCTGCAGAATTGTGCTTATAAAATTCGCTGCACCAATGTTTGGTGCATATATATTCTTGATTGTGAAATGTTCATGGTTAATTGTTCCTTAGATAAGGATGTAATGGCCCTCTTTTTCTCTTCTGATTAGACTAACTTTGAAGTCTGTTTTGTCTGATATTAAAATAGCAACTCCTGCTTTCTTTTCAGTACCATTTGCTTGGAATATGTTTTTCCATCCTTTCAACTTAAGTTGATTCCTATCCTTGAGGGTGTGATGGGTTTCTTGTAGACAGCATAGATAGGTTCTGTTTCCTAATCCATTCTCCCAATTTATATCTTTTGAATTTTTTTTTGTCTTTTTGAGACAGGGTCTCCCTATAGCTCCAGCTGTCCTGGAACTCACTATGTATACCAGGCTGCCCTTGAACTCACAGAGATCCACTTGCCTCTGCCTCCCAAGTGCTAGGATTAAAGACATGCACCACCACACCTGGCTCTATGTCTTTTGATTGGGGAGTTTAGACCATTAAAATTTAAGGTTATTATTGTAAGATGTGTGCTCCTTTCACCTTATTTTCTGTTTGCATTCTTGGTTTAGGTTAGTATTTTTGCAGTTATACTGTTATCAATTATTCTCTCTAGCTGACTGGGGATAGTTGCTCCTTTCCTCTGACCTTTGAATTGCTTTGAGTATTTTCTGAAGGGTTGGTTTTCTGGACATTAATTCTTCCATCTTGTTTATGCCATGAAACATTTTTCTTTCTCCTTCAACTATAATTGACATTTTTGCTGGGTATAGTAATCTGGGTTGGCATCTATAGTCATTTAGCACTGGGAATAATTGCTCCACATTTTTCTTGCTTTCATAGCTTGCACTGAAAATTCAGCTGTAATTCTGATGGGTTTACCCTTGTATGTAACTTGTTGTTTGTCTCTTGTGGCCTTCAGTATTTTGTCTTTCTTTTGGACATCTAATGTTTTAACTATGATATGGCATGGGGAATTTTTTTTTTCTGATCTTATCTATTTTGTGTTCTATGTGCTTCTTGTATTTGTATGGATTTGTCATTTTTCATTTTAGGGAAATTTTCTCCTATTATTCTGTTGAAGATCTGATCAATACCATTTATTTTCTGGGGTTCTTCTTCTTCTTCTATCCCTTCAATGCAGGGGTTTGGACTTTTCATAGTGTCCCATATTTTCTTATTGTTCAACTCTTGTACTTTAAAAAATTTTTCATAATCTTTACTTGAGCATTCTAGTTCTTCTATCTTATCTTCCTAACTTGAAATTCTACTTTCTGCTTCATCTAATCTGTTACTGAGGCTTTCTCCCATCCTTTCCTGCTGATTGAATGAGTGTTCAATTTCCCTTTTCATGTCTTTCTGTGATTTCGTTAGTATTTCCATTTCCTTCTTGTCTTTCTCTCCTTCTAGATCCTTGATTCTCTGCTCATTTTCCTATTTCATTTCAGCTTGGGATCTTTTCAGAGTTTCCACTTCCTCCAGCGTTTGTCCTTCTCTCCCACTAGTTGTTTCTGGTGTTTGTCATTCTCTCCCTTCAGTTCTTTGATTTGTTCTTTAGAGTCCTTGATTTCTTTGAGTATGTCTATGATTGTTCTTTTAAAATCTGTGTCCTGGGTTACCTCCAGGGAGAACTCATTTCTGGAGTCTTCCATAGGACTGATAGAATTTGGTGGAGATTTATTGTTTGCTTTTCCCATGGTGTTGATTTTTTGTTGTGCTTTTGGCATATTGATTTGATTTGTTGATTGTAATCTGATGCAAAATTGGAGTGTTTCTTCCTTGGGCTGAAGGGTATTTCCTCTAGGTTAACTGAAGAGTGGCAGGTTTGCTTACCTTGTGTTCTCAGTCTCTATAGCTGTTCCCACAATGTTGGTCCCTCTGGGGGGAGAGAGTGGTTTGGCCTGCTGTGCACAGTCCCTACCTCAGCTGCAGTCAGGTGGCCAAGGAGTCCCCATCGATGTGCTCAGAGTTGTCCACACCCTTACAGGTCTGAGCAGGAAGTTGGCCCAGATCTTTCTTTGATCTGATTGGGCCAACCTGCCACTCTGAATTCCCCCCTCCCCCTCCCTGCCTCTGCTTGTGGTTCCTTGATCAAACCAGCCAAAGGACACCAAGAGACTGGTGACCAGCCCTCAGAGACACAGGGAGCCCCACAGTTTGCATTGAAAAGTCAGCTGCAATTATTGTAGATTTTTCCTTTAAGTGAGTTCTTTTTCTCTCTCACACACAGCTTTCAGCATTCTCTCTCTCTCTGTGTTCCATTCATTCAGTGTTTTTACTATGAGGTACTATGCGAAGCTTCTGTTCTGGTCCTGTATATTTGGTGTTCTATGTGTTTCTTGTATCAGTGTGGGTATGTAGCTCGTTAATTTGGTGAAGTTTTCTTCTATAATCCTGTTGAAAGTATCTTCAGTGCCATTGCCCTGGTTTTCATCTCCTCCTTTATCCTTATGGTGAATAAATTTGGTCTTTTCATGGTGTCCCACATTTCCTACATATTCTCTTCTTATGTCTTTTAAATTTTTCATGTTTTTTTACTTTAGTGTTCCAATACCTCTACTTTATCATCTAGTCATGATATTATTTTTTTCTATTTTGTTCATTCTATTGTTGAGTTTTTTTCCTATCATTTCAAATTGTCTTATCATGTTTTTTTTAATTCCATCTTTATTTCTTCAATATTTCTTTTTCCTGAATTCACTTTTAAAATTCTAAATTGTGTTTATCATTTCATTCATCCATATACTTGTCTATTTCCTTGAGTTTTAGTCAGAAATTTACCCCTATTCTCTTTGAGCTGTTTGTTTGTGTGTTCTTTAAATTTGAATTATTTGATCATGTTAATGATTGTTCTCTTAAATTCTATCTTGAGCTTCTAGGTTGCTGGCAGACTCCAAAACTGGCAACTCCCAATATCGTAAAATGGTGGGTTAGGGCTCAGCCCAGGCTCCTCTTGTCAGGAGACCAACCAATCACAGGCTAAACCACCTAGCCTACATCAAGAAAAGTTACCCCAGTTCTCAAATGCTTATAAAGGCTGCCTGACTTCGTCTGAAGTTTGGTGCTCGATCTTTTTATTTATTTTTTATTTTTTTTTATTTTTGGTGCTTTCTCTTTGATCCCAGCACAAGGCAGCCCAGAAGTCTATTCTCAAAAAACCGTGGTCCCACATGAATTTGTCTTGGTCACTGGTCTTGGTTTTGCCTCTTTCCATACATTTGGTGTCTGGTGCTGAAACCTAAGATGGACGCCTGTGTCTCCAATGACCTGGTCTCTCTTGCCAAATCCAAACTGCTGACCTTCTGTGACAAGGTCCATCTTTGCTTCCTCCATCCACCACATCTGGCCTGAAATTTTGTGTCCGTCTTCTCAACTGCTTGCCTCTGTCTAGTAAATGTTCCCCTTGGGGACCTGCTTATCTATTTCTCTGTTTTCTCCCTGCCCCCTTCCCAATACCTCTCTGACTCTTACTCTATCCTCCTGCCCAGGGTTCTCCCTTCTTTCCCGAGGTGTTCAACTTAGTTTCAAGCCACACCCCTTTTGCAAACATCTCCCCACGTCTCCTTCCAGAAGGGGGGCCCTTACTTGTCCTCAGGACTGCAGGACAGGTGACTTGGTCCTTCTCTGAGGCAGAGATTGGTCTCATGAGAACAAAGGGGCCTGGAATTTGGATCTCAGGCCTCTTAAGCACAAGGTCCTGATTAGACCATATGGTGCTAAGGCAGCTGCTTTTCTAACTGTACATAGTTCCCCATTTAATTCTTTTGCCTTTACAACTTTCTTAACAGCAATGGCTTGTATCTAGGAATGCAGAGATCCAGAGGAGAGTGCTTCACTTTCATAGTTGCAATGGGTGGTGAGTGACATGGACTCACTTCATTGGATTGAGACCATTATTTCTTTGCTTTGCTTTCATATATATGACCTACATATCTGAGAGTAATATCTCATGTAATACCAAGTCTAACTTAATTGGGTACTGTTCTAAAGTAAAGAGGGTTGCTGGAGATAGTTAATCTATGTGGTAGGTGAATCCCACAGGACTTGTGTCCTGGTGGGAAATGGGCATATTTTATCCTGGAGCTGAACTCATTAAGGTAGCACTGGTGAATTAGTTACCATCATGGCTAGTGATCTCATCAAGAGGGAGGGAATCACGTGGTCTGGTTTCCACCTTGTTTGCTGATGTCATATATAGGGACAGCCACATAGCTTGGTTGTCATATTGGAGAGTAACATTGTAAAATGGTATTGACCTGTATGACCTTGCTATCATCATAATCTTATCACATGGCACAATTCAGAATGATGATACCCAGGAACTTACCAATACTACTGAATTCTAGGGGATAAGGGTAACAGGGGAATTCCCTGAACTGCATGCTTTTAATCATATGTCCTAATCCTCTTGCAATTTATTTTGGTTTTGATATGTATCTTGGATTTTTTTTTTTTGGACTGTTTTGTTTTATTTTGTTTTCTTCTTGAGACAGAGTCTCCCTTTAGTCCCAGCTGGCTTGGAGCTCCCTATATAGACCAGGCTGCCCTTGAACTCACCTCCCCGAGTGCTGGGATTAAAGGCATGCACCACCACACCCAGCTTGGATTCTTGATGGGACCATAGGAAAAAAAATAAAAAGGAGATTCCAACTGTCTCTATTGCCTTCTATCAAGTGATAATGAATTTCTATGTCAAACCAAGGAAGTAATGCCAGGTCTCCACAATGGGAGTATAATTTTAACAATGTTTTGACCTGTTTCTAAACAGGATTAATTTGGGTTTCAACTTCCTGTCAATCTTTCCTTTTCCTTCCACCCCTGCTCTTCCCATTTCGGAGGCTTTTATTCCCATGCACCAGCTCCCGCCTCCCTCTGTAAGCCTCCTTCTGCTTAAAATTTTACCAAATTCTTCTCAGTTGACAGAATCCTATGCCTGTTTTTGCCTTTGTTTTCTAGTCATACAAACACTGCCAGGTTTTTCTAAACAAAACTTCTTCCTTTTTGTTCCTTTGGGCAAATTCCAGCATTCCAGCTCTACTACCAGATGGCCACTTGCTTTTCCCTGCTCTGGGCAGCTATGAAGCTTCTCTCCACTTTCCAAGGCCTGTGACCTGTACCAGGTCCTCAAAAGTCGCTCCTGACTCATGGTCAGCTTGGTAGGGTTTTGTGTGTCTGGTTTCCCCCTCCACTCTCCCTATGGCTCTTCTTGGATGAGCTGGGTCTGTGGTCTGCTGTCCCAAGTCTTTGGGTGCTGCTCAGGACCCAAGCTTTCATCTTAATGAGATCCTTTTTCTCTGTCAATGTTAAAAAATTTCCTTGCTTTGTTTTTCTTTCTTTCTTTTTTTTTTTTTTGGTCTTTTTGAGACAGGGTCTCCCTGTAGCCCCAGCTGTCCTGGAGCTTGCTCTGTAGACCAGGCTGACCTTGAACTCACAAAGATCCACCTGCCTCTGCCTCTGTCTCTGCCTCCCGAGTGCTAGGATTAAAGGTGTGTGCCACCATGCCTGGCCTTGCTTTTTTTTTACTATCTGGAGACTACATATCTAGGAAAGAATACTATAATATTAATTATATTTTCATGTAAATATGTCACCTGTGTCTATGACAATTGTTTTCATATGTTAAGATTTCAAGTAATTGTGTCATGTAAACTTTGTGTGTTCATGTATTGCAATCTCACATAATTGTGTCATTTATGTTTCTGATAATTGTCTTCATGTGCTATTTGTGTTAATTAAAAAAATGGCCACTTCAGGTTTTTTTGTAATTCTTTTCATTGTGCATGAAACTATTTTTTTTTTAATTTTTATTTTGTCTTATATTGGAAAACTCCTAAAATTTTGGCAGTTCCCCATATTCTAAAATGGAGGGCTTGGGTTCTGCCTCCAGGTTCCTACCTTGAGTTCCTGCCTTGGATTCTGTATTAGTCACTTTTCTGTTGCTGTGATAAAACCACCATGACCAAGGCAACTTATAAAAGAAAGAGTTTATTTGAGCTTACAATTGATGGTTCCAGTGAATTAAAGTCCATTGTGGAGGGAGGCTTGGTGGCAGGGGCTGGAGCAGAATGCCAAGGTTCACATCTTCCAATGAGCACAGGAAGAAGAAAGAGAGCAAGAGACTGGCAAGGCTTGTTGAAGGTTCTGAACCCGCCCCCAGTGATGTACTTCCTCTGGCACAGCCACACCTTCTAAGATATCCCAAAATAGTGCCACCAACTGGGGATGAAATGTCTGAATACTTGAAGCCTATGGGGGATATTCCCATTCAAACCAACACATTCCACTCTATGGCCCCCATAGGCTCATGAACATATAAAATGCAAAATACTTTTAGTCCAACCTTAAAAATCCCGAGTTTTTACCTGTCTCAATACTATTCAAAAGTCTACAATCCAAAGTCTCTCCTGAGACCCAGGCCTATCTCTTAATTGTAAGCTCCTGTAAAATTAAAAGAAAAATTACATACTCCCAACATACAGTGGAGGTGAATACACATTCCCATTCCAAAAGGGAAGAATCATGAGGAAATATAGGACTAAAACAAGACCAAAACCCAGCAGGACAAACATGAAGTCCAGTAGCTCCATGTGTGACTTCTGGGACTTAGATGGCTCAGCTTTTCCAGCATTGTGTGCAAAATACATCTCTTTCTTAGGATGGTACAACTCCCTGTATGCAGCTCTCCTTGGCAAATATCTCACAGCTCTGGCATCTCAAATGTCTTCTTGGGGTCTTAGCTGCCAACCAAGCTTCATCTTCACAGATTCATGCAATGGCCTATCAGGGCCTTCTTTATGGAGGGGCACCCCTGCTGCACTCTGCCTGGCCTCGGTGGCTCTCTGAAACTGTGGAAGAAGAACTGATGACCCCTTCACTCTAGCATCCTTCATGCCTCTAAAGCCAGCACCACGTGAATGAAACTGCTGAATGTGGCTGCAAGTTTGGGATGGACCCTT
Source organism: Rhizomys pruinosus (assembly GCA_009823505.1). Classification (NCBI taxonomy): domain Eukaryota; kingdom Metazoa; phylum Chordata; class Mammalia; order Rodentia; family Spalacidae; genus Rhizomys; species Rhizomys pruinosus. The sequence goes on along the minus strand of VZQC01012420.1, from coordinate 1,384,455 downwards.
GACTACTTCAACCACATTTACCACTTTTCTCTTCCCTGGACTTGTTGGATTAGAAAACCCATTCAGTATTTTCCTTTCAAAAGTTGGAGCCTTGGCTGGGTATGGTCTTGCCCTGAAGGTACTGTTTCTATTGTTTACTTGTAAATCTCTAGGCCTCTCCTTAATCACTTTACTCTCCTTATCAAAGGGAGCCTCTCCTTCACCTGCCTTGGCTCCAACAGCAATCTTCCTAGTGCACTTTTCTGATCCATTCTACATTCTGCATTTCTCTCTGCCCCATTTGATCTTTTCCACTGTAGATCTGTATAATATTCACCATTAATAACCATACCACCATTTCTTCATTAGGCTGTCTTGAAATATCCTCTGCCAAAGAAATTAGTCTACTGCTTTTCAATTTAGCCTGAGGCAAACATTTGGGCTATGGGAAAACTCCAGCCAGATTCTTTTCCAAAATATCCCAGTTGGTGCTTAAGTCCTTATATTCCTCTGGAAATTTATTTTTCTCAGCACTGCTTTCTTCCAACCTTCTACTAGAATGGCCTGTTAAGCTTACAGCAGTCAACAGCTTTTCTAGCCCAAAGTTCCAAAGTCTTCCACATTTCTCCAAACATGGTCAGGTTCTTCACATCCAGCACCTCACTTCTGGTACTAAATACTCTATTAGTTACTTTTCTGTTGCTGTGATAAAACCACCATGACTGAGGAAACTTATAAAAAAGAGTTTATTTGAGTTTATGATTGATGGTTCCAGGGAATTAGAGTTCATTGTGGTGGGAGACTTGGTGGCAGGGGCTGGAGCAGAAAGCTGAGGTTCACATCTTCCAGTGAGCACAGGAAGCAGAGAGAGAGCAACTGGAGACTGACAAGGCCTGTTGAACTCTCTAAGCCTACCCACAGTGATGTACTTCCTCCAGCATGGCCACACCTTCTAAGACCTCCCAACACAGCCCCACCAACTGGGGACAGAATGTCTGAATACTTGAAATCTATGGGAGACATTCACATTTAAACCACCACAGGCTCCCTTGATCATAGACTGTGCTTATAACCCAAATAAACTCTTTCATTCCCAAGTTGATATTGATCACAGCAACCGAAAGCAAATCAGAACAGATGGTTTCTTACCTTACATCTAATTTCACCAAGTCCCTGAAGTATTCTTTTCATGTATATTTCTAACTAAAATTGTTTACACGTACATTATGTTCAGGTAATGGCATTTCAAGAATGGAATAACATTTACGCCTAGCCCATAGATAGTGTGGCTTTATTTAGGGTTACATGCCTCCTCTTTTGACAGAATCAGAAATTTACCCTTCATTGTGTGTGCATGTACATGTGTTTTCATGTGTGTGCACATGTGCTGTCAGTCAAACATGCACATGTGTGTGGATGCAGGAGTTCAACCTTACATGTTCTTCACCAGGTCCTGTCCACCTTGTTTTCTCAGACATAGTTTAACTATAACCCACATTTTGGCTAGGTTGGATAGCCTCTTGTGCTGGATAGCTTTAGTGTCAACTTGACACACTTGGGTTGAAGGAGCCTCAATTGGGGAATTGGCTCCATTGGATTGGCCTGTGGCCACATCTGTGGAGTATTGTCTTGATTGTCAAGCAGTGTGGGAGGGCCCAGCCCACAATGAGTGGTGCCACCCTGGGCAGGTTGTTGTGTACCGTATAAGAAGGCAGGCTGGGCATGAGCCAGGGGAGCAAGCCAGTGAACAGCATTCCTCCATGGCCTGTGCTTCAGCTCCTGCCTCCAGGTTCCTGCCCTGAGTTCCTGCCTTGGGCTCCCTAAGTGATGAACTGTGACCCAGGAGATGTAAGCTGAATAAACCCTTTCCTCCCCAAGTTGGTGTCGGTCAGAGTGTTTTGTCACAGCAATGGAAGACAAACTAGAACAGAAATTGGTACCAGACGAGTGGGGTATTGCTGTGACAGACCTGACCTTGGTGTTTTGGGGAAGGATTGTGGAGGCGTTTGGAACTTTGGGCTGGGAAGATCATTGAATGCCTAAAGATTGTTGCTGTGGAGCTTGGAGCAGTTTTGCTGAAGGAGTTGTAGAAGATGGAGGCCTGGCTTGTGAAGTTTCTAGTTTCAAAGGAGAGCAGAGATCATCAGGACTGTGTAATCTGTGGGTTCTGGTCAGCTGGGGCTGTGGAGAATCAGCTGTAAGTAACAAGAGACCAGAACCTGAAGTGAAACTTTTGTGGTACTGGGGCAATTGATGCTGGTTAGCTGGGGCTGAAAAATCAGCTGTAAGTAACAAGAGACCAGCATCACTGAGGTGAAATCTTCTGGGGAGAATATCTTCAAGGTCAGCACACAGAAGCTGTGACCCAGAAAGGGCCTGAGCCTCCATCTCGAGCCAGAAGCCGGACTTGGTAACGTGTAAGAGTCTCCTATATGGTTCTGGTGTTGAAATTTGAGGGGGTCACAGAGAGCAGCCGAGGCTTGGCACTGTGAGAGGTCAGGAAAGACCATTGGTGGAAGTGCACCTCGGTTGCTGTGAAGACCCCAGGATTGCAGGGGTCATGGAGAGAAGCTGAGGCTTTGCACCAGGAGAGGTCAGAAGAGACCATTGGTGAAGGTGCTGCCTCAGTTTCAGTAGCGACCCCAGCTTTTTGGAGATGCCGGTACCCTGGGACGACCACCAAGAGCAGCGGTAGGTGTAGAATGGAGTCGGCCTGGGCCTGCGAGATGAGTGTGCCACGGACGGCAGAGTCGGAGAGGGGGAGCTGCCGAGACCCTTTGGAGCCCAGAAGATCGTGAGTGAATCCCAGGTGTCCAGCCTTGAGCTACTTGCTGGACTTAGGTTTTGTTTGAGAGTGCCTGATTCTTCCCTTTGAAATAAGACAGTACTTGTTTTGGATTTTATAGCAGCCCACAGTTAAGAGACTTTTAATAGACTGTGAACTTTTAAGTGTTTGGACATTTTAAGGACTGTGGGGCTTTTAAGGTTGTACTGTCTTAGGTTGTGATTAATGTTAACATCATACTTTGGGGATAAGAACTGGAAAGGTGGTGGTTTAATAGTGATGTGTTTTGTGTGTCAAGTTGACAAGGGGTCAATTGTGCTGGATAGCTTTACTGTCAACTTGACATACCTAGGTTGAAGGAGCTTCAATTGGGGAATTAGCTCCTTTGGATTAGCCTGTGGCCACATCTGTGGAGTATTGTCTTGATGGTCGAGCAGTGTGGGAGGGCCCAGCCCACAATGAGTAGTGCCACCCTGGGCAAGTTGTTGTGTACTGTATAAGAGTTCAGGCTGCTGGGCTGGAGAGATGGCCTAGCTGTTAAGAGTGCTGACTGCTCTTGCAGAGGACTCAGGTTTGATCCCCAGCACTCACATGGTGGCTGAGAACCGTCTGAAACTCCAATTCCAGGAGAACTCCAGTTCCAGGGGAATCCGACACCCTCTTCTGACCTCCGTGGCATTGCACAACACGAGTGCACAAACTTGCATGCAGACAGTACATTCATACACATACAGAAATAAATGAAATTAAAAAAAAAAAGAGTTCATGCTGGGCGTGGGCCAGGGGAGCAAGCCAGTAAGCAGCATTCCTTCATGGCCTGTGCTTCAGCTCCTGCCTCCAGGTTCCTGCCCTCAGTTCCTGCCTTGGGCTCCCTGAGTGATGAACTGTGACCCAGGAGATGTGAGCCAAATAAACTCTTTCCTCCCCAAGTTGGTGTTGGTCAGAGTGTTTTGTCACAGTAATGGAACACAAACTAGGACACCTCTGAACCCCAGTCATTTGCAAAAAAAAAAAAGAAAATGTGCCACCATGTTTGCATGCCAAACCCTTTGTTCTAGTTTCTCTTCCGTTGCTGTGACAAAACACTCTGACCGACACCAACTTGGGGAGGAAAGGGTTTATTCAGCTCACATCTCCTGGGTCACAGTTCATCACTCAGGCAGCCCAAGGCAAGAACTCAGGGCAGGAACCTGGAGGCAGGAGCTGAAGCACAGGCTTTGGAGGAATATTGCTTATTGGCTTGCTCCTCTGGCCCATGCCCAGCCTGCTTTCTTATACATAAGGTACACAACAACCTGCCCAGAGGTGGCACCACCCATAGTGGGCTGGGCCCTCCCACATTGCCCAGCAATCAAGACAATACTCCACAAATGTGGCCACAGGCCAGTCCAATGGAGCCAGTTCCCCAATCTAGGCTCCCTCAACCCAGGTATGTCAATTCGACATTAAAGCTATCCAACACACCCTTTAAATAGTATTTTAAATTTCTCTTTCTTGTTTTAATATCAGGTCTGCAAATTTATTTTAGGATAATAAAACTAATAATTTCTGATAAATTTTTATATTAACCTTTGTCGCACTGTCCTGATTATTTTTTGTCAATAAGGTCTACACTCATGAAATTTCCTCTTCTTTATGTTCTATACATTTACTGTCAATATTCAGTAAATATCAGATTATCCTGATAAGTGAATATCAATTGGGAAAACACCAATATGAGGTACATTAAGATGCAAGTCACATAATATAGATTCATACCTAACATTTAATTGACATCTCTAATTTCAAGTGGGTGGAAATAAAATCTGCTGCATTTCTCTGTGGTCTACCATATTGACAGCTGCCTTTGCTACAGATGTTCTCAATATCTGAGGAGCCCAAGTGAACACTAACCCCCTGTTGAATGTCAACAAAATGCCGATGATCTGTGTGACGATTTTTATCCTTTTGCAAAACCTAACAGTTGATAAGACATGACGGAATCTCTGTTTGCTATATGATGTCACAAGTATCTGTAATTACCAATGTAATCCAAATAAATGGTTCCATTCCACAATTTCATCACACTGATGGGTAGCCAAGTGACATTTTATTTTCTCTGACCTTGTTTTCCAGAAAGTCGAGGCAGCTGGAAAACTCTTCAGTATAATCAGGAGTAGCCTACATAAGACATTCAGTATTTTACTATGTCTAACTAAAGGAGTGACACTGATTGTGTTTGAACTGGATAAAGATAGACTACAAACAATAATGTTGGTGCTCTGGAAGCTGCCTGGATGGGCAGAGGAGTGCAGGGACTTACAGCACTGTGATAAACACAATGGGGAATAATCATTGAGAGAGGAGGCCTGACAGGTATGCATGGAGTGTCCTGACAATTTCTCCTATGTGTTTTCTCTGGTGTGATTGAGGACATTATTCCTGCACTGCAAATAACTTTGTTTTTATTTTTTTGTGACCTAAAAGTGTATTACCTACCATATGCCAAATTTCTACTATCTTAGTTCGCTCATTAAAATGGATTTTTTTTTTTGCTTTTTCAAGATAGGGTCTCCCTGTAGCCCCAGTTGTCCTGGAATCACTCTGTAGACCAGGCTGGCGTTGAACTCACAAAGATCCGCCTGCCTCTGCCTCTGCCTCTTGAGGGCTAGGATTAAAGGCATGCGCCACCACGCCCGGCAAAAATGGATTGTCTTAAGTGAGCCATTTTCTTTCCCCTTTTCATCTGAAAATACCATTTCCCCATAAGCTCCCATTGTTTCTTGCCATCACCATCTACCTGTGGTGACCTTTGGGACCTGACTCTTTTTGTAAGACTATGCTTCCTTGGTGTTCTGGTGGAAAGATGAACTCTCTGTAGTCCACCTTGAGATGTGTAGTGGTTGACCTTGTGACTCTACATTTAATTTAAGTTATTTTGTATTCACTTTCTGGTGAACATACTTGCTATTTGGTCTCCCCCTTCACCTCTCTCCTAGCCTTCTTCACTTATTGTCTGTGGACTTCTCTCTAAGTTATTTTTGTATTCACTTTCTGGTGAACATGCTTGCTATTTGGTCTCCCCCTTCACCTCTCTCCTAGCCTTCTTCACTTATTGTCTGTGGACTTCTCCCACAGAGCATAAAAATCTGCTTCCTGTCCCTCCTTTTCCTGCCAACTTCTGCTACCTCCTGGATATCATTTGCAAATATCCCAGTCTTTCATTCTTCAATCACTTGCCATCCCATGGTTTAATATTTCACTTTGGAGCCATCAATTATATGCATGACTATACTCCCCAAACATCAATCTCCCTAGAATCACCATACATCTGAAACTTCAAAAAAAAGCTTTAAGTCAAATTTAATCTAGGAGTTCTTAATTTCACAAAGTCAACAACTAAAGCAAAGCTGCAGCATTTTTTCCATTTTTATTAAAATTTTGTGTATTTCATACAACATATTTTGATCATATTATATTCTTTCTCCTATGTACACTCCCTGCTTACTGCTCCCATGCAATTTCTTGTACTTTAGTATATAATACTATAGATACAGTCAAGGTACACTAATTTGATAATTATATGCTGGAGAAGGAAGGCAAAAAATATTAAAAATCTTTGTTCTTCAATGTTTCTATAAGAGGAAAATGCTTTATAGGCATAGTAAAAACACTGCGGTTCATAACATACAATAGTCTCAAATCTTAGCCAATATATTTCAGGCAGTGTCGGTTGGTGCTGTGTAGAATCTCCCACGCACAGTGAAACTGGTGCTCATGATCTGTTTAGACCCAAGGCTGCAGTGACATCTGAGGTACAATACAGGCAAGCACTGCCAGAAAGTCTCAGAATCTTTATGGATTTGATTTTGGATGAACTTATGGTGGTTGTATATTCAGAAACATTTTATTGCTGCTTTTTTCTACCTTCACATTCAGTTTCATGACCCAATGTGAATTTGTGACCCAGAGTTGAAGAACTGTGCATTTATTCACATTTCTAATCTCTGTCACAATTGTTTATAGCCAGTTTACAAAACTCATTAGGTTCAATTGTAGGTTTCTTGTTTCTTCCTTCTTATAATCACACTTTGTTGTGTGCACTGTGTATTCTACAATTGGTTTAAAAAATACATATTTACCTATTACTTTTAAGACACTTTCCCCATGAAATTTGTGTTTCACTTGACTGATAAAACATAAATGCTTTCAACTTTTTCTGGGTGTTTCCTCATGTGTAACCAGATGTTGAGTTGTGGTGCAGAGCGTGCCATGTTGTTGGCACAGACACCCTCAACTCAGTATGTCCAAGAGTACACATCATCTTTTCACTTCAGATAACACTTCTGTTGTTTTCCTAATCTAATGGAATCATAGTAAAATGAATCCTGTTCCTCAAACACGTGGAATTCTTTCTCTACCTCATGTTATTCAACAAAGCAGTAATAAAAGCCTGTGAATTCTCTCATGGAAATTGTTCATTAATATTTACTCTCTAGAGCTTTACTGATGCTGCTCAGGTGTAGGACATGATAATATTTAAATGGAATTTCACAACTTCCTCTCCCTACTTTACATATCTCTATCTAAACAAATATCTACACTCTAACCATGAGGGACCCTTCCCGCATACAAATTATATAGTTCAATATCTCAGAAAGATATTACAAAACCTAGTGAAAGTAATCTTATCCTGTACCTTATAACATATTAATGGACCTCATCTTTCCTCTTTATTTAGTCTCTATATACTCCAGGTCTCCATATGCTACCCAGTACCAGACCTTTGCTTTGCATGTATGGCATAATAGTGATTATCTTCCTTCTTGTTTCTATCTAATAACTCACATCACACATATATATATATATATATATATATATATATATATATATATATATATTCTGGGTAACAACCATCCATAAATCCAGTTCCAGAAGGGTTTGGTTTGTATACAAAACAGACATGTAAGACAAAAGCTACTATATATTCTCAAAAGCAATTTTAATATTCTTCTAGTCAGTCTTCCACTTAGAAAATTACAAAGCAGTGTAAAAACTGCATCATAGTTTTAAAATTTCTTTTCACATGGTTTCTTTTCAATTAAACCAAAAGTTCCAAGAGATTTAAATTATACTTGCCTCGCTCACCATGGAATCTTTAGCTTCTAATAATTTTTCTGATAAAAATAAGCATTAAGAAATTAAAGATGCTTTTCAGCTGTGTAATAATGCATAATAATCCAGCTTTGTGCAGTAAATAAAACCACAGTAAAATAGAGTTCATTGAGGCCAATATCATGTGGACATTTTTTTATTGACATTTTGTGCATTTCACACATTGTTTCTCAGTCCAATCTAGACTCATCTCCCCTTCCATGCCCCCCACTCCACCCCACTCGAGTTCATGCACCCTGCCAACCCTGCCCTGTACCTTTTTCTGATTCTTTTCAAAGTTTTTCAAAGCAGAGGTTTATTGTCCTTGGGAGAACTTTTCTGTTTCACTCAGTTCCCTGTCCCAGTTCCTCTGCTGTTGTTCTGTCTAATCTGTATTGCTTCAACATATGTGCATATATATATATCACCTATACTAAAATTATATCATCTACACACAAACTGTCATTTCCATGTCATGTTTCAGGATTCACATTTTTAAAAATTTATATTACTCTAAAATTTGCCCATGTATCCTCCACCCATATACCAAGATTACAAAGTCAAAAAATAAGTGGTGGGTGAATTCTAGAGCCTGTTAAGGGATTTACATTATTAGAGCACAATTGCTTTCAGGGAAAGGGGTATATAACATTGATATTGCTCATTTTGACTTACAAGTCAGTGCTTGGTGCTAGCATCCACAAATGAAGGATACCATTCCTTTTTCACTTTTCTGGGACTGTGTTACTTCACTTAGCATATCTTTTCATTCCACCCATTTATCTGCAAAGTTCATGATGCTGTCTTTCTTTACTGCTGCATAGAACTTCATTGTGTAGATGTACCACATTTTCTCTATCCACTCATTGACTGAGTGGCATTTGGGTTGGTTCTAGCTCTTCACCATTGTGAAGAGAGCTGCAATGAACATGGCTGTGTATTTATCTCTGCTGTAGGATGAGTCTTGTGGGTATATGCCCAGGAGTGATATGGCTGGGTCAGGTGGTAAGCTCATTTTGAGTCTTTTAGAGTTCTCCATACTGATTCTACAGTGGTTGTATGAGTTTACATTCCCACCAGCAGTGAATGAGTGTTCCCCTTTTCCCACAACCTCTCCAGCATTTGATATCATTTGTTTTCTTGATCCTAGCCAGGCTTATCAGAGTGAGAGAATATCTTAAAGTTTTTTAGTTTTCATTTCTTTAATTATTAGCAATGTTGAACATTTTTAAAAGCTGTTTCTCAGCCATCTTTATTTCCTCCTTCATGAAGTATCTGTTCAGCTCTATACTCCATCGTTTCATTGAGTCGTTTGTTTTCTTAATTCTGCCAAAAGTATCACTGGTGAAGGTTTCCTCCCACTATGTGGGTTTTCTCTTAACTTCACTGATTGTTTCTTTTGCTGTACAGAAGCTTTCGAGTTTAATGAGGTACAACTGGTCAATTTTTGTTGTCACTTCCTGTGCAGCTGCTGTCTGACTTAGGAAGTCTTCTATGCCTATGTCATGTAGGTTTCTCCCAACGTTTTCTTCTATCACCTTCAGAGTTTTGGTTTTCACATTGAGGTCTTTGATCCATTTGGAGTTGATTTTTTGTACAGGGCAAGAGGAAATAAGTTTTATTCTTCTACAAGTGGTGATCCAGTTTTGCCAACACCATTTGCTGAGGATGCTGTCTTTCCTCCATTGTGTCTTCTTGGCCCCTTTGTCAAATATGAAGTGGCTGAAATTGTGTGTGCTCAAGTTTGGATCTTCAATTTTGTTCAATTGGTCTACGGGTCAGTTTTTGTGCCAGTACCAGGCTGTTTTTATGAGTATAGCCCTGTAATATAGTTTGAAGTCAGGTATAGTGATTCCCCCCGTATTGCTCTTTTATTCCCCTCAGGATTGCTTTGGCTATTCTGGGATTTTTGTTTTTCCATATGAATTTAAGGATTTTTTTTCCAAGTCTGTGAGGACACTTATGAGGGATTGCATTACATCTGTATATTAATTTGGGTAGAACGGACATTTTTACTATATTAATTTTTCCAATCCATGAATATGGGAGGTCTTTCCATCTTTTGATGTATTCTTCAATCTCCTTCTTCAAGGGTTTAAAATTCTTGTTTTAGAGATCTTTAGTGTCTTTGGTTAGGTTTGTTCCTAGGTATGAACTCACTACCTCTGTTCCCCCTGGGACACTCACAGCTCAGCATGAAAGGGGGCCAGGGGATGGTGCTTAGGTTTGCTCCCTTGGCCCTCACACTGTCTCCCTCTGCATCCTGCTGCTGCTGTGCTGGCTGTGATGGAGACTACCAAGGATAATCACCCAGGAGGGGTGTGGTTCTGCCTGGGTTCTTGAACCCAAGCCACTGGGGGCTGGCTTCCCAAGGGGCTGCAGGGCGCACTTGCCTCTCTGTGCACTGGTCCCCCTCTTCCCATTTGGACATTTATAAAATCTCACTGTACTTCTATTTCTCTACTATTGGATAAACCATGACTAAAGAGGAAAACAAGTGAAGACTAAAATTTTTATAGCAGATTTAAAGGAAAAATATTAAATTAAATTAGTTAGTTAATTGATTCATTTTTATTTTATGTGTATGAATGTTTTCCCTGCATATCTGTAACTACACCTGTGTTGTTAAATACCATAGAGGTCAGAGGAAGGAATTTTATTGTGGGAAAATTGAGTTTTGGTTAGGTATGAATGAGCTAGCTTTATAGCCAGAATCTCCCAGGGGCACAGGTGGGAATCACGAGCTTCACTGAGCCTACACAATGGGCGGGCAGCCACTCGTGACTGGGCAGCCCATGATGCAGAGGTCTAGGATTGCCCCTAAGTGATGACATCATTTAGCCTATAAAAGTGACTTGCAACATACAATAAATAGATCTTTATTACCTCCTGACAAGATCTCCGGGTCTGTTACTTTGTGCCTGTGTAGACTGAAGCAGGCCTGAATCTTGAGTGTCATGTGCTAGTGGCTTGGTTGGACAGAGACCCCCTTCCTTGATCCCCCCCTAACCCTACTAGAGCTCATGCATCCTGCCAAACATGATTTTCATCTTTTTTTCTCAGTCTTTTTTAAAATTTTCAATGCAGAAATTTACTGTTTGGGGGAGAAATTCACAGTTTCAGTCAGTTCTGTGAGCCAGTCTTTTTGTTGTTGTTGTTATTCCTTCCAATTTGCATCACTCCAAAATATGCATATATGCATACCACATATATCAAGATTATGACATTATAGGTTTTAGCAGCTTCAGCTTATGATTTCTTCTTCTTTTTTTATTAGGCTGAAAGATGTCACATTTTCCTTAAGGAATTGTTTGAAGTCTCCTCCAAACAATCATCAGTCCTGCCCTTGTGGTTCACACTGGGGTCTTCCCTTCCCATGGTCACCAAATGAGGTCCAGTAAGCACTGTGTCCTCTTGATCTTCTTGTACTGGTCTCCATGATACAGACTGGATAGTCCAACAATGGCAGTCTATACTCTGAAGAGGCTGAAACCCCAGGAGTTGCTCAGTCCATAAACTGGATGTCTCAGAAGTCCCCATCTGGCACTGAAGATTTGGAGGATTCTTGGAGAGACATGGGTATTCAGTCCATATTGGAAGGTTGAAAAGCTGTGTCCCTTGTCTTTGAAGGATGGTAAAAGCAGTGGCAGCCACAGGGTAGTTGCATTTGCCATTAAGAATTGAACACAGGCAAAACACCAGTGCTTTTTTTTTTTTTTTCTTTTTGCCTTTTTACTAAGATCTCAAGTTTTATACCTGAAGTACAATTTCTCAGGCCTTTCTAATTATTTATTTCTGGTTATACTTTCCTTTTGGATTGTTTAAGGCCACACAGCCCAGATTAACCAAGTTTTTTTTTTTTTTTTTTTTTTCCTCAAAGTCAGTTGAGGATCTGGTCTTCAGGGGTCACTCAGGTTTTGGGTGGTGGGGAGGGAGCCTCTGGCTCCTTTTGGTTTTTCAATTACCAGTTCCATCCACTGGAGGACAAAGTCAGGTTTTGCTAGACCAGGCTTCCCTGTGTGTGTGTGTGTGTGTGTGTGTGTGTGTGTGTGTGTGTGTTGAAATATTTTTAATTGCTATCAGAACACCCACCTCATGTATATGCCATATATCTTAAGTTCTAATGCCAAATGATAGCTGTACTAAAGTTGGACCAGCACTCATTTACAGCTTTCTTTAGTTATGGACTTAGGCTGAGAACAGACATGAGTGCTTTCCACGGGCGCCTTCCTTGGCACTCATCTGGAAAACAGCAGTGCCTGCCTGTGATCTCCAGAATCTGCTTCCCTGGGGTCAGATTCAATCTGATATTAACAATTTGTGATTTTATGGCTAATATTTGGCTGTAGTTTTATAAGCACAAGCACGAGATGGGAATGATAACTATCAGGGGTGCTGACAAAATTAAATAAAATACCATATGTGGAGTAAAAAACAATTACTAAAACCTAGCAAGTAGTATCTCTTGTTGTTGGGTATTGATATTGTTACTACAACCCAAGTATCCAAATTCTATGTACTTAGCTTAACTACATATCTGTCTGAGAAGCATAGATATAGTAACTGCTGTTTTTTTGTTTTGTTTTGTTTTGTTTTCATTTTTTTAACAATAAGTGATAATTTGTGAGTACAAGCATCCTTCATGTAAAACCAATTTGCGAGCAGTTGTGCCCAAACCCACAGGCTTCCCTTTTTGAAGCATGAGCAGACTTTCCTCTTTCTAGACTGGACACTGGCTGAAGTCCCTTTAGTGGATCTCCAAGACCTCACTACACAGGGAGACTGGTGACTCACATTTACAGTCCCCTGGGACTTAGTTGATAGGACATCTATATTACTTTCTGCCAGACTCAGGATCATTTATGAAGAGGAGGCAGAAAGATTACAAGAGCCAAAGGTGGTGTATGACTACAGTGCAACAGAATTTTCCTGACAGCAGAGGAGTTGAACTCAGCAACAGTAACTTCATAGACAAGACCCAAGTAAGCATAAGCCAGACAAACTCCCACCATAGAAGTGGGTGAGTAAGAAGCCTTATACACAGCTTAGGAACTATTGGCAGCTGGTAACTACTGATAGAGGGAGAGTTGCTTTTCTATAAGTGTGTGATAGTGGACAAGTTAACCAGACTCCAGTGGATGAACTCACACTGAAGGGTGTTTGGGGACACCCAATATCTGTAACAGAATACATGAAATTAGGTGAGGGTAATTAAGGGGAGGATGCTGATAATGGAAAGGGTCAAAATATTATAAGAAATATATTGTGGGGCTGGAGAGATGGTTCAGTGGTTAAGAGCAGAGGACCTGGGTTCAAATCTCAGCACCCACATGGCAGCTGTCAACTGTGCAGTTCCAGGGATCCAACGCCCTCTTCTGACCTCCACAGTCATTGTAAAACATCAGTGCACCTACCTGTATCCAGGCAATAAACTCATGCACATAAAATAAAAATAATAAGTAAAATATAAAAAAGAAACATTGCATGAAATTCTCAAATATTCAATAAAAATGAAAAAAATTAATAGAGCAATATGGACCTAAACTAGAGGGGTAATAATGTGTGGGTTACATGGAGAGGGACCTGGATATGATCCAAATACATTTAAAATAAGTAGAGTAATAAAATTACATATGATAAAGAAAAATATATTTTTTACTTTGAAATTGTACTCCAGAGAGTTATTCAACTGTAGTTTTCCTACTTCCTCCAGCATTTCCAACACTTGCAGGCTGCTGCTTGTCAAGGGTAGATCCCGTACTTTATGGCAGGTGCTGGTGCCAGTCCTGGTGGGTTAGTGTTGCAGTTTCCTTCTCTGTCCTTGATGAACCACTTTGACAGCAGCAACTTGGAGTGAAAAGGATCTATTTTATCTCTTAAAACTCCCAGGACAGGGGCTGGAGAGATAGCCTAGCGGTTAAGAGCACCGACGCTCTTGCAGAGGACCCGGGTTCGATCCCCAGCACCCACATGGCGGCCGAGAGCCGTCTGAAACTCCAATTCCAGGAGAACTCCAGTGGGAATCCGAGACCCTCTTCTGACCTCCGCGGCATTGCACGACACGGGTGCACAGACCGTGCATGCAGACAGTACATTCAACACATAAATAAAAAAAAAAAAAAAAAAAAAAAACTCCCAGGACAGAGTCCATCCCCGAGTGAAGTCAGGGTGAGAACTCAAGGAAAAAGATGGAGGCGGGGGCTGAAGCAGTCTCCAGAGGAGTGCTGCTCACTAGCTCGCCTTCCCGCTTTGCTCAGATCCTTTTCTTATACGGGCCAGGCCCATGTGCCCAGGGCTGTCCACACAGTGGGCTGGGCCTTCCTACATCAACTGGATATCAGCAAAATGTCCTCACAGAAATGCTCATTGGCCAGACTGAGGAGAGAAATTCTTCAGTTGTGGTTCCATCTTCCCGGGTGACTAGTTTGTGTCATTAGATTGAGCCTTTAAGACCTTAATAAACACCCACATCTTCAAAGCTATTCTAACGTGAAAAAATGCCCGAGTTATGGAATTCACCAGTAAATTTTTCCAAAATATATATTATTGGATTTTTGTGCATTTCATGCAATAGGTCTTAATCATATTTTGACCCTCTTGTCCTATCTGTAAGCTACACAACCTCCACATGACGTCATGCATTCTGTAATATATGTTAAGGCACATCAAGTCAAGTTTGTATCCCCAGATATCTCTCAGTGAGAGATTATCCCCTGGAGCCTGGTCAGCCTAGGTCTGTTACAGAAGAGGGAGCAGAAAGATTGTAAGAGCCAGGGGTTGTGTATGTACACAAAGAAGCAAAATTTTCCTCAGTAATTTTTATTTACTAATTAAGAAATAAGTAAACAGTAGAGTTCTCCAGCACTGCAACTTGTGGCCACTATAAGATTAGCCTAAAATATTTTAAACTAGCAGATTAATATCAATTATTAAATTGCAAATTGAAAAATAAAATTTCATTATGAGTGTATATTATATAGACTTCATATGATATATATGGTATGGGTGATTAAAACAGATTTTTATTAAATGTTTTTGACAATTTAACACATGTATATAGAGTACTGTTTGCTCTTTTACACCCCTTCCCCTATTACAAACTTCCAATCCCTATAGATTCTTTACCCATTGTCATGACTTTTTCTTTTGTTTTGATTCATTTGTGACTCTCCTATTTTAACCAGGTCTTTCTCTGTAGTTATGGGTTTGGAATTACCCATCGTAATCTGCTAGATGCACAACTGAAAGCAAAGACTTTCTCTACTCTGGAACCTCTCAGTAGCTAATACTTTAGCAAGGAGAGGGAGCACCTCATGAACCCCTCTTTGTCCACAATTAGCTATTGATAGGCCCAGTTTTGTGCAAACCTAGCACAAGCAGCTATAGCCATTGTGAGTGATGTTTGAATGGCTGTGTCATGTTCTGAAGACATTTTGAAGCTCTTCTTGCTATCTTCTTGTTCTTACATCCTGTCCACTCCTTCTTTCATAAAGCTCCCCAGGCACTAGGGTTAGTGGTATAAATGTCCCATTTAGGGCCGAATGCTCAACCATTCTTTGGTCTAAGCATCTTGAATAGTTTTGAGTTTCTATATTCACCACTGTTCATTGCAATACTTTTCTCTGTTAAGGATGAGACTAGCACTTGTCTTTGTGTATAAACATAAAACTGTATACTCCAGTTGGTAACCATGTCTGTGTAGCTAAATCACAATAGTGAGGTCCCTGCTCTGTTCTATAAGATCCCCCACTCATGAGTGTTTGGCCAACTTTACAGTACCAGATATATAATTATTTAAAAAAAATTTAACAATAAGTAATAATTTATGAGTACAAGCATCCTTCATGTAAAAACAATTTGCAAGCAGTTGTACCCAAACCCACAAAGCCCAAGAGTCCCACCATCCAGGTAGGGGGGCTTGTATGTTCAGTCAAGTTGATCAAATAAGTGTCCAGTCTATATTGCTGTAGTTTCACCATTCACCCCAATCACAGCCCTTACATTCTACCACTCCCCCTCTTTCTCAAATTGTTCCCTAGGCTTAGAAAAGGGGCACAGGTGGACGAGAAGCAAAACAGTCTATGTTCTCTGGAGCTGTCCTTTTGGACTCTGGTCAATTCTGGCTGTTTCCTTTCATGGGCTGACAGTTTGTCCAGGAATAACCTTTAAATCCTGCTAATGAAGCACAAACAATTAGATATATAGGTATTTAAACAGTACTAATTGTTATAGTAGTTTACTTTGGTATAGACATAGATGTTTGGATGGTATGTTAATCCATGAATTACACTTTTTCTGTAAAAGATGACAGGGTCTTACTGTGGCTTATAACATCTCCTAACCACTAGAGGATGTAAGCTTGTGGCATCAGCCATGGGTTATTCCTCCAAGGAGAGAGCTAATAGCCAATTAGATTTTGGATATACAGGCATATGGCTGCCACTGCTGCATAGTATTTCCAGGCAGGTGAGGTGTAGATGGTGCTGACGGAGGAGTGAGTCTTGCTTGACTCAAGGAGACCTATATTTGCTTTATTGGTTTAGTGGCCTTTGGTAACACTCTCTGGCATTCCAGAGACCAACTGTACACTTGCAAGTGTGGTCTCAATACATCTTTCCCCTGCTTACATCAGGTCTTTGACAGCAGGGCCTTGTCACCTCTCTTCTTGCAGGTATCCCAGTTTACAGGCAAGAAGCTTTACCTTTTGTGGGGAAGGTTGGATTCCCTGGCCAACATCTCCTTGGTAGAATAATCCTTTGCTGATATCAGAGCTCTTCTGTATTAATATATTTTGCACAGCTTAAGGAGACTTTAGTATTATATTTGGTTCTGAATAGAGAATAATCCTTTTCACAGTTCCTATGTTTATTAGTCAATTAAAGAAGGCAGCGGGATATTTTTGTTTTCCATATGAATTTTTTTTTTTTAGGATTTTTTTTTCCGTTTTTTTTCTTGAAACTTATGGAGGATTGCATGATCTGTTAGTATTAATTTGGGTAGAAACGGAACATTTTTTACTATATTTAATTTTTTCCAATCCATGAATATGGGATGTCCTTCCATCTTTTGATGTTATTCTCAAATCTCCTCTTCAAGGGTTTATAAATCTTGTTTTAGAGCTTTTAGTGTCTTTGGTAGGTTTGTTCCTAGGTATGAAGACTCAACTACCTCTGTTCCCCTGGGACACTCACACGCTCACCTGAAAGGGGGCCAGGGGTGCGTGTTAGGTGCTCCCTTGGCCCTCACACTGTCTCCCTCTGCATCCTGTGCTGCTGTGCTGCGCTTGTGATGGAGTGGACTTACAGATTAATTCACCCAGGAGGGGTGTGGTTCTGCCTGGGTTCTTGAACACAAGCCACTGCGGGCTGGTCTTCCCGAAGGGGCTGCCAGGGCGCACTTGCCTTCTCTGTGCACTGGTCCCCCTCTTCCCATTTGGACATTTATAAAATCTCACTGTACTTCTATTTCTCTACTATTGGATAAACCATGACTAAAGAGGAAAACAAGTGAAGACTAAAATTTTTATAGCAATTTAAAGGAAAAAATATTAAAATTAAAAAAAATAGTAGTAATTCATTTTTATTTTATTGTGTATGAATGTTTTCCCTGCATATCTGTAACTACACCTGTGTTGTTAAATACCACTAGAAGGTCAGAGGAAGAATTTTATTGTGGGAAAATTGAGTTTTGGTTAGTGTATGAATGGAGCTTTAGTTTTTCAGCCAGCATTTCTCAGGGGCACAGGTGGGAATCACGAGCTTCACTGAGCCTACACAATGGGCGGGCAGCCACTCGTGACTGGGCAGCCCATGATGCAGAGGTCTAGGATTGGCCCCTAAGTGATACATCATTTAGCATATAAAATTGACTTGCAACATACAATAAACGATCTTTATTACATCCTGACAAGATCTCCGGGTCTGTTTACTTTGTGCCGTGTGTAGACTAAGCAGGCCTGAATCTTGAGTGTCATGTGCTAGTGGCTTGGTTGGACGAGACCCCCTCCTTGATCCCCCCTGCACCCTGCTAAGAGCTCATGCATCCTGCCAAACATTGATTTCATCTTGTTTTTCTCGAGTTCGTTTTTTAAAGAAATTCAATGCAGAAATATTACTGTGTTGGGGAAATAGAAAATTCACGTTCAGTCAGTTCATGTGACCCAGACTTTTGTTGTTGTTGTTTTATTCCTTCCAATTGCATTCACTCCAAAATAAATGCAATATGCATACGCACATATATCACGATCTATGACATTTATCGGTTTACGCCGCTTCAGCCTTATGATTTTCTTCTTCTTTTTTGTATTCGGCTGAAGAGGATGTCACAGTTTTCCTAGGAATGTCTGACAGGCTTCCTTGAGCCAACAATCATCAGTCCTGTCCCTTGTGGTTTCACACTGGGGTTCCCTTCCCATGTCACCGAACTGAGCGTCCAGTAACACTGTGTCCTCTTGATCTTCTTGTACTGGTCTCTCATGGATCAGCCTAGGATAGTCCAACAATGGCAATCATACTCTAAGAAGAGGCTGACAACCCCAGTAGTTGCTCTAGTCCTAAACGCTGGAGTGTCTCAGAATCCCCATCTGGCACTGAAGATTTGGAGGAGATCTTGGAGAGACATGGGTATTCAGTCCATATTGGAAGGTTTGAAAAGCTGTGTCCTTCAAGTCTTTGGAACTGGATGGTAAAAGCTAAGTGGCAGCCACAGCGGGTAGATTGCATCTTGCCATTATAGGATTGAAGCACAGGCCAAACACCAGCTGCTTTTTTTTTTTTTTCTTTTTGCCTTTTTACTAAGGATCTCAAGTTTTATACCAAATACAATTTCTTCAGGCCTTTTCTAATTATTTATTTCTGGTTAATACCTTTCCTTTTGATTGTTTAAGGCCACAAGCCCAGATTAACTCAAAAGTTTTTTTTTTGTTTTTTTTTTTCCTCAAAGTCCGTTGGGATCTGGTCTTCAGGGGTCACTCAGGTTTTGGGTGGTTGGGAGAGGAGCCCTTCTGGCTCCTTTTGTGTTTTCAATTACCACGTCCATCCACTGGAGGACAAAGTCAGGTTTTGCAGGACCAGGCTTCCCTTTTTTTGTGTGTGTTTGTGTGGTGTGTGTGTGTGTGTGTGTTGTGTGTTTTGAACTATTTTTAATGCTAATCAGAAACACCCACCTCAGTATATGGCCATTATATCTTAAGTTCTAATGCCAATGATAGCTGTACTAAAGTGGACAGCACTCATTTACAGCTTTCTTTAGTTATGGACTTAGGCTGAGAACAGACATGAGTGCTTTCCATCGGGCGCCTTCCTTGGCACTCATCTGGAAAACAGCAGTGCCTGCCTGTGATCTCCAGAATCTGCTTCCCTGGGGTCAGATTCAATCTGATATTAACAATTTGTGATTTTATGGCTAATATTTGGCTGTAGTTTTATAAGCACAAGCACGAGATGGGAATGATAACTATCAGGGGTGCTGACAAAATTAAAAAAGATACCATATGTGGAGGAAAAAAACAATTACTAAAACATAGCAAGTAGTATCTCTTGTTGTTGGGTATTGATATTGTTACTACAACCCAAGTATCCAAATTCTATGTACTTAGCTTAACTACATATCTGTCTGAGAAGCATAGATATAGTAAACTGCTGTTTTTTGTTTAGTTTTGTTTTGTTTCATTTTTTTAACAATAAGTGATAATTTGTGAGTACAAGCATCCTTCTGTAAAACCAATTTGCGAGCAGTTGTGCCCAAAACCCACAGGCTTCCCTTTTTGAAGCATGAGCAGACTTTCCTCTTTTCTAGACTGGACACTGGTCTGAAGCCCTATTAGTGGATCTCCAAGACCTCACTACACAGGGAGACTGGTGACCCACTCTACAGTCCCCTGGGACTTAGTTGATAGGACATCTATATTACTTTCTGCCAGACTCAGGATCATTTATGAAGAGGAGGCAGAAACAGATCCAGAAGAGCCAAAGGTGGTGTATGACTACAGTGCAACAGAATTTTCCTGACAGCAGAGGAGTTGAACTCAGCAACAGTAACTTCATAGACAAGACCCAAGTAAGCATAAGCCAGACAAACTCCCACCATAGAAGTGGGTGAGTAAGAAGCCTTACTACACAGCTTAGGAACTATTGGCAGCTGGTAACTACTGATAGAGGGAGAGTTGCTTTTCTATAAGTGTGTGATAGTGGACTAAGTTAACCCGGACTCGCAGTGGATGAACTCACACTGAAGGGGTTTGGGGACACCCAATATCTGTAACAGAATCATGAAATTAGAGTAGCGGGTAATAAGGGGAGGATGTGATTAATGGCAAGGGTCAAAATTTATAAGAACATATTGTGGGGCTGGAGAGATGGTTCATGTTAGAGCAGAGCGACTCTTAGGGACCAGATCTCAGCACCCACATGGCAGCGTAAAGCTTAACTGTCCAGTTCCAGGATCCAGCGCCCTCTTCTGACCTCACATGGGTCACTTGTAACAACATGGGTGATCTACTGATCCAGGCAGTATGTAAAACTCATGCACATAAAATAAAAATAATAAGTAAAATATACAAAAAGAAACATCCATGAAATTCTCAATATTCAATAAAAATGAAAAAAATATATAAGAGCAATATGGACCTAAACTAGAGGGGTAATAATGTGTGGGTTACATGGAGAGGGACCTGGATATGATCCAAATACATTATATAAAAAGTCGAGTAATAAAATACCTATGATAAAGAAAAATATTATTTTTTACTTTGAAATGGACTCCAGAGCGTTATTCAACTGTAGTTTCCTACTTCCTCCAGCATTTCCAACACTTGCAGGCTGCTGCTTGTCAAGGGTAGATCCCGTACTTTATGGCAGGTGCTGGTGCCAGTCCTGGTGGGTTAGTGTTGCAGTTTCCTTCTCTGTCCTTGATGAACCACTTTGACAGCAAGCAACTTGGAGTGAAAAAGGATCTATTTTATCTCTTAATACTCCCAGACAGGGCTGGAGAGATAGACCTACGCGGTTAAGAGCACCGACGCTCTTTGCCGAGGACCGTGGTTCGATCCCCAGCACCCACATGGCGGCCGAGAAGCCGTCTGAAACTCCAATCCCGGAGAACTCCAGTCCAGGGGAATCCGCGACCCTCTTCTGACCTCCGCGGCATTGCACGGACCGGGTGCACAGACCGTGCCAGCAGACAGTACAATTCAACACATAAATACAATAAAACAAAAAACAAAAAAAAAAAAAACTCCCGGACCAAGCCATCCCCGAGTGAAGTCAGGGTGAGAACTCAAGGAAAAAGATGGAGGCGGGGGCTGAAGACAGTCGTCGCAGAGGAGTGCTGCTCACTAGCTGCTCCCCTTTGCTCAAGATCCGTTTTCGTTATAGCGGGCCAGGCCCATTGTGACCCAGGTGCTGTCCATGTGGGCTGGGCCTCTCCTACATCAACTGGATATCAGCAAAATGTCCTCACAGAAATGCTCATTGGCCAGACTGAGGAGAGAAATTCTTCAGTTGTGGTTCCATCTTCCCGCTTTTTTTTTTTTTTACTTTAATTTCATTCTTCTACAGGTGGTGATCCAGTTTTTGCCAACACCACTTACTGACGATGTTGTCTTTCCTCCATTCTGTCTTCTTGGCTCTCTTGTCAAATATGAGGTGGCTAAAATTGTATGTGCTCAGGTTTGGATCTTCATTTTTATTCCATTGGTCAACTGGTCTGTTATTGTGCCAGTACCAAGCTGTTTTAATGACTATAGTCCTGTAGTATAGTTTGATGTCTTGTAGAGTGATCCCCCCTGTATTCCTCTTTTTGCTCAAGGTTGCTTTGGCTATTTGGGGTCTTTTGTTTTGCCAAATGAAATTGAGGAATTTTTTCCCCAAGCCTGTCAAGAAGCTCTTGGGGATTTTGATTGGGATTGCATTAAATCTGTACATGAGTTTGGGTAGGATGGACATTTTTACTATATTTATTTTCCCAATCCATGAGCATGGGAGGTTTGTCCATCTCTGATGTCTTCCTCAATTTCCTTCTTCAGGGGTTTAAACTTGTTGTTGTAGAGATCCTTGGTGTCTTTGGTTAGGCTTGGTCCTAGGTATTTTATTATTTTTGAGGCTATTGTGAGTGGGAAGGTCTCCTTATATTCCTTCTTCAGTTGCCTGTTGTTGGTATAAAGAAGGGCTACTGAGTTTTCTAGATTTATTTTGTATCCTGCCACTTTACTGAAGTACTTAATCGTTTCTAGGAGTTTTCTGGTGGAGTTCTAAGCATCCCTTAGGTAGACAATCATATCATCATCAAAAAGGGATAGCTTGACTTCCTCTTTTCCAATTAGAACTCCTTTAATTTCCTTTTATTGCCTTATTACCCTAGCAAGTGTTTCCAGCACTATATTGAAAAGGAGTGGTGACGGGGGGCAGCCTTGCCAAGTTCCTACCTTTAAAGGGAATGCTTCTGTGGTTTCCCCATTTAGGATGATATTGGCTGTGGGTTTCCCGGATACGGCTTTGATTACATTGAGGAATGATCCCTACAGTCCAATTCCCTCTAGGACTTTAAACATGAAGGGATGCTGGATTTTGTCAAAGGCTTTCTCTGTGTCAATTGAGATGATGGTGTGGTTTTTTCTTTCAGTCCATTTATATGCTTGATGATATTTATTGATTTTTGTATGTTGAACCATCCCTGCATCTCTGTTCTGAATTCAACTTGGTCATGATGGATGATCTTCTTGATGTGGTTCTATATGCGATTTGCCAATATCCTGTTTAGAATTTTGGCATCTGCGTTAATTAGGGAGATAGGTCTATAGTTCTCCTTTTTGGTTGTATATTTACCTGGTTTTGGTAATAGCGTGATGCTAGCTACATAGAAGAAATCTGGGAGAACTCCCTCCGTTTGTATCCTTCTAAACAACTTGAGTAGTAATGGTTGTAAGTCTTTTTGAAATATCTTATAGAATTCTGCCGTGAAACCATCTGGGCTTGGGCATTTTTTGGTTGGGAGGCTACTTATTACATCTTCAATTTCTTCCTCTATTATTGGTCTATTTAGGCTGTCGATCTTTTCTTGGTTGAGCTTTGTTGATTCCCAGGATTTCAGGCATTCATCCATTTCTTCTAGGTTTTCAAACTTAGTAGAGTATAGGTTTTTGAAGTGATCTCTTATAATTGTCTGGATTTTTTCATTGTCTGTTGTGATATTTCCCCTCTCATCCCAGATTCTATTGATTTGGAGTTGTTCCTTCTTTCTTTTGGTTAACTGGGCTAGAGGTCTGTCTATCTTGTATATTCTCTCAAAGAATCAAATTTTGGATTCATTGATTTTTTTGTATGGTTTTCTTTGTTTCTATTTCATTGATCTCTGCTCTGATTTTTGTTATTTCTTCTTGTCTGCTGTGTTTAGGGTTCATTTGTTGTTGTCTCTCATGTATTTTTAGGTACAGCGTTAGATCATTCACTTGTGCTCTTTCTGTTTTTTTTTTGTTTTTTTTTAGAGCTATAAACTTCCCTCTTAGGACTGCTTTAAAAGTGTCCCATAGGTTTTGCTGTGTTGTATTATCATTGTCATTCATTTCCAGGAATTTCTCTTTCTTTCTTTCTTTCTTTCTTTCTTTCTTTCTTTCTTTCTTTCTTTCTTTCTTTCTTTCTTTCTTTCTTTCTTTCTTTCTTTCTTTCTTCCTTGACCCATTTATTATTCAGGAGAGTGTTGTTTAGTCTCCACATGTTCTTGTAGGTTTTAGGGTTTATCCTGGTGTTGATATTGAGTTTTATTGCACTGTGGTCTGATAGAATGCATGAGATTATTTCAATCTTTTTGTATTTGTTGAGTTTTTTCCTTTGTCCCAGTATATGGTCTATTTTGCAGAGTGTTCCATGAGGTGCTGAGTAGAACGTGTATTCTCTGGTGTTTGGGTGAAATATTCGATAGATGTCTGTGAGTTCCATTTGGTGTGTTGTTTCATTCAGTTCAGATGTCTCTCTGTTTATCCTTTGTCCTGTTGGTCTGTCTAAAGGACTTAATGGGGTATTGAAGTACCCTACTATTAGTGTGCTGGGATTAATCTGTCCCTTGGGATCCTGAAGAATTGTCTTTATAAAGTTTGGTGCACCGGTGTTTGGTGCGTATATATTCATGACTGTGAGATCTCATCGTCATTTATTCCTTTAATAAAGATGTAATGGCTCTCTTTTGATTTCTTTTGCTTTGAAGTCTATTTTTTCTGATATTAGAATAGCAACACCTGGTTTCTTTTCGGTACCATTTGCTTGGAATATTTTCTTCCATCCCTTTACCTTAAGTGGGTGCCTATCTTTGAAATCGAGATGGGTTTCTTGTAGACAGCATATAGATGGGTTTTGTTTCCTAATCCATTCTCCCAGTCTATGCCTTTTGATTAGGGACTTTAGCCCATTAATATTTAAGGTTACAATTGAAGGATGGATGTTGCTTCCTTTCACCTTATTATCCACTTGGACTTTTAGCCTCTGATTCTACTCCTATGATTATGTTTTTATTAGTTTCTTTTCCTAGGTGTTTGAGGATTGTTGCTCCTCTCTTCTTATGCCCTTTGAATTGCTTCAAGTATTTTATGAAGAGTTGGTTTTCTGGACATGTATTTTATAATCTTGTTTATGTCTTGGAAGATTTTTCTCTCTCCTTCAACTATAATCGACATTTTTGCTGGGTAAAGTATTCTAGGTTGGCATCCATAGTCCTTTAAGACTGGGAATTCTTTGCTCCATGTTCTTCTTGCTCTCATGCCAAGAAGTCAGTTGTAATTCTGATGGGTTTCCCTTTGTATGTGACTTGTTTTTCTTTTGTAGCCTTCAGAATTTTGTGTTTGTTTTGGGTGTCTATCATTTTAATTATGATATGGCGTGGGGAATTTTCTTTTCTGATCTTGTCTATTTGGAGTCCTATGTGCTTCTTGGGTTTGTCTATTTTTAGTTTGGGGAAATTTTCATCTACTATACTGTTGAAGATCTGATCAATACTATTCTCTTGAGATTCTCCTCCTTCCTCTATTCCTATGATGCAGAGGTTTGATCTTTTCATAGTGTCCCGTATTTCCTGGTTGTTCCACTTTTGTGTATTTTAAAATTTTTTCATATTCTTTATTTGAGCTTTTTAGTTGCTCTGTGTTATCTTCTAGATCTGATATTCTTTGTTCTGCTTCCTCCATTCTACTTGTGAGGCTCTTTCCTTTCCTTTCTTCTTTCCCATATTGTCCCTTCATTGGGTCCTTGGCATGTGGGTTTCCCTTTTGTGATTCAAATAACAAATGTCTTTTGACTATGTTAGTGGATGGTTTTGCTTGCCGCCTTCGGATGCTTTTTTTTTTTTTTTTTTTTTTTTTTTTTCCCTCTTTTTTTTGGTTTTTTTTTTTTTTTTTGTTTTTGGTTTTTTTTTTTTTTTTTTTTTTTTTTTTTTTTTTCTTTCCTCCTCCTTGTTTATGGAGTATTGACTTGTCTAGGTTTCAGGTTTTCAATTTTGTTTATATATTGGATATTGGAAGTGTAAGTCACTCTTCCCTTCCTTTTCTGAAGGTTCTCCAATAAAAGTCTACTTGGATACTTTCTCACCAATTCCAGTTGTGGGGGGTGGGGCTGGTACCTGCCTGGAGCGACTTCCGGGTTCCAGTGCCTCAGGAGCTGGCCCGCACAAAGACAGGGAGACACCAAACCCGACCCACTGGTCACTGGCTGAAAAGGCGAAGGGTGGCTCCACCCAGACAGTCACCCCCTACAAGGGTTCAGAATTGGGAACCTTTTCCAACAGCCCAGGAGTCAATCTACCCTAAAATCTACCTGTCTGGAGCCATATATTTCCTTTTATGGAGCAGACCCAAGTTCTTTCCAAGAGTGCTTGGTAGTCACTACACCACAATAATCATGACAAAATTGTACCAGTGGGTACATCTTGGTTGGATGGGTTTCATTGTGTTTCATAGGCTTCACTGTCAGCAAGAACGTTAATGATTTATGCCTTCTATCCAGCAGTTTACAAAGCACATTTAGCCAGCAGGGGAAAACTTCTAGCTCACTTCCAACTTGCTTTATCTGTATCTTGCAACCATGGTGTGTGGTATGTTCAGCAACAGGGTCTTCTCATCTAGTGCTGGTGGACAGCAAAAAGGATCCTGTAGTCTCAGTTGTTTGTGAGGCAAGAGGAACTTCTCTGGTCAGCAGCTCAGAAGGAGGAACCCCATAGCATGAACTTGGATTTTTTGCTTTATAAACTATGGTTTCTAAGGTCAGCATCATCTGTCATAGAAGATGTCTCCTCTCTTCCCACTATTTTTAAACATGAATATATATTACCTTTAAAAAAATCATAGTCTAGGGCTGGAGAGATGGCCTAACGGTTGAGAGCACCGACCGCTCTTACAGAGGACCCGGGTTCAATCCCCAGCACCCACATGGCGGCCGAGAGCCGTCTGAAACTCCAATTCCAGGAGAACTCCAGCTCCAGGGGAATCTGAGACCCTCTTCTGACCTCCGCAGCGTTGCACGACACGGGTGCACAGACTTGCATGCAGGCAGTACATTCATACACATATAGAAATGAATAAAATTAATATAAAAAATTAAAAAAATCATAGTCTATTGATTCTTTGAGAATTTCATGCAATATACTTTGACCACATTCAGGCCCCATGTTCTGTCTCCTCTCAGATCTGTCCCCTTCCCTACCCTACTTCATGCTCTCTATTGTTTTTTGTTAAGGTTAGGCCTTATTGAGTTCAATTTGTGTTCCCCCAATACTCTTTGCTATGGGTCCATCTCCTGAAGCCTGGCCAACTACACAGTGTCATACTCTTAAAAAAAACTGACTCTTCTCCAAACATGCATCAGTTGCCAGTAGTTCTCAGCTAAGGCTGTGACTTCTTGCCACCTCCTCCGCAATGCTGTTTTTTTGTTGTTGTTGTTTTTGTTTTTCTGGTTGAGCTTGCACAGGTCTTGTGCATGCTGTCCCAACTCTGTGGGGTTGTATGTGCAATTTTCCTGTTGTGTGTGGAAAACACTGTGTCATTGTAGTCATCCACCATTTCTGAATCATACTGTCTTTCCACTCTCTCTTCTACAATGTGACTTGGGAGTAGGGCGCATGGAATGGTTGTCCTGTCTAGGGCTGAGAACTCCACAGTCATTCATTCCTTGCACATTAGCCAATATGGGTCTCTTCTTCCATCTTCTGTAAGAAGCAACTTCTCTGGTGAGTGTTGAGAGATGCACTGATACCTGGGTAGAAAAATAAATTAAGAGTTGGTTTAACCACTAACTGGAAATTTAGCAGAACAATAGTAATAGGTTATCCTCTACAGCCTGTGATCAGTCTAGCTACAGGTTCTTGGCCCCTCTAACAGTGTCAGGTGTCGACTCTATATTGTGGAGTGTATATTAAATCCAATCATAAAGTGGTTGGTTACTCCCATAATATCCAAGCTTCTATTTCACCAGCAGTTATATTTTGCCAGGGCAGTCATTACTATAGCTTACGGGGTTCACAACAGGATAATTTATCCTTATTTTTTCTATAATTGGTATGCATAGTGTCCTTAGCAATAGATCTTACTTTTAAGTTTTGGAGAGTAACCAACAGCATGGAAATAGCCAGTTGTTCTTAAAACAAGAAATATTAATGGATAATAAAACTTTAAAGGAGCTGAAGAGATGGCTCAGAGTTAGGAGCACTGTATGCTTTTCCAGAGAACCTGGGTTTGGTTTCCAAGCACCCACATGGCAGATAACAAGCATGTATAACTATGGTTCCAAGGAATTTGACAATGTCTTCTGACCTCCACAGGCATTCATGATATGGGTTCCCTTCTATATAAGCACTCATACACATAAAACAAAAATCACAAATAAAATTGGAAAATAAAATAAACACTTTAAAAGGTGTGTGACATCCTTACCATCATCCAAATGCAGATTAAAAGTACTTTGAGATTCTGTCTCACCCACTCAGAATTGCTATCATCAAAAAATCAAATGACAGGGACTGGCTGCACTTGCAGAGGACCTAGGTTTGATTCCTAGCACCCACATTGTGGCTAACAACCATCTGTAACTCTAGTTTCAGGGGATCTAAGATCTTCTGATCACTATGGACATTACATGACACAGGTGCACATACATACATACATACGTACGTACATACATACAGGCAATATACTTGTACACATAAAATAATATTTTAACAATTTCAAAAATCAAATGACAACAGATGATTCTAAGGTTGTATGGAACAGTCAGTGAAGCTTGATGCTCTGATGGTGGAGTGTGGAGACTTGTAGAGCTACAATGAAAATCGTTGGGATGTTTCTTCAAAATGCTAGAAGTAGATCTTCCATATGGCCTGCTGTATTTCTGGGATATACCCCAAAGAGTCTAGACCTACTTCAAAGATACTTGCTCATCCATACTCATTACTGGTCATCTCATAAAAGCTAAGAAGTAGAATCACCTAAGTGCCCATCAACAGAAGAATAGACAATACAGATATGGTGTACATGTGAAGAAGAAATTTATTCAGCTGTAAAGAAAATGAAATGAAGTTTGCAAGCAAATGGCTGGAACTGAGAAAAGTAGAATGAGACAAATGCCACAAATGTTCTCTTCCATTCATGGAAACTAGTTTCAAAATGTAACTATCAAAATCTGCTTTATCTAAAATGTTGTACTAGAAAGTTTTAAGTAATTGCATATTTTTGTTTTAAGCCTTTCTTCCATCTCCAAGTATCTTACTCTTAACCCTTATGTCTTGCCCTATAATTTGTGGTCTTGCTTTTACTATTTGCTCTTTTCTGCCTATTGGCTTTTGCTTTGAAATCCTTACCAAATACAATAGGTAAAATACTCACAAAGCGTTAACAGGCTAGGAATAGCCGTGCACCCTGAAGTCTCATCAGGAAAGACACAAGCCGGAGGATCACAATCGGTTTTGAGGCGGGACCCTTCTACACATCAAACTGCAGCAATCCAGGGCTACTCAGTGAGACTAGAAATGGATAGCAAATTCATTTTATATCCTCCATCTAATTTTAATGTATGCACCGTACAAATAAAAATACTGCACCTTTCAGAAGTGAGTACCATAATCCCAGCAATTCAAGTATTTGGGAGGCTGAAGTATGCCCAAAGTCAGCCTGGGCTACATAGTGCGTTCAAGAGTACCACACAACTGAGGCTGGAGAGATGGCCTAGCGGTTAAGAGTGCCGACTGCTCTTGCAGAGGACCCGGGTTCGATCCCCAGCACCCACATTGTGGCTGAGACCATCTTTAACTCCAGATCCAGGGGAATCCAAAGCCCTCTTCTGACCATTGCAGCATTGCATGACACAC
Organism: Rhizomys pruinosus; assembly: GCA_009823505.1. NCBI lineage: Eukaryota > Metazoa > Chordata > Mammalia > Rodentia > Spalacidae > Rhizomys > Rhizomys pruinosus. The sequence continues at coordinate 1,355,222 of VZQC01012420.1, read as the reverse complement.
GTGTACAGACCTACATGCAGACAGTACATTCATGCACATAATAAAAAAAAAAAAATACAAAGGAGGGAAGAAGTCTTCATAAAGTGTTTCAGGAAGTCCCAGTGTTTAATCCCTTCCTTAATTTCTTCCTTCGTGTAACACCTGCACTCATGGTTTGCTATTTCTTAGCTCTTTCTCCTGAAGATCACCATACATGTTCTACCTGGAACACTCAGTAGAAAGCACTTAACTGTTCTCTTAAATCTCTGCTTAACTGTCAGTGTATAAGTCAGACATTCCCAACAATGTCTCTCTGCAAAGAATAACACCTCCCACCTCTTCTTAGCCTACCCATTCTGGTTCAATTTCTTCTATATTTTTCTCATAGTCTGACATATCTAATGGGTTATGATTGACTCTCCTTGATAGTGTCTAAGAGGCATGCAATAAAGACATTGTGTTTGTTTTGTCCGGTGATGTCTCCTAAACACCAAGGAGGGTGGCCATCAAACAGGAGGCTCTCATCAGTGTTTGCGAAATACATAAATGAATGATCTGTCTCATTTAAGATGCAGCAACAATTTCATAAGAAATGAACACTGAGGTTTCATTTTAAATTCAACACTGCATGAAATATATATTTGAAAACGAGTTTCATAAAAATTATGCATTTTTTCTCTAAGTTTCCAACTGTCACCATACGTCCTGGGCTTCAGGCATTTCAGGCTGATGTGATTTCGAATAGCACATGGTAAAACAAATGAGCACGGCATTGACACAGCCTGACCTTTAAATGACAATGAGAGCGAAAGGGCAGAATGAACGTGGCCTTGTCAGACTCTTATGAGAATAGAAAATTTCTAGCAGTCCCAGAGAAGGTCAAAAAAAAGGTGTACCATAAATGGAATGAGGAAGCAGCTGAAAGTTTTTTATTGAATGAAGGTGACAGGCAGAGGTCTTTCAAAGAATACGTAATGAGGATCATCCAAGTCATTCAGACTGAACAATAGCCAAGAGGTTGCATGATTCATCTCATATTTTTAAGCAAAGCATGATCATTAAAGAAAAATAATATATTTTTAAAGGTAACACATGATCGTCTTATAAAAATGCAAAAAATATCAAAAGGCAGTAGATATAAAGCCTTTTTTATTCTATCTTTGCCTTAACTCTCTGATTCTTTTTCTCAAAAATCCATTAATACTAATCAGATTTTAATAGAAATTTCTGAAGATATAAATATGATCTGGCTTATATTTCATTTAAAATTTTTAAAAATCTAAACAATTTTAATTATGAAGGAACTACAGAAGAAATGTATATATTTGGCATATATATTAAATAGATTTGATGAATGCTATGAACATTTGAACAAAATCCTTTGTATACTCTGGTTTGAATGTGAAATGTGCCTATTGTCTCATGTGTTTGAATACTTGGCCTCCAGCTGGTGGTGCTCTTTGGAAAGTCGTAACCTTTCAGGAGACATTGAATCACTGGGTTGAGGTTTTATATCCTGGCCCAGCTCCTCTCTGCTTCCTGACTGTGGATGGAGTATGAACAATCACTTCCTGCCCCTACCACATCTTCCTCACCCGATGAACAAACTCCGAATGGAAGTAGAAACACTGAAAAAGGAAGCCAACCAAAGAAGAAAGGAGCACCAAGAAGAGATTGAGAAGCACAAAGAAGAGATTGAGAAGCTCAAAAAGGAAATGGAGGTACTAAAGAAAACACAGGAGGAAACAAAAAAGGAATTAGAACACTCAGTCAATCAAGAAGAAAGAAAAGGAAAAAGCCTCAGAAGTAGAATGGAGGAAGCAGAACAAAGAATATCAGACCTGGAAGATAACACAGAGCAATTAAAAAGCTCAAATAAAGATTATGAAAAATTTAAAAATACACAAAAGTGGAACAACCAGGAAATATGGGACACTATGAAAAGACCAAACCTCCGCATCATAGGAATAGAGGAAGGAGAAGAATCTCAAGAGAATAGTATTGATCAGATCTTCAACAGAATAATAGATGAAAATTTCCCCAAACTAAAAATAGACAAGCCCATACAAATACAAGAAGCACATAGGACCCCAAATAGACAAGATCAGAAAAGAAACACCCCACGCCATATCATAGTTAAAATGCTAGATGCCCAAAACAAAGACAAAATTCTGAGGGCCACAAAAGAAAAACAAGTCACATACAAAGGGAAACCCATCAGAATTACAACTGACTTCTCGCCTCAAACCATGAAAGCAAGAAGAACATGGAGCAAAGCATTCCCTGTGTTAAGGGACTATGGATGCCAACCCAGAATACTTTACCCAGCAAAAATGTCGACTATACTTGAAGGAGAGAGAAAAATCTTCCATGACATAAACAAGATGATGGAATACATGTCTGGAAAACCAACTCTTCATAAAATACTTGAAGCAATTCAAAGGGCAGAAGAGAGGAGCAACAATCCTCAAACACCTAGGAAAAGAAACTAACAAAAACATAACCATAGGAGCAAAATCAAAGGCTAGAAGTCCAAATGGATAATAAAGTGAAAGGAAGCAACATCCATCTTTCAATTGTAACCTTAAATATTAATGGGCTAAACTCCCCAATCAAAAGGCATAGACTGGGAGAATGGATTAGGAAACAAAACCCATCTATATGCTGTCTACAAGAAACCCATCTCAATTTCAAGGATAGGCACCAACTTAAGGTGAAGGGATGGAAGAAAGTATTCCAAGCAAATGGTACCAAAAAGAAAGCGGGTGTGGCTATTCTAATATCAGACAAAATAGACTTCAAAGCAAAAGAAATCAAAAGAGACAAAGAGGGCCATTACATCCTTATTAAAGGAACAATTGACCATGAAGATTCACAATCATAAATCAATATGCACCAAAATCTAGTGCACCAAACTTTATAAAGACAATTCTTCAGGAGCTCAAGGCACAGATTAACCCCGCACACTAATACTAGGGACTTCAATACCCCATTAAGTCCCTCTAACACGATCAACAGGACAAAGGAATATAACAGAGAGACATGTGAACTAAATACACAATACACATAATGGACCTCACAGACATCTAGCCGAATGAATATTCAACCCAAACACCCAAGAATACACTTTCTACTCAGCAACCTCATGGAACATTCTCCAAATAGACCACATATACTGACACAGGAAAAAACCAACAAATACAAAAAGACTGAAAATAATTTCACGCATTCTATTAGACCACAGTGCCATAAAACTCGATATCAACACAAGAATAAACCCTACAACCTACACGAAACATGGAGACTAAACAACACTCTCCTGAATAATGGAGTGGTCAAGGAAAGAAATAAAAAGCCATAAACAGTTTTTAAAAAGAAGCATTGTTCATCGGGTGAGAAGAATGTGGGAGGGACAAGGAAGTGTATTTGTTCATAACTCCATCCCAGTCAGGAGCAGAGCGAGCTTGGGCCAGATTGAAAACCTCAACCACAGGCCTAACATCCTCTACAGGTTAGAGATGTCATAAGCCACAGTAAGACCCTGTTATAAATTATTATCAGGTAAAATAAATAAATTCATGAGATTAACATAATCATACCAAACATATGGTCATGTCCAAATAACTACCATACATTTATGCTGCCTAATACCGCTATATATTAATTGCTTGTGTTGCTTAGTAGGATTAAATTTACTCCCTGGGACAAATGTCACACCATGACAGAAACACGCAGAATTTGACCAGAATCCAATCAACAGCTCCAGAGAGCAGAAGGAACAGTTTAACTTCTCATCCACGCTGTCCCCTTATTCGCTAAGCCTCAGGGGCAATCATGCGGAAAGAGGGCTGTGTTAGAATGTAAGGCGCGCGATTGGGGTGAACGGTGAAACTACAGCCTGTAATCTGAGCCGACTCATGTTGAACTCAACCTTGATTGAACAAACAACCTGTCAACTCTCCACTGAATGGTGGACTCGTGGGGTTTGGTGGGGCACAACAGTACTATAGATGTTGTTTTGCACGAAGGATGCTTAAATCATGGTATTACACATTATAGCGCAAAAATGAAAAAAAATAACCTAAGATGCAGGACAGTTATAGCAGAATACATACTGGTGGGGTGGGTGGGGGGAAGGAAAGGAACATAGCGCCTAGATCTGACATTGGAAAATGATGTATAAAATGTAAAACCATCAATAAAATTGAAAAAAAAAAAAAAAAAAGAAAAAAAAAACTGTTGCTGGAGAGATGGGCTACTGCGGTTAGAGGCCGACACGCCTACTTACAGAGGACCCGGTTCGATCCCAACCACCCACATAGCGCGGCCAGAATCAAGTCCCGGGACTCCAGTCCCAGGAGAACTGCCAGTGTCAGGGAATCCGACGCCCTTGTGACCTCCGGGCATTGCATTGCACGACACAGGTGCAGCAACTTGCATGCGACTATAACATTCATACACACGGTAATAAATAAAATAGTAAAAAAAAATGTAAGACAAGAAATCTTTGCTCCCTTAACTGATTCTGAAGTCAAGTTTGTCACAGCAACAAAAAAAAGTCACTCATAACATACAGTGTTTTGAATGTAACATATATAATTGCATGTAGCCTATCTATCGTACTCTATCATCTAATCTATCTATCTATCCTTTTGTAACTGGGTTTTTCAGTTAGGAATTCCAAATTTAAAAATAAGCTCTGTCAAACACTCTTTCTGGTTTATTAATTTCTTTTTTTATAAAAAACAAATATCGATAAGGCTGGAGAAAGAGCAACTGAAGAAAGTAAGGTCTCGAGAGATGACAAGGTGGTTAAGAGCAGAGAACTGGAAGCAAGCAAACTCAACAGGTATAAGTAACCTATTCCACTGTGTATCCAAAAACATACTTAGTTTCTGGAGGTAAGACCAAGTACACATAGCTGAACCCAGACATGTTATTGAAATAAAGCTCTTTCATTTAACATCATTATGAGCCGTGCCAGGACAGGCCTCTAAAAAATTGAGTTTAGCACTCATGATTGTTCCTCCCATGGAAATCTTAGTAAAAATCAAAATATTGTTTATGAGCGAAAGAAACCAGAGTAGTTCTAGTTTGATTAATTTTTAACCATCTGTAGCAGTTTCCCTTTCTTGAAAAGTACGTAGCTATAACTCGTGAATATTTTATTTATTGGGGCTAGAGAGATAGCTCAGGGGATTAAGAGCATTGGCTCTCTGTGTAGGGGACCTGGGTTCAAGTTACCACAGCCACAATGGGTGGCTAACACATCGTCCTCTAGTTTCAGAGGATATGATGCCTTCTGTGACCTCTGCAGGAACTACAGACACACATGGATGAACTTACACATCAGGCTAGGCAGATATATATATATCATATACTAAAATATCAAATACAATATTTTTACATTTATTTATTATTACTTTTTAGTGTGTATGTGAAATATATTCCTTTGCTTGCATGTTGAAGTCAAATCCGTGTCCAGGAAGTGGCCAACGGAGGTCAGAAGCAGGGCATCAGATCTTCAGTAGTTGTAGTTACTGATGCTTGTTTGCTACCATGCGCGGTGTTGGAAGAATATGAACTGGGTTCCTGTGCAAGACAGCCAGTGCTGGAATCGACTGAGCCTCCTCCACCCCCTATATTTTATATCCTATTATCCAATTGTTGATGTTGAAATGATTCACAGTTTCAGTTACAGTAAATAATTGTCATGTAACACCTTACACCACCATTTCTGTATCATGTTTTGATTTTTCTTTAAGGTTGTTCTATAAAGAAGGAAACAAGAAAAGATTGTTTGAAGACTGTTACATTGTAATGCAGATATTGCCAAACTCTTCTAAAATCACTTAAACATTTTTTGTCACTACCATAACTGTGTAAGCATTTGCACACATTTTCTTCTGTAATTTGAAAAGAGATTAAGGGAATGGACACAAATTTGGAGCTTCTTCTCTCAAGAGGTAGAATATATTTCTTATTCATGGACTTTGAAGTTGTAATAGTTTTTGGAACCATTAAGATTTGGTCGAAAAGCCGGCGCTGGTGGCGCACGCGTTAATCCTAGCACCTTGGGAGGGCAGAGGCAGGCGGGACATCTTTGTGGCGTCAAGCACAGCTGGCTACAGATGAGTCTCCAGGACAGCTGGGACTACAGGGAGACCTCGTCTCAAAAACAAAAAAAAAAAAACAAAAAAAAAAAGGATTTGGTACAAATTACATTGACGTAAGTTTGAAAGTCTAGACCTAGAGCTCCATTTAAAGTCCACTGTTCCCTATTCTGTCTTCATCTGATTGGAAAATACCATAATGAGAGATTATTGAAAAAAGAACATGTGAAGAAGAAAAAAATGTTATAGCCAACACATAAACACTTCATGACCTCTCCTGGGTCACGGAGCTACATTTAGTCTGTCAGGTAATTATAACTATGTGAAAGATCCCAATAAATACTAACAGAAGAACTCTCTAGCTGAGCCTAGCCCAATTTCCTTGAGCATAGGTTTGGGGACAAATTGATAGTTGTTCAAAAAACTTAGTTCAGGAATTGTTATATAGCAAAGAACTACTGAATAAACTGTCTAGAGTCAGGGATTTCATTTTTCCAAACTATTTGAGATCTTTTATCTATGACTATGACATTATTTTTTTCACTCATACACCCTTTAGTGGCTTCTATGCCAGAACTATAATTCCCTATATCACTAATATGTAATATTTAATTATTATTTAAAAGTATCATACTATACACATAAGTAGATAACAAGTCTTTAATTAGATAATTATTAATTATTATCAAGAAAATATACCTATATTAATATAATGTGTATATGGAGTTTTTCCCCACCTGTCTTGATGTAGGCTGACCATTAATTCCATAAAAGGCATAATAGAAAGACGACAAGCCCACATTGTATTGTCTTCAACTCAAATGTATTCAAAAAATACATATGTCCTAAGAGACCAGAAGAATCATGTTCAAGTTAACTTGAAAATATGGATGGTGAAGATAATTACCTGTGAACAGATGTTGAGAGTTAGGAGGACCCCTGCCATTGGATGTGGGGGTCACTTTTCAATGGAAAGAAGTAGCAAAAGGCGCATGCAGGCAAAAACTCCTTCCTGTGCTGTGCCACAGTCCCTCCCTGACTACTCAAGCTCCAGGTCTCCGTCATTGTTGATTCAACCTGTAATCCTTCAGAGTCCTTCCGGGTATCCATTCTGGATTGGTCTTTCCTCTTAGGCTGATTCTGTCCCTAATCCTCCATCTCCCTTATGCATCCATAAGAACAGAATGTACATTCTCAGAGAATAGAATAACTGATCAAACCTTAAGAGCAATCCGTTTAGCCTGGTGATGGTGGAGCACGCCTTTAATCTAGCAATCATGGAGCAGTAGGGCAGGTGATCTTTTCTGACTTTCAGGCCACCTGGTCTAACCGGTGAGTTTCCCAGACAGCTGGGGCTACATAGAATCCTTTCGAAAAAGAGTAGAGAATCCGTTTTCCAATAGTTAGCAGTTCTCTATAAATTACTTTCTATGAACCCCTCAATAATAAATTTTTTAATTAGCATCTTTTATCCATAAGTCTTACATGCAAACACATTTTCACATTTGAATAGTGTTATTTTTGCTCACTAAGAAACCCTAGTATATTTCTGACCACTGACACGCAAGTTCATTGAGAGTCACCTGTAAGTTGAAATTGTCCTTTTATCAAAATATTGAAATATCTATGTAGACAGGTACTATTTTAGACTAGGGCGGCTGGATACAAAATAACTTCAACTTGATAACTCTGAAGAACAGAAAATCCATTCTTTCACACCTTACTGGAGACCAGATGCTCATTAAATCAGGCCTTGCACAGCTTTACTGTCTCCAACAGAATTGATGGGACGACATTTTTCATTGCTGTGCTGTCATTCTATGGCTCCAGAAGTTGCTCTGGGCGTAAGCAAAAGCTCTTGAATCTTCTGCCCTAATGGTGATGACCAATTTGTCTTCCTCTGTCTTGTCTTCTCCTAGGAGAACAATTACTTTGGATTAAAGAGTCCTTTGACTAACCCAGGACGATCTCATATCAAGTTTCTCTAAGTAATTATAAATTTGCATTTTTAGTGTCTTTACCTAAGTAAAGTCACATATTCAACAAGTGGAAGCTAGATTTGGAGCCAGAATTGCAATCTACTATGAAGATACCAACTAACTATGATGATTGCTCATATTTCAAATCTTATCAAAATATCTAATTATTACTCAGTGTATTTATTTTCCAAATATCTTCAAAAATTGGATATAGCAAGCATTTTAGTTTTACACGCATCTCGAGTTGAAAAAGTTTTACTTGAGTTAATGATGCTATGTTGTCCGCATACAAATCAGGATGGGTGTGGTAGCGCAGCCTTAACCCACAGCACTTGTGGAGGCAAGAGGCAGGGATTCTGAAGTCAAGGCCAGCTGGTTTACATAGCGAGAGCTCTCAGGCCAGCGGGACTACCAGGGAGATCCTGCTCCCTCAAAAAGACAAAACAAAAAATTCAGTTAATTTACTTATTTCTGTCGCATGTAATATATTTATTTTGTATAGATAGTCAGGCCACCTACTTTCAACTTGCAATGCCTTCTTTTCTTACCTGGTAAAATGATATTCTACATTGTGCCCAATTACAATTTATTTCGCTTTATAAAGGAAGAGGACAGCTTTGTAATTTCTAAAAAAAAAAAAAAAAAAAAAAAAAAAAAAACTGTTGCTGGAGAGATGGCCTAGCGGTTAAGAGCGCCGACCGCTCTTACAGAGGACCCCGGTTCGATCCCCACCACCCACATGGCGGCCGAGAACAGTCCGGGACTCCAATTCCAGGAGAACTCCAGTTCCAGGGGAATCCGACGCCCTCTTCTGACCTCCGCGGCGTTGCACGACACAGGTGCACAGACTTGCATGCGGACAGTACATTCATACACATACGGAAATAAATAAAATTAGTTAAAAAAAAATGTAAGACAAAGAAATCTTTGCTCCCTTAAACTGATTCTAGTCAAGTTTTGGTCACAGCAACAAAAAAAGTCACTCATAACATACATGTGTTTTAAAAATGTACATATATAATTGCATGTAGCCTATCTATCTATCTACCTATCATCTATCTATCTATCTATCTATCCTTTTGAAACTGGAGTTTTCAGTTGAGATTCCAAATTTAAAAATGAAGTCATGTCAAACACATCTTTCTGGTTTATTAATTCTTTTCTTTATAAAAAAACAAATTCGATAAAGGCTGGAGAAAGAGCAACTGAAGAAAGTAAGGTCTCGAGAGATGACAAGGTGGTTAAGAGCAGAGAACTGGAAAGCAAGCAAACTCAACAGGTATAAGTAACCTATTCCATGTGTATCCAAAAACATATTAGTTTCTGGAGTGTAGAGACCAAGTACACATAGCTGAACCCAAGACATGTTATTGAAATAAGTCTTTCATTTAACATCATTATGTAGCCGTGCCAGAACAAGGCCTCAAAAAATTGGTTTCAGCCTCAGAGTGGTTCCTCTCCATGGAAATCTTTAGTAAAAATCAAAATATTTTATGATCTGAAGAGAAACCAGAGTATTCTAGTTTATTAATTTTTAACCATTGTACAGTTTCCTTTCTTGAAAGTACTGTAGCTTATAACTGTGAATATTTTATTTATGGGGCTAGAGAGATAGCTCAGGGATTAAGAGCATTGGCTGCTCTTGTAGGGGACCTGGGTTCAATTACCAGCAGCCACATGGTGGCTAACAACCATCAGTCCTCTAGTTTCAGAGGATATGATGCCTTCTGTGACCTCTGCAGGAACTACATGACACCACATGGATGAACTTACACATAGGCAGGCAATATATTCATATACATAAAATAAAATATCAAATACAATATTTTTACATTTTATTTATTATTACTTTTATGTGTATGAATATATTTCTTGCATGTGTGTAAGTGCACCTGTGTCATGAAGTGGCCACGGAGGTCAGAAGCAGGCATCAGATCTTCAGTATTGTAGTTACTGATGCTTGTTAGCTACCATGCGGGTGTTGGGAATTGAACCTGGGTCCTGTGCAAGAACAGCCAGTGCTGGTAATCACTGAGCCATCTCTCCAACCCCTATATTTTATATCCTATATATCTAATTGTTGAATGTTAAATTGATTCACAGTTTTCAGTTACAGTAAATATTGTCATGTAACACCTTACACTACCATTTCTGTATACATGTTGATTTTTCTTAAGAGTATTTTCCTATAGAGGAAAAAATGAAGAAATTGTTTGAAAGACATGTGTACATGTGATAGATATTGCCAAACTCTTCTAAAATCACTTAAACATTTTTTGTCACTACCATAACTGTGTAAGCATTTGCACACATTTTCTTCTGTAATTTGAAAAGAGATTAAGGGAATGGACACAAATTTGGAGCTTCTTCTCTCAAGAGGTAGAATATATTTCTTATTCATGGACTTTGAAGTTGTAATAGTTTTGACCATTAAGATTTGGTACAAGGCCGGGCGTGGTGGCGCACGCCTTTAATCCTAGCACTTGGGAGGCAGAGGCAGGCGGATCTTTGTGAGTTCAAGGCCAGCCTGGTCTACAGAGTGAGTTCCAGGACAGCTGGGACTACAGGGAGACCCTGTCTCAACACAACAAAAAAAAAAAAAAAAAAAAAAAAGATTTGGTACAAATTACATTACGTAAGTTTGAAAGTCTAGACCTAGAGCTCCATTTAAAGTCCACTGTTCCCTATTCTGTCTTCATCTGATTGGAAAATACCATAATGAGAGATTATTGAAAAAAGAACATGTGAAGAAGAAAAAAATGTTATAGCCAACACATAAACACTTCATGACCTCTCCTGGGTCACGGAGCTACATTTAGTCTGTCAGGTAATTATAACTATGTGAAAGATCCCAATAAATACTAACAGAAGAACTCTCTAGCTGAGCCTAGCCCAATTTCCTTGAGCATAGGTTTGGGGACAAATTGATAGTTGTTCAAAAAACTTAGTTCAGGAATTGTTATATAGCAAAGAACTACTGAATAAACTGTCTAGAGTCAGGGATTTCATTTTTCCAAACTATTTGAGATCTTTTATCTATGACTATGACATTATTTTTTTCACTCATACACCCTTTAGTGGCTTCTATGCCAGAACTAAATTTCCCTATATCACTAATAGTGTAATTATTTAATTATTATTTAAAAAGTATATACATATATACACATAATTAGATATACAAGTATTTATTATATTAAATTATTAATTATTATCAAGAAAATATACCTATATTCAATATAAATGTGGTATATGGAGTTTTTCCCCACCTGTCTTGATTAGGCTGACCATAATTCCATAAAATGCATAATAGAAAGACGACAAGCCCACATTGTTTGTCTTCAACTCAATGTATTTAAAAAATACATATGTCCTAAGAGACCAGAAGAATCATTTCAAGTTAACTTGAAAATATATGTGAAGATAATTACCTGTGGAACAATGATGTTAGAGAGTTAGGAGGACCCCTGCCTTGGATGTGGGGGTCACTTTTCAATGGAAAGAAGTAGAAGAAGGCCATGCAGGTGCACAAAAGCCCCTTTCCTGTGTCTGTGGCCACAGTCCTCATCTGCTGACATCAGACTCCAGTCTCTGTCATTGTGGATTCATTACCTGTAACTCTTCAGAGTCCTTCCGGGTATTCCATTCTGGATTGGTCTTTCCTCTTAGGCTGATTCTGTCCCTAATCCTCCATCTCCCTTATGCATCCATAAGAACAGAATTTAACATTCTCAGTAAATAGAAAACTATCAACCTTAAGAGCATCCGTTTTAGCCTGGTGTGGTGGTGCACGCCTTTAATCCTAGCACTCAGGAGGCAGAGGCAGGTGGATCTTTCTGAGTTCAAGGCCAGCCTGGTCTACCGAGTGAGTTCCAGGACAGCTGGGGCTACATAGAGATCCTGTCTTGAAAAAAAGAGAGAGAATCCGTTTCAATGTTACTATTCTCTATAAATTAACTTCTATACCTCATAACTAAAATTTTAATTAGCATTTTTATCCATAAGTGCTTACATGCAAACACATTTTCACATTTGAATAGTGTTATTTTTGCTCACTAAGAAACCCTAGTATATTTCTGACCACTGACACGCAAGTTCATTGAGAGTCACCTGTAAGTTGAAATTGTCCTTTTATCAAAATATTGAAATATCTATGTAGACAGGTACTATTTTAGACTAGGGCTGCTGGAACAAATTAACTTCAGACTTGATAACTCTGAAGAACAGAAATTCATTCTTTCACACTTCTGGAGACCAGAGGTCTTAAATCAAGGCTTGGCACAGCTTTACTGTCTCCAAAGAATTGTGGAGACATTTTTCATTGCTTCGCTCATTTCTTATGGCTCCAGAGATTGGCTTGGGGTAACAAAAGTTTGAATTTCTGCCCTCATGGTGAGTGACCATTTGTTCTTCCTCTGTCTTGTCTTCTCCTAGGAGAACAATTTACTTTGGATTAAAAGTCCATTTGACTAACCCAGGACGATCTCATATCAAGTTTCTCTAAGTAATTATAAATTTGCATTTTTAGTGTCTTTACCTAAGTAAAGTCACATATTCACAAAGTAGAAGACTATATTTGGAGCCAGAATTCAATCTACTATAGATAGATACCAACCTAACTATATTATTGCTCTATATTTCAATATCTTATTCAAATATCTAATTTTATTTACTCAAATGTTTATATTTTCCAAATATTCAAAAATTGATATAGCAACAATTTTATTTTTACACCATTCTGTTGAAAAAGTTTACTTTGAGTTTAATGATGCTATGTTATGTCCACATAAAAAATTCAGGCTGGGTGTGGTAGCGCATGCCTTTAATCCCAGCACTTGGGAGGCAGAGGCAGGTGGATCTCTGAGTTCAAGGCCAGCCTGGTTTACATAGCGAGCTCCAGGCCAGCTGGGACTACAGGGAGATCCTGTCTCAAAAAGACAAAACAAAATCAGTTAATTTATTTTTCCTGTACAGGTAATATATTTTATTATTGTATAATAGTCAAGGCCACCTACTTTTCAACTTGCAAGCCTTCTTTTCTTATCCTGGTAAAATGATATTTTCTACATTGTGCCTCAAATTACATTTTATTTTCTTTTATAAAGGTAAGGAAGCTTTGAATTCTAATTCATGGTAATCTTGCTTATGATTTCCATATGTTAAAGTAAACACAATTTTCATTCCCTATCAGTAAAAACCAGAGAATTTTCCAGACTTTGAAGCCAGAAATATTGGCTTACATGTTAGTCACACTATTTACTAACCATGTGACCTTGGGCTAATTTTTTAACTGAATTTACAGCCTGTAAAATTTCATAACAATGATATCAGCTGAAGAATAGGTGGCCTTCACGTGTTCAGGAAAGTGCTGACATACTAACAGAATTTCAGTGTGTTCATTAGAAAGTCTTGATTGTTAGTAAAGACAGCGCAATATTTTTTTCTCTAAATGGTCTGTTTTTCTGTTAAGGGGCTTTCAGAAATCTTGTATAAGGCACACAAATCCCCATAAATCACCTGATTACTTTGTCAGAGGACTGAATATGGGCCTCTTCTTAGAACACATCCATACTTGTTCCTCAGCTTGCTAAACCTTCTTATCTGTCAGGTAAGGGTGTCCTTAATGACTAACAGAAGTGTTACATTTTTAGACTTCATGGAGAAAAGAATTTCATTCATTCCCTGATTTCTCTAGCTTGCCTTCAACTGCTGTGTCAAGACACAGACCAATACCAACTTGGGGAGAAAAGGATTTACTTCACTTTCATCTCTTGGGTTGCACAGTTCATCACTAAGGGAGTTCAGGGTATTGTGGGCTACACCAGTGACTGATGAAGATAGTCAGCAGAGCTGTGCGACCCAGGAAACCTCCTTGCCAGGACGGTAGGAGTCCAGCCTGCTCTATCTTAAGTCATGACCTGGCCTTTGTTCTCAACACCTGGCTCTAAGCCTCAGCCTCCCATGAGCAAAAGGCAGCAGTTTCTCTAGCCTTGCAGAGTCCCTCACAAAAACCACTTGTGACCTTGTAGCTGTTCCAAAGGAAGCACCCCCCTAAGTCATGTCGACTTCCCTTAACCCTGGCCCCAAATTTCCCAACAAAGTCTTGCCCCCATATAAGCATCTTTGCTTCTTGCAATAAATGAGCTGTCCACTGACACAGACTCCTGGGTGTTCTTCCCGTCTTATTCACAGACTTCCAGGATCCTTCTCTGCTCCCTCCCTATCTGATGATCCCTGGCTTTCTGCAATCAGGGCAGGTGCACAACATCTGTGCACAGCTGCCACACAGAAGGTTGCGGGGGTTGGGGAAGGCTGGTGGTCTGGAGGGAGGAACCCCATAGCTGAAGATTCACAAGGTAGGAACTCAGGGCAGGAACCTGGAGACAGGAGCACAGAAGGCACAGATGCCACAGGCCATGGAGGAGCACTGCCTACTGGCTTGCTCCTCTGGCCCATGCTCAGCCTGCTTTCTTATACAATACACAATAATCTGTCCAGGGGTGGCCTTTCCCATACTGGGCTGGGCCTTCCCACATCACTTGACAATCAAGAAAATACCCCACAAACATGGCCACAAACCTGTCCAATGGAAGAAATTTCTCAACTGATGTTCCCTCATCCCTGGTAAGTCAAGCTGGCACTAAAACTGTCCAGCACACTAATGTATTATAGTTCTCAAAAGACCATCAAAGGAAGCAGAGGGAAGTGTTAACTGTTGCAGGGAAGCCGACCCTGTCAGTGCTGGGTGTTTGGCTTGTTTGTTGGCTTGCTTCTGTTTTGTTTCTGAACTTCACTTGGGTTAGGAAAAGAGTTCTGGTAGAACTAAGTTCATTCCAGTGTACAGCTTTTTTTTTTTTTTTTTTTTCTTGAGAGTCTCAGCAGATAGAGTCTCAGCAGACAGTTCTGGTAGAACTGAATAAGTTCATTCCAGTACACAGCCTTTTTTTTTTTTTTTATCTTGAGAGTCTTAGCAGACAGGATTTTGCTGATGATATTTAAAATAACTTTTATGGGGTTAGAGAGATGGCTCAGTGTTTAAGACACGTTCAGGACCTGGGTTTGACCAGCAGCCCTTGACGGCTAACAGCAGTCCGTAACTCCGGATCCAGGAGATGCATTGCCCCTTCTGACCCTTGCAGGCAAATCAGGACACAGGTGCACTCACACACAAGAAGGCAATACACTCATACACATAACAATTTATTTTTAAATTTTGATTTACCTGTGTAGTTGGCTTGTGTTTATTCTAAGGGAAGTTTTAAACATTGTCTACCTGATTTTACTCCCTTAGTTGTATGTTAAATAGATGCAGTCAACATTATGGTCAAACTACTGCAAATGTGTGGAACTTTATGGGGTAATAATTTGAGGGGATTCATCAAATGGTTGATTTTTTTGTTTGGTTTTGTTTTGTATTTGCTTAATTATTATCACTTTATTTAACTTATACTATGATTTTTTCCTTTGAAAATGGCTTAAAATTGTTTTGGGAGCAAAATCACTTAGTAATTAATAACTCATATTCAGAGAAATTTATAATGCCACATAATGACATTGTATAGTCTTTAAGGACCTTGGTGTATGACTGAAAAAAAATAGTTAATAATTCTGCCAGAAGTGGTGGTGCACGCCTTTAATCCCAGCACTTGGGAGACAGAGGCAGGTGGATCTCTGTGAGTTCAAGGCCAGCCTGGTCTACAGAGTGAGCTCCAGGCCAGCTGGGGCTACAGGGAGACCCTGTCTCAGAAAGACAAAAAAAAAAAAGACCCCCCAAAAGAATAGTTAATAATTCTAATAAAATATTAAGCTAATAACGGAGATAAATTTTTTAATATTAAAAAATTGTTACTTTTAGTGCATGTGTGTATTGCCTGCATATGTTGTGCAATGCTCATGGAGGTTAGAAGAAGCCATTGAATTCCCTTGGAACTGGAGTTACAGATGGCTGTTAGGCACCATATGGGTGCTGGCAATCGAACCTGGGTCCTCTGTAAGAGTAGCCAGTGCTCTCAACCTCTGAGTCATCTTTTCAGGCCAAGGGAAAGAAAAAAAATTAAATATGTTGGAAGTTTTACTTTGATAAAATTTATTTCTTCAGGTAACATAGACCTTAACCAGACAGCTGAGAAATTTTCTATAGTTTTCTTAGGAAAAATTGCTAAATGTCAAATGAAAAAAAATAGGTGAGGTAAATCAAACATAATCTATTAGAGAAATTGCTTTTCTTTTATGGATTGTGTTTCTTCAATTAAATTTTGTGGTGGAGGATTTTGGTTTAATATCAGGTGAAAGGTTGAAATTTGCATATTAATAGGAACATTTTATAGAAAAATTGAGACTATAGAATTATATGACATTTTCTTATCCATTTTGACAAAATGTTAAATTTAGAAACTCCATCAGAACAGTTACCTAAGATGATTTCCATAGTCTTCCTCTGTAAATTATGGGAAGGTATTAACTTTTTAAACACTGTGACAAGCAAATCAGAGAAAACATCTCTTGTACTGACATACATTTGTCAAAAGACATGATCTCTAAGTTAGCTATTACTCTTTGATCTCTCAAAAATAACAAGCAGTTGTATGTTCAGAGGACGACGAGGCATGATCATATAAAAGACAAATGAAAAGAATCGAATTAATTCAGTTATAAAGAGATTTACATTTTTATGTTTCCAGTGTGTCTTGTGGAGATTGATGAATGAGGAATGAGACAAGAAAGCCCTTGCAAAGCTAAGATTGCTGAATGTGGCAGAAAAATTGTTCTTGCTGAAAGATGGATCAAGCTTCTGTCAGGTAAAACCAGGGAAAATTCTTTTGTGTTATTAACTAATCTTACCAGAGAGCGGATATAACACAAGATGTATGGTGCTGCATTTTCCCTCTCCTGGAAATCGGGTCCTTGTGTCTTATAACAATCTAAGAAGGTTTCCACATCTTCATTTTATTTATTTACGTGCTTAACCATGAGTCAAAAACACATTTTCTGCACACTAAACTTCTTTTGAAATCTTGTCACTTAAATTAACTGTTAAATCTTTCATAACAACAATGAAATCTAATTAACTGATATTATTTGATTTGTGATTTTCCTTTGTAAAAAATCTGTATTGAAACATCTATCAGTAAACAGAAAATAAACAATGGAAATTCAAGGAATATGTACTTTGTTATTTTTGCCTGCTTACAATATTTGAATTTCATATTTTCTTGTTAATCACAATCTTAATTTTTCTTCAACAGACTTTATAGCCAGTATTTATAATAATAAAAACCACAACTGTAATTCTGCATAGTCTAAGACTCTATGGAGCTTACTAGTATTTTGCCAAATACAACAATTACAATAAAAATTAACTTGGTGTGAAAATGCCTTCCACGAAAACATACAAGCAGCAGCGTAGACATTGTATTCTAGAATGAACAATAGACAAAAGCTTTCCAGTATAAACAGCTAGGGGATGTCTTTTTTTATTATTCTTTTTTTTAGATCCATCTATTTTTTAAAATATAATACTTTTATTGGTTTTTGTGTATTTCATATATCATTTTCAGTTCAATTTTGACATATTCCCCTTTCCCTTCCTCCCACCCCACCCCAGTTCATGCATTCTGCCATGCATATCCTGCATCTTTCAGTCTTTTTAAAGTTTTTCTCTGAAGAGGTTTATTGCTTTGGACAGAATTTAATTATTAACTGTTCTTTGACCCAGTCCTTACATTGTTGTTCCCTCCCATTTGTATCGCTCCAAAATATGCCTATATAAAAAATCATATATGTACTAGAATTATGTCCTTCAGGAATACACTGTATGTTAACTCCAAAATATGTTTAGAAATTCACATTTTTCCCTTTAATTTTATATTACTCTAAAATATGAATGCATATCTTCTACCCATATACGTTAATTACCATGTCTAAAATTTTTTTGATTCTTTGAGTATTTCATGCAATGAAATTAAAAAAAATTTTATTGAAGTTTTGTACATTTCATACATTTTTAATCAAATTTAAACCCCTTCCTTTCCCTCCAACTTGCCAGAATTCATCCATTCTTACATAAATGTCTTGTATCTTTTTCTCAGTCTTTTTAAAGTTATTCAATGAATTTTTATGAAGTGTAGCCCTCCTCCCTCATCCCCACCTCCATTCTAGTGTCCTCCTCCCTCATCCCCAACTCCATTCTAGTGTCCTCCTCCCTCATCCCACCTCCATTCTAGTGTCCTCCTCCCTCATCCCCACCTCCATTCTAGTGTCCTCCTCCCACATCCCCACCTCCCCACCTGCAGACGCAGGCAGATCTCTGTGAGTTCAAGACCAGCCTGGTCTACCTAGTAAGTTCCAGAACAGCTGGAGCTACAGGGACACCCTTTCTCAAAAAGATTAAAAAAAAAAAAAAAAAAAAAAAAAGATACAAGTCATGTTTGGTACAATGCTTGAGCATGGGTGGAGGGGTGGGGAGGGAAGGGGAATGAGTCTAAATTGAATTGAGAAATGTATAAAAGACACAGAACTTCAATAAAAAATCCTATAGAGACTAATTTGTGTTCCCCAAATGCTCGTAGGTGCGTTCCATGTCTTGGAGGCTGGTCAGCTTACCAGGTCTCATACCAGTAAAGAAACTAACTCTCTGATAGCAGCTATCAATTTTCTACAGATTCTCAGCTAGGGCTGCAGCCTCCTCCTGCCCATCTCTCCTCCATTCATGCTGAGTTTTGCTGGTCTGGGCTTGTACTGCTCCTTTGCATGCTGTCACATGCAGTGTGGGTTCACATGAACAGCTCACCCCGTGGTGTCAGACATCAGCTTCCTGGTAGTCATCCTCCATCTCTGCCTCTTACCATCTTTCTGTGCCTTCTTGTGCAATGTTACCTGAGCCTTGAGAGGAGAGGATGTGATTCAGTGGTCTCATTTAGGGCTGAGTACTTCCTAGTCTCTTATTCTCTGCAAGTTGGCTAGTTCTCTGTATTATTTCTGTTTCTACAGGAAGCTTCTCTGGTGAAAGTTGAGAGATGGACTAATCTATGGGTATAACAATAAGTCATTAGGAGTCCAGGGGATTTTTCAAGGGCTGTTGAATGCAGGGCTTCAATATCCTTAAATAATTTTTTGAGAACATTTGGCAAACCTTGGATACTTGTAATAATTGATCCGCAAGCATTACCATAAAATTATTGTAATTATATCATGTCCTCCCTTGTTTTGTGACTCTGAAAGATTCACTCAGAATAGAACCCATGTCAATGGCCTTCCTGTCACTTTCCCATAGTCTTTTTTTTACAACTTCCTTAGCCTAGTTCTGTTCAAAGCACACTGGGCCTCTCCATGTTTCTCTAACACGCTAACTTCCTTTTACTTCCTTTTTTTTTTTTTGTTTTTGATTTTGTACTAGCTGTTTTTCTTTTTTTATTTTTATTTTTTGTATGTGTATGAATGTACTGTCTGCATGCAGGTTTGTGCACCCGTGTTGTGCAATGCCGCGGAGGTCAGAAGAGGGTCTCGGATTCCCCTGGAACTGGAGTTCTCCTGGAATTGGAGTTACAGACGGTTCTCAGCCGCCATATGGGTGCTGGGGATCGAACCCGGGTCCTCTGCAAGAGCAGTCGGTGCTCTTGACTGCTAGGCTATCTCTCCAGCCCCGCTGTTTTTCTTTTACAGGATATTCTGCCTTGAGAGTTCATGCCTGACTTACTACTTTTGATTGTAGTTTTGATTTTAAATGTCCCGTCTTCAGCCAATTCTTTAATCTCCAGATTTGAAGTAGCCTCTCAATCTATTACCAATATTGGCCTGATTTTCTTTTCAGGGTTCAAAAGAACTCTCAGTATGTTCATGCTGATTTGCTGCACTGTCCTAACATAAGAATTGCCACAGCAATCTTTACCCCAATCACAGGATCTCCAGCATATTTGTCTATCTTACTATATTCCTGATAAATAATTAATAAATTAAATAAAAAGAGAGCAATCCTGATATTAGGTGGTTTTTATGTTAGGACTCCCCTGTGTCTCTTTTTAATAACAAATTTGACATCTAAATTCACATATTTATCAGTTTTTATATTAAAATATATCCAAATTTTTGTGTCTTGCTGGGTGAAACATTGTTTGATGAGTTTAAGTTGTGACAAAATAAAACCAAGATTTACTGTTCTTGGTTAAAACTTTGGATATATTTAGTATGTTATAGACATTTCGGATTCTATTAATTTTTCCTTTGCTTTTATATATCAACTATTGATTTTGTCCTGTAGTTAATACTGTTTCCATTTTGTGTACCACAAAAATGAAGCCTTAGTAAAGAAGGTAATATATAGGTCTTTAACCTTCTAGGATGTAACAAATTAGTGTAACATAACCTTTACTTTGTCATCTATTTGAGCATAGGTTTAACTTATATCAGAAGCAGGGCTTAGTCATTCTGACATGTTTCCCTGACTGTACTTGCCCCCAGGTCCTCATGGTGGTTAATCTGTCTGTCTATAATATACAACTGAACAACTGTCTTCTCTTAGCACTTCCTTCTGTGATGCATAAATGCAGCTTCCTTGTTGGCTCTCTTAACCCTTACAAACCTGACCTGAGGTGCATAGATACACTATATCTGACCACTCTCAGTCACAAGTGACTTTAGAAGATGTCTTCTTTGCTTAAACTCGTCTATTAGAGTTCTCCATGAAAAATCTGCTTGGATAAAGTTCTAGAGACTCCAAAGGCCTCAGCCCATAGGCCTATCTCTCTTTGGCTTACGATCTGCTTTTTGAGTCCAATTTCCTTGCAGCTTTCCCTGAGGCCCTTGTTGGTACCACTCTTCTTGCAGATCTCTCTTCTCAGGAACTACTTTTATTAATGTTACAGGTTTTCATTCTGCTGCTTCTCTACATCTTACCTAAACAGTGCCACTACATTTTCATCTTGCTAAGCTTTGCTCTATTGGTTGCTCACAAAACACCTGACACTGGCAACTGGAGGAAAGAAGGAAAGGTTTACTTTGGTTCAAAGTAAATGGGGATACCAGGGGTAGAAGTCACAGTGGCACTATCATGAGGCTGGACACAGTGTGTCTATAGCCAGCAAGCTGAGAGAGAGATGGATGCTAACGGTTGTTATTTAGTCTAGGAAACCAGCCCTTGGATCCTCACACCTCAGTTTAGCCTCTCTGAAAATGCACCTCACAGACACACTAGAGATATTCTCCCAGGTGATTCTAAATCCAGTCAAGCTGTCATCAAGATTAATATTCACACTTTCAGGCAGCATAGCTGCCTTAGTGGAAATAGACTGGGCACAGCTCAGACTAGATCCCCAAGGGCGTCTTCCAAAAGAAACAAGTTCCCAGCGAGAGAGATGTCTATCACTGCCCAAATCTTAAACAATTGGCCATCTAGACAACAATATCCAAGAGTAGTAGGTCTGATATGGATATCCAGAAGCAAATTACTAGGTCCTGCATTATGGGGACATCATTGACAGCTGCTCTCCAGAAAGAGGACTCTGTGCAAAATTAGAAGGAAAGAGAAAAAAGGCCAAAGCTTTTTATAAAATAAGTTTTATTTTATTAAAATCATGGTGTGTCCCGCGCTGTGTAGTCTCGCCAGCAAGAACTTCACGTGGACAACAGGATTCTTCTGCAGCAGTATTTATTGTGCACACAGCTTTTTTGTGAGAAGGACCCCGAAATGGGGCAGAAGCACCGCTTATATAGCAGTCCAGAGGGTTCGGGTATGCTCTGGATTGGTGCACCGTCCGATGCCTCATTAGCATGCCCAAGGCACGGGCCCAGAGAGTAGTAGTCATGCGCAGTTTGTCCAATGCAAAGGCAACGGCGGGAAGCGGCTTGTAGTGACTCAGGAAGTCGGCGCCATCTTAGGGCGTGGTACAGCACACATTGTTTGTGTGGTAGGCTGCCAACAATGGTGTGATAAATATGAGATTTCCCTGTAAATTTCATGGCAATATATGTGAGAATTGTATGTTAAAAGATAAATAATGTCTGTAAATGAAAATGAATACTATTGCACATGCTAGCTAAAGTTACAATAAATAAGTACCGCAATGAGCATGTATTATTCAAATCAAGCTTAATTGGAAAAACCAAGAAGCAATAAGGCAATTTTTTGATGGAAATAGGATTGGCATGAAGGAAAAACACAATCAAATAAAATCTAACCAAACAACAATAAAAATAAGAGCCTATTAGCTTTTATTTTTTGATTTTAATACCAGTGATTTAAAAGCATGTGATTGTATTGATGTTGTTTAGTTTATTTCATTAATGAGATAAATATCAGTCAGTAGTAATCTTTTACTGACACTTAAAAAAAGACCTGATGCATGTGAAGTTTGTTTTAATAGGGCAGAAGTATTATTTTGATAGAACTATAGTGAAGTCATGAGAGATACTAGAACCTTAAAATCCTTTGATGGGTTGGATCTCCAGTGTCTCCCACTGGCTCATAGTGAGAATGTTGGGACCTCAGTGGCAGCACTACTGTGAGAGATTATATATTCTAGTTTGCTTCTCCATTGTTGTTACAAAACACTCTGACCAATATCAACTTGGGGAGGAAAGGATTCATTCGTCTTATGTCTCCCAGGTCATCACTGAGGAAGCCCAAGGTAGGAAATCAGGGTGGGAAACTGGAGGAAGGAGCTGAAGCAGGCAGTGGGGGAAAGGTGCTCACTGGCTTGCTCCCCTGACTCATGCTCAATCTGTTTTCTTATACAGTACAGAACAACCTGCCCAGTGTTGGCACTACTGCAGTGGGCTGGGCCCTACCACATTACTCAACAGTCTACAAAATGGCCCACAGACATGGCCACAGGCCAGTCCAATAGAGACAATTCCCCAGTTGAGGCTCCCTCAACCCAGGTGGGTCAAGTTGACACTAAAGGTATTCAGCACACCATAGAACCTTTAGGTGTGGCAAGCTGGCTGCTGTATGGTGTGGTCCTTTGAAAGTTGGTAGCCTGGCCCTTAATTTCTGTCTCACTTCTATCCCTTCTGATAAGTGAGGAGCCTCTGCCACACACTTCTGCATCTCATCCATGAGATCTACCGGATCCCCTTTGCCATGATGGACTGAACTTTCCGATTGGTAGCCTGGCCCTTAATTTCTGTCTCACTTCTGTCCCTTCTGGTAAGTGAGGAGCCTCTGCCACACACTTCTGCATCCATGAGATCTACTGGATCCCCTTTGCCATGATGGACTAAACTTTCCAAGGCCGTGAGCCAAAATGAACCTTTCTCCCTTTGTTTCCTCCCTTGAGTAGTTTCTGTCAGATGTTCTTTCACAGTGACTCAAAAGTAACTGATACATGTCTCTTAGTGAAAGTCAGAGCTATCATCCTAGAAAAAAATTTCCTTCTTGTCTGAAGAAGCAGCTTGGAGTCTTTGTTATTGGGGAAGTTTAAAGCAATTTTAGCTTTTTCTTTTGGTATAGGAAAACTGAGAGTTACAAATATTTTAGTGCTTATCAATTATGTCCTTTTTCCTAAGTGTTTCATGGATACTAAAATAATTCAAATAATTCAGACCCAGCAGATAGAGCAGATAGAGTAAATGTGACTTTAATCAGAGCTAAGGAATAAAAAAATGCAGTAGTGTGGTTCAGAGCTAGCTACACATTACATCTGATATGGAGTGACATTCTGGAAACCTTTTCCTCCATTTCAGGAAAGTCACTCACTCTTCCTTAGAATCTTTGGTGACCACCAACCTGTCTTCACCCAGACTTTGCTTACAATTCACCTGTAACCTTTTCTTCTTTTTTCTTCTTGTTTTTGTGAGACGGGGTCTCCCTGTAGTCCCAGCATGTGGCCTGGAACTTATGTAGACCAGGTTGGCCTTGAACTCTGCCTTCCTATGCCTCTCAAGTGCTGGCATTAAAGGCATGGGCCACCGCACCTGGCTGACCTTTTTCTTATTAATTTTGTTTTAATTAATTTATAAATACAGTGACTTTTTCTTTTAACATGAGAAAATTGTCCTATAAACGAGCCTCTCAGTTTGTAACCGAAGTTTTAGTTTTTTTTTTTTCTCTACAGTGTGCACCATTATTATAGAAAACACTCTTTTCTTCAGTGCTCTGTATTTCATAGTAGTAAATATGTAAAGCACAGAAAATGAAACCCTGGTTTCCATGGAGTTATTACACCATGTTCAGTTCCAATGTCGTGCTAATATAATTAAATGTGCCAGGATTTAGCATGATCATAAATGTATACTTGAAAGTGATTTTTCTCATGGTAATAAGATGCCTTAACATAAGTCAATGAATAAAATTGGTATTGGGTTGCTAATTTCATTTTATGTTTGAGCATTATGGCAAACCAGAGTTTATGCAGCCAGAGAGGTAATACTGAGTGAGAATAACATCAAAGTGAATTGGTTTTGCTTCACAGTGAGTAATCAAATTAAGAAGATTTATTCTAGGTAGTGAGTCACTTATTGCTTATAATACATTGTTTTAATAAGCTCTCATTTCATAGACTTGTCTTTGCTTATGCTACAGTACCCATGATATCTTTGAGCAGTGGTTCTCAAACCCCAGTGTGAATCAGTCCCACCATGAGCTCTTGTAGAAACCGCAATTCTGGGCTCACTCTCATAATTTCTCTACTTCTGTGTCTGAGGTGGGGAAATTCAGATTTCTTAGGAGAAAGATGCTGTGGGTTCAAGTCCCCCAGTTTAAGAGATTCGGTCTGTAGTTAACCATTTAACTTCTTGTTACTCATCTATTGCGTATATGAAAAAGTGATGCTGAGCTAAGTGGTCATTAAATAGTAGTTGTTAAGTGACTCATTGGAATCAAGTAACTGCTTGGGTTGGTTCCTGCCTTTGAGAATATCGTCAAGCAGAACTGACTAGTTCCAACTATGTTCAAAGAATCTGAAAAGGATAGAGATGATAAAATCACAACAAATAGAAAATTAAGATATAAATATTCAGGGGTATAGTTCAGTGATAGAGCATTTTATGTGAGGTGGTGGATTTCATGCACAGCAACACATACACACACACACACACACACACACACAAATAGAAAAGCATCAATTAGAGAAATGATGTCTTGGTCCTCGTATCCACTCTTATCTTCTCAACCTCACAAAGTTGACTTCATATACACAATCATGTCAAAAGTTTTTGTAAATTCTGTTAAAATGGCTTCAAGTTATCCATTCTTGGTGTGAATTTTTAATATGTAAATATAGTAGTAAAAGCTCAAATAATACTGAAAGTTTATATTTTCAATTATTTCCCAGGATGCCTCCAATGTGTAAGGGGTATTTTCCTGTTGTCTCTAAGTCCGGCTTCTTGCTATTCACTTGGTTGTGACTTTACTCTCGTCTTCTGGCTCTTTGGTTGCTCTTGTCTGTCTTCTGCACCCCTTCATGAAAATTCCCTATATATCTTCTTTCCAAAGCCACCAGCCAACCAAGACTAGTGTGTATACTATATTATATACATGACTTTGGGTACATGGAAGGCAATTATAGCAACAAGACAGAAGCATTACAAAATAAAATGTCAAGTATTATAACTTCAGAAATGTGCTCCAGGACTGGGAGATAGCACCATTTGCAAAGTGCTTGCCTTGAGTCCAAACTCAAAATCTACATGAAGAAAGCCAGGTGTTGTGTATGCATTTTTATTCCAATACTGGGGGGAAGGAGAGAGGTTGGTCCTTTTGTGGCCAGCCACCCTATCCTATTTGATGAGTTCCAGGCCAGTGAAAGACCAAGTTTTTTCTTTTTTCAATAGACAGAGCCTGAGGAACAATACTGAAGGCTGGCCTCCACATGTGTGCACACGGATGTGCCTGTGTACCAAGCCTTAATAACCAATTATTACTGGCTGTGTGTCTGTTTTTAGAACAACAAGTACTGCAACATTGTTATGAACCCTTACTTCCTTTCTGTAAGCTTTGATTATGTCCATGACATATAAACCTAATTAACGGATAGCCAATGATAACCCTCAGATTCCTGTTAGTCTATTGAACTAAGTATGTTTTATTATGCCAATAATTAGTTTATTCTCAATTAGAGTAGGTATGTGATTTACATTTTATAAATAACATTTATTATTCTCCTAAATCAGTCCTACATCCTTAAACAAAGCAGAAACCTTAAAATGTATTTATCTAACAACTTATATAATTAGGTTTATTTATATGTTATAGTTTTATATCATATGCACTATTTTTATAATAAATAATTTTATGTAGTACATTGTAAGAAGTAGAGGTGATGGGTGGAGTTTTGGAGGAAGCCAGGATGGCTACTCTGATCTTTGTTGATAAGGATAACAGGGAACCAGGAAGCCGTGTGGCTCCTAAGGATGGGCTGAAGCTGGGGTCCAATGTCCAAGCCTTAGACGGGAAATCCCAGGTTCCAACACCACGAGTTGGCAAAGTATTTGATGCTCCACCTGCTTTGCCTAAAACTAGCAGAAAGGTTTTGGGAACTGTCAACAGAGCTACAGAAAAGCCACCGAAGACCAATAGACCCCACAAGCAAAAACAACCAGCCTTCGCCGTGAAAAAGATCACTGAGAAGATAGTTAAAGCCGAAAGCTCTGGACCTGCTTCTGACCATGCCTATCCGGAAATAGAAAAATTCTTTCCTTTCAATCCTCTAGATTTTGAGAGTTTTGCTTGCCTGAGGAGCACCAGATTGCACACCTCCCCTTGAGTGGAGTCCGCTCATGATCTTGGAGGAGGAGAGAGGACTTGAGAAGCTACTGTACCTGGACCCCCCTTCCCCTGTGAAGACCTGCTTCCCGCCATCGGACTCTGATTGGCTGTAGTCTCCTTCCCGCGTTCTCTCCACCTTGGATGTCAAACTGCCTCCGGTTTGTTATGATACAGATATTAAACTTATTCCTTTAGAGTTTGTGTGTATTGTATTAATAAAGCAATTTGTGTGTGTGTGTGTGTGTGTGTGTGTAGTAGAAAAATAGAGGTGATGACATATTTTTTTTAAAATATTAAGATAACAAATTTAAATATTTTTGGAGGCGACATAAGGTAGCATTGTGGGTAAGCACCTGGAAGAAGGTCAATGACCCAGATAAGAAATTATGACAACACAGGAAAATAGTGAAGGAGAACACAGACTTCACCTTCATGGTATACTTTAGTATATAGAATTGATGGTGTTTAGATAATATGGGAGGGATGGTTTGAAAAGGAGTCTATTGATTCTTTCCATATTCATTAGGTGAATTGTTATGTTATCAACCTTATTATCTTTATTAGTTTATACTTCAGGCTTTCGTCCTAACTCTAGTGTATACAATAAGAAACTGGCAATTCCAATAGTGTAGTCATTAGAGGGTAAGGCATTAATATACTGTAGGTGCACAAGAGACTGAGAAATTCAAAATTCATATTTAAATCATATAGTCAGAATGGTATTTATAATATATGTCAAAACATGCAGTATATATAAGATATTTTTAGTCTTTTCTGTGCTAAAAACAGTAATCAATTGATAAAACAATCTCAGACAGAAAAGTAAAACATTTTCCATATAATGTTGAGTAATAAAAACCTAAATGACAAAAGAAGGATAAAATAGGACGACATGTTAATATACTTGCAGGCAGGACATATAGAAGATTGATATAGGAGATTATATATAAGGTACAAAAGGTCTGTAGGAACACAATCCAATTTAGCATAGAAAGACAAACATAAGTTGACAAAAATTATATCTGGTGTTAACTTCCATGTATTTTCAAATCTTCAACTGTCTGTTATTGTATACTATTTTTCATTATCTCCTGTGGTCTTGCATTATCTCCTCTCGGTCTCACTCTTTCGATTGTTCGCTGTTGGTTCTTCTTCCTCTCTCACTGGTTCTCTTACTACTTTCATGTTAGCTTAACGTTGTGCTGTATTTCTCAGAAGCTCTGCTACTTCTGCTGCATGCTTCTCCTCTTCCTCTTCCTGTAAATGACCTTTTCAGATAATTCGAATCTACTGTTGAGCACTGATGAAGTGGCTCACTGGTAGGGATGCTGGCCTCACACTTGATGATCTGAATTCATTTCCTGGGTCTCACATGATAAAAGTAGAAAACTGTCCTCTCACCCCATATGGACACCATGGCATGTATATAACCTCCACATCAATAAATAAACAAATAAATCAACAAATCAATAAATACTGTTGAGCCTTTTATGTCAAACAATTCAGTTATTTACTTTTTCATTTTATAATTTTCTTGCAAATTGTTGTCAATTAACACATGATTTGCTATTGTATATTTTTCCATCAAAGAAACTATTTGGTTTTGTTATAATTTCTTTCTATTTTTTGTAGTCTGTGGTAGTGAACCCAGGACCTTACCCATATAAGGAAAATGCTATACTATTGTGATACATGCTTAGTCTTTGAAAACTGTTTTTGGTAAAAATAAAACAAAACAAAACAAACAAGCACAAACACAAACAAAAGCCCAGCATTTTAAATTTGTATCATACATATGTTTGTAATGAAATAATACATTCCTTATGTGTTTCCTGTTGTTTGTGTTTCAGTGTGTTTATCAGAACATCTGACTTCTAATAATAGTTGGCTTTTCAAATTTCTAAATTTTGTTGAAACATAAAGAACAATTTACCATTATCAGACTTTTAAGTGCTTTACATTACTGAAATTGGCTTATGAGACATAAATATTTCTTCCTTATATGTTAATATTATTTAGGAAAATTTTGTATCTTCTGCAATATCAATTTGTAGTCAAGATACATATTTCCATTTTAATTAAAATTCTAAAGCCAAATATTTGAAGAGAAGGTTCATGTCCTTCTAAATAGAATCAAGTAACGAATATGATTACATAGGCAAAAGTAATAGCTATGACCACAGTTATCTAATTTTGTCATAAGTTATTTTTATGAATCTTAATAACAGCATATATGTATTTTATAAAACTATTTTAAAGAGGTGTTTTTCCTGTGCTTGCAAAATATGGAATGCATATGTCTCAGGAGAAGTCATATTATATAGACTAAGAGTCTTATAGTTGGAATTGTTGATTTTAAAGGGGGGTATTTACAAATATTTTATTTATTATGTTATTTTATGTGTCTGGATGTATTGTCTACATGTAGATAGGTGTACCCAGGTTGCGCAATGCCCTTGGAGATCAGAAGAGGGCAGTGGAACACCTGAAACTGGAGTTATGGATGGTTGTTAGCTGCTATGTGGGTGCTGAAAATCGAACTCAGGTCCTCTGCAAGAGCAGCCTATGTTCTTAACCACTGAGCCATTAGTCCAGCCCTCAAGGGGGAATTTATATTTCTTTGCATTTTGTTTTGTCCTGGAATCTCTAATGGTAATCCCTTCTGATATTTTCACTGTTTCCACTGAAATATATAGCACAGTACATTGATATAGGGAAATGTTAATAGCCAGTTTTATAATATATAATGTATTGTAAAATTTACAACTTTTGTATATTTAATTACTTCATTGAATTTCAGGTATTGAAAATATAATGTCATCAACTAAGATTTTTCCCAAGGTCTTGCTTAATATATGCCAAATAAATATTTCTTTTAACTAGACATATTTAGGCTTTTAGAACTCCAGTTCCAGGGGAATCCAATACCCTTTTCTGACCTCCACGGTATTGCACGACACGGGGTGCACAAACCTACATGCAGACAGTACATTCATACACAGACAAAAATAAATAAAATGAAAAATAGCCACCTCTCTACTGAGTGTTGTGCAATTGGTATAAAGTTGAGAGAATGATCCTCACAGATGTCTTCCTTGAAGCCATCTAAGAGCTAGTGAGTAAAGTAAAAAAATGAACTGTTTTCAGTTTGATTTTCTACTTTTAACCAGCAATCTTATTGTGAGCTTGGAAATGATCAGTGTTCTAGAGTTCTCTTATACACATCTTCCAAATACGGAGAGACATTGATGTTCTAATTCTACAGTACCTTGTACTCTCAAATCACTTTCTCTGACAATCTGCTCTGTGGTGAGTGTGCATATGTGTTTGCGTTTATGTTTCTCTATGTGTGTGTCTGATTTTTGTCCTCATAAATAGTTGCAACAAAAATTCGCCGTGCAAAGCATTTTGACTTGATATTGAGCCTATTGTCCTTGTCTCTATATGGGCAATTATAACTGTATGATAAAGTACTAAATGCGCAAAAAGACTATAAAGTCAGAGACAGTTAAACTTACCTTAAATCTCTACACTAGAGGCCAATTCTTTATAAATATTTTATTAACTAAGATCACTGAATATCAGAATTCCTAAAAAGAATTCAATTTAATAGATGTGGAAACTGAGTTTCTGTGAGTTCAAGTGACTTGATCAACAAAGTCACATGGTGACAGAGTACAGAAAGTGAGGAGATGAAGAAAAGGTGACAGGTGTAGAATGCATCATTGGAAAGTCAAAGAGTTGAAGGAAGAAACAAGAAACAAATTAAAGTCACAGTGGCCTCATTAAGCTTTTAATTAAAATCTACTTAGTTGGAAGATTTACAGTATCAAAAGGAAAGTGTCCTGCAGCCTGCAACTTCCCCAATGCTAATGGAAAATCAATCAGTTCTAGTGAGAACATAATAGAGGAAATCGAAAGAAAAAGGCGATTGGGTTCCTGCCTCCTTTCCATTGAGTGTTAAGAACATTCACTAATTCCTCCCACTTCAATGCCTGATGCTGCTCTCTATTCTTAAATGCAACTCATTTAGCCCTGGAAACGACCTAATGGGACCCATACACATATGGCGAAGGGAGTGTTACCTGTTGTGGTGGTTTGAATGAGTGTCCCCCATAGGCTCTAGGTATTCAGACGTTTGTCTCCAGTTGGTGGCGCTGTTTTTGGAGGTCTTGGGGTGTGTGGCCGT
Source organism: Rhizomys pruinosus (assembly GCA_009823505.1). NCBI lineage: Eukaryota > Metazoa > Chordata > Mammalia > Rodentia > Spalacidae > Rhizomys > Rhizomys pruinosus. The sequence continues at coordinate 1,324,265 of VZQC01012420.1, read as the reverse complement.
GCTGGAGGAAGTGTGTCACTGGGGGCAGGCTTAGTGAGTTTAACAAGCCTCGTGGTCTACAGTTGCTCTCTCTCTGCTTCCTGTGCTCTTTGCGAGATGTGACCCTCGGCATGCTGCTCCAGCTCCAGCCGCCATGCCTCCTGCCACAATGGACTCTAATTCCCTGGAACCGTCAATCGTAAGCTCAAATAAACTCTTCCTTTTATAAGTTCCTTGGTCATGGTGTTTTATCACAGCAACAACAACAAGAAAAGTAACTAATATACCGGTATAGAGTCACAGGACCAGGACACTGCTAGTGTATTCAAGGTATAAAAGGGATGCTGTACCCATGAAGCCTCAACAATATGGTTGCCTAAGTATGGCATGCACTATGATAACATTACTTGACATGCTACCATGCGTGGAAGAAATTCCACAAGGTCCCAGTTCCAGATAAAGAAGTTACAAGCAATGAATACTCCTGAGGAAGGGAAAATCTATTTTTATATAGGGGCAAACTCTCTGATAAGTTATCCATTCCCATGTGGTCAGCTGTGAACTCCTACACATAAGAACATTAATAAGTGACTCAGTAGGTTGTTGTTGTTACTTATACATACATATGTATATATGTAGCTATATTCATTAAAGAATTGGTCACAAAATAAAAGGGAGTAGGCATGTAGGAAGTGTTGAAGTTGGGAGGGGAAAGGGGCAGGAAGGATGTAAATGCAGTAACCATGTATAAAATTCTCCAAAAATGATGATTTTTTATTTTTTTAAATATTTTTAAATTTTTATTTTTTTTTATGTGCATCAATGTACTATCTGCATGTAGGTTTGTGCACCCGTGTCGTGCAATGATGCAGAGGTCTGAAGAGGGTCTCAGATTCTCCTGGAACTGGAGTTCTCCTGGAATTGGAGTTACAGAAGGTTCTCAGCCGCCATGTGGGTGCTGGGAATCGAACCCGGGTCCTCTGCAAGAGCAGTCAGTGCTCTTAACTGCTTGGCTATCTCTCCAGCCCCCCCCAAATGACTTTAAAAAAGAAGTGGAGCTCAAATAAGAGTTCTGGACGTCTCTCATAGTATATTACGCAGCCTGTGTACCATCAGACTCATGTGGCTCTGGGTCCAGGTTAAGATGTATTTTAACTGATTTTTAAGATATAGTCTTAAAAAGAATGCTTTTATTGATTAACTATTGAAACAATGACATTTAGTATAAATTGTGTTTAATGGGATGTAATATTAAAGCTAATTAATTGTATCTTTTCATGTATTCTTCATGGAAAAGGTGGCCATTTTTCAAAAATAAAATGTGCAGCAATATTTGTTGTTCTACTTTTTTGGACTGTAGTGATCTTGATAAAGACTCCTTATTCACCAGGCAACACCCCCTTCTGTTCTCTGTAGGTAAAATAATCTAATGATCTATGCTTCTGCTACTGCTTTAGTATACTGAGTAGATTCCCATATGTTCAGGGTAAACGAGAGATGAACACATTTAGCTATGCAAATTCACATCAACTGAGCCTTCCTTGAATTAGAGCTTGTTTAAAAATGGAGTGGTCTAGTCTAGCAAAATCTTTCTTGACTGAAGTACAGAATTAGTTTCTGGATAGATTAATTCCACATTGAGCTTAGGGCAGTCTCAAAGAAAAGGACCCAGTATGTATCTTCCATTGTCCATCTGTTTGTTGAGTTAGTTGGAAGGAGAACAAATGATTCAGATAATAACAACAGTAAAGGGGGTGATTAAGGCAAAAAAACTAAATGATCTTGAATACAAGAAACCTAGACTCATGAAAAGGATGAAGAGATGGTTAAACATGATTGCTTTGGACACAGAGAGCATTAAGAGAGTTAAGGACCTTTTAAGAATCCACACATCCTTGAAAGAACCCAAGAGATGATGGATAAGAATGTGAATATGGCTAAACTATTGATTTGAGTCATGAGTGTGCAGAACTACTACAGAATCAGTGATGAGCTGTACGAGGGCTTCACCTGAGAACCATGCATTTGCCCTGCACTAGCTCCTCAGCAGCCGTGATCATATACTGCATGTAGAAGGGCAGGATGAACTCTTCAGCAGTGAGTTCTCTGCTTTACATTTAGACTCAGCCCAGCAAGCTTCTGCCGATTTTTGTAGAAAAGGTTCCACCTGGTCTTGTCAACCTCCTCTGTTTATCTTTTTGGTAAAAGAGAAATCCATCATTCTTAAATAGTGAAGGGTCTGGACATGTAGCACTTGACCCTGATCACTGGGACCTAAAGCAGGTTATTATTGATGTATGTTCGTAGTCCAGTGTTGAACAACCCTTAATGACTGTGATTTTACACTTGAGCACACTTTAGAAAGATCTAGTTTCTACAGAACTATGCAACATTTCATTGCTTGAACATGCAAAAGAGCTTTAGAAACCAAAATGGGCTAAACGCATTTTATTTTTGTGAAGAAGATGCTGAAGTACCATTTTGGATTCTTTTCCTCAGGGTTGTTTAAGCTGGAAATAGCAACTCAGGATCTTATTTTAAAACGAAAGTAATTTCAGTTGTTGTATGATGAATTCACGTGCTTGGGCTCAGTGTGTAGCTCGGTGGTAGAGCATTTGTCTGTGATGTAGAAGGCCCTGTTCTCCATTCCCAGAACTGAAAGTTCCTTAATAGTTGAGATTACTATTGGAATCCAGTAAATGTTTGTTTGCAGTTTATATTCACACTTTACCTAGCAGGCTGTTTGGTTACAAAACCAAAAACTTGCTCAAATTCATTTATATTTATGAGATAATTTTTTGAAAGAAATAAAAGGATTTATAAAATTGTGATGCAATATAATGAAGCCCAAATGAAAACACAGAGCCCAAACTGGCAGACATACCTCTGATAAGGTGACAATTTAACAGAAATAGCAGGAAGTGAAGGGGGGGGCTGAAGAGAGGGCTCAGCAGTTAAGAGCATGGGCTGCTTTTGAGGAGGACATCAGTTCGGTTCCCAGCACCCACATGGCTGCTAACTTCCATCTGTAACTCCAGTTCTAGGGGATCTGAGGTCCTCCTCTGGCCTCTGTGGGCATTGTACAACACAGGTGGTCTTACATGCATGCAGGCAAAACAGTAATACACATAAAATAAGAATAAGAGAATATCCTTTTAAAAGAAGAAGTGAAAGAGGAAGATTAGGGAAAACATAACTGCTGTTTCCTCTTGACACTGTGTTTCATTTCTGTACAACAGAAATTATTTAATTATTTGAATTGAGAATTGTCTATGTTAATTAAGAAGGGAAGTCCAAGACAATTGTATCTGTGAATGTGTATGTTCTAATGTGTATGTACTGTATGTCTGCACATGTGTGTGCAGGTACTTACACACATATGTTGTTATGTTTATATAGGCCAGTGGTTGATATCTGGTATGTTCCTTGATCACACTCCACTTTCCTTTTTCAGACAGGCTTTCTCACTAAAACTGACTCCCATCAATGGCGAGACTCAACTGACAGTGAACTCTGAGTATCTGGTTGTCCATGTTCACCGTGCAAACTTGTAGGTTACAGACTCACATAACCACAGGTAATTTTCGTTAGGTGGTATTGAGAACCTGAACTCCCATCCTCATGTATGTACACCAGAACTTTACCAACTGAGTCATCTCTCCATGCCCCCTTATCCCTTTATTCCTGTAGCACATCCATCATGTAATATGGACCACGCATATCTGTGATGGATGTATTGAGTGCTGCTTCTCACTTCATTATGTTAAATGCGACATTTCCTATAGTACTAATTTAATAATTTTGTTTTATTTAAAAAAATTAATATATCAATTACATGAGGGAATATACTCAGATGTTGTAATACAGAACTAAAAGATTGGAGGATTGATAAGGACAGAGGCAGGATCTGATAGATTGGCTCAGTACAGGAAGGACATCCAGAGATGTTCTGTGTCTAGTAGTTTATTTATTATTAATCTATTATTGGGAATTAATTCTGTTATCAAGAATTTATTTTATGGAAGCCATAGTCTTATGTGTCACACTTAATACTAATGTGTAGATATTAGTAACAGGTGAAGTTTATAGATGAGGATGCTGAAGCCTTATCAAAAATCATGTTCTGCTCTAATCATACTTAAATATAATTGAATTTTCATCAGAATATATGATGACTATAGTATTTTGCAGTTTTGCATAATTAATGCAAATGTGTGCAATGATTTGTTCAATGTAGGTGACTCTAACATTGATTGTAAAGGCAACTTTTGTATAGAAATGGTGCTAAATATCTCACTAATGTGGACTGTGGAAAGCTACTATGCATGGTCTTGATTTCTAGAATTCAACAATTGGGGCATGAATTATTTGAGTTCATTCACTCTGAATTGAACCCTTAACTTTTCCATTGTATAACTGTCAACCTTTTCTTTCTTTCTTCTCTTTCTCCTTCATCTTCCTCCTCGTTTTCTACCCTTATTTCTCCTCTGCAAATTAGAAGTGTCTCTGAACTGTGTTTCCCACCATCCCTCTCTCCTATTTCCTCCCTCCTTTCCTTCCTATTATCTTCTTTCTCCTTTAATACTTAAAATCCAATAATCTAAAATAAAACTAAAGAAAGACTTAGCTATTTAATGAGCATTGATTTGTATCGCAAGAGTCCACTGTACACACTAGGTTTCATTGAATAATAGACCTGGCTTGTATTATTTTATTTTTCTTAATTTTAGCCATAGTAAGAAGAAAGAAACTGCATCATTAACTACAAAAATTCATATAAGCAGGAAATAATAAAGTGACCAACTCTGTATAAACACTACATATTTCAAAATATTGCATTTTCAAAACAGTGGAAGAGATTTCATAAATGCCAAAAAGTCAAATGTGAATATAAACCAAGAAAATGTAAAGAATGTAAGACTAAAGGCAGTAGGAGGAATGTGCGGAGACTTAAGGCAGTCAATATCTTTCCTGGAAACAAAAGTTCTCAAATTTCAGTAAGTATATTATTTCATGAAAAATATTATTTATAAATAAGTAACTATGTATATTGAACAAAGGATCAATATATTTTGAACAAAGAATCTAAAAGTGAAAAAATGCTTTCCTATATTTAAAATAATTGTATTTCAGAGTTGACATACAAGCCATTAATTTCAAGAATTTAAGGCCTGGTTGCCAGTCTATGCTTTTGCTAAATGTACAAACATCACTAAAAATATTTTGTTCTTGTCATACCACCAAAAACTGCTTTAAAATTTCTTTTTTGAAAATACTCAAAATTTTATTTCATGTATCTGAGTATATTGCTTGCATATATGTAAGTGCATTTGTGCTCTGCAATGCCCACAGAGGTCAGAAGAGGGCATCAGATTCCCTGGAACTGGAGTTAGGATGATATTATTAGCTGTCCTGTGGGGGCTGGGAACTGAACCTGTGTCCTTGGCAAGAGCAGTCACTGCTCTTAACTGCTGAGCCAGCTTTCCAACCCCTAGAACTCCTTTTTATGTTAGTGAAACCAATAGGTATTTCTCAGGAAATAGAATTTTATCAAGAAGCAAAAGTATGTAATTAAATACTTATGGCAACTCAAGATCAACCTATACAATATCTGTATTTTAGAAAAACGATTCTAGTTGTCCTTCTATCTCTTCATTGTTTTCTGCAGCTCAAACAAATATATTCTTCTGGCCAATATGTTGCTTTGCTGTTTCACAATATACATATTATTAAGTTATATCTGAGATTCCTAAGAGATCCAGAGCTATCCTTCTCCAGTTTAAGTTCTGTGGCTCCGTTTCTTTGCCAATGAAATGAGTGACTTGAGAGATATTCTTTAATTAACAGAAGATGGAATCAACTTCCACCACATAACCCAGGGTAGTTAATGTCCCAGAAACCCTGATTTAGAGTCTATTAACTTTCTGGTTGAAATTTGGTTCACAAGGAAATTGTGTCTATTCGTGATACATAGCACAGTAACACATTAAGAACATACTTTGCTCTATGTGATTAGAGAAACATTGTGTTTTCATCTTCCTTTGTAGGTCTGCTTTATGGAGTCTGCCCTCAGCCCAGACAGCCTCTCAAACACGTGCACAGCAGTTTCCTTCTTGATACTTTTGTCACTCCTTCATTCCTTCTCATTTCTAAAGAATTTCTCCGAGAATAATAGGCTTTATTTTTCTTTTACCATGAACTCTATTTATATTACATGTGAACTTGTATTAACTTGTGTGTTAGACATAATTTGTCCTTATATCTTTCTCAGTATGTTAGCATAGTATCTTGCCCATGTTTGATGTATGAGACATGTGTTGAAACAACAAATAAACAACATATTTGATGAATGGGTCTCGTGTCTGAATAGGTAGCAGGATCCTAGTCCTTAGTCTGCCACCACTTTCTGTTAAGCGATGGCAAATTTCTGCAGTTTCCTGCGCTAGAGTTTCTTCATTTGGAAAAAAAAAAATAATGGTCTGGGATTAGATAGGAGATCATCGGTCGTTCCAAACATTGTGGCATCTTGAGAGGCAGATCTTGTCCTTTCACTTCACTGGAACAGGCTTCTTTTACTGAGATGGTAGACTTCACAATTCAGAAAAATTTTTTATTAATTTATTGCATTGTTTTACTTACTTTTAAGAAGTTCTCTGATTGCAAAGAAATGTATATGTGTTCAATATCATAAATATGGAGAAAAAGGATGGTATGGATCTGAGTTTGGAGGCCTCTGAAGTTTCTAGTTTGCACCCCAGGAAAAAGGATTGCACTAGGGACACATGGTTATCAATAAAAATAGATGAAATTGGGCATGTTCAAAGTATGGCCGTAGACTGTAGGATGCAGGGATATAAATGGGAAAGGGGAATAACAGATAAAATGGGGTTAATGGGTAGGGAATGAAAAGTTAGGGCAGAAGAACAAGTAAGAGGAGGGATAAGTAACACTGAAGACCTTTGGAAACATCTACTGAGCATGCCTGGTAAATTGGCCAGACTCCAAGAAATATACACCCACTCCCCCACCTACCTGAACCCACACGGGAGAGCAAGAGCATTTAGGAAACAGAGATTAGGCTTGATAGGCCTTTAAGAAATTACAAATATAATTTTTTAAATTAAATTATCCTACAGGTAAAAGAGAATGCTACAAGGTGATACTGTACAACAGAAAAATTATAGAGAACATTTGTGTGTGCCAATCCCAAAGTTATTTTTATAAAGATTTTAAGTAAAACAAATGTGGACAACAACAATTTATATTTCCAATTAACTCAGGTGCATTACCGTTTTTTTTTTTTGTTTGTTTGTTTTAATTTTATTTATTTCTGTATGTGTATGAACGTACTGTCTGCATGCAGGTCTGTGCACCCGTGTCGTGCAGTTCTGCGGAGGTCAGAAGAGGGCGTCGGATTCCCCTGGAACTGGAGTTCTCCTGCAATTGGAGTTTCTCGGACGGTTCTCAGCCGCCATGTTGGTGCTGGGGATCGAACCCCGGTCCTCTGTAAGAGAGGTCGGCACTCTCAATCGCTAGGCCATCTCTCCAGCCCTGCATTACCGTTTTTATCAGACCCTTTAAACCAACGTTGTTTAATATACACATATTTACTTTTATTTAGTCCTAAAACACCATGTAACCTGTAGACAGAGTCTGGGCAAAATTGGATACTTGTTAAACTCACGTCAATTAAATATACATTAATCGAATATAGACCCGTGTGCCTCTCCTGCCCCTCTCACCCCTCCCGATTCACCATTTCAGTCAGTTTTCTGATGCAGTCTTTCTGTTGTTGATCTTTTAACATGCATCCCTCTCCACAAGAAATATTTATAACTGGGTTATTGGCACTAGCATCCACATATGAGGGATACCATTCGTCATTTGTTTTTCTGGGACCGTGTTACTTCACTTAATGTAATGTCTTCCAGCTCCATCCATATAGTCTGGACACTCATCTGACAACTTGATTAACATATGAGCCCCCCAAGCTGGATGGTGGGACCCATGGGCTGTGTGGGTTTGGGCACAACTGCTTGCAAATTGGTTTTACATGAAGGATGCTTGTACTCATAAATGATTACTTATTGTTAAAAAATGAAAAAAAAGAAGTAATAAAAAAAAGAAATTACAAATAATAGAAGCTATAAACTCTCAGGGTGGGGGGAGCGTTAAGTGAAGTGGTGAGGAGAGTGTGCATATGATCAAAATACATTGTATGAAATTGTATAATCAATAAAATTATTTTAAAAAGAAATTTAAAAAGCTAGGTATGGTGGCATATGTCTTTAAACTCAGCACTTGGGAAGCAGAGGCAGGCAGATCTCTGTGAGTTCAAGGTCAGCCTGGTGTATGGAATGAGTTTCAGGCCAGCTGGGGCTGGTCTTGAAAAGACAAAACAAATTGTGGGAGACATCTGGAGAGATGGCTCAGTGGTTAAGAACACTGCTTTTGAAGAGAACCTGCTTGGTTTCCCAGCACCCACATGGCCACATGGCGGCTAACAACAATCCATAAATGCAATTCCAGGGGATCCAACATCTTCTTCTGACTTCTGTGGGCATTGCTCAACAAGGGTGCACATACACTCATGTGGGCAATACACTCATACATATAAAAAACAAAAAGAGTGAAAAAATAAAAGAAATAAAAGTGCAGTAGTTTGTTAAGAAAGAGAACAGTACAGCAGAGAATGGAAATAGGCTTGGGAACTGAGAAGACTGCCCTGGAAAGCACCATGCTGAGAGGCTCTTAGGTAGCTCCTTAAAGGCCCTTTCCTTGCTCCACCTCTCACACACATCCCAGGCTTCTCCAAGCTTGCTCTTTGTAACTGTAGCCTAGGTGGGCTTTCCAGTCTTCTGCCAACTGCTCCTTTTACATGTTAATCTGTGTTCTCCAGTCCTTTGTCCCCAGGCACAGAATAAATAAGGAAATAGATTATTCATTATTTTTCACCCGATATGAGAGCTGTTAATATTTTTGAGAAGATTTTTTAACTATATCTTTGTATTGTGGTAAGATACCTCAAGAATGCCCATAGCTATGCCATATTATGAGCCCCTGCTGAGCCCCAAAGTTAAAATTTAAAGTATAGGAATAAATTCCTGGGACCCATGCCAATGCCCTTGCTTTATGCTGTGACTTCCATTGATGGAAGCAGTTTGTATTTACAACTTCTTGGATAGTTACTTGCATTTGGCAATGGACTTTGTCATTAAAACCTGACTCCCAGGTTAAGGGAACTGCATCATTGTTTATTCTTGAAGTATCTGGATAAAGTAACCTGTAATAGAAATATACTTTGGTTAATTTTGAAAAGTGTTATTTTAAACAAAAGAATGTTAAAGTAATATAGAATTGTGATTTATTAGTTAATATTAAATTAAAATGTTGATATCTGTCGAAAGACAATTACATGAAAAAAGTTCAATCCAACTGAACATTAATTCAAATGAACTGGGGCAGGCGATTGAGAACAGGTCAGCTTGTACCTGGTTGCTTAGAAACTAACTCATTCCTCATGTCTTCTGTACCGTATGCTTGGCTTGCTTTTAGAGAATTTCAATTTTTACAGGGGCTTTCCACCCCTACTCTTGGGAGCTTAAATTTTCACCCCTGATGTAGGTCTGGTTTTTCTCAAATAAAATACCTCCCATCCCAACTGTAACTCTGCTACATACCCTTGACTGAATGTCCAGTGTGTAATCTTCAGCTGAATAAAGGCTTTCTTTTGGCTTCATTCTATGTCTGAGTGGTCTTCTCTGATAAAATTACCCCATTATAGTATACCTCATTAAAAAGTTCAGAATATTTTGAGTCTTTTAAGGGTTCTCCACACTGCTTTCCATAGTGGTTGTACAAGTTTACATTCTTACCGGCAGTGGATGAGTGTTCCCCTTTCCCCACAACCTCTCCAGCATTTGGTGTCTTTTGTTTTCTTGATCTTAGCCAGTCTTATCAGAGTGAGACGATATCTGAGAGTGGTTTTAATTTGTATTTCCTTAATTATTAACGATGTTAAACACTTTTTTTTCTAAATTTTTTTTTTATTATTTATTTTTGTATGTGTATGAATGTATTGTCTGCATGCAGGTCTGTGCACCCGTGTCGGGCAACGCCGCGGAGGTCAGAAGAGGGTCTCGGATTCCCCTGGAACTGGAGTTCTCCTGGAATTGGAGTTACAGACGGTTCTTAGCCGCCATGTGGGTGCTGGGGATCGAACCAGGGTCCTCTGCAAGAGCGTCGGTGCTCTTAACCGCTAGGCTATAAGATGTTTCTCAGTGATCTTTACTTCCTTACTGATGGTCTCTGTTTAGCTCTTTACTCCATCTTTTGAGTAGGTCATTTGTTTTCTTACTCCTTTGTTTTTTGAGTAGCCTATGTATTCTGGATGTTAATACTCTGTCAGATGTATCACTGGTGAAGAGTTCCTCCCACTGATCCAGTCATACCACTCCTGGGTGTATATCCACAAGACTCAACCTACTGCAAAGACACATGCATATCTATGTTTATTGCAGCTCTCTTCACAATACCAAAGAGCTGGAACCAACTCAAATGCCCCTCAACAGACGAGTGGATGACAAAAATGTGGTACATCTACACAATGGAGTTCTATTCAGCAGTAAAGAATCATGACGTCACGAACTTTGCAGATAAATGGATGGAACTGAAAGCCATTATGCTAAATGAAGTAACACAGTCCTAGAAAAACAAGGCCAAATGTTTTCCTTCATTTGTGGATGCTAACACCAAATCCCCAGTTGAAAGGCAAGATGAACAGCAGTATTGTTATATTTCTTTTTATCTGAAAGCAACTGTGTTGTATAATGTAAATCTCTTTACGGGCTCTAGAATCGACCTACCACTTATTTTTAGAATGTAATTACTATATTTGAGTGGAAGATATGTAATCATATTTTAGAATAATATAAAATTAAAGCAGGGAGGAAATGTGAATTCCTAAACATATTTTGGAATTAACATACAGTTTATTCTCAGAGGTCATAATTTTGATACATATGTGATGGCTATATAAGTGTAGGAAACTTTTCTTTTCATGGAGAACACGGACAACACGGCCCTGCTAAGGGGAATAGGGACACACTGCCCTCTTTGTGGACACTGTGGGGAGCTGGCCCCTCAGTGCAGAGACCAGCTAACTACTTCCCGCAGCCCAACCTAAGTGGTAACTCCAACTTAAGCTCTTAGCTGGACCCACGAGACACGTGTTCCACTCTTGGCTGTGACTTCCCACCTGCCCAGAGCCTGGACAGGAATTTCACTCACAACACCAGCTACCCAGGTTGGTGGTCCGCAAAGGGAACCTCTTTCCAACCACACTGGCCACCCAAACGAAATGCAGGCTTACCTTAGCCTGTACGCGTGCAATAATTAATAAAAATAACGGCCAGAAATTCTGTGATGTTGTTACTATGGAATTCAAATTACTCGTTGCCACAGCTTACTTTTATAAACCAAATGACGTCAGTTCCCAGGACCAATCATGAGCCCCCAACTCCGCGACACTGCACACCTTGCTCCACCCCTAGGCCAGGTTGCTTGCTCCTCCCTGGGGCGGAGCCAGACTCTTGGCCATGCAGCACCCTGAGGCATACCAGCTGGACAGCTAGCCTGAAATTCAAGCTGGATTTCCCTACATATAGGCATATGTTGCAGCAATACAAAGGAGGAGGAAAAAACAACAACATAAAGACTGGGTTAAAGAACTGAATGATACAGTTAAACTCTGCCCCAAACAACAAGCCTCTGCAGGGAAAAACTTTGGAAAGACTGAGAGAAAGATGCAAGACATGTATGGCAGAAGGCATGAACAGGGCTGGGGTTAGGGCAGGGAGAGGGGAATGTGTCTAAATTGGACTGAAAGATAATGAATAAATACACAATTCATCAATAAAAGTAAAAAAAAGTAAACAGGATCTGTATTCCTTTATCTACTAATAGTCTATTTCACCTATTTTATGGATAGGGATAATTGAGTTATTTATAGCCATACATAATACAACTGTGTGCTCATGTAAGTACACCTCAGTTAACTTTTCTTTAAGTTCTATTGGAGACATTATTTTGATGGCCACTGTAGTTGACTGGAATAGCTGGGGTTTTTATGGTGTCTACCAGACTTCTGCCTTTCATCTTTCATTTTTCTATTTTTCTTTCAGTAACAATTTTTTCATGAAAAACAAAAAACTAACAGTTCATAGCCACTAAAGAAGGCATGAGTAGGGGGCATGACAGAGCCATGTCCTATCAGAGAATTTCATTCCTGCAGGGAAAAGTGAATGAACAGGAGGAGGATGGATGAGGAATTCTCTGAGGTTTTATTGGAAACTGGATGAAACTTACCATTACCTCATTGGAATTAGAGGCTATAAGTTAGTGAGACAGTGACATGCTTACAGATAAAATCCTTGAACTAAACCACAAATTTGACAGGTATTATAAAGTTAGTGATGCTTCACACATCTATGGTTTTCTGGTTCAGTCAATCCCTAACCTGTGCACTCTCACTTTCCACTTAGGTGAGACAGGAGACTCATTAAGAGTGAGTTAAGCCAGGCATGGTGGTACACACTTTTAATCCCAGCACTCAGGAGGCAGAGGCAGGTGGATCTCCTTGAATTCAAGGACAGCCTGGTCTATATAGTGAGTTCCAGGGAAGCTGAGGTTACAAGGAATACCCATCTCAAAAAGACAAAAAATTGTGAGTTTTTTAAGGCCAACTATATTATCCACATGCTGCCCATAAAACTTGGGAGCTTGAATGGCATCAACAATAATCCTTGAGATATGTATTAGGGCTCAGAAGCTGCAACATAATGTGCCTTTATTATCAGTTATTACTAAGGTAGACAAGCAGCTTCCCTTGGACCACTTCTTCCCAGTAGGGCAATTATCTACCTGCGTGTGATTTGTGGGTAGGCACTTCCTGGAAAAGCAGAGAAAAGCAAGGCAAGCTTAAGCCAAGCAGTCATGAAGAACGGTCTGTCCTTGAAGAGATATCATTCATGGGAGAACACATATATGCTTAGAATTATGGGGTGTTTGGCCTACATACAAGCAGATGATCCAAAGTTCTATCATAGCCTTTATCTATCAATCAGTGCAAGGATCCACCCAATTTTGTCCCCTGGGAATCACTCCTCTTCCTACCTAACCTTATGTAAAGAACCGAAAGGAGGAATCCAGGTCTCCTGAGCCCCATGTCTCTTCAAAATCATTTCCGTTCCATGGAAGACATTCTTTGTTTTTATGATCATTTTTTAATAATCTATAACTTACTACTAATGAGAACATGATATGAAAAGTGGTCAGGAAAATGTCCTCTCTGGAAGCCAGGAACTCTAGAGAAGAGCTACAGCTACTGTTTCTTTGCTCTCTTTTAAATAAACACCCTTCCTTGGAGACCACAATGAATGTGAGACTAAGCACCGGACACCTGTTGTTTCATCTGAATGAACTGACCAGCTCTTCCGTTTCCCATGCCTCACCCTAGTTTATACCATAACTCATTAATAATAATAATAATAATAATAAAAACAGGCTAGAGACTCAATGGTATTCTACTTCTGAGAACCCTCCAGAAGACTTTGGCTTCTTTGTTTTGAGTTCCTTTAATAAAACACTTCATTCTAAGAGACATCTGCTGTGGTCTGTAAGTTTCATCTTCAGTCGTGATCAAGAACTCAAAATCCACTGGCTGAGGCGTCAAGGACCCTAGCTCCCTGAGTCAAGCTCACCTAGAGCTGAAAAAGGTACTGTCCCCTTCAAAGGCACCCCATATTCTTGCAGCGGTACCATGGCATGCTTTGCCTGTTCCTCATTTGAGATACAAAGAACCTGGGCATTGAATCACTGGTAACCGGCAGCTCATTCTGGAAATATTTTCATGTTACGTTCATTGCCCTGGATTCTTCAGCTCATAGTTTTCTGCTCAGTATGTGCTCATGCAATCTAGTATAATACTCCTTAAAGGAGATAAGGAAGACATTGGAACAGCTTAACACCTTAACGCCTTTCTCTTTCCTCTGTCATAAACAAAATATTCTAAACTTCTCTCTTCTCTTTCCCCAGGGTAAAATGGAAGTAGGAAGAAGATATTCAAAATGATAAAGAAACATGCTTTTTATTATTATTTCTATATATGAGCTAATGTTGATTTCTCCAGGCCTGGAAGTTTATACTGTCTTGAGACCTGTTGGATTTTTTTGGACTCTTCAATACAAACTCCATTGACAATTATTCTTCCCTTGTCTCTGTACTGATAATGGTGAATAATCTCTGTTACTCATACCTCCCTCAGCCTCGAGTTTTTGATCAATGGTCTGTTCAGCTGAAACAGATTTAGTTATTTCCTCAACTATAATATTATTACATGATTGGGAAATACTGGAAACACCAACTTAATAGAAGTCTCTAAGATCATATGCGATTCTATTTTCCAGTTTATGAATATTCTAAGCAACCAGTAAGAGCAATGGAATCACAGTATACTAGCAGAGTTTGACCACAGCAAGTATCATCACCATATTTTCTCCTTCTGGACCCAGCTTGGCCAAATACTCCCCGTGGCATGTACTTACTGCATTACTATCTCTGTCCCAGTTTATCTTGCCCTTCGCTCCCTTCTCAGTCACCACAAGTCTTTGTATGTTACTTGTACCTATTATAACTATTACCTCCTTTGGAATTGTATGTGTGTATGTGTGTTCATTTTTGGTAATGATATTGCTAGACAGATATTAGAATACTTGAAGGCCATTTAAGTTGAATCTCTCCCTTGCATTGAGCTATTGGCCCCAAGTCTTATGTCCCTCATTTTGCAAGTGGACAATCGTGGTAGACAGAAGGGAGAAAAATCACAATTCTTCTTCCTTAGAATTTGAAATACCATGCCACAAAAGGAGAAAACTTCACAAGTACCCCTCCTTAACATTTAAAATACTGCTTGAAAAGACAGCACAGCTTTGATTAAAATAAAGTGGCCCCCTTTAGCTCTTCTGATTAGTTTTAATTGGGAGTCTATTTTGTCAGATATTAAATTGCAACACCCGCTTGCTTCATAGTATCACTTGCTTGGGATATTTTTTCCATCTTTCACTCTAAGGTAGCACCTATTCTTGAAGGTGAGTTGCTTGAGGACAAAAAGATTTTTTTTTAATTTATTCTATTACCCTGTGTCTTTTGACTGGGGAGTTGAGGCCATTGATATTTAGAGTTATTATTGACAGATGTTTATTGGTTACTGTCATTTTAATTTGTTTGTATTCTTGGTCCTATTTTGTGTTTCCATAATTATACCTTCCTTTTTGTTGTTGTTGTTTTCTGTAACCTCTTCTTTGGTGTAGTCATTCTTATCTTTTGTGCTTCAGATAGTTCTACTGGGGAAAGTATTCTGGGTTGGTAAGCTGAGCATGGGTCACAGGAGCAAGCCAATAAACAACATTCCTCCTTGGTCTATGCTGCAGTTCCTACCTGGAGTGCCTCTTTTTGCTTGCCTTGATGGTCAACTGCACTGTAACTTAAATAATCCCTTTCCTCTCCAAGTTGGTTTTGGTCAGTGTATCACAGCAATAGAAAGTTGGGTCTTTATCCAGGCCAGATACTTTATTCTCCTAACCAGCCTTCTGCCAGGAGGCTTCCTGCCACTAAAACAATTTCAGGTTATCAGTGAAAGTTATTCAAAATCACAGGTATTCTTTTTAAATGTCAGTTTCATTACCTGTCTTACAAGATCTGTTCCACTGTCCAGTTGCTCTTTCTCATAATGGGACATGAGATGAGGGAATGCTGGGAATGATTCCTACTCTTAATTCCAGTCTCTTCAAGTGGTTGGACTTTTCTTATGAAGTCTTTTTAATGAAGTGTTCATGAAGTTATGATGTTTTATTTTAAATTAATTTTTGATTGGCACAGTGCTTATATGTCTTATGAGGTACATTGTGACACTTTGAATTGTCTATATATGGGGTACTTATCTGTATGACAGTCTGTCACCTTAAACTTTTATCAGTTCCTTATGACTAGTATGTTAAGAATCCTCTTTTATAAGTATTTTGCCTTTATAGTTCTTCTGAGCAGGAGATTTAAAAACCCTCAATCCATTCTTGACCATGTACATTTTAACTTCCACACCACTTTGGAAATTGCTGGTTCTTGTATATTCTGGAACTTCCATTTTAATTTCCTGCAGCATATATCTCTATGTCTACACACATCTATAACTATTTTATACCGTATTGCTGCCAAGCCAGTAAATGAGTACATTGCATTTTACTCAAGGACCATGTAAAGCCTGTATTTTCTTCCTTTTTAAGGTTGCCTGTGTTTTTTTAAGATCTAGAGTGATTTAATTTAAACAGCCAGACTTTGACTTTATTTGAAAAAGGGTTATTGCTGTGACAACAAATGGAGAGACTTTAAATGGATCCATAAATTACAGACACACTCAGTGCTGCAGAATGGTCATAAAAAATTGCATCACAACCTTCAGGACATGTGTGTGCCTTGATAACTTTGATCAGAATAAATATTTCCCACAATCAAGGTCTGTCTTTCTAAATATTTATCATGTAATTTTTCACCCCACATTTTTCTTCTTTCCAGGGCATACTTCTCCAGGAACCCATAGTTTCAGGTCATCATTCTCAGTTTCCAAAGAAATAAATGCCAAAAAGCACCATCGATAACAGTGCACGAACCCTGTATGGATTCTGAATCACTCTCTTGAAATATATGTTACACCAGAATACAGACATTTGATCTGATTTAAGGTTTGTTTCTTTATTCAGCTGTTAAAGAGTAATTTTTAAAAAGAGGGATAAATTCATGACTCTCACACAGACATAAAATGACCAGATGTCAATGATTTATTCTACTTATTAATGAGTGAGGAAACCAGTGAAAAGTGACAATAGGTTTGTAAGAGAGCTTAAAGAGTTACACAATTATATTAATATAAGGAATGTTAAACACATTTATAAGTGTATGCAAACTGGAGAAACCATTGAATATCTATAGAACCATAATCAATTTCATTCAATCAGATATAGTTTTTACTTACATGGATTAGAATCATTCACATCAGTAGTTTGCGCCCTAAGTCATTTTTTGTATCTGTATATTACTAAAGTAATCTAGTCAGAGACAAAGATAAAGATAAGCCAGTGAATTAACTAGCCAGGGTTCTCACCATATTTCAAAGCCTGCATGTATCCTTTAGGGAAGAATATCTCAGCTCTGTCTAGCTACTACTTTACATATTTGGTGGGAATACTGAATATATCTTACAACGGCATCATTTGTCAAAGCTTTGTATTAAATCACTGTCTCCATAGAGATATCTGAATCAGCTCCACAGCATACATTGTCTCCATAGTTGAGCCTGTTAGTGTGATTGACTGGTATCTAGCTAAAGTACGGGCTCCTGGAGGCTGGTGAATATGCTTTGTATGCATCGCCCAGGCTGATCTCAGGTCAACATCAGGTGATTAGAGAATGTTGAATGAAGGGAGAAATGGCCTGAAAGGCATGTATTCTAAGGTCACTTTGCTAACTTAAAAGATATTTTTTCTTGTTCCTTCAAAAAATTCAATTATTCCCAATGGAAGGATTGATAAAGAACTTCATGATATATCATGTGTATTTATATAACAATGCTTTGTTCTATTTTTTGTTTTCATAAACATCTTTTACCTAGAAAAATTTCATTTGGATACAACTCTGCACAGTTTCTCTTATTTGTCACGTTTCTTCTGTTCAAAGTATTCTGTGTCCTTCTTTGGAACATTTGGTATTTATGCTCCAAGGAGAAGCTCTGGTAATGAAAGAATATGTTTTGTGCACTCCTGGAGCTGCCAGTAATGTTTTCAAACTAAAAATTAATTTTTAAACAGTAGACTTTGTGACCATGACACAGTTATTAAAATCTGTTTTGGCACAATATTCAGCTTTCTTTAGTTATTGTTGATGCTTTTACTTTTAAAAAGCTATATTTTATGCTACACTAGTAACTTTTCCCAAAAATTAATATTTAATCCAAAGATTATTGGAAAATAAAATAGAAATGCATTAACATTACATAAGCCTGAGGTTAGCACGGTCTTAAACTTTTATACAGAAGGTTAGATCAGGGCACATGTTTTTCTTTCTCGAAGCAAATGAACAGTACAGGAATGAAGGACCCTATTGACAAATAGGAGAAGGCATTCTGCAGTATGTGGAACTCAGAGCAAACTTATGAACTTCCATAATTACAATAGACTCAGTATCTTAGGAATAAGCAATAATGTTATTTCTATACTGAAGTATAATTTGTGTTCTAAAGATATTAAGATTTGTAGGGATGAAGAACATCAGTATTATTTCTGTCAATTACCTTGAAATGGTTTCTCATTTTAACTCTCCAGTTTTTAACTTTAGAATAGTAATGTTTGCCTTTTAAATGCAATAGTAAAGACACTTAGTTGTAAATGGAAAGTGATTTAATAATAACGTGAAAATGCCCTGGGCATCTGTGACATTTTCTTTGAATTTGACTTTCAGGTTTCAAATGTATTCATTACATTTTGTTTAGGGGGGGAGGCATAAGCTCTATCTAAGGATGGGACTTCCTGAGAAAAATTATGCTAGTTCAGTTCAAGTAAGTTCATTAACTATCTCTTGACAGTCTATTATGTATCAGAGCTCTTTTTAATTATAGAGGTACAAAACGAATGACACTTTTAGACTAAAGGGAGAGATAAACACACATATAATTTATTGTTCAAGGACATAAGATGCTGGAGTCACTTAAAATCCACACCAATGTCAGGAAAGCTTTTGGAGTATGTGACCCCTGGGCTGAGTGCTACCCAATAAATAATGCACAAGATAGAAGGATGGAAGAGCACTTTCTAAGCACAGACACTGTGTGTGTGTGTGTGTGTGTGTGTGTGTGCGTGTGTAAGAGAGAGAGAGAGACAGACAGAGACAGAGAGAGATAGGAAAGAGACAGAGAGACAGAGAGAGACACACAGAGACAGACAGAGAGAAGGACAGAGAGACAAAGACAGAGATTCAGAGAGGTAGACAGAGAGAGAACACAGTGCATTTATACATTTGGTGTTATTCTTACTTGTAAAAGCTGATTTTTTTTTTTTTAGCAGGAAGCATCTTCAGATAGACCTTGGGCTCCTACTCTACTGAGAAGATGAATGTTTTAAAAAGAAGTTATTTGACAAGAGAATTATAGAGGGCTATCAATAAATACACAGCACTCACTTTCTGCTCAGTTGGGATTCCATTAGAATTTTTAGAGAGACAGAAAGGAGGGCATAAGCACTGAGGAGAACCTAGTCTGGGGAGGAAGGTGGGAGGAAGGTCCCTTTAAAAGTGGCACTGACAGCACATAGAATATACTGGAGGCTGGGTGTCTGTGAAGTGTGCTGTATTACAAGAGAAAGTGGCAGGATAGAAGCAAAGGGCTGGAGAGATGGCCTAGCGGTTAAGAGCGCCAACTGCTCTTACAGAGGACCCGGGTTCGATCCCCAGCACCCACATGGCGGCTGAGAATCGTCTGTAACTCCAATTCCAGGAGAACTCCAGTTCCAGGGGAATCCGAGACCCTCTTCTGACCTCTGCGGCATTGCACGACACGGGTGCACAGACCTACATGCAGACAGTACATTCATACACATAAATAAATAAATAAAATATTAAAAAACAGTAGAAGAAAAGACTTCTTGTACACAGAAACATACAGATATATATTTGTCTATAATTTTTCTTTAATATTATATTTTGTTTTATTATTTTTATTTTATGTGTATGTGCATATAAGTGTACCCATGCTGTGCAATGCCCATGAAGGTCAGATAAAGGTGTCAGATTCCCTGGAACTGGAGCTACAAACAGTTGTTGCTAGCTGCCATGTGGGTGCTAGGAATCTAACATGGATCCTCTGAAAGAGCAGTCGGTGCTCTGAACTACTGAGCCACGTCATCCAGCCCCAGTTATTAAAATAAACCTTTTATTTTAGAACAATTTTTCATTTCAAAAATTACTGCTAAAAATGTAGAAAATGGTTTTACCTAATATTTTTCACAGGTATGCAGCATATTATTTAGTTGCTAAGTCACTGACACATGATTATTTTGATTATATTGATGTAATTATACTTATTTCTGGATTATTCTTTTCCATTTTAATACTTACATGCAACACATAAATGTGATTGCCATATCCTTTATTTCAAATGCTATTTATTTGTGTTGAATATTGAAAATCTTTTTGGCTTATTTGTAAATAAATTTGTAAATTTCTTTTTAAATATGCTTGTCCTTCTGTGTTATTGAACACTGGGAGTTGGTCCTCTCATTAGCATCTCTCTTACACCCATTGAGCACCCTCTCTCCATCTATCCTATTCTGTGTTATAGAACACTGGGAGTTGGTCCTCTCATTAGCATCTCTCTTACACCCATTGAGCACCCTCTCTCCATCTATCCTATTCCCCTCACATACATTTCCCAAATACTGATATTCATTATTGTGTGCTGTTCTGAAGGACCAGCTTTTGAGCTTCCACAAATAAGAAAAGACATATGGTATTTAATTGTATGCCTGACTTTGTTATTTATATCTTCCGGCTCCATTCAAGTCAATACAGATGATAATGGGTGGCTGGTTTTATATGATAAATAATCTACTATATAATTTTTTCTAATAATCCATAGGTAAAAAATCACTTGAGAACAAATATAGCTTACTACTACTATGAAAAATGTCATCATAACTGTGTGAATGAAGATATTTCTTTTACACCCTTTTGTAATTGTGTGACATTCATGGGAAGTGAACTAATGTCTACTCACCCCAGATAGGGAGACCAACAAAGTCCAGTTAGGTGAATGCATGAGTTTTATTGGGGTTACTTACAGGAATGTAGGTGAGAGATTACTTATAGCAACAGAAATGACTCAAAGACAACTACATCACCAAAGTGCACTCCAGCAGGGGGTGACAGTTTACGAATGACAGCAGGACATTCAAAGTACACTGTCCAACCTGTGGGCAGCTCAGCAGGTGGTCTGAGCTGATTCTGTGCAGCCCGGCTGGTTTTCACCTCTTCAAGGTTTTTTTTTTTTTTTTCTGAGAATGTTCCTTAGCAATCTTGGAGTGGGAAGGAGCTAGTGAACCTGGTCAATTTTAGGAACTTCCAGAAACTATTGAATTGTTCACTTCCTGTGCCCACTGAACTTCCCTGAAGGTTGGGATGGTTTATCTTCTCACAAAACATCCTGTGGTTTGCTCAGTTTCCGTCCTTGAAAGATTTATCTCAGAGAAAATTGTTAAACAACAGCAATATAGCCATAGTGTGAAGCTTGGATCATGTGGAAGTTCTAGTTCTAGTTATTCAAGAACAGCCATACCTATTCCCCCGTCCTGTCTCTATTAATTTGCATTCTCACCAGTAGTGTATTGTGCATTTCTTTCCTTTCTTTTTTTGACTCTTTACTCATCATTTTTTTTAAATTTTATTTATTTTTTATTTATTTTATTTTTTCATTATTTTTTATTTTTTGATAATAGGACATAAGTAATGAATACAGGCATCCTTCATGTAAAACCAATTTGCAAGTAGCTATGCCCAAATTTATACAGCCTGAGGCCTCCATTGTCTAGCTGGGGGAGCTTATATGTACTATCATGTTGATCAGATAAGAGTCCAGTCTATGTTTCTGTAGTTTCGTAGTTCACCTCAATTGCAGCCCTTACATTCTACCACACGCCCTTTTCTGCAGATCGTTCTCTAGGCTTTAGAAAAGGGACACAAGTGGGCAAGAAGCCAAACAGTCTACTTTCTCTGGAGATGTCGTTTTGGACTCTGATCAGTTTAGGCTATTTCCTTTCATGGGTTGGCAGTTTATCCAGGAATAACCTTTTATTACCACTGATGAAGCACAAGAAGTTAGATATACAGGCATTTAAACAACACTAATTATTGTGGTAGGTTACATTGGTATAGACACAGATGTTTGGATGGTATGCTAATCCATGGACTATAGCTTTTCTGTAAAAGCTGATAAGATCTTACTGTGGCTTATAACATCTCCTAACCACTAGAGGACTTAAGCTTGTGGCATCAGCCCTGAATTATTCCTCCAAGGAGAGAGCTAATAGCAGATTAGACTTGGGATATACAGACATTTGGCTGCCACTGCTGCACAGTATTTCCAGGTACGTGAGGTGCAGCTGATGCTGACAGAGGAGTCTTGCTTGACTCAAGGAGACCAATATTTGCTTTGTTTATTTAGCGGCCTTTGGTAATCTTCTCTGGCATTCCAGAGGCCAACTGTACACTTGCAAGTGTGGTCTCAATATATCTTTCCCATGCTTACACCAGGTCTTAGACAGCAGGGCCTTACTGCCTCTCTTCGTGCAGGTATCCCAGTTTTCTGGCAAAAAGCCTTTATCTTTTGGGGGGGCTTGGATCCCCTAGCCAACATCTCCTTGGCTGAATAATCCATTTCTGATAATGGAGCTCTCTTTTATTAATATATTTTGCTCAATTACCCAGCTTATATAGACTTTATTATTATATTTGGCTCTGAATAGATAATTATCCTTTCAAAGTTCCTATGACTATCAGTCAGTTAAAGAAGGCAATTATATTGCTTTTATAAGAGATCACTTCTATAACAGTCAGCTCTAATTTACAGTTAGGGAATGACTTCATTACCATCATGTTTCTCTTTGTTCTATGAAACGGAAGTAAGGAAGTCTCTTATATTAAAACTTTGTGGCACCTGAAAGGTAAAGTTCATTAGGACACATTATAAATAGTGTTACAGTTATGATCCACAGAGATGTTTGATACCTGTAGCAGTCTGAGGCTTTTCTTCCTTTTAATGTTTACCTGGGCCAACTTTTCTGCATTAAATTTACTCAAGCTGTTTATCATTGACTGTATGTTGTTAATTTGGGAAGCTAACTTAATTCCTTTAGTTAAATCATCCTACCAGTAGAAGAAAATGTTACAAGTTGATACTGTACAACACAAACATTGTAGAGAATATTTGTATACATTAACCCCAAAGTTGTTATTATACAAATTATAAGTGAAGCAGATGTGGACTACAATTTATATTTCCAATTAGCTTAAATGTATTACCTTTTCTATTAAAACCTTTTAACCAATGTTGTTTAATATAGACGTTTTTACTTTTACTAATACCTAGAATACCATATAATATGTAGACAAAATTTGGGCAAATTTGGATACCTGTTAAACTCACAACAAAATACCTTGATCTAATGTAGACCAGTGTCCCCCTCCCAACCCTCCCACCCCACCAGATTCACCATTTCAGTCAGTTCTTGTTGCAGTCTTTTCTGTTGTTGTCATTGTTCTTTCCAATATGCATCACTCCCCACATGGAATATTTACAACTGGGTTATTGGTGCTAGCATCCATAGATGAGGGATACCATTCTTCATTTGTTTTTCTGGGACTGTGTTACTTCACTTAAGATAATTTCTTCCAGTTCCATCCATTTACCTGCAAATTTCATGATGTCATCTTTCTTTACCACTGCATAGAACTCCATTGTGTAGATGTGCCACATTTTCTCTATCCACTCGTCAGTTGAGGGGCATTTTGGTTGGTTCCAGCTCTTCGCTATTGTGAAGAGAACTGCAATGAACATGGCTGTACATGTATCTCTGTGGTATGAAGAGTCTGGTGGATATATTCCCAGCAGTGGTATGGCTGGGTCAGGTGGTAGGCTCATTTTTAGTCTTTTAAGGATTCTCCATACTGCTTTCCATAGTGTTTTTATTTTATTTTATTTATTTATTTTTTATGTGTATGAATGTACTGTCTGCATGTAGGTTTGTGCACCAGTGTCGTACAATGCCTTAGAGGTCAGAAGAGGGTGTCTGATTCCCCTGAAACTGGAGTTAAAGACGGTTCTCAGCCACCATGTGGGTGCTGGGGATAGAATCTGGCTCCTCTGCAAGAGCAGTTGGTGCTCTTAACCGCTAGGCCACTCCAGCCCCACTCATCACTTTTTAAAATACTTTTATTGATTATTTGTGTATTTCATTCATTTTCTTTCTTTTTTAATTTTTTAATTATTTTCATGGGTTTGAGTGTATTGTCTGCATGTAGGTTGGTGCACCAGTGTCGTACAATGCCTTAGAGGTCAGAAGAGGGTGTTGGATTCCCCTGGTGAACTAGAGTTAAAGATAGTTCTCAGCTGTCATGTGGGTGCTAGGATTCAAACCTGGGTCCTCTGCAAGAGCATTCGGTGCTCTTAACCAAGAGCATGCTAAGGATTACTACTACAGTTAATGTTGCTCTGGTAAAAACAATGGCAAACAGTGGTTTGGTATCACATTTACAAAATGAAACCATGTGCTAGTAATATACTTTAGATGTCTCTCAACATAACACACATGAAGACGGAAAGCAAGGATATTTTATACAAAAGTCCCTATGACCGAGGCAAACAGATCACAGCCAGTGTTCAATGTAATAGGGATGAAGCAGTAGTCATTGATTCTGAATGTAGAAATTTTCGTTTATAATTGATGAGTGTCTTGTGTGTGTCTGTATCCAAGAAGCTGACTTTAACATATTATATCAGCATTTTTCTCATACTTTGGTAACCAGAATAAACAAGTTAACATTCTATCATACCAAAGAAATGAGCTAGAATCTTTTTTTTTTAATTTTATTTATTTTTGTATGTGTATGAGTGTACTGTCTGCATGTAGGTTTGTGCACCCGTGTCGTGCAATGCCGCGGAGGTCAGAAGAGGGTGTCGGATTCCCCTGGAACTGGAGTTCTCCTGTAGTTGGAGTTTCAGACGGTTCTCAGCCGCCATGTGGGTGCTGGGGATCGAACCCGGGTCCTCTGTAAGAGCGGTCAGCGCTCTCAGCCGCTAGGCCATCTCTCCAGCCCCGAGCTAGAATCTTATAGCTGGACTGTTAAAGTAACTACTATTTAGAGATTATCATGGTACTTTAAACATGGTAGTAACATACATTTCGTTAAAAAAGCTGTATTTATAGTCCTAATAACTGGAGAGAATTTTAATTGTAGGAATAATATATCTTGACCATACCAAGTGCTAAAATCAAAAAGTTCCTATCAAATGGAGTGTTTTCAGGATGACCTTGTTGCATTGTGTCTATAGTTAAGACTGTGTTTTCGCCGGGTATGGTGGCACACGCCTTTAATCCTAGTACTTGAGAGGCAGAGGCAGGTGGATCTTTGTGAGTTCAAGGCCAGCCTGGTCTACAGAGCGAGTTCCAGGACAGCTGGGGCTACAGGGAGACCTGTTGGAAAGACAAAAACAAAAAAAAAAAAGACTGTGTTGTGGTCAGAACGAGTGTGTGGGGTTTTTTGTTGGGTTTTTTTTTCAAATAAGTAACATTCTGTAGAGTTACTCTTCTTTTAATGAGAAACACTTTAGAAATGAACGGGCTGTGGGGATAGCGCAGCCGTTAAAGGCTGAGGCTAAGAACCGCAAGAAATGAACTACCAGTGATTTGTTTAAAAGGAGAAAAACTCAGCTATATATTTAAGTTCTGGAATGCAGCACCTCTACTTTAGATATGCCCTAAACATGTTAGATTTAAAAATCCAGTGATGCCTTGATGATCGAATATACTTTGAAGCTGTAGCCACTTCACTGTCTGACTTGAACATCTCATGCCAATTAAATGTTCCCTAATAAGGAAGATTGTGTTAAAGACTGCTAGGATTCTGCCTGCTGCTACCATTCCCTGGTTCCATTACAGCGCCACCTACCGGGAGCTGCAGGAAATGGCGGAAGATGTCTTTTCTCAACACTCCAGTGTTTGTAACTTGTACTTCAATGAAGTCCACATTCCTTTAAGTTGATTTTAATGATGACATGTGTAGCTGAATCAAAAGCAAACTGCACGTTTTTTGGTGTTTGTAGCACAGATGAAGTGAGTATAAATCTCTCTGGTATTTTTTTTATTCTGTTCAGATCTTCAAATCAGCACTGAATGTAAGCAGCTCCTTCTTTGTGTATATTGGAACTTGTGTATTCTGGATAACAGATTGTTAATGGACTGTTCTTTATCTTCTCCTCAAAAGGGTCTTTATTGTTAAGGAAGAGAATAATTGAAGGATCTATAAACCATTGCTCATAAATGCTGGCAGTTCCATACTTTCATGTATTAGGGTCATCTCATTTCTCTTTTTTAAATTGTATGTTGGAGTCAATTTATTTGTATTTCATTGAGAAATCTTTCATTTCTGTTATCAGAGTTATATATTAGTCTGTAGCTTTCTTTTTATTCTCCCTGTTTGGGTTTCTGTGTAATGAGAATATCACAGAATGAGCTTGAGAGAGTCACTTTTTCTTCTCATTTAAAAAATATTTATTAATTTTTATGTGTATGAGTGCTCTGCCTGCATGAATGTAAGTGATTCCAAGTGGTACAGTGGACATGGAGGCCAGAAGATGGTGCCTGGAGCTGGATTCATTAGTTGCCATATGGGGCCTGGGAACTGAACCCAGGTCCTCTGCAATCTGTGCCAGTTCTTGACCACTGAGCAATCTCTCCAGCCCTCTCCTTTCCTCATTCATGGAATAACTTGAGAATTAGCATGAATTATATCTATCTATCTATCTATTATCTATCTATCTATCTATCTATCTATCTATCTATCTATCTATCTGTGACACAATTCCATAATGAAGCCATTTCATTCCAGATGTTGTTTGTGGAGGTTGTTTTATTACTGATTCAATTGCTGACAATAGATCTACTTAGTTGTGCTGCCACTTG
This sequence comes from Rhizomys pruinosus, assembly GCA_009823505.1. Classification (NCBI taxonomy): domain Eukaryota; kingdom Metazoa; phylum Chordata; class Mammalia; order Rodentia; family Spalacidae; genus Rhizomys; species Rhizomys pruinosus. The sequence continues at coordinate 1,297,455 of VZQC01012420.1, read as the reverse complement.
ATTGCTTAATTGGTGTAGATAATATAGATAATCTATGTTTAGAATTTTTTTTTCTGTTTCCCCTAGGTTTTCCTACCAAGTGGTATACAGCAGATCCTAGCGATACTATTTATTTATTTATTTATTTATTTATTTATTTATTTATTTATTTTTGGTTCTTTTTGAGACAGGGTCTCCCTGTAACTCCAGTTATCCTGGAACTCACTATGTAGACCAGGCTGGCCTTGAACACACAAAGATCCACCTGTCTCTGTCTCCAAAGTGCTAGGACCTCAAGATACATATCTGTGGTATCAGTGGTAGTAGCATTTTTGCCTCAGTCATTCTTTTTGGTTTTATTTAACTAAAATTTTTGTAGGGATTGCGTTTGGCAGAAGCATTTAGGAGGTCAGCTGGCAACACCCAGCCCTCAGGCCAGAGTCCTGATGATTTCCTTCTTGCCTGCCTGGTGCCGCTGTCTTTGATGCTTTGGGCAAAACATTGTCACATGCCTCTAGTGATCTGGAGTACATGGTATAAGATCCCCTATTCCCCAACCCCCAGTCACACCTCACAAGGTCCAGTATAAATACCCAGATTACAGTTGAGTTATACTCAGAATAAAGTTGAGTTATTCCTTCCTGGGTTTCCTCGAGGTCTCCTTTGTTCTTTCTCTCTTTCTTTCTCTCTCAGGGCTTTTACTTCCTCTCCCCTCCCCCTTTCTACCAGGGCTAAGACTTGAGTCACCTGTAGCTGTCTTGGGGAGATCTGGGAGCTTGCAGTTCCAGGTCCCTGGAAATTGCAAGCTCTGGTCAAAGGGAGGAAGAAGATGGGAAAGGCTGCAAAGTGGTATATAGCAGATCCTAGTGATACATTATATCTGTGGTATCAATGGTAGTGGCATTTTTGCCTCTGTCATCCTTTTTGGTTTTATTTAACTAGAAAGTTCTCAAATATATCTTTCAAAAAATGAATCTTTAGTTTGATCTTTTGGGTTATATATTAGTATATTAGTCTCAATTTTGATCCTTTGAGATTTATTATTTCTTTACTAGTTTTTATTTTGTCCTTGCTTTGTTTAGTTTTTGAGCTGCATTCTTGGGGTTTCTATGTGAAATATTTCTAATATTCTTATGTAGACATTTCTTGCTATAAATTTCCCCCTTAAGATTACTGCTGTTGTATCTTATAGGTTTTGTTTTGTTGTGTTTCCATTTTTATTTGTTTCAAGAAATTTTTAAATTTTAGTTTTAATTTTTTTGTTGACTCAGTAGTCAACTGTATACTTTTTATGTATTTTCTTTTTCTTTTCGTTTGTTTGTGTTGTGTGTTTTTTTTTTTTTTTTTTTGTTGTGTGTGTGTGGGTGTGTGGTGGTTTTGATCTCCTTGTAGCCCTAGGGTGCGGACAAACTCACTTCTGTTTGGTTTTTGTTTTCAACATTTTTATGTGAGCTTTGGGCATTTAAAATCATCCTCCAACCGTTCAGGCATATTCCCCCCATCCCCCCCACCCCCACCCCAACCGAGATCATGCATTCTGCCCGTAAAATGTCTGCATATTTCTCTCAGTTTTTTTTTTTTCATTTTTAGCTATAAGTGATAATCCATGGTACAACATCCTTTCATGCAAAACCAATTTGCGGCTGGTGCCAAAACCCCCAAGCCCCACCCTCCAGCGTGGGGTGAGGGGTTGTATGTCAATCAGGCCAATCAAAATGAGGGTCCAGACTACACCGCTGTAGTTTCACCCTTCACCCCAATCACGACCCTTACATTCTAACAGCCCTCTCTTCTGCAGATTATTCCTGGGCTTAGAAAAAGGGCACGGCACAGGTGGTGGTGAGCAGTCCAGTCCACTCACTGTGGTAGCTGTTGTCTTGGACTCTGGTCAATTCTGGCTGTTTTCCTTCACTGGACTGACCAGTTTGTCAGGGAATTAACCTTTCGATCCTACTAATTGCAAGCCAACTGGCACATTAGTTGTATAGGTTTTATTTTTTTTTAAAAAAAAAAAAAAAATAGTTATGGTAGGTTACTTTGGTATAGACACATATGTTTAGATGATATGTTGATCCATGAATTACATTTTTTCCTGTTAAGTATGACAGGGTCTTACTGTGGCTTATGAGATCTCCTAACCTGTAGAGGATGTAAGCTTGTGGCATCAGCCATGGGTTATTCCTCTTTCTCACTTTGTAGACCAGGCTGGCCTTGAACTCACAGAGATCTGCCTGCCTCTGCCTCTCAAGTGCTGGGATTAAAGGTGTGCAACACTGTGTCTAGCTATTTTCATAACTCAATAATTTTGTCTCATGTTAGTATATAATTTTGTGATGGGTGAAAATACAGAATCTAACTTCTGGTTCTTTATCTATTTATCTGCACTGAAGACCAATTCCAGTGCGTTGCACTTGCTAGACATGTTCTTTAAGACTGAGCTAAAACCCAACTGTTTTCTCTCTTTCACATTTGTGGAGATTTAGCTTGTGGTCTTAAATATCGTCTGTCTGGGGGAATGTTCCTTGTTCTATGGAGAAGAATGCGTGTTGTAGAAAAGCATAACTTGTCACAGTGCCAAATATAAATAATTATGTGAATTTAGCTGTGGACGAATCATCACTTTCAGGCCCCATCCCCAATTCCAGGCTCAGGCTCAGGGAACATGGGGAAGAGGAGACAGGAAGAATGTAAGGGCTGGCCGAAACAGGAGAACTGTGAAACATTGAATTACCTTTCAAGGCTGCTACATAAACCAACTCACATAGCTGTGTTTACCTGCACAGAACAAACCAATGAAAATTCCAGGGCGAGGGCTTTAGGAACCGTACTTTGGGAGGGAGCTAGTAGCTCTTGATGGTTACGGAGGAGAGAGAGTCACTCTCCTCTGGAGATACGGCCCATGGTAGACTGTCCATGTTCCAGTGGATGGTCCGGGCTCTGTAGGTAATACTAATTGGACTGAGAGGGTTACTTTTTCAATAAGGATGATGTGAAGTTGGCAAGGAGATGGGCTAAGAGATAGTAAGGAGAGCTGGAAGGAGGTATTGGTGGATGAGTATCATCAGAATACATTGTATAAATTTTTCATTGAATATTTTTCTCTTAAAAAGAATGGATAGGGGGAATGTGGAAGTGATAACTATCTGTAACTCACCAGTGTTCTGATCTCTGGGGGCATTGTGTGACAAGGAAGCACCTACCAACAGGCAGACAGTATACTCACACATGTAAAATAGAAAATACTAAATAAGTTTTTTTTTAAAAAAAAAGGAATTTATGAGGCTGGAGAGATAGCTCAGCAGTTAAGAGCCCTGGCTGTTCTTTCTGATGACATGGGTTCAATTCTCAGCACCCACATAGCAGATAACAACCATCCTTAATTCCAGTTCCAGGAGATCAAATGCCCTCTTGTGACATCTGTGGGCATTGCACAACAAGGGTGCACTTAAGTACATCCAGGCAGAACACTCATACACATAAAATAGAAATAATAAACAAAATATTTTTAAAATGTCTGATCTAAAGCTATCTATCAAGTCACATGTTCTATAAATATCTGTCAGATCAATGTAGTCTATAATTTGGTCAAACTGACTTTTTTATGTTTCATCTGGATGACCTGTTTACTAATGAAAATCAGGTGTGAAATTAAAATCTACTATTGTATTGGTGTATACCTGTCCCTTATATATCTATTATTTGCATAATAAATTTTGATATGCTGGTGTTAGACACATGTGTTTATAATTATTATGTTGTCTTGCTGATGTGATTTTTAAATCATTAAATAATGATCTGTCTTTTGTCTTATAAGCTATTTATCTGATTTTAATATTTCTGTTATTCCTTAGCTCTTGTTTTCATTTGCAGGAGATATCTTTTTAAATACTGTTACTCTCCACTGAGGTAAGACCATTCTTTGTTCAACATTTTGTCCAGTCCTGTTTCTTCAGCTACTAAACCAGTCCATATATTTATGTTGGGAACTTAATGAATTTACATTCAAAATTATTGTTCTTAAGGAACAACTTACTCTTGGCATTTTGGTGATCATTTACTTGTTTCATAATTCTTTGTGCCTGTCTTCTCTTATCCATCACTGCAACTTGGGAACTTACTGTAGAAATAGAAATTAAATCCATATTTGAGTATCTTTCTAGTGAAGGGCACATTTTTGCTTGTTCTCATAATGATACTGATTGTCCACTTACTTGTAGTGTGGGATTAGCTTAAACATGTTTGTCAGGCCAATCTAGTGATGGTGAAGTCCCAGTTTGAAAGATGCCTTTACTGAGATTGGTACTCTCGGTGGCCATTTCTGTTTGTGTTTGTTTTCCTTTGAACCCTGTCAATAGATTACCCAGTCTTTTCTTACTTACAAGGTTTCTGATGAGAAATTTCCTGTTAGTTTAACTCCCTCACATGTGATTGACATTTTTCTCATAAACTTTTTATGGTTGCCTCTTTCTCTTTAAGTTTTGACAGTTTGATTATAATGTGCCTTGATGAGGGTCTCTTTGGGGCTCTTTGAACTTCCTGGATCTGAGTATCCATCTTCCTCTCAAGGCATGGGAAGTTTCCAGCCACTTTCTAATTGTATGAAGTTGTGTGCCTTTATCCATCTCTTCTCCCTCTGTGTCCTCATAATGTGAATATTTGTTAGCTTAATGGTGTCATATGAGTCCCATAAGCTTTCTCCACTGTTTTTGATTACTATGTTTTATTTTTTTTCCTTCTGACTTGACTAATTCAAAAACTCTGCCTACATGTTCAGAAATTCTTCTGCATTATGTAGTTTCATGCTGTAGTTCTGTCTTTTACCCATTTGTTGAATTCAGCAGGAGAGAGTCTGTTTATTTTCATCTCTGGTGATTTTTAATTCAATAATGAATTGTTTTCTAGAAGTGATACAAATCACTCTTTGTATCTTGTTGAATTTCCTTAAGATAAACATTTTGAGTTATTTTTTCAGGCACTTCATTACTGTTACTGAAGAATCACTTTTCTTCTACGGAGATGTTGAGTCTCCCTGTCTTTTTTCTTCCAGATTACTTTCTTCTATGTTTCAATATATGCTTAGTGAAAGAGTCACCCTTTCCTCTTTTATGAAGTCATTTTCCTTTGTTCCTTTGGGAAGATTCTGCTTGGGGTAGGTAGATGCTAGATTTGCTCCTAGGTTATTTCAGTAGTGTGATAGTATCACGTTTCTTCAGCTATAGTCCTTGTCATCAGCGTCTGAATTAGTATCATTGGCCTGGGCTGCTGATGTTTATGGTGGGTAGCTGGCTCTAATCTGCAGAGGACAGGACCTTCACCTGTCTGACTATCACCTCAGGTGTGTTTCTCTACAGGTTTAGTGGCTCGCCAGCTGAACGATGAACTTCCCCAGTGGGTTTGGCTGCTATCTGTCTTACAATGGGGTCTGGCTCAGGCATAAATGGGTGCTTCAATCCAATTGGCTAGACAATGGAATATCCGAATAGTACAAGGGGATATCTGTATAACTGAGTTTGGACCAGCAGGTGCCGGAGTTTGGCAAGCTGTGTGGCTGGCTCACCAGACTGGTGGTATTGCAATCCAGAAGACTGTTAGGGCAGGTTGGAGTGCCCATAGGGACTCAGGGTTAGCTCTTTGTGCTTTGATGTGTGGAAGCATTATTGGGGAGGGCAATTGTTCTCTAAGGTATTTTTTAATATTTTATTATTTTTGATTTTACATGTGTGAGTATATTGCCTGCATGTATGTAAATGTACCCATGTCCTGCAATGTTCAGAAGAGGGAGTGGAATCACCTGGAACTGGAGGTAAGGATGGCTGGTTGTAAGCCACCATGTAAGAGCAGCCAATGCTCTTAAATGCTGAGCCATCTCTTCAACCTCATGTTCTGTGAGTTCTCTCTGCCTGGATGGCTGTTACACAGCTAAAAGGGTGCACAAGAGGGCTGAAACCTGACTGGCTGTGCGGTAGGCTCTCAAGGTTGCCAAGACTGCTGCCTGAGTGCTGTAGGGCTAGGTAAGGTCACATATGGGCCACTTGCTAGACATCAGCTTTTGATTAGTGAAGGTGAACTTAGTCCTGTGAGCTGGAATGCAGGGTCTAAGCCCAGAACAGATGGGGTCATGGTGTACCAGGTGTCTGTATGTGCAAGGTGGACTGACTGTAGGAATGAAGATGAGCTCTGGCTCCTGGCTCTAGCACAGGGTGTGCATTAACAGTGGGTTTGATTTGATGATGATACAGAGCTGCAGCTGCATACATATGGAAGTCAAGGGCAAAAGCACTGCATCCTACTCCCTAGAAATGAGGTCATGTGAACTCCACAAAACTCCAAAGTGCACTCATTGTCTGGGAGGACCGTGGAAGCTTCTTGTGTGGTTATCTGTAGTGGCAGTTTGGACAGTCGTGTGGCTACAACTTACTGTTGCTCTTTGAGGAATTTCTTGTGTGCCCCATTATTATTCATTATTCTGTACTTGTGTATTGAGTTTCTGCTCTTCCATGGTCCCATGTGGAATGCCACAATACATTTAGTAGTGACCTTTCCTAAGCCTCTACTTGATTGTGTGAATTTTTCTGACTTTACTTATTTTATATGATCTTGGGTGTATCTGTGATAATGTTACTCCTTGGGAATTTAATTGTTGGTTTTACATTAATTTTCAATGGGGCCATGTGTTTTGGGAAAACACATGGTCTGTTATCGCAAACACAGACTGCCTTTTATATCACTTCATATCTAGAGTCCATAGCAGCAAAACGCTTACCACCTTTGTTGTTAACCTCAGTCCCTGACTTGAGGTGGTATTTGGTAGATTTATTGCTGCAAAGTTATTTTTTTTCCTTCTCTTTTTGCACTGTACTCTTTGGAAAGAATTCACTTTGCACAGCTCACAGTTAAGATGTGGGGTGTTATCATGTCCTTCCTTGACAGGAATATCATATAAACTGGAATACTTCCATGTACCAAATTCTCAGCTCATCTGCCATTTATTAAAACAACAGTTATTCTGACCACAATTAAAATTTCATTTTATACTTTAGGTAATAATCCAGTACTGCTTTAATCATTTTGTTATTCAAAGCACCCCATTTTGGACTGCTAGGCTATCCGTTGGTTCCCAGGTACCTTCTGCATCCTTTGCTATTCCACTTGTGTTTGTTGTTTGAACACCGGTATTTTATGGCACTGTAAATACTGTAGGTTTATCTCATATTTTTATGTCTCAATTCTAGAATCAGCCAGTTCTCATGGGGCTCTGATCTCTTCTATTGGGAAAAAAATATTGCTTTAAGAAGCAAGATCTAGACATGCAGTATGGTTATTTATAGACCTTTGCAGCCTACAAAAAATGAATACATGTACATTAACCTTAGAATATGCATATGTATAAATATTTCTATATAATTACTTATTTCTATATTAGATGAGCATGTGATTCTAATGATAATCCACTCCCACATGATTAATCTTAATTTCTATAATAAACTGTGTTGAGTATCTTCATATTCTAACTTGCTATGTATACCTCTTCTCTGGTAAATAAGTCCAATTATTTTCTTATTAATGGTTTGGTAATGTCTCATATATTTTGGCTATAAGTCATTTTCATATATGGTTTTTAAATCTCAATAATTGATTTTCCTTGACATTCTGAAGAATGTCTTTTTTCAAGGCAGCTGATTTTTATTATAATAGCATTGTGTTTATCAATTTCAGGCTCATGGGTCAGAAATCACAGTGAAAAGATGGCTAACATCATATGTCATGAGGAGATATAATCTAAAACAAGTATCAGATATCATTACATGCTAATTGAGATAGTCAAAATCTAGAAAATTGAGACTACCAAATGCTAACAAGAAGTGGAACAGGCAGGGTGTGTTGGTGAACACCTTTAGTTCCATCACCTGGGAGGCAGAGGTCACCTGGGAGGCAGAGGCAGGCAGATCTCTGTGAGTTCAAAGCCATCCTGGTCTATATAGCAGGGAGCTCCAGGCCATCTGGGACTAAAGGGAGACCCTGTCTCAAAAAGACACCAAAAAAAAAAAAAAAAAAAGAAGTGGAATAGAGTTTTCACTCATTCTGGTGGAAAGATAGTGGTCTTGCTACTTCCAAAGATAATTTGCCAGTTTTACAAAGCTGTTACACTTTTGACACATGTTCTAGCAGGTGTGTTCCTAACCTCACCAACTGATTTTAAAATTTACATATAGCCAAATCCCAAGACTTATAATAATTGCTCAAACCAAAAAGCAACAAAGATGTCCCTTCAATTAGGTGAATAGATAAATAACACTATAACAATGGAATATTTTAAGTCATAGAGGACATTGGAAAACCTTAAATGCATATTATTAAATGAAGTTAATCAAGCAGACAAGGCCACTTGGTTTATCTCTAATTTTCTCTATGGTCACATATTGGCTACTATTGTGTTACAAAAAAAATACTGTTTGATTCTATTCTATGATATTCTGAGGAAGGTAAAACTATGAAGGCAATATAGTCAGTGTACTCATGAAATGCATTGTACCAAGAAGCAACACTAAAATAAATGATGCACTGTAGGAGCTCCTGATGAGTTGATCTAGATTTATCAATTTTATGAAGGTTTAGTATCTTTAAGATACAAACCTACTCAAATTACCTATTTCTCCATAAGTGAATTTTGTTAATATCTGTTCTACTTTTTTTTTTTTTGGTCTTTTTGAAACAGGGTCTCCCTGTAGCCCCAGCTGTCCTCGAACTCACTCTGTACACCAGGCTGGCCTTGAACTCACAAAGATTCGCCTGCCTCTGCCTCCCAAGTGCTAGGATTAAAGGCGTGTGCCACCACGCCCAGCTTGTTTTTCATTTCTTGACTTTAGTTTTAAATTGCTCTCCTTAGTCAAGTTTTGTGAAATACAAGTGAAGTGACAGATTTAGAACTTTTTCTTTCTATAAATGTTTTCAATGAGTCCTGCAGTCTTTGGTAAGATTCTTTGTTCATTTATTCCAAAGTAGTTTTTAATTCTTCTTGATCCATGTTTGTCTAGAGGTTACTGGGGGTTTGTCTAATTGTCTGTCTGTGGTTGATTGCAATTGCAGTCTAGGAGTGTTCTTTGTGTGATCCTTCTCTTGCCTTAAGTTTGGAGAAAATGTAGTGTTCTAGACCTGAATGACACCTCTCCTGGTGAATGTTCCTTGTGGTAGGATGGAGTGTTCAGTACATTTCAACTTGATCAAGGTAATAAACAGAGCTGTGGTGCTCTGTCACCCCTGATTCTGCATCTTCACTCTGCCAGGTCTCCTGACAGAAGGATGCTGACACCGCTGACTGTGCCAGTGCCTTTGCCCCTTTTCCTTACAGTGCTCTCACTTTTAACCTCACATATGTTGAGGTTCTTTTGTTAGTTGCATTGTATTTTTAAGGCCTTTGGGGGCAATTGACATCTTTATTTTTATGCAATGCCCTTCCTCCTTGATATTACCTTTCTTTAAGTTTTTTTTTAATCTGAAATTGATATAGCTACTTTTGTCTTTCACAAAATTTACATTGCATATCTGTCTCCATTACTTTCTTTCAACCCAAGCCTTCATATTTATTTAATATGGATTTAGTGTGGCGGAGACATATTTTCCTTCTGATTTTTGCCCCTCTATGGTACCAGAGACTGAATCTAGGGCCTCATGCATTTTAGGCAAATTTTCTACCAATGACCTATATTCTCAGTCCTGCTTTTGTTTCTACAATTTTTGAGCCAGGATCTCAGTAAGTTGCCCAAGAGGGCCTTGAACTTACCTTCTAGCCTAAGAAGGCTTTAAATTTGTAATCCATCCTCCTCATCCTGCAGAGTTGCTGGATTGTAGACCTGAACCAACAAGCCCCATTGGTCTTTGAACTTGTGTATATGTGTTTGGGAGGTAGTGATGGTTATGTACTTGCTAGTGTGTGTACTCATGTGTGCCAGTGCACCTGTATGCATGAGTATGGGGGCCAGGGATTGACTATGGGGTTCTTTCCTTTATTGCTTTCCACCTTACTCTTTGGAAGCAGAGTCTGTCACTGAAACTGAACGTCTTCCACCCAGCTAGGCTTGTTGATCTCAAGGTACCCTTCTGACTCTACATCTCCCAGCTCTGAGGTTACAAGAACATGACACCATCCAACTTTTTTTCTTTACAATATATATTTTCTTGATTTTTGTGCATCTTATTTCATAAAATGCATCTTAATCATATTTAGACCCTCAATTTGCACCACTGCCATAGCTACTCCCCACTGGATTTCATGCATCCTGTCATCACTTTTTTTAAATTTATTTTTCTAATAAAAGGTTATAAGTAATGAATACAAGCATCCTTCACATAAAACCAATTTACAAGAAGTTATGCCCAAACTTATACAGCCCGAGGCCCCCATTGTCCAGCTGGAGGAGCTTATATGTACTATCATGTTGATCAAATAAGAGTCCAGTCTATGTTTCTGTAGTTTCACAATTCACCCCAATCACAGCTCTTACATTCTACCATACCCCATTTTCCGCAGATTATTCCCTAGGCTTTAGAAAAGGGACACGAGTGGGCAAGAAACAAAGCAGTCTATTTTCTCTGGAGATGTTGTTTTGGACTCTGATCAGTTCAGGCTGTTTCCTTTCATGAGTTGGCAGTTTATCCAGGAATAACCTTTTATTACCACTGATGAAGCACAAGCAATTATATATACAGACATTTAAACAGTACTAATTATTATGGTAGGTTACGTTGGTATAGACACATGTTTGGATGGTATGCTAATGCATGGACTATAGCTTTTCTGTAAAGGCTGACAAGGTCTTCCTGTGGCTTGGAACACCTCTTAATCACTAGAGGACTTAAGCTTGTGGCATTGGCCCTGAATTATTCCTCCAAGGAAAGAGCTAATGGCCAATTAGATTTGGGATATACAGACATTTGGCTGCCACTGCTGCACAGTATTTCCAGGCAGGTGAGGTGTAGCTGATGCTGATGGAGGAGTCTTGCTTGACTCAAGGAGATAAATATTTAATTTATTGATTTAATGGCCTTTGGTAACACTCTCCGGCATTCCAGAGGCCAACTTTATACTTGCAAGTGTGGTCTCAATATATCTTTCCCATGCTTACACCAGTCTTCGACAGCAGGGCCTTACTGCCTCTCTTCTTGCAGGTATCCCAGTTTTCTGGCAAAAAGCCTTTATCTTTTGGGGGGGCTTGGGTCCCCTAACCAACATCTCCTTAGCTGAATAATCCATTTCTGATAACAGAGCTCTCCTGTATTAATGTTTTGCTTAATTACCCAACTTATATAGATTTTAGTATTATATTTGGCTCTGAATAGGGAATTATCCTTTCATAGTTCCTATGACTATCAGTCAATTAAAGAAGGCAACTATAAGAGATAACCTCTATAATAGTTGGCTCTAGTTTACAGTTAGGGAATGACTTCATTACCATCATGTTTTTCAACTGAAATGCCCCTCAACTGATGAGTGGATAGAGAAAATGTGGTTCATCTACACAATGGAATTCTATGCAGTGGTAAAGAAAGATGACATCATAAAATTTGCAGGTAAATGGATGGAACTGGAAGAAATTATCTTAGGTGAAATAACACAGTCCCAGAAAAACAAATGACAAATGGTATCCCTCATCTGTGAATGCTAGCACCAATAACCCAGTTGTAAATATTTCTTGTGGGGAGTGATGTATATTGGAAAGAAGAAGAAGAAGAAGAAGAAGAAGAAGAAGAAGAAGAAGAAGAAGAACAACAACAACAACAACAACAACAACAACAGAAAAGACTGCAACAAAGAACTGAATGAAATGGTGAATCTGGTAGGGTGGGAGGGTTGGGAGGGGGGCACGGGTCAACATTAGATTAATGTATAGTTGATTGATGTGAGTTTAACAGGTATCCAGATTTGCCCAAACTTTGTGTACATATTATATGCTATTCTAGGTCTTAGTAAAAGTAATAATGTCTATATTAAACAACATTGGTTAAAAGGTTTTAATAATAAAAGGTAGTACATTTAAGCTAATTGGAAATATAAATTGTAGTCCACATCTGCTTCACTTATAATTTGTATAGCAACAATTTCGGGGTTAATGGATACAAATATTCTCTACAATGTTTGTGTTGTACAGTATCAACTTGTAACATTTTCTTCTACCTGTAGGATAATTTAACTAAAGGAATTAAGTTGGCTTCCCAAATTAACAACATACAGTCAATGATAAACAGCTTAATGCAGAAAAGTTGGCCCAGCTAAACACTAAAAGGAAGAAAAGCCTCAGACTGCTACAGACATCAAACATCTCTGTGGATCCTAATTGTAACAACTATTTATAATGTGCCCTAATGAACATTACCTTTTAGGTGCTGCAAAGTTTTAATATGTGAGACTTCCTAATTGTCATCACTTTTTACATGGGTTCAATGATATCTGAACTCAGGTCCTCATGCTGTCATAGCTATGACATATTAACTGAGGCATCTTCCCAGATGGTCCTTGATATCATCTATCTATCTATCTATCTATCTATCTATCTATCTATCTATCTATCTATCATCTATCTATCTATCCTTGACTCAATATAATATATCTTTATATAATATATAATATATATATATATATTTGATAGTAGGTGTTTCTAAATTGATACATATAGGTCATTCTAATTTAAGGTAATTTAGTTTGATATCTGACATATTTATAACTGCTTATTATAAACTGCTCATTTTCTTTTTCTGTATTCTGCTTCAGGACTCAGAAAATATTGCTCCAAGAGTGACAGTCTGACAAGCTGAACACTGTGATGAAAGGAGAAGGGAATACTTTAGAAGCTGTTTTGGTTTCAAAGTCTCTGAATTTCCTTGTTTTCCCCTCTGAGTGCCTGGAAAGGCGGGCTCTGAGGTGCTCTAAACCGACTGATTAGAGTTTATTTAAAATAAAAGTCATTGTCTTAAAGCCTCTTCCTAGAAATTTCATTAAATGATCCCAGAAGATTTACCACAAAGGTAGAAAAGAGACTGGAGGTTTTCACCATGCCATGTGGAGCTTTCCCTTACTCTTGTGAAGAGACAGCTCCTGGGAGAATTGTGCTCATAATAAGACACCCGTTGTTTATAGCGAAGCTCCACCTTTACATTCCTGTTAGCTGCTGCTCCTTCCAGGACTGAATGGAAGCCTCTCTGCCCACTGTCATTTGGGGAGCTTGTTCATTTATTCTAAAAATAATCACTTACTTCCTATCAAAGTATTTGCATTTACGCATTTCTCTTCCTCCTCTGAAGTACAGTATATGGGTCTCTGAATCTCAGTGAGTTATTGGGTAATTACTATCCTGGGATGCTTCAGGACACAGAACATGATATTAATAAATGGGTAGGGCTTTTTCCCCTGCTAACCTGTTTCAGTTCATTTTAGTGAACCATCAGAGGGCAAGAAGAAAATTTCCTTTGCGCTTTACCTGACTCCTGTGATTTTGAATGAACATTTTATGATTCATTTTTTATTTAGCATATTATATATCAATATTTTTTTTGAAAATTGATGATTTCCATAGAGTTTACACTATGTCTTCATAGTAAATGTTTAAATCACACTCAGTGATGTCTTGTTTCCTGCATAGTCCAAAGAGCTGATAGCAGTCTTCTCAAGTCCTCTTCTCTGTAATGACACTACAGTTATAATCATTTGTGTGTGGAGTTGTTTGTGAGAGAGTAGGTAGTGAATAATGTGTGCATGTATAAAAGTGCACAGTTGCTTTCCAGGGTGTGTGTGTGTGTGTGTGTGTGTGTGTGTGTGTAAGTCATTGTCTTCCTCTAGCACTTTCATTTTATGTTATTTTTTTGTTCTATTTTATTGACATTTTGTATATTTCATATACCATTTTACAGTCCAATTTGGATACATTACCCTATCCCTGCCCCTACCCTACCCAATTTATGCATTCTGCCATACATGTCTTGCATCTTTCTCTCAGTGTTTCCAAGGATTCAGAGCTTACCACGTAGGCTGGTCTGCTGGTAAGTGACATCTAGGGGTCCTTTTGTTACCACTTAACCTTGGTTTATAGGTGTGTGATACTTGTAACATAATTTTGGGGTTCTGAACTCTGGATTTGAACTTATCTGAACTTATTTTATATGATAAATACTTCATATGCTGTGACATCTCTCCAGTGATTCCAATGATTTGATAAAAAATAATCTTTCAATTATTTTTTATCAAATCATTGCCCTATTGTTTTTCTTTTTTTAATTAATTAATTAATTTATTTATTTATTTATTTTTATGTGTATGAATGTATTGTCTGCATGCAGGTCTGTGCACCCTTGTCATGCAATGCCGCAGAGGTCAGAAGAGTGTCTTGGATTCCCCTGGAACTGGAGTTCTCCTGGAACCGGAGTCACAGACTGTTCTCAGCCGCCATGTGGGTGCTGCGGATCGAACCCGGGTCCTCTGCAAGAGCGGTCGGCGCTCTTAACTGCTAGGCCATCCCTCCAGCCTCTGCCCTATTGTTTTTCAAAGGATTACATTTAGACAATGAAGATTAAAAATTTGACTTTAGCTCTACTGTGATCATCTTCCTTCCTAAATTTGGCTTTAGGCAGACTTAATTTTTAGAAATTATTTCCATGGATGGAGATTTAAAATTTTTCTTATTTCCTTTTTTTTTTTTTCAGAGTTGACACTAAACCTTTGCTTCCTCACCTTTTTGCTTGTGTGACTTCTGGTGTGAACCTCCCCTTCCCTTCCCCCCTTTTGCTGTGTGACTTCTGGTGTGACCTTCACCTTCCCTTCCTCCCTCTTTGCTTGTGTGACTTCTGGTGTGAACCTCACCTTCTCTTCCTCCCCTTTTGCTGTTTGACTTGGGGTGTGAACCTCACCTTCTCTTCTTCCCTTTTGCTGTGTGACTTCTGCTGTGAACCTCCTCTTTCCTTCCTCCCCTATCGCTTATGTGACTTCTGGTGTGAACCTCCCCTTCCCTTCCCCCCTTTTGCTGTGTGACTTCTGGTGTGACCTTCACCTTCCCTTCCTCCCTCTTTGCTTGTGTGACTTCTGGTGTGAACCTCACCTTCTCTTCCTCCCCTTTTGCTGTTTGACTTGGGGTGTGAACCTCACCTTCTCTTCTTCCCTTTTGCTGTGTGACTTCTGCTGTGAACCTCCTCTTTCCTTCCTCCCCTATCGCTTATGTGACTTCTGGTGTGAACCTCCCTTTCCCTTCCTCCCCTTTTGCTGTGTGACTTCTGGTGTGAAGATCATTGTAATGTCCTCAATGTTCCTCTATTACTATGATTTCTCTTCACATGTGGGCTTCTCCTTCCATAATATTTTCCTTATCTTTGGTTTTTGCAGCTTGAATGGCACACCTGGTTGTAGCAGGTGATCCTTTCTTGCTTTGCTGTTTGTCTGGTTTTGCATCTTTTATGCATGCTGTTTGCTGTGTCCTTGAGACTTAGAGAAAGCTGTCTTTTTTGAAAATTGCTTGGTTACTTATTACTTCATTGATTCTTTCTTCAGCTTTGTCCCTTATTTCCTTTCTTTCTGCTTTGTTTGTTTGTTTTGGGGGTTGGACTTCTTTTGTTATATTAATTAATTTTTCTGTTTTCTGGAAGTTTCTAAAGATGTTTATTGAAATTCATTGATTTCTAATTCATCTATGTTATATTAAGACCATGAAAGGTAGTCTTTATATGTTTGCAACAGTATTTTAAATTCTGTCCAGTAATCCATCTCAGATATTGGACTGTTAAGTAAGTTTTACTTGGGGTCTTAGGAACTCCAATTTGGTAGACATATATTTAGGTAACTCTGAAACAGTGTCATGAGAAAGGCAAGAAAAAGTGCATTTATAAGGCCAAAGGAGTGATGAAAAGTAACAGAAGGCAAGAAAAAGGAAAAGACTTGACTTCACAGGCTTCACAGTTCCTTAGCTCTGACCATCTTAGTCCTGTTACTTATTTCATTCAGCTTTTCTTGCCTCCCTCTCTAGTAATAAATATTCTTCAATAGGTCTTTGAGAAATTAATCATTTATGTATCACTTCTACATAGTGCATACTATTCGAAAAATGAAAGCCCCCAAAACATGTCTTCCTGTAGAAAACACAATTTTCTCCTAGTCTGTATAAAAATTTAGTAGATGTGAAAATTTCTCAATAAATTCTATAGCCTATTATCAGTAACTTTGTGAAAGTACATGTATATAGGAGGTGAGTGTGTATTTGTGTGTGTGTGTGTGTGTGTGTGTGTGTGTAGGGCATTGGGTGAATAATATTGGAAAATATTTATCTTTAAAATTAGTCACTGTTGTTTTCTCACTAAAAACTTTTTTTAAATTTATTTTATTTTATTTATTTATTTTTTTATGTGTATGAATGTACTGTCTGCATGTAGGTTTGTGCACCCATGTCGTGCAATGCCGTGGACGTCAGAAGAGGGTGTCAGATTCCCCTGGAACTGGAGTTAAAGACAGTTCTCAACCACCATGTGGGTGCTGGGGATCGAACCCAGGTCCTCTGCAAGAGCAGTCGGCACTCTTAACCACTAGGCTATCTCTCCAGCCCCCTAAAAACTTTTTAAAAGTGGAAAGGAGACTATGTTAGCTTTTAATCGTTGTGACAAAATAATGGAAGTGACTTAAAAGGAGGAAACTGTGTTGACTGATGGCTTCTGACTTTCAGCTCAGTTACTTTGGGCTAGGATAAGACAGTAGGACAGTAGGTGCCAGGGGAGATTGTGCATCTCGTGGTAGTTACTAAGCAAAGGAAGAAATAGCAAGAGACCAGGGTCCCCACATCCTTTGGTGCCCCCAATGATGCAATTTTTTTTTTTCTGCTAGATACCACCTCGATTGTACTACCAACTCCCAAGAGTATGGAAAAATTAGGGGCTGATTTGTCACATGAAGGGCATTTCGCATCCAAATCCAGGCAGAATCTGTCCAGGATTTGGCCACATTTTATATTTCATCTCCTATAGAATCTCTAATGACTTCTGGTAATTCAAAATCAAACTAAGATTGATAAGATTATAGTGCTCCAACATCTTCATTATTTCCTTATGGTTTCTAAAGGTTTCTAAAATGACTCTTCTACAGTTTTGTTAAATGAATTCTCTTTACAATATCTTTTGTTGTTGTTGTTGTTGCTGTTGTTGTTGTTGGGGTCTCCCTAGTCCCAGCCTCTGAAAGTTACTATGTGGAGTGGGATGGCCTCAGTCTCATAGAAATTTGTCTGCCTCGCAAAGGCTGGGATGAAAGATGCACTCCACCACACCTGGCTCTTTAGAATACCTTTATGTGTCTATATGTTAATGTGTGTGAATACAGGCATGCACATATATGGAGGTCAGAGGACAACCTTATGGGTTGGTCTGTACCTTCCCTATATGACAAGGTCTGTATTCTTTTTGTCCTGGCTGTGGGTTAGCTAGCCGTGTGCCCCTGGGGTCTCTTCTGCCTGTGCCCTCATCTCGCCACTGGAGCACCGGGACCACAGACACACGCTGCCACCTCCAGTTTTATGTGAGCTCCATGTATCTGAACTCAGGCCCATATGCCTACACAGTACACACCTTACCACTGAGCCATCCTGCCGGCCCATAACCAGTAAATCCCTAATGTGTTACTTTATTGCTCTTGTATTTAACAACCACCCCTCATGCTCTTTCAAAAATTTGTTACATGACAGAGAAAATCAAGGAAATTTATTTGTAGGTTGTGAAGCTTATAAATACTCTGTCATGGAACATAGAGAAATAAAACAATCATAAAAAATGGGGAAGAGGCGTATCAAAGAAACAGAAACTGAGACAGAGCCCCGCCCTTCTTCCAGAAACAATCCTCTTTTCATAATAACTCTGTTTCCAAATACTTTCCATGGGAATTTCACTCAATATAGTGCATAGTAAGGTTGAGAAAGAGCATGTTGGTGTAGGCATATATGCATAAATATGAAGTTTGTTAGCAAATGTTTATTTAGTCATGATAATATACTTGGTAGATTTCTAGGACATTAATTATGTTTAGTCGTTGTATCTTTACACACATCCTAACTGCTTTTAATCTATTTTGTAGAGATTAGATACCTGAAATAAGCAACAGTTCTAAGTCATATAATCATAAATATTTCAATCCCAATTAAATCCAAGACTTAAAGCTCCATAATATGGCTCTATAAAACATTCTTTTAACTTTCCTTTGTGACTTACTTGTCAGGTTCATTACATTATTAACATCCATGTGAATCAGTACAAAGTGATTATCATATTGTGTTCCCTCTCCAAGCTATCAAAATCTTTCATTGTGAAGTTGAGATTTTAATGTAGAATGAGAGAAAATTATTTTGCCTCTTTCTCCAAAATACTTTTTATATTCTTTTTCATTTGAGCTTTTTTAAAACTATGAGTTAGTATTGAAATTGGAATAAGAATCCATATAATCTAATATTCAGTTTGGATAATAAAAATCTAAAAGGTATTATCATAATATGAACTGAATAATCAACATTATCCTTATTCTTTTGAAGAAGATGCAGGGACAGTGGGGCTTCCTTCCATGGAAGACTGAACTGACTAATAAGTACACAGTGCTCCTTTAACCTGTGTAACCCCTAGAAGCCTACTCAGCAGTGCGCTATTCATCATTCAAATTGCAGTCTAAAAGCTAAACTCCAGAATAGTCAACAATTTTTCACAACGCATGTCTTGTGAAGGGAAATCATATTTCTTAACTCCAAAATGTCAGGTGTCTTTTTGGATAAATGGTATTTTGTATATGATCACTCCTAACTTCTCTTACACTACACAGATTTGGTTCGCTATCAGATATATTGATGGGTTGTCCTCAGATGGTTGGAGACTAGGGCTGTGGGATGATTGAAATCTGTAGGTGGAAGAGACAACTGCCATCCCTGGAGGTGTTAGGAGTCTGCAGTGTTTGGGAGGTCTGCTGCTGCCATTTATATTTCTCTTCCCTGGAACTCTTCCTTCATAACAGATTTTGAACTAAAAATAAAGTCTCCCATACTCTGTTAGAAGTTTAATTTTCAGAGAAATCTTACCACCTCCTTTGAGAAAACTTCTAATGAATTTTACACACTTTCCTTTTTTTGTTATTTCTACCAATCTGGACACTTTGTTTTTCTCTTTAAATAAGAACATTGAGGTCAACATTGCCTTTTATTTTCACAACTATCTTTGTTGTTTTCTTTCTACCAAATCTAGAAACTTTGGGTTTTTGAACTTGATGCTTGAGTTCTGAATTCTTTCTTGAGTTTTATTTTATATGTAGTATCAGCTTGTATGTATGTGTGTGTGTGTATTTGTGTGTGTTTATCTACATGAGGTATGAGCACTTGAGCTTTTCTGTGTAAGTAAATAAAAAGCAATGAACTTTAAATAAGAAATGCTTATATTTATTTTACACCAGACACTATTTTTTGTTATGTCTATATTTTCTCACTGGAAATTTATAATAAATAACTGAAAAGTTTATTTGAAGTATGTTTTCTTTTGTAATCTCTTCCATAATTTATATTGAAGAGTCTCAAAAGAGTGAGATTGTAAAAGCTTTTCAAATATAAAGTAGACTCTTATTACACCTAAATCTGATAATCTATCTGTTTATCGTCAAATTAGCTTAATTTGAAACATCATTATTTGTAGATATTTAAAATTATATCCTGGGGGCCATAGGTGGGGGTCATGTGACTTCCCTGACCCTGCCCTGTGAGGCAGCAGCTCATGATCCCACACATGCTGGGTGAGCTGTAGAGGGAGATGTATACAAGGGGCATGATGCAGGGGTCTGGAATTGGTTGCAGGAGATGACATCATCTTGGCTATATAAGGGATGTACTGCCTACAATAAAGTGGATTCTTCATTACCATCAAAGCATGATCCCCAGATCCATTACTTTACACATGCTGAGTCTTGAGTGTCATGTGCTAGTGGGGTGGATGTGGATCCATCAGACCACCAGCTTGGTGTGTTAGTGTGGGGTTGGATGGAAGTCAAGCCGGTCACCAACCTGTGGGTTGAATTGACAGCAGTGTAGGCTGAAGATTGGCCATCAGCCGTCAGCTGTCAGCCATCAGCCATCAGCAGTAGGCCTGAAATTCCTATTTGGGGAATTGTCACCCTCAGGTAGGTGACAGTCATGGCCAGACAGAGTGGCATTCCCCCACCCCCACCCCCAGGCTAAGCACCTGAGAATGACAGATAGTCACTCAGGTTGGGCTACAGGCAGCTGAGGTGCCAGCTTACCCAGGGAGGAAGTTGCTGGCAGCAGTGTCCCTTAGCAGGACTGAATTACATTTCTTTTAGAAGGAGGATGTTACTACAGAGAACTATAGTGATGGGACCAGCAAGGTATCCCTTAATAGTTTCACAGCAGCTCTTCCATCTTAAGACAAGTGACAGCTATCTAATGGTATATAAAGCCTAATCATGCCTGATACTATAAATCTATCCCTGACGAGAGAGTTCATAGTCCCTAGAGGAGAACTTTCTGATACCATATTAATAAAGTAATATAGTTTCTAACCACCTTCTAAATATTTGTCTTTGTACCTATAGATTACCATGCAGCATTTTTTTGTTGTGTTATTTTTGAGACAGGGTCTTCCTTTAGCCCCAGCTGGCCTGGAGCTCAGTATGTAGACCAGGCTGGCCTTGAACTCAAAGAGATCTGTCTGCCTCTCTCCTGAGTGCTGGGATTAAAGGCATGCACCACCACACCCAGCTCAATGTATAGCTCTTATATCTCATTAAAGAAACTTCTTTTTGCAGACTGAGACTATTAGAGAGATCCACAAGTGATCACAATGAAGCAAATAGGTGACCATGGGATGTCTATCTCCAGTGGGACATCCATAACACGACCTGTACAAATAAGGCTCAGGGACTATTGCAGAAGGGGAGGCAGAAAGATCGTCATAACTGAACAATAGGGATAACTCCTGTTTGATAGTTTCTTCTTGCCTGGACTGGGAAGTGACTCTCATGATCTATCAATGATGTGGTTGCCTGAATGTGACCTGAGAAGACTGTATCATCATGGATGGAGAAAAATTTCACAAGGCCCAGGCCATAGAGAAAGAGCTACAGGCAGTCAGGGGGTGCTGAGGAGGGGAGAACCAGTTCTTTCTTCTTTTTCTTTTGTTCAATGGAGGATTCTCCAATCTTAAGGAGTCAACCCTAAATACATACAATGGGAGACACAGGAGGAATTGTAGGGGGAGAGAGTGTATAGAAAAAATGAAAATTTAGCGTAGTCATGTTTAAAATTCTCTAATTAGAAAAAAAGAAAAAAAATAAGCAGGGACATTAAGTGAAAAATATGCTAATGAAATATATTTTTCTCTTAAATAGATAAATTATATTAATTTGGGAATTTTAAACTAGTAGTTTTAAAATACTTGCATGATGTTTTGCAAAATACATGAAATGACTCTCTTTAGCAGTATCTGAGGAGGCTATCTTTGAGCTTTGGACATATTTTCTGGTCAAAACAATCTTAAAGGAATAAAATTATTAATTGCAGATAGAAAGAATCTTGGAGGTCCATCCATTGGTCAACCTCCACTAAGTTAGCTATCAGTTACCTGGCCAAACAGATATTCTGACAAATCTAGGAGGGTGTTTTCACCTCTTTGATGAGGACTAAATGTTACTCAGCTGAAATTTGCTTTTCAATAATATCACTAAATGCAACTTCTACTCATTCTTCTTCTTTAGTTATTATTATGGTAGCTAAATGATTCACACCATCTTCTTTTCTGCCTGAATCTTCTCTTGGTCATTTAGAATAATACAAAAACGATTATGAGTCTGCATTCTTTGGAGTCCTAGCCTCTTAAACTTGTCTCATGTCTTCTGGTTTCTTCTTTCTCCTCAGTCTGTCTGGTCTTATGTTTCATTACATAAAATTTACCCTTTTTCCTTATTGGATTCAGAGTTGATGTTCATTAGCATCATCATTATATACAGCTTAAAATTGTATTGTGTGTTTTTATTTTAACTTGGTATATTGACATCATTTAAAAATAATATTTTGAGGCTGGGCATGGTAGTGCATGCCTTTAATCCTAGCACTTGGGAGGCAGAGGCAGGCAAATCCTTGTGAGTTCAAGGCCAGCCTGGTCTGCAGAGTGAGTTCCAGGACAGCTGGGGCTACAGGGAGACCCTGTCTCGAAAAGACCAAAAAAATATTTTGAGTTTATTTCTGTTGCAATTCCAGAGAAAGGATGTATTCCTCCAATGCTTCGAGTACCTCATGTACGCTGGTTTCTTGGGACTATGGATATTTCTATTTAATAAGAGAAGAGGCACAGTCTGCTTAGAAAGAGACTTTGATGAAAGAAATACAGCCTTAAGTTTCAACAAATAGGAAAGGTAGATTTGCTATCTTTTGTGACATCATTGAGCAATATATTATTTAACTATTAATAAAAGTGACATTTTGATTTTAGTCATTAAAGCACAGGTTTATTTTATTTGTTTTGTTTAACTGGAAACACATCACTATTTAAGCTGCATGATATTTCAGTTATCACCAATGAAATTCATTGAGAAATTCATTCTGGAGATGTACTTGACAGCCAACTTGGATGAGTGACAGCTTCAGTATTCATTATTACTGCCAGAAGATATCTTCTTCAGAAATAACCCATGCTGGCTTATACTCGAGGACAGAGGATCTTAATTCCTCCATATCAACAATTTTAATATAGTAACCTTTTCAGTATCCCCTAAGACATGCAAGAAATAGTTAAGCTTGCCTGCCAGACATATTCAACCTTGCAAGCCTGACTGAGCTCAGCTGGGTGCCAAGAAAATGATTCAAAGCAAGACCTGAAAAACATGAAAAGAATAAAGACTTAGAAATGACATGTTCATGAACATGTAGGCACCACTGGGAATGGAAAATCCATCTTATCATCTTTTTTCTTTATTTCCCAAAGAAAAGACACTGAGGTACCTTTGTAGCAGTGACTATTTTATCCATCTAGAAAGAGTTATAAATACTTTTATAGCTCTGATGTTCTTCTTAACTAATTCAGCCATACTCAAGTGGACTGAGACTGACCACACATGTAAAGATAGTTATCAATAGATGCAACTTTGCATTCTTGTTTTAATATGAGACACAGATTGTACAGTGGAAGGGTCCTCATCTGTGTCATATAGCCCTTCTCATTGGCAAATGCAATTTCTGTGCTTTTCCCTGTGTCCCTCCCTCCCCCCTTCCTGCCTCCCTCTCTTCCTCCCTGCCTCTCTCCATCTTTCCCAGGCACCCACCCTTCATCTCTTCATCCCTTCTTTCCTTCTTAGTACAAGAATACTAGAGATAGAGCCCCTGGGCTCACACATACCAGGTAAGCTCTCTACCCCTTAGCTACATCCTCAGCCTATTTTTTACTTTTTATTTTGATACAGGGTTTTACTGAGCTGTTCAGACTGGTTTCAAACTCTTTCTGTGGTCCAGGTAATTCCTGAACTTGTGATGTACCTAACTCTGCCTCCAGAGTAATGAGAATTACAGTCTTCAGCTACTAGGCCCAGATATTTTATGTTTTTGTTAAGTGCTTTTAAGAGGTCCATACAGGGCACTTGAGTATTTTCATTAAAGGGAACATTTTGTGGGTATGTGCGTGTGTACATGTACACGTGCCTGTATTATCTTTCTCACTTATATATCGTAATATATTATCTATCACTTATGGGTGTTTGAATTAAAATATATATTTTGGATACATGCCAAAAAGCAGCACAAAAAATCCCAACTTATTAAATCACCTTTAATTCAAGAGTTTCAAAACAATTGAAATATTTGAAAAGAGTACCCTCTCCCTATTATACTGATGCTTGGGATCCAAATCATAGCTGACATATGGTAGATAAGTGCTCTACAACTGAACTCCATCCCCAGGAGAAAAGAAGATATTTGAGGGTAGTCTACATGACCCTTATCATTTCAGTGTGTATTTTTAGAGACAATGATTTGCTTTTACTTAATAATTGTTTAGTTATGTAGCTTAAAACAGCTTCAGATTTACAATCTAAGAGTCTTATAAGTGTGTTCCAGTAATGCTATTTCTAATGCTTTCACTTAGCCTCTAGGTAGAACACATATTGCAATGAGTTTTTGTTATGGTTTGAATATGGAATGTCTCCTATAAACTGCGTGTTGGAGTTTGATCACTATGGTGAAGATTGCAGACAGAGGTAGAGGCAGGCAGATTTCTGTGAGATTGAGGTCATCCTGGTCTACATGGGGAGTTCCAGGCCAGGGAGACCTGATTTAAAAAATAACTAGATAAGGTTCCCCAAGATTGAATCAACATAGCTTATAGAGAGAGGGAGGGAGGGAGGGAGGGAGGGAGGGAGAGAGAGAGAGAGAGAGAGAGAGAGAGAGAGAGAGAGAGAGAGAGGCAACAACGTTCCTTTTCTGCTACATGCCCAGTGCTATCTGGGACTCTACCAGCAGGAAGGTCCTTACCATAAGTGGTCCAGATTTATAAGCTTTATTTAAGTTTATGTTGCCTTTTTAAAATAATTACACACACAGTGCTTGATATTGTGTTGTTAGCCCCAGAAAGCAGAGTAAAACAGTTGTTTCGTGTTTTTCAGTCTAGAAAAGTTTAATCTTATTTTCTCTTTCAAGATTCCAGGCCAGCTATTTCTTAGACTGTTCATTAATTTGTGTTTGTCTGTTATTTCTTCCAGATTTTGTTCAGGTTATGCATTCCTGGCTGAGAAATAATGAAAGCAATGTGTCTTTCTTAAGATATCAGATCTGGCAGAAATACTACCCAATACCTACGTTTATTTATATTGTTTTCTTTTGTGATTTATATAATTTTCCTTCCCAAATCTCAGTTGAATTTTAAAGAGCAAAAACAGTGGAAGCCATGGGATGGGGTTTTTTTTTTAGGCACATTGCAGAAGTATTTTCATTACAAAAGGTATTTTCAGCGTGGATCCTCACGTCTGTGGCTCACTACTTATAACAAACTGAACAGAAATAAGAATTATGATGTATACAAAAGACCAAAATAGTTATTGACACTATGTCTATACCTTAAGGTTGATAAACCATATTAGACTTGACAGAAGTAGAATTTGTAAAAGGAAATGAAATATTTTGTAACTGGGATTTATTTCCAAAGAAAGTTGGTAGCATGTACTGTTATTTATCATTGGAATATAATTGTCTACTTATTGTTACTTTAACAAAGTACCACAGGCAGTCTAACTATAGAAAGAAAAGAGATTTATGTAGCTCATAGAATAATGTGGTACGATTGTTGGCTCAGTTCCGGTGAGGTCTTCATTTTGGACAGTAGAACATTTAAGAAGAAAGGCTGGCAACCTGCAGTCCAAGTACTCGGCTCCAGTGACCCAAGGACTTCCCATCTTGGCCCATGCACCTCTTATCATGTCATGCCTCATGACCAAGCTTCTACTATTTCAACCTTTGGGAAGATAGTGCTCACCCAAAGTTTTACAGGAACCATATGTTGAGACAGATTTTTGTGGGAAAAAAAATCAATATTAACTCATTGGCTATTACACGGATGAC
Organism: Rhizomys pruinosus; assembly: GCA_009823505.1. NCBI lineage: Eukaryota > Metazoa > Chordata > Mammalia > Rodentia > Spalacidae > Rhizomys > Rhizomys pruinosus. The sequence goes on along the minus strand of VZQC01012420.1, from coordinate 1,271,881 downwards.
CTTAAAGGTGTTTACACACACACACACACACACACACACACACACACACACACAATCTTCCCTTTCTTATCTATCATATAAGGACATTGAACCACCAGGAATACAAGCTCTGCCTGTATTTAGGGAAGCATTTGGCAAAAACTACTATTCTTACCCATTTCTGCCAAGTCTCTTATGAAACTAGTTAGTAAAGTGGAAGGATAAGACCCGTTTTCCCAATGTGGCATTATCATTTGCTCACCTGACTTCTTTAACTCTGGCATCTGCCATAGATATCCTATGAAGAGAAAACACAAATCTGGAAAGCTACAAACTGAAAGTGGAGTAATTGCTCTTGAAAGACATTTTCTGTTTAATCCTCAGTACTGAACCATTTTCTCTTTTTCGTTATGTTCCTCCAGACTAATATATTTCAAAAGGGTCATTCTCTAGAAGCACTAAATGCTATGCACATTGATTCTGACCACTGTCCCCAAGGTGAGAGGGTCAAGAAGAGTCCTCTTTAAAACACTGCACCAAAAGCTCCTGGTGGCTGCTTATGAATCATATTTTTTTTTCATGTTGAACTGCTCAGCTAGGTAAAAAAAAAAGCTGTATCTAGTAGCTTCACTTTATCCTCTAGAGATTGGTCCTAACTAGAACACACCAGTGCTACTGAAATGAGAGTAGTGTCTTATTTGGCACAGGCAAAGAGGACCTATGAAGACAGAAAGTTCATGTAGCCCAAGCGACGAGGAATTGTACCTGTGAACGCTGAGCAAGAACAGCAGTCTTCACCCCCATTTCTCGTCGGATTCTCTGCCCTTTTGTTTGAATTCCCTAAAATGAACACAGCTACTGATATATGGATGGTATTCATCAAGAAAGATATTTTAAAATAATCTGAGTTAGTCTAGACTGTTAAATTAGTTTTAGTTTCCCAGGGCAGCACTAATAAAATATCTCAAAATATGATCCGTGAGTAAGATAACTTTGTTATAAGTTGGAAGTTTACGCGTCCAACTTCTCAGTGAAGGCAGAGTATTTTCATTATTAATCTCCTTTAGTGAAAATTTTGGAACCAGGTATTACAACAAATACAACTGAAATGGTTAATACTAGTGAAATATTCTTATTTTCTTTGTAATTAATTTTTAAAATTTCATACATGTGTACCGAATTTACATAATTTCTTTTCTTCCCTCTCCTCTGACTCCCCCATGTTCTCGTACTTGCTCACAAATTTGTTATTTATTCTTTTTAAATTATGAATTGTTACACACACATACACACACACACACACACGCATCTGCTGAGTCCATTTAGTATTTCTTGTATATCCGTGTGTTTAGAGCTGACCACTCAGGTTGTTTAACCTATCTAGGAGCTTGTCTATGGAGAAAACTGATTTCTCCTTGTCCGTTTCAGCAGGCATTGGTCTAAGGGCAAGACCTTATGAATCCCCCTTCCGCCCCACCATCCTTGCCGGCATGTCAACTTGTGTCATTATTCTGATCTTGTTTGGGAAACCATATAGTAGGGATTTTATGGCTACAGTTTCCCTGTCAAGCCTAGTAGACACTACCGAGCAGCAGGTGTCCTGATCATGTGGCCTGTACAGTCTTTCTGACAGACCTCTTCCACAATGTTTCCTGAGCCTAAGATCTATGGATTTACTCTGATGAGTAAAAATGGACTAGTATTGCCACAAGTAGCAGCTTATATTGCAATTATGGGGAGATTCATTAAAGCAGTGACAAGATTCCATTCTATGATAGTACCTTCACTTTCTTAAAAAGTGCATAAAAGAAGGCAAAATATTCCTCATGATGGGAATAACATCATGGCCACGTTGATCATTGTAAATGGGCCTACTTTATTTTAAAGGATTTTAAGCCTATGATAGATTTATTTAAAGCTTATGATTTAGAGCAAGAAATTTTGTAGGTGATTTTTTCTTAATGGAGTCTTGTCAATCATTCACTTGGTGTGAAATAGATTGAAAACAATTATAACCCTTATCTGTTTTTGTGGACCAGTGTTTTATGTGGCATCTGAATTTGAAATCAATATACTATTGATGCTTTGCAGTGTAATGGTTTTTAAGTGCCTAAGCTGGAAGTTTAAATGTAAAATTCATTGATGATGTCGGCCAACTGAAGTTCTTATTTATCAACAGGGTTAAAACAATACAAAAATTCACTTTATTTTTATATTCTTAATATTGTGACTGGTAGTTTATTTTTAATTGCTAAGTTGTAAATATCAAGGTCCTGTGGAAGATGCATTAGAGTGAAATGAGATGGTTCTGTTTTCCTTCTAAATGACTGGACCACATTTGAGTACTTCATAGTGATTTGAAATAAACATTATGTTGGCTGTACACCAATGAGCCTACAAATGCCTTGGTATAAAACTGGGAACTTGTACATGTTTGACCTGTAGGTCAACTCTGAAACCAATGCTACTTGTTTATTTCTGCAAAAAGCTTTTATTTGAGGAATTTTGAAGTGATTTTAAAATTTTTTTATTTTTTTATTTTTTTATGTGTATGAGTGTACTGTCTGTATGTAGGTTGGTGCACCCGTATTGTGCAATGCTGAGGAGGTCAGAAGAGGGCGTTGGATTCCCTTGGAACTGGAGTTAAAAGGATGGTTCTTAGCCGCATGTGGGTGCTGGGAATCAAACCCAGGTCCTCTGCAAGAGCAGTCTGTGTTCTTAACCACTGAGCCATCTCTCCAGGCCCTGTAATGGGCTTTATAGGAGTTACTAAATATATGGAACTGCAATGCCTATGCTTAGAGGGAAAATATAACAAATTCACCCATTGGCTCTGATTGCTGATAATTATTTCACAGTTCACTTGTATGTTAACTGATAAAAAAGGATTCTCTATGGTTAAAAGACAGATGAGATAACTCATTATTAATACCTCAGAGATGTAGTAGATGCTGGCACGCTAGTTCAGTGTGTTTCAAACTATAGATTGTGAAATTCTCTCCTCAACCAGAGCATTGAAATGGAATTGAACAACCTATGTATTAAGAATCAGCCCATGAAAGGAAACAGCCAGAATTGACCAGAGTCCAAGACAACAGCTCCAGAGAGAGTGGACTGTTTTGCTTCTCATCCACCTGTGCCCCTTTTCTAAGCCTAGGGAACAATCTGCAGAAGAGGGGGCATGGTAGAATGTAAGGGCTGCATTGGGGTGAATGGGGAAACAAAAGCAATGTAGTCTGGACACTCATTTGATCAACTTGATTGAACATACAACCCCTCATCCCCCGCTGGAAGGTGGGGCTGTGGGGGTTTGGGCACAACAGCCTGCAAATTGGTTTTACATGAAGGATGCTTGTACTCATGGATTATCACTTATAGCTAAAAAATGAAAAAAAAAAACAGAGAAAGATGCAGGACAGTTATGGCAGAATGCATGATCTGGGGTGGGGTGGGGGTGGGAGGGAAGGGAAAGGGAAATATGCCTGAACTGAATTGGAAAATGATGTATGAAATGCACAAAGCATCAATAAAAAATGTTAACAAACAAACAAAAAAGAATATTTCTGGTAGGTTCAATTTTAGTTTTTAAAAAGTTCTCCACACTGGTTTCCATAGGGGTTGCACAAGCTTGCAATCCTCAATCCCCACAGCCTCTCCAGCTTTTGGTATCATTTTTTCTCTTGATCTTAGCCAGTCTGAATAGGGTAAGATGCAACCGTAAAGTGGTTTTAATTTGCATTTCCCTAATTACTAAAGGGGTTGAGCACTTTTAAGGTGTTTCATTCCTGAGAGCTGAGAGGTGTGCTAGTATTCCATGTGTGCTAGTATTCTATGTGTGCTAGTATTCTATGTACCCTTTGCTCCACTATGTTCCTTGAGCCTTAGGTATAGAGGTTGCAGGGTAGATGAGTCAGAGCTGGGAAATTCATAGACTATGTTTGTTTTTGGTCAGTTGTGGAACTCTGTAATTTCATCTGTTGCAAAAGAAGCTTCTTTGATGAGTGGTGACTGGAATATTTGTCTGCAAATGTAAGAAATTACCTTTGTCTAGGGATGTGACAGCCTTAGTGTTTTCTCTATGACCTCTCTAACTATGTGTATCTGGCTATGTGTACCTTACCATATATGAGTTTCCTCCCACTAGGTGGACTTTAAGTCCAATTAGATAGTTGTTGATTGCCCCCAAGATAAAAGTGCTACTACTACCCCAATATAGTGTGCTGTGCTGGTCATTGCTGTGGTTATCAGGCCTTGGAGCTGGGGTTGGTCCACTGATTGATGTTCTCCATTAGGAGCTTGTGTAGTGTTCTCCAAAATTATGAGAGCTAGCCTTCAGGGAAGGTGGCTTCCAGGTCAGTTCCAGCTCCATTGCTCCAAATCCTGTCTTCAGCAATAGGGTCTTAGTCTCAAGTCCTAGTAGGTAATAAAGGGCTGTGGCAATGGCTTGTATACATTTGGGAGTTTTTTCTTATTTGGCACTGTTTTTTGTTAAATAACCTTCAGCTCTGTGTGAACTCATGTGAAGCTATTATATGTGTAAATTTTCAGTAGGTTTTTGAACTAACACATTTCTCTCTGGGTTTTCACACCAGGTAGGCATTATCTATCTCCTCTCTTTCTCTCTCTCACTTTCTTTCTCTAAACTTCCCCTCTCCCTCTCTTCCAGCTCCCTTGTGCAACAGAGGGCCATGTACACAAAAGGATACAAATGGCCAAAGCATAGGAAGTAAGAGTCTGCATAGTGTGGGTCCATTTACAGGACTCCTATATTAAACTTTACCCATCCAGGGATCAGGGATCATTGTGGAAAAGGGGGCAGAAAGTTTGTCAGAGCCAGGGGAGGTGGTACATGACCATATGGAAATGGAGTCCTACAGGCTACTGGGACCTTGCTCTTGTGAACCTATAGCAATGGTTTCAGCATGCACAAGATCCACATAAACTCAAGCAGACAAAAACCTGGCATAGAACTGAGAAAATTGGCGGCAGACCCTAATCTCAGCCAAAGAACTATTGGCAATGGATTCCTTCCAGGTGAGGAAGAGCTGATCTTAGAGCAAGGGGCTCTGGACAGGCTGACCAGACCTCAGCTGGTGAACTTGCCTTGAGGACCAGCTGGGTACAATAACTGGACTCATTGGGGCTTAGCATTAATGACAGAAATGCATGAATTGCAGTGGGAGGGTATGGGAGGGGTCACCGGGGAAGGAGACACAAAGATAATTAAGGTGCTCTATATGAAACACGCAAAACTTCAATAAAAACTCGCAACTAAAAAAACAATGTCATCTGGACCAGGGAAATAACTCAGTGTGAAAGGCTGTTTGCTACCAAGGACAATGACCTGACTTTAATTCCTTGAACTTGCATGTTGGAAAGAAAGAACTGACTCTTGCAAGTTTACTTCTGACATCCACACATATGCCAAAGCATATATATATATATATATATATATATATATATATATATATCATCTAATATATATACATGTACTACTTATGTGCTTGGTCTCCACTGAGACTATCAGATCCTTGAGAACTTTAGTTTCATATGGTTGTGAATGCCATGTGGGTGCTGGGAGCTGAACCCAGGTCTTCTGTGAGAGCCCCAACTATCTTCACTGAACCATTTATCAAGCTCCAACATTTCAATGGTGCTATCTCACTTAATCTTCCTAGGACTTGGGAAAGTAGATATTCTTGAATCTTTCACAAAGGAATAATCTGGATAACATCAGAGGGAATGTCCTGTGGTAGAACCAGGGTTTCATAGCATGTTTCCCAGTTGTGATCCTGATAATTTCTGAAAATCATGTAGGTTCCAAAAGCCAGACAAAGAAAGAGCAGTCTCCAGAAGCAGTAAGGTAGCCTTACAGGTATCCCAGCACCCAGACCCACTGACCTTCACACCAACTCATTAATTCTCCTGGCAGGACATCATGTAAGTATTGCTTTTGTGAACTATTTCCTTATAGGCCTTTGCTATTTCTTTTACCTGAGGTATCTCTTGTCTCTAGTCCATTCAGTCAAGTTTTCATTATCTATCAGATTTGTTCATAAATATCCTCAAGCAAATTGTCCATCCCTGTACCAATGTTTACAGCTCCCATAGCCCTGTGCACACACAAAGAAAAGAGGAGGAAAGAAAAAGGCAAAAAAAAAAAAAGCAGCACAGTCCTATATGTGTATCTGGAGTCATGTTTTTGGTCGTGGCTATGTCATTCACTACTTCTGAACATCGATTTAATTATTTAAAAATTCACCATCCTTGAGAATTATTCACAAAGATTTAGACATGTGCTGCCAGGCACATAGGAAATGATGCTAGCTGATACTGGGTTTTGCATATCTGGGGTGCTGAACAAGCCGTTTAGGTCTTCTGGTTCAGCCCTTCACTACAGCACTGTTCCTTAAACGGATGCTCCCTTCCTGTGCCTATTTGTCCTTGAGACACATTTATGAACAGCACAAAAAAGCCATGACTTTGGGTTTCGATGACAAAATGCCCTTATTGCAAACTCCCTGAGGAGTAAATTTGTGTCAGCCTTTGTTCTTTATGCCCCAGAGTGATTTTAGAATGAAGGAAGAAATGTTCTCAGGTACTTTTTCCCTAAACTGCTCACTGACTGAAACGTGGAGCAAGCCTCCTTCCTTAATAATAACTGATGCGCCGGGCGTGGTGGCACATCTCTTTAATCCTAGCACTCGGGAAGCAGAGACAGGCGGATCTTTGTGAGTTCAAGGCCAGCCTGTTCTACAGAGTGAGTTCCAGGACAGCTGGGGCTACAGGGAGACCCTGTCTTGAAAAGACAAAAAAAAAAAAATACAATAATAACTGATGCTTCAGAAGACTCACTCTTGTCTAGTTGATTCTGACTAACACATGCTATCAAAGCATTGCCATCAGAAATTATGGGGTTAAGCAATGTGTCTTTCATAACATAGCTATGATATGATCAAGCTCTTTTTATCTGAAGTAATCTGGCTTTAGGTACTGTACTATTTTACTGTAGTTTTTTTTCTTTCCTTTTCTTTATTTTGGTGTGTTTTACATGTATGTGTGTGCCATTTTGAATTATGTATGTATGCTTGTGTGTGTGTGCAGGTGCACATGCCTCTGTGTAGGCAGAGACTAGAGGAGGAAAGTCTCCTCTATCACACTCCATCTTATTCTCTCAGTGTGAAGATGGGCTCAGTGTGAAGCTAGGTTGAGGCCAACAAACCCCATTGTCCTCCCATCTCCACCATGCAGTGCTGGGTTACAGGCCCTTGTGTGGACTGCCTCACAGTTTTTATGTGTATGTGTGTTACTTGCATGTATGTAAGTGCCCCCATGTCATGCAATACCCATGGAGGTCAGAAGAGGGCTTCGCCCTTGGGACTGGAGTTACAGAAGGTTAGCCACCATTTGGGTGTTAGGAACTGAACTCGAGATCTTCTGCAAGAGCAGCCAGTGCTCTTAATCACTGAGCCATCTCCTCAACCCCCTGACATTTTTTAATGGGAATTTGAGCTCAGGTTCCCATGCTTGTACTCTTACTCTCTCAGCCATTTCCACAGCCCACATGCTGTGCATTGTATTGTTAAAAACTGAATTGATTTATTCTTTGGGAAAAAATGTCTTTGGTAAGATCTTGTAAAATTTATGGATTATATGAAAGGGACGTATAGGAGAGCTCTCTAGGACTTATCATAATTATCTTTCTATTACTTTATCTGAAGCTCGTAAAGACAAAATAAACTAAAACCTTAGAACAAGTGAAAAGCACATTCTATTGGAGCATGCTTCCACATTAAAGAGGGAAGTTTTTAACATATGCTGTTATGTTGCCCAGGTCTAAGTAGATGAAGTTTGATCTACAGAAGCCATTTGAAATGGCAGCTGATCTTGCAGGGCCTCTAGTGAAAGAACTCAATTGTGTCTCATATATTTAGTAAAAAAAAAAAAATAAATGTTAAAATGGTAGTTATTTAAATGGTGCAAGTGCATGTGGTAAGAAGGTTATACAGAGCTATAAGAGACAGAAAGCAGCTCACAAAGAGGCAATCAAAGTGATTTTGTGTGTTCTATTCAGATAGCTCAATAGATGACAGCTACCGAATAAGCTCCCCTTCTGTAGTAGCACCAAATATGAACGGCAGCTTCAAATCCAGCAGCTATTCATTTCACATTTGCTGAAGGTGCCACAATTGCTAGGCAGTACCTGATACTTCCTCCTTGGATGCCCATGTCAGTGGTGCATGGAATGAAACAACTTTTTCATCATGAAGATAAATGGACTGAAGTTTATTGTAAATCAGCTTGCCTGGAGAAATCATACAGTTACTTTGGAGTTGAGATTGTAATGAAAGGAAGACATCACAGAACGATCAATATTTGACCCGTTTTAGTTTCTTCCAGCAAAGAACAGTGAGTATTACCTAGGCTATACCCTGACAGAGCTCACAGTCTCAATTTCAAGACAATGCAGCTTCACTCAGAGGAAGCATGAATCGGATCCCCATCTGCCAGAGTCACCAGTCTCAAGTTCATCTGGGTTTCTATGATTCTTACAGATCTCTCTCTTTTCATCTCCACTGTTTATTCACCTCTTTTCATCAGAAGATTGTGACTGTGATACCAAATCTGTGCACACTACTCAGAATTCTATTGCTTTCTATTCCTGCAGTTTTCTGTAACTTGTTGACTAAAATGTAACATAGGTCTCATGCTTCATGAAAAACAAAATAAAAATTTGGTGCAAATCTTTCTGCTTGTAAAATGTGAAAAATCTTATTTTTACAATATTTCTTATTTGTAGTTTATATTCTAGAGCATTTTCATTTGTACAACTGAAAAAATAGAGAACCCCTGTAACTCTGTTTATGGGACATTACTTTAGAAATTGAGAGAGGCATTGTGACAAGTTATTTTCAGTATTACCAATCTTTAAAAGTTTTAAACAATATTTGACTTTGAATTTTCCTCTAATGAATTTCTGCTTTCTTTGCAAAAATTTTCAAATCCTTACAACTAACACCTTTTAAGATAAATTTCTTGAAGATGGGATTCCATTTTATAATAATAAATTTATAAGAAAGAGTAAAATAGTAGCTTAATTCTTAAAAACAAAGGGCTCAAACTGGGGCTTTAAACAGCTAATATTTTTCTGACAAAAAATATGGAGATTGGATAGAGCTGTAGAAAATGGAATTTTATGTTTTTAGATAAATAAATAATTCCACTAGGTGGCAATGTTGATTCATTTACTCATGAAGTTTGGACCAATTTTCATCTTTCTTGGAAGCAGCAAGGGTGTGAGTTTTTTCCTTATTATTTTTTTTTTAATCTAATGAAAATTCCTGCATAGCAAAAAGCTGATTTGGGCAATTCTGAACTTGAAAAATGGATGCTTCTTGCCATTAGAAGCCTTATAAATAAGCCTGTACCAAATTGGTTGGTTCTTTTGGCACCCAGACAAGAAGGGTGATGACATACACAATTCCATCTGGATTCAGTAGGTTTAGAACAAGCTGGGGCTTTGTGTTTATAATTTTTTAAAGTGTCCTCTATCACTCACTGTTGAGGGACTGTTTTAAATATGACTTATGTCTTTGAAATACCTTCTTCTTCCTGTCATTTACTTCTTTAGTAATCAGATGTTTGGCATGCCAAAGAATCTAAAGTTCTACAGGTTTTCATGTCTATGTTGACACAGACATTACAGCATGAGCCCTGAAAGTTTCTGCACATCCTTGGTGGGTATTCCTAGTGCAAGGCCTTGGCCAACCAGACCAAATCAGAGTTGCATTTGCAGCCAGCAACCTTGAGGGTGAGGTAACGTTTTCTTTTGGCAAAGATTCGATTTGCTTTGTTTTTATTATGAAGTCAGTGATCGTCCTACCCCATGTTCAGTGTTTCTCTCTAATGCACACATTCATCATCCAGGTGTGGCTTACTCCCTATCAGACTTCAGGAACATGGAGGATTCATGAGAATGAGCATGAAGAACTGTTTTCTTCTTTTATTATGAATCTTTGTGATTCAGAAATCTCTCTCTCTCTCTCTCTCATCTCTGCCAGCATCCATGAAATAGTCTATCTCATGCTACACACTCAGGTTTGTGCAGAATAGCTGATTCTCCTGTGCTGTCTTTATAACAGAGTAGACTTTGTTTTAGAATGGACCTACCAAGTATAGAAGAATTATGCTCTTAATATGACCCATAAAATACTTCCTACAAGTTATTGGAGTGGTAAAATGTTTTAGTTTAACTATTCCTGTGCCAGTGAATTTACTATGTGATAAGTAGCTTACTGCAATTTATAACAACAGTTATTGTAAAAGGCTGAACCTGTATTTGTTGCTAAATGTCTTTTTCTCAGGATAATTAGTCCTGACTTTCAAAGATCCCTCACTATGAGAACATATAGTCTTCTTTCTCATCCAAGCTGTGTCCTCTTCTTATTTGAATAATTTCTTCTATGTATGGGTTATGAATTCTCTTCCCATTATTATTTTCTACTTATTTTATGCCAGTATGGTCTTTGGCTTTTAAAATATAATAGTCAAATACCTGAAAACCGTACAGTATTTGAGAAGTGACTGGATTAGTTTCTACACTGAGCACTAATTCTCTTCTATTCCCTTATGACCTAATTTCAAAGCCATTGATATAGTCTGCGGTCTTGAAATCATAGGTGTTGAGCACAATGCTGAGTTTAGAGTGCTTTCAAAACCATTGTCTCATAACACTAAATGAATGACCTGCAGAGACCTGATTACTGATCATCACCAAATTTCCAAGTATTTCATTTGTAATGTGATCTAGCATTTGTATATTATAAAGTTTCATTATTCTATTGAGCCATGTTGAGGAGTTGGGAAAAATAAACCAAAACAACAAAAATCATATTTTGCCTCTCTGGCTGAGCAGTTTAACACATGAAGGTTTACTCACCTTGCTTCAATCTCCTGATAGAGAAAATGAAGAACAATAATATGCACATCATAGGATTTTTGTGATCATGTAAATGTCAGGGCAATTTGATGACATAAAGTAGGTTCTCCACCATTTAAGTGTTAGCTAGATGGCTACAAGTTTCTATGGAAGCAAGCACTATGCAATGCACATGTATGTGTAGAAAAGCAGTATAAAGAATAGCATACCCATGTCCAGTGAAAAGTAGAGGCAGGCCAGGCTTCACAGTGTAGATGGCAGTATAAACAGTACTGTACTCAGAGATCTGAGCAAACCCAAAAGACGATGAAGTTGCAATGTGGAAGAAGAGTGGATAAGTCTTCAGTATGGTGCTCGAAGATGGAACAATGGAGAATGAAGATGCTTCCAGACTTTGCTCCACGTTTTTCAGGGAATATTATGCATACATATGTGTTTGGCCAGGGGATCTGGAGAGAGAATCCAGAATCAATTTTAGTTATCTTATCTTTGAAGTGCTTGTTATATAATGCAACAGAAATGGCACAGAGGATACACAACACAGAGCCCCAAGCAAGCATCAGGAGCAGAGGTATCATTTTTTAAATTTATTTTTTATTGTTATTAAACTTTTTTCATACATCATACATCATTTTCCAATTGAATTTAGAGTCACTTCCCTTTCCATGTCCCCCACCCCACCTGAATTCCTGCACTCTGCCATACATGTCTTGCATCTTTTTCTGAGTCTTTCCAAAGTTTTATTTCAAGCTCTTTTGTTGTTGTTGCTCCCTCTAACTTGTATTGTTTCAATATATAACTATATATATATATTTATATGTAGTTATATATACATAAATGTATATATATATATATATATATATTTGTATGTATATACATACAAATATCACCTGAATTGCAGGATTTTTTTTTTTTTTTTTGCTAAAAGATGTCATGTTTTCCTTAAGGAAGTGTTTGAAAGTTCCTCCTTGGCAAGCCCAAGCAACCATCAACAGTCTTGCCCTTGTGCTCCACACTGGGGTCTTTCCCTCCCATTGTCCCCCAAATGAAGTCTAGTAAGCTCCCGTCCTGTCTTGATCTTCCTGTACTGGCTTCCATGATACAGCCTGGGTAGTCCAACAATGGCAGTCTATACTCTGATGAGACTGGACTCTCCGTAGCTTCTCAGTCCACAAGCTGGGTATCTCAGTAGTCTCCACCTGGCATTGAAGGTTTGGAGGATTCCTGGAGAGACATGAGTCTTCAGTCCATATTGGAGGGTTAAAAAGTCATGTCTTATGTCTTTGAAGAGTGGCAAAATCAGTAGCAGCCACAGAGTAGATGCACTTGCCAGTAAGAACTGAAGACAGGCCAACCAACAGTGCTCTCTCTTTTTTCTTTTTGTCTTTTTTACTAATATCTCAAGTTTTATATCTGAAGTACAATTTCTCAGGCCTTACGGATTATTTCTGGTTATACTTTCCTTTTGGATGCATAAGGCCACACAGTTAGCCCAGATTAACCAAGGTTTTTGTTTTCTTAAGATCAGTTGAGGATCTGGTCCTCAGGGGTCTCTCAAGGTGTTTGTATTTTTTGAGGGGGGAAGGAGCCCTGGCTCCTTTTAGCTTTTCATTTACCAGTTCCATCCACTCGAGGACAAAATCAGGTCTTGCTAGACCAGGCATCCCTTTATGAAGCATGAGCAGACTTTCCTCTTTATAGACTGGACACTGGCTGAAGTCCCATTAGTGGATCTCCAAGACCTGCCTGAACAGGAAGACTGGTGACACACATTTCACAAGTGAGAAAATAGAGATGGCTGAGAAACATCTTAGAAAGTGTTCAATATCACTTATAATTAAGTAAATGCAAATTAAAACCATTTTAAGATACCATTTCACTCTGATAAGGCTGTCTATGGTCAAGAAAACAAATGATAACAAATGCTGGAGAGGTTGTGGGGAAAGGGGAACACTCATCCACCGCTGGTGGGAATGCAAACTTATACAATCACTATAGAAAACAGTGTGGAGAACCCTTAAAAGACTCAAAATGAGCCTGACCCAGCCATACCACTTCTGGATATATATTCACCAGACTCTTCCTACTGCAGAGATACAGGCACAGCCATGTTTATTGCAGCTCTCTTCACAATAGCAAATAGTGAAGAAGAGCTGTAACCAACCCAAGTGCCCCTCAACGGATGAGTGGGTAGAGAAAATGTGGTATATCTACACAATGGAGTTCTACGCAGTGGTAAAGAAAGATGACAGCATGAAATTTGGAGGTAAATGGATGGAACTAGACAATTTTATGTTAAGTGAAATAACACAGTCCCAGAAAAACAAAAGATGAATGGTATCCCTCTTTTGTGGATGCTAGTACCAAGTACCTAGTTGTAAGACAAATTGAGCAACATTAATGTGATAGTCTTTGTGATCTGAAAACTGTGGTCTTATATTGTGAATTCCTAGACAGGTTCTAGAACTAACCTACTATTTATTTTCAGACTTTGGCTTTTGTTATATGATGGTGGGTATGTATGTGTCTTTTAGAGTAATATAAAATTAAAATGGAAAAATGTGAATTAAACCAAGAAATATGATATGGAAATAGCATACAGTTTGTTTCCAAAAGATACAATTTTAATGTAGGTGGGATCTATCAGGCTGGTGTAACTTAGCCTTTCTGGGTGCTTAAGGACCATACTTATTGCCCATACCAATTTGGTGAGGGTCCTAAGGGATAACTTTGTTCCTTGCCCTAGGAGGTCAACCAAGTCTTAGGGGACTATACATGGGGGCATCTCCAGAGATATCAATTTTTATGTTCTCAGGTCATTGATGATTTTGAAGGAACTAGAAACAGAGAAACAGAGGAACACTATCAAGGGAAGAATCTAAGTAGAAAAGAGTAAGGTTCAAGATATTTTTTTTGACTATTTGGCATAATATTCATTCCAGTGTCAGATCAGTAAAGGAGGTCTATGGAGCCTCAAAAAGGGAAGAGGTAGACACTTTTACAGAAATATATCTGGATTTCTAACTTGATCAGATGATGCTTAGTGTTTAAAAACAGAGAGAAGAATAAATCATACAATCTGATGTGCTTTAACACCAGAATTCTTTATTCCTGAGAGTTTTAACTTTGAGTGAAATATACTAATAAGTACACTGATTACAAAATAAGTAATTATTTTGCATCTCAACTTACTTCAATATTGATTCCTAAGTACTTTGTAATCAAATATTTTAATAAGCTTTGGCGTTATTTATTTTAGGATGAGCAAGATCTGATATTTGTCATTTCTGACTTACATTGGATTTAAAATGTGTTGTTATTGAATGCTGAATAAATAACTCAAATATATCTTCAGTTCAAATTATAGTGTATCCTTCCCAAACTATTGATGCTTTGTTTATTTCATTTACTATTTAAAAATGTTCTCTCTCACTTTTCCCATATTTTTTGAGACAAGGTCTCACCATAGCCCCAGATTTATTGGAACTGAATATGTAAACCAGGCTGGACTTGATCTCACAGAGATCTCCAGATCTCTGCCTCTGAGGGGCTGGGATTAAAGGTGTGCACCATCACACTGAGGGGCTGGGATTAAAGGTGTGCACCATCACACCTGTCACCTTTCCCCAGATATATATATATATATATATATATATATATATTCAGTTAAGATTTTTTAAAAGCTTGTTTTGTTTTCTGAATATTTATCATTTACACTTTCTGAAAATAAGATGAAACTCAAACTCCATACACACACACACACACACACACACACACACACACACACTGGGCCAGTGAAGAAGCATTCTTCAGCCAGTTGTAGCGATTCAGTCCTGTGATCCTTGCTAGCTGGTAGGATGAGGCTGGAGGATCACAAGTTCAAGTCCCACTTGGAATACAGGGTGAGGTCAAGGCAAAATGGGCACTTAGTGAAACCCCTTATCAAAATAAAAATAATAAGTAAAAAAAAAGAGTGAAGGCTGAATATATAACTCAGTGGTAAATATTTCAGTAGCTTATCTGAAGCCCTAGGTTCAGCTCCTTGTAAATGTTTATACATACAGAGGAGCATTTTGATCAAAATGAAAATATTTTTAGTTATATCCAGGAAGACAAAAAAATGAAAGCGATAGCTTAGTGGTTACCTTTTTCTTTATTGTCTAGAGTGGAGGCATACCTTTTTAGTTTAATTATCTTTTTCCATATGGTTTATATTGTTAATGTAGATTGGAATCTCCAGGAAAAAATATCACAAAACAGATGAGCAATCTTGACAATTCTCCGGCAGGTGTGCTCACTCTGCTATCCACGTTCCCACACTGTCCACACAGAGACCTCTCTCTGCATTCCCATACCCTTGTTTTCTACCATGCTTTCTATGTTTTTAAAGAACTGTCTCTCTTTTCTGTTAAAATTTTCCCTGCAATCTGGTGAAAATGTGCGAGATCGCGCTTCTCCCACCCATGTTCTTTCCATCGTAATTTCTCACTAATTTGTCGGCAGTGTCGTGCTCCAGCAATGAACAGCAAGAGAGTGATGTGTGAATCTCAGTCTCTAGTTTAAGCCTCCTCTCTTATAGCATAGAAATAAACATAGGATCTATTCATCTTTCCTCAAGATCGGGGTGAGAATCAAAAGATAGAATATCTTTTCCATACAAGAACAGTACAAATGCACAAATATTCATTTTTATATCCAAGCTTTTATGAAAATTATTTGAAATAAACTGCATGAAAAATTTAAGATTTTATTTATTTTTTCTTTTTTAATTGAATTTTATGTGCTTCATACATAATTTTTAAGTCAGAACTATTTATTTTTTGCATGCATTCACAATATATTTGACTGAAAAAAGCAAATGAGAGTCACATTAGAGATCCATAACTCTCTACCTTAGTTATGTCAAACTTGAATGACAATTTTCTGAGTTCCTTATGAAACATAGGATCTGAGGCTTAATCTGCAGAGATTTTTGACCCATTACTACAGGGAGTCAAAGAATATGCATTGGTCATTCCACTTGGTGATGATTTTAATATAGCTTATTTGGAACTCCATATTGGCCATATGTTGTTCCAAGCCTATGGAAATTCCTGAATGGGACATCCTACAACCCCATATGTTTCACAGTGACATCCTGTTTCCTGCTGTCTCAACATTTGAAGGAGGCTGCTGGATTATTCGAGCTGTTGTCTCTGCATTAATTTTTTAGGATTATGTAACTAACTTCCACAGGTTAGGTTTGCTTGATGCCACAAACATGTATTCTCTCCCAGTTCTGCAGGACAGAATTTTGAAGCCAAGTTTCATGATCTTGGCCTATAATCTCTCTGAAGCCTAGAGATGAATTCTTCTCTGACGCCTTGAGATTCTTGATGTGCTGGGCAACAAGTAGCACTCTCTGGCTGGCAGGTGGATAATTCCAGTTTCTTGTCTTCATTTCCTTATGATTTTCCTCTCTTTTTTTCCCCACCTCTTGAATGTAATCAAATCATTGAATGTAGAGAATGATCCTAACTCAATATGGTCTCATTTGATATATAAAGATACTATGTTTAGCAGTTCTGAGTACATGTGACTAGGGATGGGGAGACTATTCCACCTATTAGAGTACCCTACAGGGGCATCCTAATATTCTGATAATTGGATTATTGAATTACCACTGATTATCAATTATCATTACTTGTTGAATTGCTAATTAATTCAATTGATAATTTCCTCGATACCTGGATCTTTGAAATCCTTATGACATTTGGAAATACTGTTTGGCAGCTGGTGGTAGATAATTAGTAAATAATGTTTTGCTCTTTCTTTGTAAGTACGGCTTAGCCAGTAAGTGTCAAACACAAGTATGCAGACCATGGATAACTGCTTAAGAGTCTCCATGGGAGCTTTTGAACACTACAGAGTCTAGGCTTCTTACTGTGGCTTACTGCTAATTAATCTGAGGTGAGGACAAAGAAGCTGCTTTTAAAGGTCACCCAGCTTGTTCTGCTCTGCATCCAGGCTCAGGAACAAATTTCTCTGACTAAGAATTTATTGCCTCATTTGTAGAATTCAAGCTCTAGCATATCTTAATTGTAGAAAATTTGCAGACAGTGCAAAATTTCATATTTCTTAAAATTTACACTTATGTCCTGAACAATGCTTAAAATTCAACCAATATTGACACATTTAGTTGTACTTGGGGAAAAAAAAAAAAACAATTTACCTTTCTGATTCCAGCTTAAATTTTCTTTTTCTTAGTTATAGATCTAAATTAAATTAATACAAGTTCAAGAAAATTGGAATAATACCCAAATATTCCGGGTTGCATACTTGCAGATCATTTTTGTATGCACGTGTTGGTCATTTTCCAGTTGAGCTAGTAGAGACTTTTGTTTACCTCTTTTACATTTCTTCTGATGAAGTAACTTTGTAAATGTTGAGTATCTTCCCAAGAGTATCTATAGTTCTCAGTTTGCTACCGTCTGGAAATTCCCCATTTGTATTGTGAGTCTTTTACATTATTTCTTACTAAGTAACAGAAACTGAGTGATTATCCTGCAGCCTAGTGCATCTGTTGGTATCAAAAGTCTTCAGCACTTCAGGCAGTGAAAATCATGGTGACAGTGATATTTCAGAGGATGCAATTAATTTAGTCAATTATAGCACTTACTCATTTCTGGGGTACAGTGTCCTGTTGTCACCATTAGTTGTCACTCCTAGTTTGAAAGCAAAGTAAATGCTATATAAAAAGTCTCATATTATTTGCATCTTTGCTTAGAACAAAGAAAAAGCATTCTGTATCTTTTTATTTTTGTTGCTGTTTCTGTTAGCCTTGTGCGTTAGCTTTGGCAGCTGGATTGGATGTATTAGAACAAAATGTGGATATCTGCTCTTGAAGGAAGACAAAACCAGTGTCATGGAGTGTTGATTTGTTTCTTTTTGATCAACTCAGCAAGATAAACTAACTTTCCCCAAGCTGCCCCTTGAAGCTTGATTGCACATGAAATTAGGAGCAACTCTGAGAAAATAATTTTTAGATGTTCTCCTATATTTAATTGCAGAGACACATTCATCTCATATCTGATGATATCATACTTCAGGTGAATGCTCCCTGTCTCATATCTGAGCCCTGTGAAGAAATACACAGGGCAGAAGTGATATTTCCATTTAGCCAGAAACTTCATTTCAGCGGTGGATCAGCAGGCAGTCAATAAATTTATTTGTCTTAATTGTTGACATATGTTCAGGTGTGGCTCCCCTTATTTCATGATCATTATCTTTCTGTTGAAGACTGATCCCTGTCACCACTGTTTGACATTCAACTCCTCAGATTAGAAGTGTGCCTTACTTAGTGTCCTTTCCTGTTGCTGTGATTACTCTCCTGTGATTACTCTACCAATTTCCAGGAGAAAGGATTGTTTTCGTTAAGCTCATAGGTCCAGGTTGTAGTCTATAATGGAACGGGGAGGAGGTCACAGCAGCAGGAACTTGAAGGAACTGGGTATACCATATAGTCCAGTCCATGGCAGAAAGCAATGAGTTAATGCATACATTTTTAGAACTCAGCTCCCTCTTTCCTTTTCATTCACTTCAGGGCCCAGCCCATGAAATGGTGCTGCCCAAATTCAAGATGAGTGTTTCCACTTCAATTTCCCAATTAAGAAAATTCCCTCACAGGCATGCCTATAGGCCAACATAATCCAGATGATTCCTAATTTAGTTTTCCTTCCCATTGTTTCTATATATTGTGGCAAGTCAACAATCAGCATTACCACTCTTAAAATAATAAATGGTAATTTATGTTATTTATTCTTTATTATTAACTATTGTTATAATCAAAATATGAATATTAATATAAACCAGTGTGGTTATGAAGTGTACTGTGACTGTCAGAGAGATAGGCTGTCAGAGATGGGGACAGGCGAGCCTCCCAGGCAGGCACATTTTGTGAAGGTGTATCTTAGCAGTGAACCTGTCTACTTCTGACTTGGAGGTTTAGAGCCTAATGTTCTTCAATAAGAACAATTTTAATGATCATGCTTCAGAAAACAAAACAAAACAAAACAAACCCAGGGAGTCAGAAGAAGGCATCAAATTCCATGTAACTTGAGTTACAGATGGTTGTTAGCTGCCATATGGGTGCTGGGAATTGAATCCAGGTCCTCTGCAAGAACAACTGACACTCATAACCACTGAGACATCTCTTCAGTCCTCCCTTATTTATTTAGGATTTTCTAAATAAAGTGTCATTATGGGATTATAAGAGCCATGCTAGTCTAGAAAATGCTTTGAAATATAAAACTTGTCTGTCACCAGCAGTGGGAGAGACAGTTTGACTTGCTGGACGCGCTGTCTGAGTTTGCCTCAGAGACCTGTCCTCAGGTGTAGCCAGACACTGCACAAAAGATTTTCATGTGTATCAGTGTTAAGTGAAGTTGGAATAAATCAGACAAAAGATAGTACACAGACTCTGAGTACTGGTAAAGATACCCACTTAAGTATTTTAACAATGGATACATATTTGATTTGGCAGCTTTTGAGACTGCATTGTTCAAAAGATGTGCTTTATAGCCTTATAACTGTTTAAAAATCAGAAAAATGTAAAAAGCAAGTAAGAATGATGAGCTGGTTTACTTCGTTTTCTTGTCTACAGAATTTCTTTGCTAAGTGAGGTTTCAAGATGCTTATGAGCTCTACTATACAGACTTACAGATAAAAGGATCTCTGGTAAGGTTAGAAATCAAAGCTCGATAACGCGCCAGGGCAGCAGGTACACAGTTCTACAGCTCTAGGCGGGGTCTGGCGGGGGGCAGCTGGGAGAGGGTCTCGCTGTGAACCCGTCTACGGGGTCCCCGGCCCAGAGGGACCGCGCTCGGGTGAGCAGGGTCGCGTTTCCCTCTGCTCTGGTCCCGGCTGGAAATGTGGGCGGGAACCGGGGTGCAGGGGAGACGCCATAACGAGACAGGGAAGAAGGTACACAGTTTTCCTAAAGATATAGGAGGGGTATGTGCGGGGTGGGACGGGAGGAGGGTCTCGCTTGTGGAACCGTCTTACGGGGGTCCCCGCCCAGAGGGACGTGGCGGTCGGCTAGATTAGGACTACAATAACCCCCCCCCCCCCCCCCCCCGCAGCCTGCCCAAGTGAAATTGCTAAGAATCCAAGTGGCTCCTCCTTTTGGAGAACCTTCAGAACAGAAAGAGAGACTAACTTGAGGCTTCCACATCCAATATATACAAAACTGAAAAACCTGAAACCTACCAAGTCAAAACACCATAAAAAGAAAAAAAAAGAAAAAAATGATCGGAAGGAGGCAAGCTAAACCATCCACTTAATATATAAAAGTCAGTTTGTGATTTGAAACACAAAAGGGAAATCCACATTCCAGGGACACAGACTAAGGGACACATGGAAAAGGCAACAGGAACTCCCACACCAGGCCCTACCAAAACTGGAGAGATAGCCACAATGGGATCCCATTGGAGGAGACCCAAGCTACAACAGATCTTCGACCGAATAATTGCAGACCTAGCAGAGAAATTAAAGAAAATAAAGAAGAAGTCATGAAACTAAAGGAGCGAGAATGAAGAAACTCAAAAGGACTTAGAGGAGAACAATCAAACTCTGGAAGAGAACTAGAAGAAACAAAAACCAGAAAAACAGAAAAAAAAAAAAAAAGGAAAAAAAAACAACTGCCGAATGGAAGTAGAAACACTAACTGAAAAAAGGAAGCCAACAAAAGAACGGAGCACCAAGAAGAGATTGAGAAGCCACAAGAAGAGATTGTAGAAGCTTTAACAAAAAGGAAATGGAGTACTAAAGAAAACACGGAGGAAACAAAAAAGACTAGAACACTCACTCATCAAGAAGAAAGAAAAGGAAAAAGCCTCAAGTAGAATGGAGGAAGCAGAGAACAAAGAATATCAGACCCTGGAAGATAAAAGAGCAATTAAAAAGGCTCAACTAAAGATTATGGAAAAATTTAAAAATACACAAAGTGGAACAACCAGGAAATATGGAGACACTATGAAAAGACCAAACCTCCGCAGATAGGAATAGAGGACAGGAGAAGAATTCAAGAGAATATATTGAGGCAGATCTTCAACAGAATAAATAGATGAAATTTCCCCAAACTAAATAGACAAGCCCATACAAATACAAGAAGCACATGGACCCCAAATAGACAAGAAATAGAAAGAAACACCCCACGCCATATCATAGTTAAAATGCTAGATGCCCAAAACAAAGCAAAGAACAAAATTCTGAGGGCCACAAAAGAAAAACAAGTCCACATGACAAAGGGAAACCCATCAGAATACAACTGACTTTCTTCTCGCCTGAAACCATGAAGCAAGAAGAACATGGAGCAAAGCATTCCCTGTGCTAAGGACTATGGATGCCAACCAGAATACTTTACCCAGCAAAAATGTCGACTAATAGCTTGAAGGAGAGAAGAAAAAGCTTCCCATGACATACAAAGCTGTATGGAATACATGTTGGAAAACCAACTCTGTCATAAATACTTGATAAGCAATTCAAAGGGCAGAAGATAGGAGCACAATCCTCAAAACAAACCTAGGAAAAGAAACTAACAAAAACATAACCATAGGATCAAAATCAAGGGCCTAGAAGTCCAAATGGATAATAAGTGAAAGGAAGCAACACCATCTTTTCAATTAGTAACCATAAATATTAGAGTGTCTAATAAACTCCCCCAATCGCAAAAGGCATAGACTGACGAGAATGGATTAGGGAAAACAAAACCCATCTATATGCTGTCTACAGAAAACCCATCTCAATTCAAGGATAGGCAACCAACTTAGGGAAGGGTTTGGAAGAAAGTATTCCGAAGCAAATGGTAACCAAAACAGAAAGGCTCGGGTGTGGCTATTCTAATGATCAGACAAAATTGACTTCAAAGCAAAAGACAATCAAAGGACAAAGAGGGCCATGTACATACCTTATAAAGGAACAATTGACGATGAAGATTTTCAACAATCATAAATACATATGCACCAACATCAGTTGCACCAGAACTTTTAGTAAAGACAATCTTCAGGATCTCAAGGCAAGATTAACCCAGCACACTAAACTAGGGACTTCAATACCCCATTAAGTCCTCTCGACAGATCAACAGGATAAAAAAAAGGATAAAAAAACAGAGAGACATCTGAACTAAATGAACAATACACCAACTGGATCCTCACAGACATCTACCGGATATTTCACCCAAACACCAGCGAATACACTTTCTACTCACAACCTCATGGAACATTCTCTAAATCAGACCACTATACTAGGGACCCAGAAGAAACACTTCAACAAATTTATAAAAAGGTTGAACTAATCTCATGCCACTTTCTATCAGACCACAGTGCAATAAACTCGATATCAAACACCAGAATAAACCCTACACCTACAGGCACACATGGAGCTAAACAACCACTCTCCTGAATAATGAGTGGGTCAAGGAAGAGAATAAAATAAGAAAAAAAACATCTGGAATGAATGACAATGATAAATAACAAACCACAGCAAAATCTATGGGACCCTCTTAAAGCATCTAAGAGGAAGTTTTATAGCTCTAAGTGCCCACATAAAACAACGAAAGGCACAAGTGAGGATCTAAATCAGCTAAAAATCTTTGAGAGACAAAACAAATGACCTCTAAAGGAGCAGACAAGAAGGAAATAACAAAAAATCAGAGCAGAGATCAATGAATAGAAAACAAAGAACCCCATCAAAAAATCAATGAATCCAAAAGTTGGTTCTTTGAAGGAGAATAAACATAGAACTCAGCCAGTTAACAAAGAGGGGACGGGATCATACTCCGTAATCAAGTAAAAAAAAAAAAAAAAAAAAAATCGTAGAAGGGGAAATATCACAACAGCACAATGAAAAAATTCCAGACATCCTACGGGGAAACATACTTCAAAAAACTTATATTCTACTAGTTTGAAAACCTAGACAGAATGAAGGAATACTCTGAAATCCTGGGAATCACCAAAAGCTTAACAAGAAGAGAAGAAGAACCACCTAAACAAAGATCAAATACGAAAAATCGAAGAAAAAAAATAAGTAGCCCCCAACCAAAAAATGCCCAGGCCCGGAGGATTCCGGCGAATTCTATAAAATATTTCGTAACAGACTTCTCAACTCATTACTATCTTAACACTTGTTCTAAAGGATACCAAATGGATGGACTTCTCCCAAAATTCCTTCTATATGAAGCCAGCATACGCTACTACAAAACCAGGCCAGAAAGATTCAACACAAAAAGGCGAAACTATAGCGCCATCTCCCTATATGAACACAGATATCCAAATTCTAAACAGGATTCTGGCAAATCGCCATACAGACTCACATCAAGGAAATCATCCACCATGACCAGAGTTGGATTCGTACCCATGACATGCAGGGATGGTTCAACATACGAAAATCATAAAACATCATCAAACCTTCAATGGGACGGAGGACCAAAAACCACCCATCATCTCATTGATCGAGGAGAAAGCCTTTTGACCAAAATCCAGCCCCTTTCATGTTTAAAGTCCTGGAGGGACATTGGTCTGGAGGGATCATTCCTAATGTTAATCAAAGCATCATATACAGAAAACCCACAGCCAATATCATCCTAATGGGGAAATGACAGAAAATTCCCCTTAAAGTTTTAGGAACTCGCAGTGCTCCCCCTGTCCCACCATCCTCTTCAATATGTGCTAGAAACACCTGGCCAGGGCATAGCACGAATAAGGAACAAAAAAAAGTAAATTACAAACAGGAGTTCTCTAATTGGAAAAGAGGAAGTCAAGCATCCCTTTTTTTGCTGAGATATGATTGTTACCTAAGGGATCTGCTAAGAACTCACCATAAAATCTCTAGAAACGATAAGAAGCTTCTGAGTAAGGTGGCAGGTACAAAATAAACCTAGAAAAATCTCGCCTTTCTGTACACCAACAACAAGCAATTGCAGAAGGACTACAAGGAGCCTCCTCCCAACTCACCAATAGCCTCAAAAATACAATAAAATTACTAGCAAACAAAACCTAACCAAAGAGACACCAAGGACCTCTACAACAAAAATCTTTAAACCCTGAAAAAAGGCATGAGGAGGAAACATCAGAAGATGGACAAAACCGCCCAATGCCTCTAGGATGGAAAATAAAATATAGTACATAAAAATGTCATCTACCCAAACTAGTGTACAGATTTAATGCGATCCCAATCAGGAATCCCCCAAGAGTTTCTCTCACAGGCCTGGAAAAAAAAATCCTCAACTTCATTTGGAAAACAAAAACCCAGCAAAAAAATAGCCAAAGCAACGCGGCTGAAAAGAGCAATACAGGGGGATCGCTCTACCAGACATCACACTATACCAAGGGCTACTTATATCATAAAGAACAGCCTTGGTCTGGCACAAAACAACAACCGTTTGACAATGTGGAATAAAATGAAGATCTCAACCTGAGCTCATACAATTTCAGTGGGCCACCTCAATATTTGACCAAGGGGGCCAAGAAGACACAATTGCAAGAAAAGACAGCATTCTTTCAGCACAGTGGTGATGGCAAAAACGGATCACCAATACTTGTAGAAGAAGAACTTAAACCCCTATCCCCTTCACCTTGTACAAAGGTCAATCCAGATGACCAAAGACCTCAACGTGGAAAAACCCCAACTCTGGAGGGTGGATTTTTAGAAGAAAAGCTTGGCAGCAGACTACAAGACATAGGGTAGAAAAGACTTCCTAAACCAGACAGCTAGCTGACAAGAATACGATCGACAATTGACAACTGGGACCTCTATTAAACTCACAAGAGCTTCTGCACATGCAAGGAAGAAAAAGGAAGGAGGAAAAAAAAAAAAGACCCACAGCGTGGGGTAGTAGGAAACCTTCACAGAGATACACATTGACAAAGCATAATTTCCCATGTATACAAGCTTACTCAAAAAACACAAGAAGAAAGAAAACAAAATGAATCATTCAAAAGATGGAGCACATGATCTGAATAAGACTCACAAGGCGGAGGAGTTAGAGATGGCCGAGAGAAAACCTCTTAAGAATGTTCAACATCTCTGATAATTTAAGGACAATGCCAAATTAAACCACTCCTGCGGATACCACTACTACATAAGACTGGGTAGGATCAGGAACATGATGACACCACGGTGGAGAGCGTTGTGGGAAAGGGGGGAAACTCATCATTGCTGGTGGGATTGGAAACTTGACAGCCACTATGGAACCAGGTGGAGAACCCTTAGAGACTCAAAAATGAGCTTTCTCATTTGACCCAGTATTATACCACTCCTGGGTTATACCCCACAAGACACACTTACTGCACAGGATACATGCACAGCCTGTTTATTGCAGCTCTGTTCACATAGCAAAAAGCTGGAACAGCCCAGGTGACCCTTCAACTGACGAGTGGATAGAAGAAAATGTGGTACCTGTATAACAATGGAATACTATGCTGCCGTAAAGAGGACAACATCATGAACTTTGCAGGTAATATGGATGGAGCTGAGAAGACATATGATGTTAAGTGAAGTTAGTAACACAGTCCTAGAAAACAAACGGCAAATGGTGTTCCTTCATATGTAGGATGCTAGTAGCCAAACAAACCCTAGTAATAAATATTTCCTCATTAGAGGGAGGCATAGTAAAACAACAACAGAAAGACTAAAACAACAGAAATACTGAAAAAATGGTGAATCGGAAAGGGGGGTATGGGGGGAGAGGGACACGGTATATATTCAATTACGCATATTTAATGACGTGAGCTCAGCAAGTACCCAGTTGCCTGACACTGTCTACACGGAAACATGTGTTTAGGATTTAGTAAAAGTACAAAGTAAACATGTTATATTAAACAACACTTGGTTGATTTACAGAATCTGAAAAAAATTGTAATCATCTGAGTTAAATGGAGATATAATTCGCTGTTCCCACATATTGCTTTACCTAAAATCTGTTATGAGCAAGAACTTTGGGATTGACAATACCAAATGTTCTCTATATTTCTTGTTGTACAGTATCACCTGTAGCAATCTCTTTAAGACTGATTTACGTAAAAATCAAGTTTGTTTCCCAAAGTTAATCATGTATGTCACCCAAAACAACATGGGTGAATTTGATGAAATTATGCCTTGCCCTACCACCCTATAGTCATGTTAATACAACGTATCTCTGGTAGACTCAGACGCGAAAAAAAAAGGGGGGGGGGGATACAGAAAGACATGAAACCTTTTCATCAAATCTGCAATTCAAATCTTAAAACTAAACTATGGGAAAAAGATTCTTTGTTGTTCCACAGACAAGAAAACGCCACAACTTAACGCTGAGAAAAAGAAAGAAGACTACGGTTTGCCATTCGAGTAGGATGACCATAAACGTGGCAACGGAAAGGCTGACACATCTGAACATTAAAGGAAAAAACGCCTCAGATTGCCTAAACGTGAACCCCTCTGTGTTCCTACATGTAACAAAATTTAGTTATAATGAGTCCTAAATGAAACTTACCTTCTAGGTGCCACAAAGGTTCTGATATGAGGACTTCCTTGCTCTTCTCCCCCATAGAACAAGGAGAAATATGACAATGCTGAGGTCGCTCCCCCACTGTAAATTGGAGACAAATATTGTAGAGGTGTGATCTCTTATAAAACTGGTAACGAAATTGCCTTCTTTAATTGACTACTAGACGCTGGGAACTGTGGAAGGGATTACTTCTGTTCAGAACCACATAAAAATACTACAGTTCCTAGGGCTATGCACTCAGGCAAAATATATAAATACAGGAGCTCTGACATCAGCAATGGATTGTTCTACCAGGTGGATGTTGGCCAGGGATCCAAGGCCCCACAAAAGGTAAGGGCTCCTTGCCTAAGTTGGGATACCTACGGAGGAGAGGCAATAAGCCTGCTGCCGAAGAACTGACATTAACATGGGAGGGGATATTGAGACGCACATGCCAAGTTGTACAAGATGGGCCTCTGGATGCCAGAGAGGTGTTACCAAAGGCCACTAACCAATAAAGCAAATGGGTTCTCCCTGCTGTCAAGACAAGGACTCCCCGTCAGCACAGCTCTCACCTCACCTGCCTGGAATACTGTGCAGCAGGGCAGCCATGCCTGTGCTTATATCCCAAATCTAATTGTGTATTGCCCCTTGGAAAAACCATGGCTGATTCCACACGCTTACATCCTCTTACAGGTTGTTAGATGTATAGCCACAGTAAGACCCTGTCAATTTACAGGGGGGAAAATGTAATTCTGGATTAACATATCAAACAGTGCTTGCTAAAGTAACCCTCCATAACTACTTTAGTGCTGCTTAATACCTATATATCTAACGTGCTTGTTCTTCATTAGTGGATCGAAAGGTTATTCCTGGACAAACCGTCAACCATGAAAGGAAACAGCCAGAATTGACCAGAGTCCAAGTCAACCGCTCCAGGAGAGTGGACTGTTTTACCTCTCATCCACCTGGTGCCCTTTTCTAAGCCTAGGGAACAACTGCGGAAGAGGGGGGGGGGGCGCTGGTTAGAATGTAAGGGCTGCGATTGGGGTGAATGGTAACTACAGCATGTAGTCTGCACTCATTTG
The DNA here is from genome assembly GCA_009823505.1 of Rhizomys pruinosus. Classification (NCBI taxonomy): domain Eukaryota; kingdom Metazoa; phylum Chordata; class Mammalia; order Rodentia; family Spalacidae; genus Rhizomys; species Rhizomys pruinosus. The sequence continues at coordinate 1,244,376 of VZQC01012420.1, read as the reverse complement.
ATCAACTTGATTGAACAAACAAACCTGTCACCCCCCACTGGATGGTGGGGCTGTAGGTGTTTGGGCACAAAGCCTGCAGATAGGTTTTGCTATGAAGGATGCTTGTACTCATGGATTACTCCACTTATAGCTAAAAATGAAAAAAAAAAAAAAAACTGAGAGAAAGATCAGGACAGTTATGGCAGAATTGCATGATCTTGGATGGGGTGGGGGTGGGGTTGGGAGGGGGGGAAAGGGAAATAAGCCTGAACTGAATTGGAAAAAAAAATGTATGAAATGCCACCAAAGCATCAATAAAAATTATTAAAAAATAAAAAAAAAAAAAAAAAAAAGAAGTCAAAGCTCACCAGGGTTCAAGACATACACATTTTGACCTTAGTCAGGGCTCATTAGCTGCTCCAGTATGCTTGCTTTCAGGTCTCAGATAAGGAAGTGTTGTCCTGGTGGAGGTGGTTTTTCTGGAGGTTTGGCCAGTTGTATCAAAATTTTTAATTCTCAGCCAGGAAGAAACATAAATCAGATATGAAGGGAATGAGGGTCTCTTCCTTTTTCACGCCTCATTATTTTTCCCTTTCTATCTTATCCTATCGTCAACATACTTATTAAATATAATAAGCATGAAATGCTGGCTTTAAAATATCAGAATCCAGCTTCTAAAGACAAGCAATGTACAAAGGGAAAGGAGACAGAAAGCTGAAAATCAGAGCAGCAGGCACGAGTGACAGCTCTGTCTGCCGCGTGCATGCTCCAGGAAGCTGGTAACACAGGGCTTGGTTTGACAGCAGTGTGGGTCCAGCAAGCACAGAGGATTTGGAAATGACTAGGCAGACTTTACCTGCTTTTCTGTTTTCCAGCATTGTGTATTTCTGTTCACTACTGTTCAACACATTTAAAATATGTATTGACTGAGATTAATAAGCAATATAAGAAAAGAAAGAAAAAGGAAAGCAAGAAAGCAGTAGCAAAAAATGAATTTACACATGTGAGAAAAAGTGTGTAAAGAGCATTTTGAGTTCTTACCACTGCTCCAATGTATCCAATTCTTGGCTGATAACTTAGTCTTACCTTCTATTTAATAAGGACTCCGACTTACCACTCAGACTTCTTAATGTAAGATGTTATATTTAATGATGATGGTTTATAGTTTATTCAATTAATATTTATTTAATTACCTCAAATTCTTCAAAATACGAAACACTCAAAAGTTTATAAGAAATCACTTAGGGCTTAAATTTTAGTTCAGAATATACATTCAAAAGGATAGAAAGAAACAGTCAATCACTTTTGGCCATTCCAGTGAAAAATTCAGAATTAGAAACAAGGAATGAGAAAGCCTGAAACTCTCTAGATATTTCTGGGATCAGCTTTCGTTTGATTCTGACCTTGTGGAAGGGTCTTCTGTCATCTCTGCTCTTCAAAATGGAACTTCGTGTTCTGGAATTGTTTCAGAGAGGAGATATATAATGAACTGCATCAAATAGCTTTTGGAATGGAGCAGAACATGAATTATTAAATAAATAACATCTAATGTTTATAGTCTGAAATAAAAAGTATTAAGGGCCTAAGATAAAAATCGTTCTGTTCTGATTCTAATCCCTGAGATGAAATTTTCTCTTCTGTGATTCTATTCTTTCATTGACCTTAGCATTGCAAGGAGATTTTATGAGCATGAAAACTATATGACTTATCACTAGGCTCAGTCGGGGTGTATGTTAGAAACTCCATGAGAAAATGTTAATCGAATTTTTCTAATTTTCTTCTCTTTATGGAGCCAATTAAATTATTACTTGAATTTTATTGGAAGATTTGTTTCTATTTCTGCTGACTGAGCATTTTAGTCCATGAAGGTAGGCACTGAAAAAAAATAGATGATCCATTTTTACCACTCTTGAAAATAAACAGCTGAAACTTTCAACAATTACACCTAAAAGGAAGGTCTTTATTGTGTAAAGTGTTCTTGAAAAGTAATATCATAGTAATAAGCAACATAAAACACTAAATTACCCAGTAATTGTATTTACTTTAGAAAATTGGTAATACTTTTTTTTGAAAATTGGTTATATTTTTGATGTGAGAAATTTCATATACCTATATTTTTATCTCTATCTATACTGATTTTTTTTTTTTTTTGAGACAGGGGATCCTCATAGCCTCAGCTGGCCTGGAACTCAGTATGTAGACCAAGCTGGCTTTGAACTCATAGAGAGGTCAACCTGCCTCTCCTCCCAAGTGCTGGGATTAAAGGAGTAGTGCCACCACGCCTGGCCTATATGGCTATTTTATTTTACATATTTATACTTACCTTTTGATCTACTCACGATGATAGAATCTTCAGGGTATAACCATCTTGCTTTTTAATTTAAAATTTTGAATTAATACATAATAACACAAAAATTATAATAAAATTTGAGTATTCATTATTATTTGGACAGCCTAATTTGGACACACACACACATTCACAGTGGATAATGCTTAAATCAAGCCAAGCATTTACTCCCTGAAACATTTATCATTTTTATAGTATGAACTTTTAGAATCTGTCTTTTTAAATATTTATTTATTATTTTTTATGTGTATGAGTGTACTGTCTGCATGTAGGTTGGTGCACCCGTGTCATGCAGTGTTGTGGAGGTCAGAAGAGGGCATCGGATTCCCCTGGAACTGGAGTTAAAGACAGTTCTTAGCTGCCATGTGAGTGCTGGGAATCGAACCTGGGTCCTTTGCAAGGGCAGTCGGTGCTCTTAACCACTGAGCCATATCTCCAGCCCCAGAATCTGTTTTTTTTTTTTTTTAATTGAAAATAACAGTATTATTATCTATACTCCTTCATGGGTACAACAGCACACCAGAAATTCTCTTATTTAATTATAACTCAGTGTCCACTGATGAACCTGTAACTTCCTCCTGCTCTTAAACCCCCAGTCCATTGTAATGTTAATGTGCATGAGATTGTTTTTAATGTTTACTTATGAACGAAATATGTATATATAATATATATATATATTATAATATATATATATTCTTCCTTTCTTAGTGTAATTTGCTAATGTAAAGATCATCACCACTTCACTGAATGTGTTGCTACAAATAACAAGATTTCATTATTTTTATAGCTGAAAATATTTCTAATATTCTCTTAAACTCTCTTCCTCTGACACCATTCCATTGTCAAATGAATACCAGTTTTGGAGGGGAGAAACTGTAGGAATAAAACTTTGGCTCGAGGAAGGACCTGCAAGTCCTGTCTCAAAACTTCAGCAAGTTATCTGATATCTCCATGGGCATTCAGGTTGTCTCTGTGAGTTATCTGTAGCTCAGTGAGGTTGGGATACTGCAGTATATCCTGCCTCACCTGTCTCTGCAAAGTTCCAGACCCTGATGGCCTTCCTTTGAGGTATTGAGCAAAATGTTACATCTGTAGTTTACTGGTTGCACAAACAGGAGCTCTGCTGCCCCTGGTAGGAGCCAAGGTGGCTTCCTCTTCCTTTCCTCCTGCCCCCCACTTCGTTGCCCAGAACACAGTACTTTGGATATAAAGACACTGCTGCATGAATAAAAACTGAGTCTCTCCCAGACCATTCTTTGAGTATTCTTTCTTTCTTTGGTAACTTTCTGGTCCCTCCCTACTCCTTGCCAGAAGCTCAGCCCTGGAACTGTTAGCCTGCTGGCAGAGACAGCTCTGGGGTACAGCCTTGTGAAGCTGTCCAGCCTGTTCTAGGAAGGAAGAATATCATGGTTTGCAGCCATGTTGGACTCAAGTACCAACAAGATACTAATATATATATATATATACTATATATATATAATATATATATAGCCACAGCCAACAAGAGACTTTCAAACTACAGCACTGGGTAACCAATGATGGCCAGTTTCCCTCAATTCCCATGAATTAGTTTCATTCAGTGAATAAGAAATGATATCCATGGAACTAGGCATGATAATACTGACATGGCCTGCAAGTTCAAGGCAAGTCTATGCTATACAAAGCCTTGCTAAAAATGTTCATACTTGAAATTTTTTTCATGTGAAACCCAGTACTATGTGCACTCAATATACATCAGTAAAAAATGTAATAAATTGTGCATCTGATCCTCTCATTTTCATGCTTCTTAGTGTTAGAAGATGGCCTTTTGCCTACATGGGTGAGTTCTAGGCTGCCCTTTAAACTTTCCTTAGGTCAGTAGCTCTGCTCTATGTCTCTCTTATTAAAAGGAATTATTTAGAAATGTTTTTATTTTGGAGGTTCTGAATATCAACCATTCATCCCAATAATTATCAACATTAACCACACCTTCCCAGTGTCCTCCATCTATTTTAAAGAAAATCCTGCATTATTATATTATTTCTCCCAGAAATTATTCAGTGTGGACTTAACGATCAAGAATAATTTAAATAGGGAGAGTGGAGAGATGATTCAGTGGTTAAGGGCTCTGGCTGCTCTTGAAGAGAACCCAGGTTCCCAGCATCAACATGGCAGGTAACAACTGCCTGTACCGTATCTTCAGTGCTAGGGAATCCAATACCCTCTTCTGACCTCTATGTATAACATACAACCTGGTGCACTTACATACATGTAGGGAAAACACTTAAACACATAAACAAACAAACAAATATTATAAATAAATAATAAAATTTGAAAATGAATCTCTCACAAAAACAATGCTTTATATCATTACCTAAAATTCCTTAATTCTATCAATAGCTACATACCCTTATGTTAACCTGATTGGGTCAAAGGTGGTCTTTTAGCGTTAATATGTTAAATCATGATCTAAATAAGGTCCGTACCTTGCTTTTCTTATAACATTTTCCTGTCATTGATTTGTTGGGGACATCAGAACATTTATCTTTGTAATATGTCTTAAATTTGGTTTATTGCCTCCAATGATTTAATTTATCTTTTCTTGCTATTACCAGGAAAGCCTGCATGCTGGTAGTTAGCTCTAGAGGCTTAATTAGATTTAAGTTCATTTGGGAGAGAGCAACAATGTTTCACACAGCATCTTATTAAGAGTCACCTGACATGATGTCTCACATTTAATGATGTTTCAGGTGATGACTGCATATAGACCCAGCCAAGTGATCTCTCTTTCATAAAAGTCTGTGTCAAATTTCATTTAATGGTTTTAGTGGATCATAATTATCAAACATCCATTATTTCATTAGGTGCTATAAAATGGTAATTTTAAATTCTATCCAACCTTTTGCATTTATTAGCTGGAATGCTTCAAAGAACAATTTTCACACACCAACTATTTTCTTATCTTGAAATGAAGTTTGTTTAGGAAAGACAGTATAAATGATTGATTTGTTCCCCTTATTATTAAGTTTTCAAAATAATGAGTTTCTGTCTTAGGAACTTTCAATGGAGACCCATATGTTTCTGTGAGGGGAATGCAACATTGAAATTCACAGATTTTATGTTTGATTTAGTTTAGCATTTTGTTTGAGGCAAGAATTTCCTCAGCTTTTGCCTGAAAAATACTTTTTATTCAATCTTGAGTATAATTTTGCTGAATTTTGGATTTATTACTCTGAATTTGTGTGAATGTGTGTATGTGTGTGTGTTTGTGTGTGTGTGTGTGTGTGTGCGTGTGTGTGTGTGTGTGTGTGTGTGTGTGTGTGTGTGTGAGTGTATACTGAATGGCATACTCTACACCTTTGAAATTGTTCTGTGCTACCTGGGTACTCTATTGTAATAGCTTTTCTCTTCTTTGTTCTCCACTGCAGTCTACTGAGTTTCTATTGAAGCATCTTCAGTCTCATGGATGTTCCTTTGTCATGTCCAGTCTATGGCTACTTTCAGTATCTAGCACTTCCTTTTCAAATTTCTTTAGATTTGTGGACTCTGTTCTAACGTCATTCATTTATCCCTCCACATTACTTAATTTTCCCATGAATCACAGCAAATTTAAATTTCCTTTCAGATAATTCAAACACCCACATCATATCTGATGTTTGTCTTATCTATTCATTCTATACTTGGAGTTGTATTTTGTTGTATTTAATAATTAAATTTGTAAGTTTCTTGAGTTACACATGTTGTAAAAGTAATAGAAATGAGCTGAACAAGCCTTCATTGTAGGGATTTTAGTCATATTTAATATGAATAGTGTTTACTGTAGAAGGTTCAAATTCCTCTTGTGCTTTAGTGTATGGAAGTTCTCTTAGGTTTGATTACCCTTTTTTTCGTAATCAAAAGCAAACCTTTGTCCGGCATGTGCTAGGTCTTGGGTTCAATCCCCAGTCCTGTAAAAGATCATCTGTATCTTCCAGGCCTTCTGGCTATAACCTATTGTTATACACTGGATGGACAAATGAGAAAAGCCAACTGCAAGTTAGTGATCTCAGTGTTTTCATTGCTGATCTGTGGTCTTCCTAACTGCTCTCCAGCAGGACACCATACTTTTCCTCTTGCTCTTTACTCTTTTCCTGTCTGCACCATTAATGAACAAATTCTTTGAAGCCTTGTCCACTTTGTTGGACTTTTTACAATCTTGATATGAAATGGATGTTTAGCAAGGGCTGGAAAGGGGTAAATGACTTTTCTGTGACGGTTATGATGGTTACTTTAAGTGTCCATCTGTTGCTTCCTAGAATCACCCAGGGAGACAGCTTCAATGAGTTAGCTGTCTAGTTCAGGTGGGCCTGGGTCTGCTCTGTGGATTGTCTTATTACTCGATACAGGAAGAACCAGCCTATCGCAAGTGACAACATTCCCTAGATCTGTGATCCTGAACTGTCTAAGAAAGCTAGCTGAGCTTGTGCCTTCTAGCCACCAACAGCCTCCTCCATCGCCCTTGCCACTGCTGTGATTATGAAGTGATTTGCTTGGATGGGAGTAATGTATGGAATAATGCCGGGCAAGCCTGCCCTCAAGCTTCTGCCTTAAGTTCCTGTCTTGCCTTCTCTCAGTCATTGTGATCTAGTTTCATTTCTGTTGCTGTGAAAAATATTCTAATAAAAACCAACTCTGTGGAAGAAAGGGTGGTTTGACTTACCATTGCAGGACACAGTACATCATCCCTGAGGGAGTCAAGACATGAATTCAAGGAAAGAGCTGAAGGCAGTTAGTTTGCTATTCCATACAGCATTGCCTCGGACAAAAGAACTCACTTTAACAGGCAAAGAAGTGCAGCAGGATACATGGAGGAGGCCACTTGCTAGCTGCCTCACAGGGCAGCTTTCTCCTGTCCTTCATAGTTCAAGACTCCATGCCCATGTAACAGATGCATGCAGTGGCCTTCAGATAATGCCTTTACTGCAGAGTTTGCTTTCTTAATGAAAACTGGGGTTTGCATTGGTAAAACCAGAGGTTTACAGCTAGTAATAGAGAATGATTAGCAAAGTAAAATTGAGAAGAGTAAGCATCAGCATGCCACAATGGTGTCTTCTTCTCCTGATCATCTGCAGAGGAAATCCACAGACATCGTTTACCAGCAGAAGGAAACAGTGAACAGTCAAAATGGAACAGACAGTTGTGGGATTTTTATTTTATTTTGTTTTGTTTTGATGGTGTCTTTTACTTTGAGAGCTGCGATGTACAGAAGCAGGCTCCATTACCCAAAGGAATAAATGCATGTCCACTGGGTTTACAGGCTTGTTCAGGTTACCACACTTTTTATGTGATTCTGGGGATTCAAACTCAGGGCCTCATGACTTCAGAGCAAGGACTCTTACCCAGTGAGATATCACCGAACCCTGATAATCTCTTTTGGAAGAGGACAAAGCCCAAATATGTCTAAGAAGGAAAATATTCTCATATGTAATTCATTTCCATATGTAATATTTTCATATTTAGAAGTTATGAAGAAAAATGTCTTCCAACTTCCATGGCAAGTGCTTCCCTTACTGAGTGATTGCCCCAGTTTCCATCAAACAGGCTTTGGTTTGGAGATTTATGGGATGATAAGGTGAAGAGTAAGAGACACTGAAATAAAGAAAGGGAAAGAATATTTAGGAAAACTCCTCAAATAATTTTAATATGATGTGTTCATAAGGAAGAACACAGGCTAATGTAATATAAAGGAACATTATTAATCAAAGTGACAATAGAATTAGAAACAATAAAGTGAAATAATTAAAAGTTAACTCTTTATATTTTCCAATTGAACATTTTAAAATATCATATTTATTGTTTTTATTTTATGTGCATGAGTGTATTGTATGCATGTGTGTAAGTGCTCCTATGTCATGCAATGCCCACAGAGGTCAGATGCAGCAGTTAAATCCCCTGAAAGTTTAATTATGGACAGTTGTTAGCTGCCATGTTGGTGTGGGACTTGAACCCGGATCTCTTGCAAGAGCAGCCAGTGCTCTTAACTGCTGAGCCAACACACTTCAACCCCCTCTACTTGAACATTTTAAATTGTCCTTTGAAGTTGAATATGTTAATTTATAAAATTTGAAATTGTAATTTTAATGAACCCTTTCATAATAATTCTTCATCCATGAAAGTCAAAACACCTTAACATACATTACTTCATGAATTTGCCACAAATTAAACTTATAAGGGGAAACTTGTCACTGAAACAAGGATCAGAGAGATTCAAAGATGCATTGTAAGCAAAATAGAGGAAGAATTTTAAATTATATCCTAATGTTCTTACCTTAAAGAAATTCATTTTAAACCATTATTGTATAAAATGGATCTTTGACATAAAGTTGGCCAGGATCACTGACACTTCTAAGACAGATGTGTGTGTGTGTGTGTGTGTGTGTGTGTGGTATGCACATGTCCATGTTTGTGGTAGACATGCACATTTGGAGGCCACTGGTCAATCCCAGGTGTCTTCTTATATTGCCACCTCAGATTTTGAAACTGAATCTGTCTTTGAAGCTGGAGACCACTGATCCAGCAGGACTTACTGGACAGCACGTCTCAGGGATCCTTTGCCTACACATCCCTGGTAGTGGAATTTACAGACATGTTAAGATCTGAGCTCAGATCTTCCAAATTCCATGGCAACCACTTCCCTTACTTGAGTGATCACCCCAGTTTCCATCAAACAGGCTTTGGTTTGGAGAGATGGGATGATAAGGTGAAGAGTAAGAGATACTGAAATAAAGGAAGGGAAAGATGACACATTTCTCCTTTTTAAGCTGATTAATTAGACATTTTTCTTTATAATTTCTGAAAAAGGGAAAAAAAAGAAGTATCAAAGCTGAAGGGTTTTTGGTTTTTTTTTTGAGCATTATGATTTGCCAGTGAAGAGATAAAAGGAGACCAAGAAACCTTTCTCCATGACCATGGAATATAGGAAAATATCCCTTGATAGTTCTCATATTGAAGACTGGAATCTCTCTGTCCTCAGTTTGATTTTGAGCATTCTGTGTGAGTACTTGAACTCTCACATTAGAACATAATGACTTAATGTTGGGTTGTTTTTAGGTCAAGTTCATTAGAAACTGGAAGCCAATAGCAAGTTCTACAGCCAGCCTGAGGGAAAGACCCCGAGTAGAGACACAAAAATAACAGAGATAAGTGGGGGGGGGGGGCTCAAGTGGGCTCAGCGTCCTAGCCATCTTATAGCAGGATCTTGCTGCAGACCTGTCCAAGCAACTGCAAAAAATCCACTAAGTATCCCTCACATATGTCAACTGAGATCCAAGAGTCACTCAGCCAGGCCAAATCCTGAGTTACCAACCAATGAAACACAATAAAATGAATGTTTTCAGCCACTAGGCTTTGGAGTGCATCATTATGCAGAACTAGATTAGTGGAATAACCCTTCCTTTGGGGACTCTCTTCCCTGGATACAGGACTCAGCTATTTCTAAGTGTGCTGCTTGTGAAATCTAAAAAGGGATAAGATTTTCCCTGAAGTGATGAGCATAATGTCCCCAAAGTATTACTCATGCCATAATGTAATCTACTTTATCTTTACTTATTCATTGACTCAGAGCTTTAAACCTTACTTGTATAAACTGAGCTATGCTCCCCTTTATTCCTTTGGGTAATGGGGCCTGTTTCTGTATATTGCAGTTCTCAAAGTAAAAGACAGCATCAAAACAAAACAAAACAAAATAAAAATCCCACAACTGTCTGTTTCGTTGTGATTGTTCGCTATGTTTCCCTTCTGCTGATAAACGATGTCTGTGAGTTTCCTCTGCAGATGATCAGAAGGAGAGGAGACCGTTGTGATGTGCTGATGCTTACTCTTTCCAGTTTTACTTTGCTAATCATTCTCTAGCTGTAAACCTCTGATTTTACCAGTGCAAACCCCATGTTTCATTAAGAAAGCAAACTCTGCACTAAAGGCATTCTCCGAAGGCCACTTTGGAAATGTATACATCATGACTAGAAGACTAGAATCAACTGAGCTCTAGTGTGAGGGTGGTAAACAGCCTTCACCTTTTCTATAAATTCCTGTTTATTGGCAGTGACTATTTGGTGGTGATTTGTTTCTAAGAATTCTGACTCTGGGCTCAGAGTCAATGAGGTCTGGTGGTCAGTGATGAACATCTCCCATAGGAACAAAAGGAAGACAGGAAGACGGGTAGTTTTGATAGTGACTGTCCATAGGCAACAGAGATTTTAATGGGAATTCAGATATGAAACTAAAGAGCGCAGACAGTGGTGTTTTTTGTTTGCGTTGTCCACAGCTCCAGTACTAAGACCTCAGGTACTGGAGAAAGACGATGCACGAGTTTCTCAGATTCAGCAAGCAGCATAAGTTTAATCTTCTGTTTTGCTGAGGGCTGATCTCTGCAGCTTCCCTTGTGGTATTCATGGCTAGAGGGGTTGGATTACTATGACAGAAATACCTTGTGCTTGTTTTTAATGAAACTTTACTTAGAATGACATACGTTCTGTGATTGGGCTAGAGAAGAAATAGGACTCTCCACAGAGAACCTAAGCATCCTACCCAATATCAAGAAAAGAAAAAGATCTTTCTTTTGAGACAGGGTCTCCAGGCAGCTTGAGGTGGCCTGGAACTCCCTATTTAGAGGACACTAGCCCTGATCTCACAGAGTTGGGTCTGCTTCTCCCTCCCTCCTGGAGTACTGGGATCAAAGGTTCACACTACCACACCCAGCAAGGAAAAAGCTTTCCTGATGCAGGATTACTGTGCTGTCATCCCCCAGCTCCACGCAAATCCCCATGAAATCTCCAATCTTAATCATTTGTCAAGATACCCCAAATCTTGTATTGTTTGAGACTGTGGTCTAAAGTATTTGTATCTTTGCAGTAGATAGGCAACCTAAGGAAATTTCTTAAAACAGTTTAGCATGCTTGGTGTTCTAGTTTGTCTTCCATTGCTGTGACAAAACACTCTGACCGACACCAACTTGGGGAGGAAAGATTTATTCAGCTTACATCTCCTGGGTCATAGTTCATCACTTAGGGAGCCCAAGGCAGGAACCTGGAGGCAGGAGCTGAAGCACAGGCCATGAAGGAATGCTGTTCACTGGCTTGCTCCCCTGGCTCATGCCCAGCCTGCCCTCTTATACCATACACAACAACCTGCCCAGGGTCACACCACTCATTGTGGGCTGGACCCTCCCACACTGCTTGACCATCAAGACAATACTCCACAGATGTGGCCACAGGCCAATCTAATGGAGCCAATTCCCCAATTGAGGCTCCCTCAACCCAGGTGTGTCAAGTTGACACTAAAGCTATCCAGCACACTTAGTATAACAATATAAGAATGGAGTCACATTAAAAAGAGAAACTCTGTTAATGTTCAAAGATTTGGATATAAATTGATATGAACCGCTGAAACTGTAAAACAAAGTATAATGTCCACAAAAATGTAGTATACAGAAGAAGCCTGACTTCACTTCTACTGAAACCTGATCAATGGTTGAAAAGCATTTCTTAAAATATTAATGTTCCAGCTGTCAAAATGAAATACAATTCACCTTTATCAAGGAAATATAAATGTCAGTTTCAAATGATACAAGTTTAAAGATGTCTCTCTCCCAGAGAAGTAATATCCTCAAAGGTAAGATTTCCTCACAAAGCCACGAATGAGCTCTCCCTTCACCTTTCTTACCATCATTTCAAGATTCCATAACAGAGACTCCACTGGTGATCCCAGCTGAGTTGAGTCAGTGAGAAATAATGATTATCCTCCAAGATTAAGGATTCAAGGTTAGTTTTTCTTTCAGTTTCATCTCTTACTCTCTCTGTCTATGTCATCCCAGGAATCAGGATCCTTTTCTTGAGTCTATCTGCAGACTCCCAGACTCGTACACAATTATTGATTGTCACACTGTCAGGATGGGGACCCTGTGTTGACTTGTTAATATTTTCTTTTTTTTTGGTCTTTTTGAGACAGGGTCTCCCTGTAGCCCCAGCTGTCCTGGAACTCAATCTGTAGACCAGGCTGGCCTTGAACTCACAAAGATCCTCCTGCCTCTGCCTCCCAAATGCTAGGATTAAAGGCGTGCGCAACCACCACACCCGGCGACTTGTTCTATTTTCTGTATGGTTTAGACAACTCCACCTGATAGTTCACCTGCTTCTTCAAGAAACGATTTACCAGGAATCTCAGTGCCAAGAGCTATGGTTTCTGTATTCTATATGTTAGTATGATCTTTAATCTGTTTTGGACTTACTTGAGCTCATTGCCCACCTTCTTCATAGAAGCTAATGTGTCTTTTACCCAGATCCTTTCTTCTGTTGAGTATATTTCCTAACCAAACAAGCTTGTAGTCCCAGTTAGGAGATACCATTTATTTTTGATAGCTGTTAATTTGGTGTAATAGCTAATCTTGCTTATTATCTTGAGACAAGTGCCTGAGAGGTTGTGAAGAAAGGGGAACACTCATCCATTGCTGGTGGGACTGTAAACTCGTACAACCACTATGGAAAGCAGTGAGGGGAACCCTTAAAAGACTCACAATGAGCTTGCTACCTGACCCAGTCATACCACTCCTGGGTATATTCCCACAAGACTCATCCCACTGCAGAGATATATGCACAGCCATGTTTACTGAAGCTCTCTTCACAATAGCAAAGACCTGGAACCAAACCAAGTGCCCCTCAACTGACCAGTGGATAGAGAAAATGTGGTATATCTACACAATGAAGTTCTATGCAGTGGTAAAGAAAGATGACATCATGAACTTTGCAGGTAAATGAATGGAACTAGAAGATATCATGTTAAGTGAAGTAACACAGTCTTAGAAAAACAAAGGATGAATGCTATCCCTCGTCTGTGGATACTAGCACCAATTACCTTGTTGTAAGGCAAACTGAGCAATGTTAATGTTATAGTCCTTGTGATCTGAAAACAACTGTGCTCTTATATTGTGAATCCCTTAACAGGTTCTAGAACTAAGCCACCATTTATTTTCGGAGTTAGGAACTTTTGGTATATGAGTGGAGGGTATGTATGCATATTTTAGAGTAATATAAGGACAAAAGAACAAGGAAAAAAACTAGTTTGTCATGACATTATGTCTAACCACGGTGTTTATTTTGTGGGAGTGCTTCTTAGTATTTCTTGTGCAAGGCTGCTTGAGCTTTTGTCTAAGCATTTTCTTAAAAATTACACAGTGGTTGGAAGTGTCAGGCTGGTGTAACTTAGCCTTTCTAGGTGCTTACTGACCATGCTTAATGCTCATACCAATTTGGCTGAGGATCTTAAGGGATAACTTTGTTCCTTGCTCTCAAAGTTCAACTAAGTCTCAGGGGAGTATGCATGGCGGCATCTCTTGAAATGTTCTGAAAATGTGAGTCACCAGTCTTCCTGTGCAGGGAGGTCTTGGAGATCCACTAATGGGACTTCAGCCAATGTCCAGTCTATAAAGAGGAAAATCTGCTCATGCTTCAAAAAGGGAAGCCTGGTCTAGCAAGACCTGATTTTGTCCTCGAGTGGATGGAACTCATAATTGAAAAGCCAAAAAGAGCCAGGGGCTCCCTCCCATCTCCCCCCCAAACCTGAGTGACCCTTGAGGACCAGATCCTCAACTGACCTTGAGAAAACAAAAACCTCGGTTAGTCTGGGCTATCTATGTGGCCTTAAACCTCCAAAAGGAAAGTATAACCAGACATAAATAAATAGTAAGACCTGAGAAATTGTACTTCAGGTATAAAACTTGAGATGTTAGTGAAAAGACAAAAAGTTAAACAAAAAAGAGCACAGTTGTTTTGCCTGTCTTACTGGCAAGCACAGCTACCCTGTGGCTGCCACTACTTTTGCCATCCTTCAAAGACCTAAGACACAGCTTTTCAACTTTCCAATATGGACTGAAGACTCATGTTTCTCCAGGAATCCTCAAAACCTTCAGTGCCAGATAAGGACTGCTGAGACATCCAATTTGTTGACTGAGCTACTACTGGGGTTTCAGCCTCTTCAGAGTGTAGACTGCCATTGTTGGACTACCTAGGATGTATCACAGAGACCAGTAGAGGAAGATCAAGACAGGACGCAGTGCTTACTGGACCTCATTTGGTGACCATGGGAAGGGGAAACCCCAGTGTGGAGCACAAGGGCAGAACAGGTGGTGGTTTGGGCTTGCCAAGGAGGAGCCTTTGAACATGACATCTCTCAGCCTAATAAAGGAAAAAATTGTAAGCTGAAGATGCTAAAACCTATGATATATGTGTCATGCATATATGCATGTTTTGGAGTGATGGATATTGGAAGGAATAACAACAATGGCAGAAGGACTGGGTCAAAGAACTGACTGAAACAGTGAACTTCTGCTCGAAACAGTAAACTTCTGCACTGAGAATTTTGAGAGTGACTGAGAAAAACATGAAAAACATGTTTGGCAGAATTCATGAGCTCTGGTGGGGTGGGAGGGCAGGGAGGGGGACACAGGTCTAGATTTGATTTGAAATTTTGTATGAAATGCACAAAGCTTCAATAAAAATTGGACTTGAGAAAAAAAAAAGAAAAAGAAAATACTCTACAGATGTGGGCTCAGGCCAGTCCAACGGAGCTGGTTCCCCAACTGAGGCTCCCTCAACCCAAGTTGACACTAAAGCTATCCAGAGCACAGACCGATTGTTCAAGTATCATTTAGATAATTAAAGATGAGAAAGAATGGTGAGCTCAGTGGAAAGGTAAACAAATTAGAGACAAAAATGGCAATGGTTGGGTCAGTGACTGGACCCTCATTCCCAGAAACAGAAATGTTTTCATGTACTTGAAATAACAGCTACTCGAATTTCCTTAAAAATAAAAGAGAGGTGATCCTAGCAGGTCCGAGTCCAAAATGACAACTCCAAAGAAAGTAGACTGTTTTCTTCTCACCCACTTGTGCCCCTTTCCCAAAGCCCAGGGAACAAATTGCGGAAGAGGAGGCGTGGTAGAATGTAAGGGCTGCGGAGAGATGGGGTGAATCATGAAACTACAGCAGTATAGTCTGGATTCCTAATTGATCAACATGCCTGTGCATACAAGCTTCTCCAACTGGACTATGGGAACCTTGGGTTGTTCAAAATTTGGACATAGATACTTGCAAAATGCACCAGTTACCTAATTGTATGGCAAACTGAACAACATCAATGTTATCTGAAAACAACTGTGTTCTTATATTGTAGAATCCCTTAAAAATTCACAAATAATAATGATTTTAAAAAACTTAAAAAATATTGCATAAAATAAAAAATAAATAAATAAAAGAGAGGGAGCTGGAGAGATGGCTCAGCAGTTAAGAGCACCAACTGCTCTTGCAGAAAACCCAGGTTCGATTCCCAGCACCCACATGGAGACTAAGAACTGTCTTTAACTCCAGATCCAGGGGAATCCGACACCCTCTTCTGACCTCTGCGGCATTGGATGACATGGGTGCACCAACCTACATGCAGACAGTACATTCATACACATAAAAAATTTAAAAAAAGAAATAAAAGAGAAAAGGCGCTATAAACTTATATGGGTTCAGTACAAAAATATTTCAAAGAAACATATAGGAGGTAGCAGATATTATATCTTGGTGAAGACATGTACAGCACTTTCCTAGACTAATTTACAGCTTCATATCAGTGTAAAAACCATTGATTCCTATAAAACGTTTTTATTTTGTTTAATAAATGAGTATCTTTTTAGGCCAATTAGGTATCTTTTCTATCTCATAATTAAATAAATAGATGACATTTGGGGGAAATAGAATTAAAAACAATGTCTGAACTTAAGATATCTCTCCGCAAAAGCAATACAAAAAGAAAACGTTTGTAGACATTACACTGGGATGCGATGAGCAGCCTCTATGATTTCAAAGGTAGAAAGGAAAGCCACTCTGATAAACTCTAGTTTTTGTTTTTGTTTGTTGTTGCTTGTTTGGGGGGATCTTTTTGAGGTAGATTCTCCCTGTAGCAACAGCTGGTCTGGAACTCCCTATGGAGAGCAGGCTGTCCTGGATCTCACAGAGATTCCCCCTGCCTCTGCCTCTAGAGTGCTGGTATTAAAGGGGTGTCCCAGTATGTCAGGCTGCATTTTTAATGTGAACAATTTCCTCCATTAGAGTATTTATCAAATCCTCTTGGCAGACAAAATTGGGATGATTGCCTTTGTTATCTAGTTTTATTTATCCAGAGTGTAAAAGGCCTGTCTCCCATATTTATGCACATGCAGCATCCTCCTTGCCCAGCTTAAGCTCCGGAGCATTGTTAGAAACTCTGGTGTAGAGTGCAGTCTCCCTTGATGCCTACATTTCTAAGAAGTAGTACTCAGATTGCTGACAAAAGATTTGCTCGTGTCCCAGAGGTAATGAAAAGCCGATCTCCTTTTGAAAGAATGGCATATACTTCAAATAGAGGAGAAAGTACTTATAATTACAAACTTTCTAAAGCAAATGCTCTGCCTGAAAAGGAAAGGTGTGGAGTCTTTCTCCTCATTTTCATTTAGCTGCTGAAGAAAAATAGAAAACCAGATGGTTTTATGATGAAAATGAAGAGAAGAAAGTCCACCATCCCTTCCCATTTTGCCACACTTCTAGAGGACTGTAATAGCCTGGAATCAAGGCCCATCTAGACTTTCAGATATTTGACAACATTTCATGCTTTATTTGATTTTAAATTCCTTACTATCCATTTCAAGTTCACTTCAGAATAGAAACTGGAACCTGCACTGAGCATTCTACATGATGATTAAGTGATTAAGACTTCAGTGATTGTGGAGTGGACAGAATGTGGCAGGTCCAGCTAACACATCTTGAGCTATCTTAGTTCCTACATAGTCATTTACTGGCCACCTGTATGTGTGACCTAATATTCTTGTGACTATTATGTAGATAAGTAAGATCAGTTTTCTAGCTTCTACTAAAACAAAAGCTAAGAATGCTGCCAGAAACCATCTGAGATCTTCAGCCAAGATTTCCCTGTTCTGCTGCCACCTCCCTGGCAATGCATTTGAAAAGCATTTTGATTTATGATATTTTTTGTTTCTTTACTACAAACACTTCCTGCAAAGTAATACTTTGGAATTGGAATTTGGGGTAAACTAAACCTGTGTCCCTGAGCTATAGTTACTTATATTTGGCTCCAAAATAAACTATTCCTTATTCTCTTTGAGATTAGGACTGTTTCTTTTTTATGTCATCACTTGTATTAAGTTTCCTCTCTAGAGGGACCGCATCAGATTATTTGTAGTTTGATATATCAAGTTAAAAGAAAAGAAAACAATTCCTTCAATTTCTACTTCACTATTTTTGTGTAGCACTGCCTTAGATATTACTTTTAGTTCATTCCATTTTATATTTTTTCTCTCCCTTCCCTTCTTTCTGTTTTGTTTCTTTTCTCTTTCTTTCTTTCTTTCTTTCCTTCCCCTCCTCCCTCCCTCCCTCCCTCCCTCCCTCCCTCCTTCCCTTCCTTCCTTCCTTCCTTCCTTCCTTCCTTCCTTCCTTCCTTCAGTCCTGCCTTCCTCCCGTCACTTGTGGTTTCTACCTTGAAACTGGATAAGATGTCAAAACACACTCAACTGTAGGCATTCTCCTCTCTTTCTTTCTGTTTATTTAAATGCTATTTCTCACACTGCCATTTAAATGCCCCCCAAACAAATTGCCGAGACATAATTAACTCATGGGTTAACTATAAGTTATTTACAATGTAATGACATTTACAAGTAACAACTGTTTTTTTTTTCTTTGCAGCAATTGTATACATAATTTATATCTTGTTTCTAAGCCTAATAAATGTGTTTTCTGGAGATAAGAAGTCTGTTTCCAGTATGCTCCCTCTCTATATAGTGAAACTTTTTGTAAAGGCTTAAAAATATTCCTTACAATATATTAATCATTTTTCTTTTTGTGCAAGTTGGCTCAATTTTGCATGCTGCAATTTCTATTTGTTTTGTTGCTTTGGTAATTTAACATGGTCAGATTTTACTTTCAATAGTTTATTAACCTAATCCAGAATTACTCTCTATCAATCCAAATATGTAAGTAATATTCATTTACATATTGACAGTTCAAACTAAATTCAAAGCTATAGTCTTATTGATGTGAAAAAAGAAAGCACAATTTTACCTTGATTTGTGATGGCACCTCATGGACAGTAGATGGTTTAGGAATGTTGGATAATGGAAGGGACCACAATAAGACATGAAAAAAAAGAATAAGAAAGGTAAATAGGGCCTCTGCCTTGGTAAACAGGAGTCTGCTTCACCTCCTTGGATCATTGTTGTTGTTGTTGATGATGTTTTACCTAAGCCATCGAAAGCTTTGTTTGCCAAAGTGCTACATTCTTGTGATCCTGTGTCTTGTATCAGGTGTTTATGCGTAACCACTTGCTTAATTACCATGTATACACTACTGACCTGTTTAAACTCTTGCATGAGTAGACTATAAATTTCCCTAAAATCTTGAACTAGGGGCTGCTGCCATTATGGTATAATCCAGGTGTCAGCCTCCCTCTGTGAATACAAACTCTTCCACCTGGACTGGCTGCTGGTCTCTTGATTTCCGGAAGTTTCAGCGACAATATCACAGCTTTGGAATCTTGTCATATAAAGTGTTATATTTTTGGATTATGTATTGTTCATTCATTTATCAGTTAGCCTCAAGAAGAGAGCTGTTGAAAACCCCTAAATTCAATAGAGGTTGACCTCAGAGTGTGGTGCAAGTTTAAGTAAAATTTCCCATCAGGCACTGAAACTTAATAACTATAGTCCACATTTTGTTCATCCAGTTTTAGAGTTAACAAAACAACAGTTTTAGAAAATAGAAGTAGTGACTGGTTTATCCATTTTAATATTTATTTAGTGTCTTAATAATTGACTGTGCCCCTGAAATATTTTCATTTGCAATTGTTTATGATATAGTTTCAAGGGAAAATGGGGGTCCTCCTCTTAAGGATTCTTAGACTCATTCTAAAAATGGAGTCAAACAGAAACTTTTAGATAATTTTGTTAGACTCAGAGAAGACAAAGCATAAATTTAGGCAGCCATACTGGTTTAGCACTGTCTGGCAGTCAGATATGGATGAGAGACTAGTATCTGCCTGGAGGAGAGGGGGAGTGTGAGAGACAAAGGCAAAGAAACCCAAAATGTTGGGGCAGCTCAAACTGTAAGGGAAATCATGGTAGGAAAAGAGATATAAAGAAGAAAAAGGAGTGATTACATTTTTTTCTGAAGAATTCAGAAAATCTGTTAAGATATCCAGAGAGCCACAAGTCTGTGACCTGATCCACAGAAACTATGCTAAGGGATGGGATTCTGGACAGGAAAAGTTCACCACCTCAGTAATGTACTAGGTATTCTGCCCATCACTTTAGCATGACTTAAGGTGAACCTACCTTCTTAGATGAGGTTCTGTGACCAGATTATCTAGTCAACCTGGAAGGTTACAGGTCCATCCAGGCCAGAGATTTTTATTCTCTTGACTGGTTTTTAAGATTTTTTTTTGTTAATTTGTTTTGCTATTATAACAATATTTCATAGATCACCAGGACAACTAATGCTTAACTATTCATATTTATTATAAATTATTATAATCTAGAAAGATTTATCATATACTGACATTTTTCCATGAGGTATGAATTTTGACAGGTGGTTACTTAAATCCAGTATTTTCTAAATCTTTGTAGCAATGCTAGGAAGTATAAGGGCTTGTTACTCTTGCTTTTAAGGTAAGAAATTGAGTCTCAGGAGGCTTGGTAATTCCTGACTTGTTAGGCACATAGTTTAGTGCTGGCCTGGAACATGAATCCCAGTTCTTTTAAGAATCACTGTTCCAATTTTTCTCCACGTAGGATGATGTTGGCAGTGGGTTTGCCATATATGGCTTTGATCATGTTGAGGAATGTTTCTTTCAGCCCTATACCCTCTAGGACTTTATACATGAAGGGGTGCTGGATCTTGTCAAAGGCGTTTTCTGCATCAATTGAGATGATCATGTGGTTTTTGTCTTTCAGTCCATTTATGTGTTTTATGTTATATATTGATTTACATATGTTGAACCATCCCTGCATCTCTGGTATGAATCCAACTTGATGATAATGGATGATCTTTTTGATGCGGGTCTGTATGTGATTTGCAAGCATTTTGTTGAGAATTTTTACATCTATGCTCATTAGTTAGATGGGTCTATAGCTTTCTTTTTTGCTTGCTTCTTCACCTGGTTTTGCTATTAGAGAGAGGCTGGCTTCATAGAAGGAGTTTGGGAGAATTCCCTCTGTTTTTATCCTTCTGAAAAGTTTGAGTAGTAATGGTTGTATCACCTTTTTAAATGTTTTATAGAATTCTGCTGTGAAACCATCTGGACAGTGGCATTTTTAGTTGGGAGGTTTTTAATTACATCTTCATTTTCCTCAAATATTATGGGTCTGTTTAAGCTGTCAGTCTTTTGGGGGCTGGAGGGATGGCCTAGCGGTTAAGAGTGCAGACTGCTCTTGCAGAGGACCCGGGTTCGATCTCCAGCACCCACATGGCAGCTGAGAACCATCTGTAACTCCAATTCCAGGAGAACTCCAGTTCCAGGGGAATCCGATGCCCTCTTCTGACCTCCGTGGCATTGCATGACACGGGTGCACAGACCTACATGCAGACAGTACATTCATACACATAAAAATAAATAAATAAATAAATAAATAAATAAATAAATAAATAAATTTAAACTGTCAGTCTCTTCTTGGTTAAGCTTTGTTGGTTCCCAGGATTTCAGATATTCATCCATTTCTCTTAGGTTTTCAAATTTAGTGGAGTATAGACTTTTAAGTATTCCTGTATGATTGTCTGGATCTTTTCTTTGTCTGTTGTGATGTTTCCCCTTTCATCACGAATACTATTGATTTGGAGTTTCTCTGTCTCTTTTTTGGTTAACTGGGCTAGAGGTCTGTCTATTTTGATTATTTTTTCAAAAGAACCAGCTTTTGGATTTGTTGATTTCATGTATTGTTTTCTTTGTTTCTATTTCATTGATTTCTGCTCTGATTTTTGTTGTTTCTTCCTGACTGTTGGGCTTAGGGTTCATTTGTTGTCTCTCAAGTGTTTTTAACTGCAGTGTTAGATCATTTACTTGTTCTCTTTCTGTTTTTTGTTTTTGTTTTTGTTTTTGTTTTTTTTTATGTGGGCACTTAGGGCTATAAATTTCCCTCTCAAGACTGCTTTTAAAGTATCCCACAGGTTTTGTTGTGTTGTATTGTCTTTTTTCTCAGTTCCACGAATACTATTATTTCACTCTTTAGTTCATCCCTGACACATTCATTATTCAGGATTTTGTTTTTCAGTCTCCATGTGTTCTTGTAGCTAATTGGACTTATTCTTGTGTTTATATTGAGCTTTATTCCACTGTGCTCTGATAGAATGCATGGAATAATTTCTATCCTTTTGTATTTGTTGAGATTCCTTTCGTGCCCCAGTATGTGGTTGATTTTGGAGAATGTCCTGTGAGGTGCTGAGTAGGAAGTGTATTCTCTAGTATTTGGGTGGAATATTCTGTAGATGTCTGTGATTGGTGTGTTCTGATGCCACTCTGCTTATTTTTTGTCCTGTTCATCTATCCAAGGGGCTCAGTGGGGTGTTGAACTCTCCCACTTTTAGTGTGTTATGATTAATCTGTGTCTTGAGGTGCTGCAGAGTTGTGTTTATAAATTAGGTGCACCAGAGTTTGGTGCATAGACATTTAGGATTGTGAAGTCTTCATGGTTCATTGTTCCTTTGACAAGGATGTAATGGCCCTCTTTGTCTCTTCTGATTAATTTTACTTTGAGATCTATTTTGTCTGATATTAGAATAGCCACTCCAGCTTGTTTCTTAGTACCATTTACTTGGAATATTTTATTCCATCCTTTCACTCTAAGGTGGTGTCTGTCCTTGAGGGTGAGATGGGTTTCTTGTAGACAGCATATGGAAGGGTTCAGTTTCTTAATCCATTCTCCCAGTGTGTGCCTTTTGATTTGGGAGTGTAGACCATTAGTATTTAAGGTTATTATTGAGAGATGTGTGTTGCTTCCTTTTACCTTATTTTTTTGTTTACATTCTTGGTCTAGGTTTGTATTTACTCTGTCATGATTTTGTTGATTTCTCTCTTTAATTGTTTAGGGATAGCTCCTTTCCTCTGTTCTTTGGATTGCTTCGAGGATTTTCTGAAGCGTTGGTTTCTGAGACATGTATTCTTTTTTTAATTTTTTAATTAATTTTTATTTATTTCTGTATGTGTATGAATGTACTGTCTGCATGCAAGTTTGTATAGCCATGTCGTGCAATGCTGCGGAGGTCAGAAGAGGGTGTCAGATTCCCCTGGAACTGGAGTTCTCCTGGAATTGGAGTTTCAGATGGTTCTCGGCCACCATGTGGGTGCTGGGGATCGAACCTGGGTCCTCTGTAAGAGCAGTCAGCACTCTTAACCGCTAGGCCATCTCTCCAACCCCAGACATGTATTCTTTCATCTTGTTTATGTCATGAAAGATTTTTCTTTCTCCTTCAACTATAATTGAAATTTTTTGCTGGATATGGTAGTCTGGGTTTCCATCTAAAGTCATTTAGCACAGGGATGCTTTGGTCCATGTTCTTCTAGCTTTCATCTTTTGGGCTGAGAAATGATCTGTGATTCTGATGGGTTTCCCCTTGTATGTAACTTGTTATTTTTCTCTTGTAGCTTTCAGTATTTTGTCTTTGTTTTGAGCATCTAGTGTTTTAACAATTTTACGGCATGGTGAGTTTCTTTTCTGGTCCTGTCTATTTGGTGTCTAAACTGAAAAATTTGGTGTTCTATGTGCTTCTTTTATTTGTATGGGATTGTCTTTTTTCAGTTTGGGGAAATTTTCTTAGCCTCAAAAATAATAAGATACCTGGGAACAAACCTAACCAAAGATACCAAAGTCCTCTACAACAAAAATTTTAAACACCTGAAAAAGAAGATTGAAAATGACATCAAAAGATGGAATGACCTCTGTGGTGGTTTGAATGAAATGTCCCCCATAGGCTTAAGTATTCAGATATTTTGTTCCCAGTTGGTGGCATTGTTCTGGAAGGTTTTAGAAGGAGTGGCTGTGCTGGAGGAAGTATGTCATTGGGGGCAGGCTTAGTGCATTTAACAAGCCTCGTGGTCTCAAGTCTCTCCCTCTCTCTCTTGACTTCCTGTGCTCATTGCGAGATGTGACCCTCGGCTTGCTGCTCCAGGCCCAGCCACCATGCCTCCCACCTCAATGGACTCTGATTCCCTGGAACCGTCAATAGTAAGCTCAAATAAACTCTTCTTTTTATAAGTTCCTTGGTCATGGTGGTTTATCGCAACAACAGGAAAGTGACTAATACAGATATTTGGTACCAGAGAGTGGGCTGTTGGCTGTGAAGAACCTGACCATGTGGATGTTTGGAGAAATGTGGAAGAGTTTGGAACTTTGGGCTAGAAAAGCTGTTGACTACTGTAAGCAGAGCTTAAGGGGCCTTTCTCATAGAAGCCTGGAAGAAAACATTGCTGCAAAAAAAATGTAGTTCCAGAGGAAAATGAAGACTTAGGCAGCAACTGGGATATTCTGTCAAAAAGTCTGGCCACAGTATGCCCACAGCCCAAATGCTTGCCTGATGCTAAGTGGAAAAGCAAGGGAATAATGTGTTTGGCAGCAGATATTTCAAGAAAGCCTAATGTAGAAATGGGGGCATGGCTATTAATGGTGAATATTGTACAGATCTACAGTGAAGAAGAGCAGATGGGGCAGAAAGAAATGCAGAATGTACAGTTTGGATCTGAAAACTGCACTAGGAAGATTAAAGGTGGGGCCAAGGCATGTGAAGGAGAGGTTCCTTTTGATAAGGAGACTAAAGTGATTAAGGAGAGGCCTACCTATTTACAAGTAAACAATGGAAAAAGTGAGATTAAAGTGATTAAAGAGAGGCCTCAATATTTACAAGTAAACAACAGAAACAGTACCTTCAGGGAAAGACCACACCCAGCTACACCTCCAGTTTTTGAAAGGAAAATACTGAAAGCGTTTTCTACACCAAGAAGTCCAGGGCAGAGAAAATTTGCAAATGTTGTTAAAGTAGGAGAGAGTCCATCACGAACTTGCAGCCATTTGCAATTTCATTCACATGGTGCTGGCTTTAGAGGCACGAAGGATGCAAGAGTGAAGTTCTTCCTCCACAGTTCTTCCTCCATGGTTTCAGAGAGCCACAGAGGCCACACAGGGTGTAGCAGGGGCATCCCTGAATAAGAAGGCCCTGATAGGCCATTGCATGAAGCTGTGAATGTGAAGCCTGGTTGGCAACGGGACCCCAAAAGACATTCGAGATGCCAGAGCTGTGAGATATTTGCCAAGGAGAGCTGCATACAGGGAGTGGTACCAGCCTAAGGAAGAGATTCATGTTGCACTCAATCCTGGAAGAGCTGAGCCATCTAAGCCCTTTGGAAATAAATTCCCAGAAGTCGAACATGGAGCTACTCAACTTGACATTTTCCCTGATGGCTTTCGTTCTTGTTTTGGTCCAGTATTTCCTCACTATGCCTCTATTCCTCCTTTTTGGAATGTGTATTCAGTTCCACTGTATGTTGGGCATTTGTAATTTGTCTTTTGATTTTACAGGAGCTTACAGTTAAGGGATTAGCCTGAGTATCAGAAGAGACTTTGGACTTTTGCATGGAATTGAGACTGGTAAAGACCATGGGGACTTTTAAGGTTGGACTGAACGCATTTTGCATTTTATATGGTCATGAGCCTATGGGGGCCAGGGAGTGGAATGTGGTGGTTTGAATGAAATGTCCCCCATAGGCTTAAGTATTCAGATATTTTGTCCCCAGTTGGGGACACTGTTCTGGAAGGTTTTAGAAGGAGTGGCTGTGCTGGAGGAAGTATGTCATTGGGGGCAGGCTTACTGCATTTAACAAGCCTTGTGGTCTCCAGTCTCTCCATCTCTCTCTTGACTTCCTGTGCTCATTGCTAGATATGACCCTTGGCTTGCTGCTCCAGCCCAAGCCACAATGCCTCCCACCACAATGGACTCTGATTCGCTGGAACCGTCAATAGTAAGCTCAAATAAGCTCTTCTTTTTATAAGTTCCCTTGGTCATGATGGCTTATCACAGCAACAGTAAAGTGACTAATACAACCTCCAATACTCATGGATTGAGAAAATTAATATAGTAAAAATATCCATTTTACCCAAATTGATATGCAGATTCAAAGCAATCCCAGTCAAAATCCCCATGAACTTGTTCACAGACTTGGAAAAAAATCCTTAAATTCATATGGAGAAACAGATAAAAGACCCTGAATAGGTAAAGCAACCCTTAGTGAAAAATGCAATACAGGGGGGGATTGCCCTACCAGACTTCAAACTATATTACAGGGCCATAGTCATAAAGACAACCTGGTACTGGCACAAAAACAGACCTGTTGATCAATGAGACAAAATTGAAGATCCAAACTTGAGCTCATACAATTTCAGTCACTTCATTTTTGACAAAGGGGCAAAAAACCCTCAGTGGAGGAAGTATAGCATCTTGAGCAAATGGTGCTGGCAAAACTGGATCATCATCTATAGAAGAACAAAATTAAACCTTGTGATGGTTAATCCTGTGTGTCAACTTGACTGGACTAAGGAACAAATAAGAGAAAAAGGATCTTCGGATTGGATCCCCTCAACCAGGATGGCCCACCCCAAATGTGGGTGTTACCTTCTGCCCGCAGGCAGTATAAAAGGCCATGGCAGAGGGAGCTGGTCCCTTTTTTCCTGCTGCTTGCCTCTCTTTCACTGGTGAGTTTGTCTTGCTGCTGTGATCAACCCTTCGGAACCCAGCATGTACTGAGACTGGCAGATCTCCTGGAATCCACTGAGTCTCCATACTGAGACATCTATCCTTGCGGACTGAGCAGTTCCCTGGATTCTCAGCCTCTCCAGTGCAGCGCAGCTACTGTTGGACTACTTGAGCTCTGTCACGTGAGAAAATCAATAAATTGTATATAGCTATATATTTGTCCTGTTTCTTCTGTTTCTTTAGAGAACCCTGATTAATACAAACCCCTACCTCTCACCCTGTGCAAAAATCAACTCCAACTGGATCAAAGATCTCAACGTGAAGCCTAAAACAATGACGGTGATAGAAGAAAAAGTTGGCAACAAACTACAAGACATAGGTTTAGGAAAAGACTTTCTAAATAAGACAGTAGCTGCACAGGAAGTGAGGTCAACAGTCGACAAATGGGACCTCACCAAACTCAAAAGCTTCTGTACAATGAAGAAAACAATCAAGGAGGTGAAGAGAAAAGCCACAGAGTGGGAGGAAATCTTTACCAGTGATACATCTGACAGAGCATTAACATCAAGAATATATAAACTACTCAAAAAACATAGAAGTAAGAATACAAATGACCTACTCAAAAGATGGAGTAAGAGCTGAACAGAGTCTTCACCAGTGAGGAATTAAAGATGGCCGAGAAACATCTTAAAAAGTGTTCAACATCATTAATAATTAAGGAAATGTAAATCAAAACCTCTCTCAGATATGATCTAACTCCAATAAGACTAGCTATGATCAAGCAAACAAAAGACAACAGATGCTAGAGAGGTTGTGGGGAAAGGGGAGCACTCATCCACTGATAGTGGGACTGTAAACTTGTACAACCACTTGGAAAGCAGTGTGGAGAACCCTTAAAAGACTCGGAATGAGCCTACCACCTGACCCAGTCATAGCACTCCTGGGCATATACCCCAAATACTCATCCTACCACAAAGATACATGCACATCCATGCTTATTGCAGCTCTCTTCATAATAGGGAAGAGCTGGAACCAACCCAAATGCCCCTCAACAGACGAGTGGATGACAAAAATGTGGTACATCTACAGAATGGAGTACTATTCAGTGATAAAGAAAGATGGCATTATGAACTTTGCAGGTAAGTGGATGGAGCTCGAAGCCATTATGCTGAGTGAAGTAACACAGTTCCAGAAAGGCAAATGGAGAATGGTTTCCCTCATTTGTGGATGCTAATACCAAATCCCCCAGATGAAAGGCAAGGTGAATGACATTATTGTTATATTTCTGTTTATCTGAAAGCAACTATGTTGTTATACTGTGAATCTCTCAATGGGCTCTAGCATCTACCCACCAATTATGTTCAGACTCTGTAATTACCATATATAGGTGAAGAGTATGTATCCATATTTTAGAGTAATATAAAATTAATGGAGGAAAATGGGAATTCCTAAACATAAAAAAAGACTGAGAGAAAGATGGAGGACAGTTATGGCAGAATGCATGACCTGGGTGGGGTGGGGGGAAAGGAAAGGGGACTATGTCTGAACTGAATTGAAAAATGATGTATGAAGTACACAAAACATCAATAAAAAAGAAATTAAAAAAGCAGTAAAAAAAGAATCACTGTTCTTAATCTTTTGTGCTAAAACTCATTTAACACTTGCTTAGCTCAATCACATACATTTATTTATGTTAGAGAACATAATTTAAACATGTACAGAGTATACTAATCTTTTTTTTTTTACATGTTCTTCAATTGTATTTAAAGAGAGCCAAAAATCAGAGTAGTGGGTTAGTTGCTAGGGGGTATAATGTTACAAATCTTCAAGACACTCAAAAGGTTAATTTTGCAAGGAGGACTGTGCCATTTCTCTTTATTTGTATGAAATAAAATAGAAATCTGTATGCCATGTTTTTTTTTTTTTTTTTAATCGTAGGTATCATGCAATCCTCCTTAGACTTCAGGATATCCAGACAATCCATATTCAATATATTCTCCCTTCCTTTTTTCTCATTTTGCAGGCTGGGTTCATTTAATTCTCCATTAATGTATCTGCTTCATGGAACAATGCATATACTAGTTCATTTGTTGAGGCAACACCTGGTTCCTCCAGCTGTTGATCTAGATTAACTAAAGATTATAAAATAATTATCTTTTAAAAAATAGTGAATTGTGGGAAAATTCAGCTTAAATTGCAGGCTAGCTTCCAGCTAGCAAGCCTCAGGGCACCATGTGGCTGTCCCCGCCCCAAGGAGGGGCAAGCAATTGGCTTAGGTGCATGATGTTGGGTGGGGCAATTGTGTGCAGTGGCATGGAGTTGGGGGATGTATGATTGGTTCTGGGAACTGATGTCAGTTAGTTTATAAAAGCAGCTGTAGCAAGGAATAAATTTGAATTTCATAGTAACATCCTCACAGAATTCCCGGCCATTATTTTAATTAATTATTGTGTGCATACTGGCTAAGGTAGGCCTGCATTTCATTTGGGTGGCCAGTGGGATGGGAAAAGGTTCCCCTTTGTGGACCACCATTCTGTGTAGCTGGTGTTGTGAGGGGGCATAGGCTAAAGAGTGGCCAATAGCCATCAGCCTGAAATTCCTGTCCAGGTTTCAGCAGTCTCTGGGTAGGTGGCAAGTCACGGCCAAGAGTGGAACACATGTTTTGTGGGTCCAGGCTAAGGGCCTGAGTTGGAAGTACCATTCAGGCTCGGCTATGGGAAGTAGCCAGGTGGCCTCTGAGCCAAGGGGCTAGCTCCCTACAGTGTCTGCCACGTGGGGACTGTGTTCCCCTTCCCTTAGCAAGGCCACATGGTCCATGTTTGCCATAAAAAGAAAGATTCCTACAGTGAATAAATGTTTGCTTATGTTTATCTCTGAGCATCACACATGTGACAGGTTCCTTCAGAGGCCAGAAGAGGGTCTCAAATATCGTGGAACTTTAATTACATAAATGTTATGAGCTGCCATATGGGTGCAAGGAAATGATTCCAGGTCCTTTCTCCATGCCTGACACTTGGATTAACTCTTAATCAGCCTCAAACTGCACAATAACATGTTTAAGCTGACGTCCTTGATTGGTTCTGAGATATCCTTATTGTTATTTCATGAATATGAATGTGTCTGATATCTATAATGGGTACATTTTTATAATACTAGAATATAATGCCATGAGGAAGATTTTCAACATATTTTTCACTTTTAATGAAAGGCTTAAGGACACAGTAGTTGCCAGAAAGTGCCACACTTCTCTAGTAAATGCTTAAACATCAATACCATTGAAGAGGAGTGGTGATAGTCACAGCCTTGCCATGTTCCTGCCTTTAGGGGGAATAATTATAACTTTTCTCCATTTAGGATGATGTTGACTGTAGGTTTCTTGCATATGGCTTTGATTACATTGAGAAATGAATCTTGCAGTCCAATTCCCTCTAGAACTTTAAGCATGAAGGGATGCTGGATTTTGTCAAAGACTTCTTCCGTATCCACTGAGATCATTGTGTGGTTTTTGCTTTTCAATGCTTGCTAGGGCAATAAGACAAGAAAGGGAAATTAAAGGAGTACTAATTGGAGAAGAGGAAGTCAAGCTATCTCTTTTTGCATGATAGTTTACCTAAGGGATGCTAAAAACTCCACCAGAAAACTCCTAGAAATGATCAAGTCTTTCAGTAAATTGGTGGGATACCAAATTAACTTACAAAAATTAGTAGCTTTTCTTTACACCAACAACAAGCAACTGAAGAAAGAATATAAGAAGAACTTTCCACTCACAATAGCCTCAAAAACAATAAAATACCTAGGAAGAAACCTAACCAAAGACACCAAAGATCTCTACAAGAAAAATTTTAAGCACCTGAAAGAGGAGATTGAAGAAGACATCAAATGGAAAGACCTCACATGCTCATGGATTGGAAATATTAATATAGTAAAATATCCATTATACCCAAATTAATATAAAGATTCGATGCAATCCCAATTAAAATCTCCAAGAGTTTCTTTACAGACTTGGAAAAAATCCTTAATTTCATATGGAAAATCAAAAGACCCTGTTTAGCCAAGGCAACTCTGAGTGAAAACTAGAATACAGGGGGTATCACTATACCAGATTTCAAACTATATTACAGGGCTATAGTGATAAAAACAGCCTGGTATTGGCACAAAAACAGACTTGTATACCAATGGAACAAAACTGAAGATCCAAACTTGAGCACCCATGATTTCAGCCATCTCATATTTGACAAACAGGTCAAGAAGACCCAATGGAGGAAAAACAGCATCTTCAGCAAATGGAGTTGACAAAACTGCATCACCACTTGTAGAAGAATAAAACTAAACCCCTACCTCTCACCCTGTACAAAAATCAACTCAAAATGGATCAAAGACCTCAATGTGAAACCTGAAACTCTGAAAATAATAGAAGAAAACGTTGGCAGCAACCTAGAAGACTTAGGTGTAGGAGAAGACTTTCTAAATCAGACAGCAGCTGCACGGGAAATAAGGTCAACAGTTGACAAATGGGACCTCATTAAACTCAAAAGCTTCTGTACAACAAAAGAAACAATCAGGGAAGTGAAGAGAAAACCCACAGAGTGGGAGGAAACCTTCATTAGTGATACATCTGACAGTGGATTAACTTCTAGAATATATAAACTACTCAAAAAAACAAAGAAGTAAGAAATCAAGTGACTCACTCAAAAGATGGAGTAAAAAGCTGAACAGAGACTTCACAAAAGAGGAAATAAAGATGGCTGAGAAACATCTTAAAAATGTTCAACATCATTAATAATTAAGGAAATTCAAATAAAAACCACCTTAAGATATCTCACTCCAATAAGACTGGCTAGAATCAAGAAAACAAATGATACCAAATGCTGGAGAGGTTGTGGGGAAAGAGGGACACTCATCCACTGCTGGTGGAAATGTAAACTCTTACAACCACTATGGAAAGCAGTATGGAGAAACCCCAAAAGACTTGAAATGAGCTTTGGACCTGACCCAGCCATACCACTCCTGGGTATATACCCACAAGACTCATTGTAGCACAGAGATACATGCACATCCATGTTTATTGTAGCTCTCCTCACAATAGCAAAGAGCTGGGACCAACCCAAATGCCCCTCCACCAATGAATGGATAGAGAAAATGTGCTTCATCTACACAATGGAGTCCTGTGCAGTTGTTAAGAAATATGGCATCAGGAACTTTGCAGGTAAATGGATAGAACAAGAAGATATTATGCTAAGTCAAGTAACACAGTCCCAGAAAAGCAAATGATGAATGGTATCCCTTATTTGTGGCTGCTAGCACCCAACACCAAGTTGTAAGGCAAACTGAGCAACATCAATGTTACAAACCCCTTGGGAGTAACTGTGCTCTTATAATGTAAATCCCTTAAAAGACCCTAGAATTAATCCACCACTTATATTTAGACTTTGTAATCTTTGTATATGAGTAGAGGATATGTAAGCATATTTTAGAGTAATATAAATTTAAAAAGAAATAAGTGTGAAATCCGAGACCCACTTCTGTCTTCTGCAGCATTGCATGACACGGGTGCACAAACCTACATGCAGACAGTACATTCATACACATGCAAAAATAAATTAAAAAGTTAAAAAAAAATGGGGGCTGGAGAGATAGCCTAGCGGTTTAGAGCATCTACTGTTCTTGCAGAGGGCCCAGGTTCAATCCCCAGCACCCACATGGCGGCTAAGAACCATTTGTAACTCCAATTCCAGGAGAACTCCAGTTCCAGGGGAATCCAAGACCCTCTTCTGACTTCCACGGCATTGCACAATATGGGTGCACAAACCTACATGCAGACCGTACATTCATACATATACCAAAATAAATTTAAAAAAATTAAAAAATAAAAAGAAATAAGTGTGAATCCTGAAATATGTTATGAAAATGACAGTTTATGTACAGATGATATAAGTTTAGTATAGGTACATTCCTATATAATATATATATATATATATATATATCCATGCATATGTTGAAGAAACACAGATTGGAGGGAACTACAACAGCAGAGAAACTGGGACAGGGAATGGACTGCAACAGTAAAGTTCCCCCAAGAACAATAATCCTCTGCTTTGAAAAAGTTTGAAAAGAATTAGAAAAAGATACTGGGCAGGAATGGCAGGGTCCATGAACTCAGGACAGGTGGGGAGGGGCAAGGAAGGTGAGATGAGTCTAGATTAGAATGAGAAATGATGTATGAAATGCACAAAACTTCAATAAGATGCTAAAAAATCAATACAGTTTAGAAAGGACCTAGAATGGACAACAGAAGGTGAAAAATTAAATTATGATAAGACTAATTTTAAAATAAAATTTAATTTTATACCAAATGATATGTTTGCCTTTATTATAAAACTCCTTGTGTTATTCAATGAACTTAATTCTTTAAAAATAAGGTACATTATTTCATTTTAAATTCACAGAAAAGAAAGTTCATTTAAAAAAATTAAAAAATTAGCAATCTTGAAATTAACCATTAACAGTTTAAAATAACAACATGCTGACATTTTTTATAAATTTTATTTATTTTTTTATGTGTATGAATGTACTGTCTGCATGTAGGTTTGTGCACCCATGTCGTGCAATTCCACGGATGTCAGAAGAGGGTGTAGGATTCCCCTGGAACTGGAGTTAAAGACAGTTCTCAGCTGCCATGTGGGTGCTGGGGATCGAACCCGGGTCCTCTGCAAGAGCAGTCAGTGCTCTTGACTGCTAGGCTATCTCTCCAGCCCCAACATGCTGACATTTTAAAATAATAATCCTTTTTTTGTCTTTTTGACTCCATTGTGTAGATGAAGCACATTTTCTCTATCCACTCATTGGTGGAGGGGCATTTGGGTTGGTTCCAGCTCTTTGCCATTGTGACGAGAGCTACAATAAACATGGCTGTGCATGTATCTCTGTGCTATGATGAGTCTTGTGGGTATATACCCAGGAGTGATATGGCTGGGTCAGATCCAAAGCTCATTTTGAGTCTTTTTGGGTTTCTCCATACTGCTTTCTATAATGGTTGTAAGAGTCTACATTTTCACCAGCAGTGGATGACTGTTTCCCTTTCCCCACAACCTCTCCAGCATTTGGTATCATTTGAGGAGACAGGGTCTCCCTGTAGCCCCAGATGTCCTGGAACTTGCTCTGTAGACCAGGCTGGCCTTGAACTCACAAAGATCTGCCTGCCTCTGCCTCCCAAGTGCTAAGATTAAAGGCGTGCACCACCACACCCAGCCAATAATAATTCTTAAGTCATCTTTTTGTGACTGCATTTCTTTAACATTTGAATCTTTTTTAAAATAAAAATGAACATCTATATTATGTATCATGTATTTAGTTTAAAGTTGATGATGTCAGGCAAAATTTGCTTTTAATATAGAGTGTTTTATCAAAGAAAGAAACTATTTAAAACAAATATAGTAAATAAATATAAAAAATAGTAAATGAGGGACACCATATATCTTTTGGTTTTCTGGGACTGTGTTACTTCACTTAACATAATGCCTTCTAGCTCCATCCATTTACCTGCAAAGTTCATGATGTCATCTTTCTTTACTGTTGCATAGAATCTGTTGTGTAGAGGTACCATACCACATTTTCTTTATCCACTTGTTGGTTAAGGGACACATGGGTTGCTGCCACCTCTTTGCTATTGTGAATAGAGAAGCTATAAACATGGATGTGCAACTATCTCTTCAGTAGGATGAGTCTTGTGGGTATATACCCAGGAGTGGTATGACTGGGTCAGGTGGTAGTCTTATTTTCAGTCTTTTAAGATTTCTCCACACTGCTTTCCATAGGAGTTGGATGAGTTTGCATTCCCACCAGCAGTGGATGAGTGTTCCCCTTTCCCCACAACCTACAGAATTTAGTATCTTTCATTTTCTTGACCATAGCCAGTCTTACTGTAAGATGAAATCTAAAAGTGGTTTTAATATGCATTTCCTTAATTATTAGCGACATTGAACACTTTTTAAGATGTTTCTCAGCCATCTTTACTTCTTCATTTGTGAAGTCTCTGTTCAGCTCTTTACTCCATCTTTTGAGTGGGCCATTTTTTTCTTCTTCCTTTGTTTTTTGAGTATTTTATGTACTCTGGATGTTAATGCTCTTGCAGATGTATCACTGGTGAAGGTTTCCTCCCACTCTGTGGGTTTTCTCTTCACTTCTTTGATTGTTTCTTTCACCGTACAGAAGATTTTGAGTTTAATAAGGGCCCACTTTTGAACTGTTGACCTTATTTCCTTTGCAGCTGCTGTCTGCTTTAGAAAGTCTTTTCCTATGCCTATGTCTTATAGGTTACTGCCAACATTTGCTTCTACTATTTTCAGAGTTTCAGGATTCACATTGTGGTCTTTGATCCATTTGGAGTTGATTTTTGTACAGGGTGAGAGGTATGGGTTTAGCTTTATTCTTCTACAAGTGGTGATCTAATTTTCCCTACACCACTTGGCAAAGATGCCATCTCTCCTCCATTGGGTCTTCTTGACCCCCTTGTTAAATATGAGGTGGCTGAAATTGTATGTACTCAAGTTTGGATATTCATTTTGTTCCATTGATCTATGGGTCTGATTTTTTGCCAATACCAAGCTGTTTTTGTGACTATGCCCCTGTAATATATACTGAAGTCTTGTGTAGTAATACTCCCTGCCTTTCTCTTTCTGCTCAGGGTTTCTTTGACTATCTGGGTCTTTTATATTTCCATATGCTCATTAGGATGCTTTTTTCTAGGTCTCTGAAGGAGCTCATGGGATTTTAATAGGAACTGCATTGAATCTGTATATTATTTTGGGTAGGATAGTCATTTTTCTATATTAATTCTTCCAATCCATGAGCATGGGAGATCCTTCCATCTTCTGATGTCTTCTTCAATCTCCTTCAGGGATTTAAAATTTTCATTGCACAGATTTTTAGTGTCTTTGGTCAGGTTTGTTCTGAGATATTATTTTTATTTTTGAGGCTATTGTGAATGGGAAGGTCTCCTTGTAATTTTTCTCCAAAGAAAGGCTACTGATTTTTCTAGGTTAATTTTGTATCCTGCCACTTTAATGAAACTGTTGATGGTTTCAATGATTTTTCTGGTAGAGTTTTTGGTGTCCCTTATGCATATTAACATGTCACCTACAAAAAGGAATAATTTGAGCTCCTCTTTTCCAATTAGTACTCTTTTAATTATTTCCTTTTCTTGTATTATTGCTATAGTGAGTGTTTCAAGCGCTATATTGAAAAAAGGAGTGGAGACAGGGGGCAGCCTTGCAGCATTGCTGACTTTAAGGGGAACGCTCCTAATTTTTCTCCATTTAGAATACTGTTGGATGTTAGTTTGATGTATTTGTTTTTAATTATGTTGAGGAATGTTCCCTCCAGTCTAATTCACTCTAGGTTTTATACATGAAGGCATGCTGAATTGTGTTAAAGGCCTTTTCCACATCAATTGAGATGACCATGTCATTTTTGTCCTTCAATCCATTTATGTGCATTTTCACATGTATTGATTTATGTATGTTGAACCATCCGCACATCTCTGGTATGAATCTAACTTGGTCATGATGGATGATCTTTTGATGTGTACCTGTATGTGGTTTGCAAGTATTTTGTTGAAAAATTTTTGCATCTATGTTCATTAATGAAATGGCTTTTTAAATATTTCTCTTTTCCAGTTGTGTCTTTGTCTAGTTTTGGTATTAGAGTGATGTTGATGTCATAAAAGGAATTTGCGATTTGGGAGATTTCCCTGTTTCTATCCTTTTGAATATTTTGAGTAATAGTGGTTGTAGGTCCTCTTTAAGTGCCTTATAGAATTCTGCCATGAATCCATCTGAGCCTGGGCTTTATTTATTTATTTATTTGTTTATTTATTTATTTATTTTGGTTGGGAGGATTTTTATTACAGTTTCAGTTTCCTCCTTTTATTATAGGTCTGTTTAAGCTTTCAATCTTTTCTTGATTAAGCTTTTGTGATTTCCATGATTTTAGATATTCATTCATTTCTCTTAGGTTTCAAATTTAGTAGAGTATGTTTTTAACGTTTTCCCCTATGATTGTTTAGATCTTTTTATTGTCTGTTGTGATGTTTCCCTTTTCAACTCTTATTTTATTTGGAGTTGCTATTTATTTATTTATTTATTTATTTATTTATTTATTTATTTTTGGTCAACTGGGCTAGAGGTCTATTTATCATGTTTATCCTTTCAAAGAACCAGCTTTTGGATTCATTGATTTTATGTATTGTTTTCTTTGTTTCCATTTCATTGATTTCTGCTCTGATTTTTGATAATTCTTTCTATTTGTTGGGTTTAGGATTCATTTGTTGTTGTTTGTTAAGTGTTTTTAGTTGTAGTGTTAGGTCATTTATCTGTGCTCTTTCTATTTTCTTAATAAAGGCACTTATGGCTATAAATTTCCCTCTTAGGACTACTTTTAAAGTGTCCCAGAAGTTTTGTTGTGTTGTATAATCCTTTTTGTTTCATGCCAGAAATATTTTAATTTTTTTCTTTATTTCTCTTTTAACCCATTCAATATTCCAGAGTGTATTGTTTAGTCTCCATGAGTTCTTGTAGATAGTAGGGCATTTTCTGGAGGTTATATCAAGTTTTATTGTACTGTGGTCTGATAGAATGCATGGAATTATTTCAATTTTTTTTTTGTATTTGTTGAAGTTTGCTCTGTGTCCCTGTATATGGTCGATTTGGGGGAATGTTCCATGGTGTGCCAAGTAGAAAGTATATTCTTTGGTGTTTGGGTGGAATATTCAGTAGTTGTCTGTTAGGTCCATTTGGTGTATTGTATTGTTCAGTTCAGATGTCTCTCTATTCATTCCTTGTCCAGCTGTCATTTCCAATGGGCTCAGTGGAGTATTGAAGTCTCCCACTATTAGTGTGCTGGAATTAATCTGTGCCTTGACTTGTACTAATGAAGTTCAATGCACTAGTATTTGGTATGTATATATTTATGCTTGTGAAATCTTTGATAACTTTTCCTTTGATAAGAATGTAGCAACCCTCTTCATCTCTTCTGATTAGTTTTAATTTGAAGTATATTTTGCCTGATATTAGAATAGAAACTCCTGCTTGCTTTTTGGTACCATTTTCTTGGAAGACTTTTTTACTTTTTTCCATCCTTTCACATTAAGGTGGTGCCTGCCCTTGAAAGTGAGATGGGTTTCTTGTACACAAAAAAAAAAAAAAAAAAAAAAAAGATGGTTTCAATTTCTTAATTCATTCTCCCCGTCTGTGTCTCTTGATTGTGGAGTTCAAATAATTAATATTTAATATTATTATTGAGAGATGTAATATAGCTTCCCTTCAATTTTCTTTCTGCTTGCATTTTTGGTCTAGTTTTGTCTTTCAGCAGGAATACCTTCATTAATTACTTTGTCTTGGTGCTTGGGGATACTTTCTCCTTTTTTCTGTCCTTTGAATTGCTTTCAGTATTTTCCAAATCGTTGGTTTTCTGGACATGTATTCTTTCATCTTATTTATGTGGTGAAAAATGTTTCTTTCTCCTTTGTCTATAATTGACATTTTTGCTAGGTAAAGTAACCTGGGTTCACATCTACAGTAATTTAGTAGTGGGAATACTTTGGTCCAGGCTTTTCTGTCTTTCGTTGTTTATATTGAAAAGTTAACTGTAATTCTGATGAGTTTCCCTTTATATATAACTTGTTTTTCTCTTGAGGCTTTCAGTATTCTGTTTTGTTTTGAGTATCTAGCATTTTTCCTATGATATGGCATGAGGTATTTCCTTTGTGGCCTTGTCTATTTGGTGTTCTATGTGCTTCTTTTATTTGTATGAGTATGTCTTATTTCAATTTGGGGAAATTTTCTTTTATAATTCTGTTTAAGATATGGAAAATCTGAAAATTATCCTGGGAGTCCTGTCCTTCTTCCATACCTGTGATGTGGGGGTTTGGTCTTTGCATGGTGTCCATATTTCCTGATTATTCCACTCTTGTGTTTTTTTTTTTTTAATTTCCATAATCGATGCTTGAGCACTCCAGTTCTTCTATGCTGTCTTCCAGTCTTGATATTCTATTTTCTGCTTAATCCATTCTTTTACTGAGGCTCTCTCTCACCCTTTCCTGTTGACTGGATGAGTGTTCAGTTTCGTTTTTCATTTCAGCCCGAGTATTTCCACTCTTTCTGGTGTTTGTCATTCTTTCCCTTTAGTTCCTTGTTTCATTTGTCTGAGTGTTCTTTATATTCCTTGATTTATCTGACTTCTTTAAGTAGTCTATGATAGTTCTTTTAAGATCTGTTTCCTGGGTTAACTCCAGGGAGTTCTGATTATAGGAGTCTTCTATAAGTATGGTAGAATTTGGTCTGGATTTATTATTTAGTTTTTCCATGTTATTGTATTTCCACTGTACTTTGGGCATGCGGATTTGTTTTGTTGTTTGTATTTTGTTATGAAACTCAAGTGTTTCTTTGTTGAGTTGAAGGATGGCTTTGCTTATTTTCTTCAGATGCCTTTGTTGTCTTCTTATTAGTTATGAAAGGCTGGGTTGCCTAGCCTTCAAGTTTTCCCTTTTGGTTTTGTACTGGAGTGACCAGTGAGTTCTCGACTTTCTAGTCAGGAGCTTCTCCAGAGTTCTAGGAGAGGTAACAATTAGGTTGGCTTGAACCACAAACCCCTTAATATGAGTCTACTGGTTCCTCAGGGCTGAGAGCACAGGCATATAGAACCAGACCTTTCCACAGTGTGGTCTCAGAACACTGCCTGTTTCACCCCGCCTACCTGGGCCTCCTTACTGTGTGGTCTTGGGACACTCCTGCTGCACCATGCTTGTGTGGGCCTCTCTAGACCTGGCTTCTCTGCAGAGTGGTCTCAGGCACTGCCCACTTCAACCTGCCTTTGTGGGCCTCCGTAGGTCAGGCCTCCCTGCTGGGTGGTCTTGGAGCACCACCTGCTTTGGCCTGCCTGGGCCCAACCTCCCCGGTGGGTGGTCTTGAGGCAACACTTGCTTCAGTGTGCCTGTGCTGGGGCCTATCTTTGCCAGGCATGAACTAATATTTCTGTTCCTGGTTCTTCTCTTAGTCCTTCAGAAATCAACTTGAATACTGCAAGGCCCTTCACACATTGCCTCATCTCAACTGTTCTCTGAAATCATGGAACAAGACTCCATGATTCCCAAACCACAGGGATGACAGTGCCAAGTTTTATAGATCCCTAGAGGTTTAGCCTGGCCCCCTGTGACTACAGCTGCATCAGCTTGTTTGTATTCATGCTCTGGAAACACTTTCCTAGTCAATTGTTATAATTGAGCAAGGAATTCGTTCAGCTTAGGCTTTGTTCTTTTAAAAAAATTTGGGGCCTGCAGAGAGGGCTCAGAGGCAGAAGACCAAGGTTCCATTCCCAGTACCTACATGGTGGCTAACAACCATCTGAAACTCCAGTTCCAGGGTATCTGATGCCTTCTTACCTCCATAAGCATTGCCAGACATGAGTACACTTAGATACATAGAAACAATACATTCTTACATGTTAATTAAAATAATAAATAAAATATTTTAAATATATTTGGTTCTTCACAAGATGGAGCTTCGGGTGGGTAGAGTCCTGCTTTGAGACATATTTTCTGTTGTTCCGATCCAGTGTGGCTGCCTTCTCTTCAGTAGTGCTGATCTCTTTAACTATTACAGTTGTTTTTTCAGCAGTAACATGAATCCTCTCCTATCCTAGTAGTTCCTCTGCCAAAAAAATTAGTTGTTATATTTAAATTACCTTTACTCACATGACTGAATTATCATGGAAATAGCCCTTATCTAAGTTTCTGAAAGAGTCCATGCTCTCTTCTGAAATCTCAAAAATCTGGCCCCTATTGTCTATATCTCTTTCAGCATTCTTATCTACCAAGATCCCTATATAATATATGAGTCTTATTTCCAGTTTAGTGGAGATTTTACAGCTCAAAGTACCAAACTCAGACATTTGAGCCAGAAAGCAGAGGCTAGAGAACCATATTGTCAGTTTATCACAGCAAGGCTCTACTTCTCAATACTAATTTCTGTGTTTGTTTCTTTTCCTTATGCTGTGATAAAATACTCTGACAAAAAGCAACTTAAGGGAGAAGGGGTTTATTTTGTTTAATAATTCAAAGCACCCTACATCATGGTAGGAAAGCTAAGGCAGCAGTGGCCTGGAGCAGCTGGTCACATTGCATCTACCATGATAAATGTTTGTTTCTGCTCAGCTCCCTCCCCCCCACTCCCATTGATTATCTTGCCCAGGATCCCAATCAAGGAATTATGTGCCCAGAGTGGGAAGCTTTTCCCACCGCAGTTAATGTCGTTAATATAATCCTCCACAGGCATACCCAGAGGCCCACCTCCCGGGTGCATCTAGATTTTTCATGTTGACGATGCACACTAATCATCCTGTATATTCGCTTCATGTGTTGCAGGAAAATTGCCTGGCTCTTGTTATTTTCTCATTTCCATTTTATGTGTTTTGCTTCCATGCATCAGGCTATTCCATCCTCTTAATCACTTAGTGTATGTTGTACATAGAGGGAAATTCAAATTTGTTAAGAGGTTTGGCCACAATCACACAGCATGTTATAGAGCCCCAAGTTTTAAACCAAACCCTTGGGACTTCAGATAGATTTTTTTTTCCTTTTATGATACTATTATGGTTAATTTATGTGTCAGTGGGAAGCCCGATTTGGATGAGAGTCATATTTAAATCAGTGAACATTAAGTACATCCAATTGTACTCCATAGTGTTCATGGTTCTCATTCAGAGAAGGCATGAAAATAAGAATAACAAACAGTATTGAACAAGTAGGATTATTCAGCAGAATTCTCTTGGACTCAGCTCTTCCAGGGTCTCTCTTTAGTCTCCAGTCTCCTGGCTCACACTGCTTATTTGGTCCTTTGTCTGCTTTTATGATACTATGAGGCAATTTTTCAACAACAACAACAAATCTCTTTCGACGCATATATGCTTACACACATATTATTGACTTTGTTTATTTATCTGGAGACTTTTAAACAATGCAGACAGGGTTTCTGGCATATAATTAAGATAAGAAAACTTTGGGCTGGATACATGGCTCAGTGGTTATGAGCACTGACAGCTCTTGAAAAAGACGTGGGTTCCATTCCCAGCACAGCAAACATGAGTACTTAACTTCACTTCTAGAGGGATCTGATGCCTTTTCTGGCCTCTATGGGCATTGCATGCACATAGTACACTTGTATGTAGGCAAAACACTCATTTACATAGAATGAAAATAAAAGCTTAATGAATAGTCAAAAAGATGAGAAGACTTGAAAAGGGACAATAAATTGTGTATTGAATTGTGATTATTGATGCCATTTGAGACTTCCATTTAGGGTTCTATTCAGCATTTCTAAATTTAGATTTCAACTAAAATATAATTTAATAATAGCAAATATTAAGAAAATAATTATACTGATATAATGTTGACATTAAATTATAGACACATATAAATAAGCTACTATGATATGCACATCTTTCATGCAAATTGTGAGATCATTATCTTAAGGAGCTAAAAGGATTTTTTAAAACTCTTGGATAATTGAGCAGAAAATATCTGTAATGATATAATGCCTATCCCAATTTTTGAAGTTTTAATCATATTGCCTTTTCTTTATTTGTAAAACCTCAAAAGTAGTTTCCAGGGGAGATTATTACTAAATATTGCTTTCCATTTATTTGAAAATGTTTCAGTAAATATAGGCATAGCAATGGTAATTTTAACATTTTCTGAATGCTGAAGATAGAGTGTTTATTTACAGATTTTTTTTCTCTTAAATTTAGCCTGGGCAACAATCAGGGCATGTGGCTAGGAGACTCTTATTAAGGGCAAACCTGTGAGTTGTGAAACTTGCACATCTATTAATTTCTTGTTTGAAAACCAATGACACAGAAGTTAACCTTGAACTGTCTGGGTTATTGCATTCCAAATGATGTTGGTGGGGAATGGTGACACAATCCTGTAATCCAATCAACCAAACACACAAATAATAAAAAAGAAATTAAATTTGAATAAAATATACATATGTGGTAGCATCATAGAGAGATTCGAAAGCATGAAGCTGGAGGCAAAGTCACTGCAGCAATGCAAATGTGTACTGGATTTACTAAAAGAATGGAGAAGCTAAATAAAATATCCAATTTTTATTCATAAAAATATAAAATTCTAAAATTTAAAGAGAAGAAATCTAAAATCAGAAAACATCCTATGAAACTCTTATGGCAAAATTTTAAAACAGAGGAGGAAAATTGTTCCTTTTCTTGCAACCAGTGGTATGAGTTTTCCAAAATCTAACATTTTTCCATTTTTTAAAGCTACAGGTTGGGTATTTTAAAATTAAATTAAATTTCTAGAAATAGTAAAGAACTCACTGATTTATAGCTCAGTGCAGCAGGACTACCTCCTTTGTTTAAATCACAAAGTACAATTGTGGATCTCAGTCATTTATACTTTTTCTGACTTGCCTACACATTGGAAATTCCCACCCCATCTCAGATTTGGTGATGTGTGACCTTTTCCAGAGAAACATGAACAAACATATACTCACCACATCACCACAGACAGGGAAGCCAGGACAGACAGTATTACATCATGAAATTTCAGTTTGGTGAACCAGTGAATTCTTTTCCAGTTTCCATGCGCAATGGATTATTAATAGAAGTATTGATAACTCGAAGGCAATGATATCGCTAGAAAGCCCATCCCACCATTAAGGATAACTCATATAAACCACACCCATCAGCTCCCGACATGACTTCAAAGCAGTACAGTAAGTCAGAGGGCTTCTTCATCTAAACAGTTACTGCTTACATAACTTTGGAGGAGATGTGTAAGTCTTGGGTTCATCCTTGGATTTAGAAATGTTTCAACCCACAGCAAGTGATTTATTACAGCAGCTCAGAGACCTGAAGTAAATACTCTACTTATGGATAGTGGACTGCAAGGGAAAGTATAAAGAACAGACATGAACAGCCAGAGGAGGAGGTGCATAGGAAACTCCAAGAGTGCTTGAATACAGGAGAATCTGGGGATGGTTACTGTAATTTCCGGGCCCTCTCTGGGTTGCCAGCTTATCCAGGCAAAAGTGTGGTCCTGTTTGGGGATTCTTAGTTTCCTTAATAAAATAATTTATGAATGAATTCAAATGGAAGCTGCAGAACAATTTTATCAGAGTTAAAAAAAAAAAAACCTGTAGAGCAGTCAAGTTGTACATCTCAGCAGCTGCCTGGAGGAGATGGTTGGAGAAGGGGAAAAGCCAAGCTTCTTGAGCTTGTACAGGAGTCAGACAAGTTGGAGACCAGCAGCCAATTTGGCAGGAAGGAGAGGTTTAGAGAAAGTGTAAGGAAGCCCCAAATGTTGGGGAAGCCCAAAATTTTGGGAAAATCAGAAGAAAGGCATAGCGAGGTGAGAAAGAGAGGCTACTGTTTTCTGATTAATTCAGAAAAATAGGTCGAGCAAGTTTGCAACCTCATAAACTACAGTGCTAGCAGTGAGGATTCTGGGAAGAAAAAGTACTTTATCTTATTAATGGGCTAATTATACAGACTATCACTCTTGTGTGTCTTCAGGTGAACCAGCCTTCTTTGGGGTGGTGCATTGGCCATGTGATTGGCTGGAATGTTAGGCAACTGCCCAGGGCAACGTTTCTATTCACTTGGCCAGGAGTTTTCTCAACAGGCCTTTATTGCTACTGCAACATCACTGAATTTTGTCACCACCCTTGTCACCACCCTTCCGTTATGTGGCTCTATCTTCATTAACCTCAACTGGAGATGTAAAGGAGATGTGAAACACAAAAACAAAAACCAATTATTTGAATGGAGTTTTCAGGAAAAACACATCTATTTGCAGATAGGGTCCTTTTGTTAAAGATACCACAGATGTTGGTAGCAAAATACAGAGCAATGAAGCTGGAATCTTCCTTCCTGCTGCCTAGATTTCATAGTGAGGGAAGGTACAACACACATTTCCAGGAAGACAAGTCATCAATAGTCTTATGTAGCTGAAGCACACTATCATGCTAGCAAGCCCAGTGCTGGTACAATAGTGGCATGGATGTTATGGCTGCAATCAAGCCTTCTCTGATTGTTTTTGGATGCCCACTCTACCAGAGAGAGTTTGTGCCTCGTGCTGTAAATCTAGTTAAAAACAAATGATTGAGGAGGTCTTGGGCCATAGGGTGAAACTTACTGTAGCTGTTTAGCCATATTGAAACAATGAACTAGAAAATAAAGACAAGAGCTCTGAACATGACAACCAATGCAGTTATGATCTCATAGTAGCAGTGGTTACCTGCGCTATGACTGCACGAGACAGTGCATATTCACAGGCAGTCACCAACTGTGAAGGAACACACATGACCTACCCCTCTCTGCTGAAATGTTGTCTGCTGATGGATTTATGGGAAGGATAGACTTTGTTTCCAGTTGTGTACCCACTGAAGAACCAACCATGCTCCAACGGATAGCTCTAAATACAAGATCACAGAGCTCACCCTGGGTAAACTCAGTGGGTCATAAAACAATCTAAAAAGGTGCAAATGTGGGAAACGGAATTGTAGGAAGAAGAAATGGGAGTATAAAAGTGGGGGTAACAAGAATCAGAATATATATATATATATATA
Source organism: Rhizomys pruinosus (assembly GCA_009823505.1). NCBI lineage: Eukaryota > Metazoa > Chordata > Mammalia > Rodentia > Spalacidae > Rhizomys > Rhizomys pruinosus. The sequence goes on along the minus strand of VZQC01012420.1, from coordinate 1,199,639 downwards.
TATGAAATTGTCAAATAAGCAAGTTTAATAAAAGCTTAAAAAGAGTTGAGAGATATTGAACAATGTTTTCAATGAACTAATATGCTAGTATTTGGAATTACAATAAGAAAAACAAAAGTGGTGGTGGACAACTGATTTCCACATGAGTACTCAGAATACTTTTCAAGCCTTTGAAAAGACTGGAAGCACAAGAGCAAAGGTTAGAGAGTCCTAGCTGACTTCTGTGAAAACAGATACTCCAAGAAGGAAAGACAAGTTGCTTTCAAAGGATGTAATTAATTTGGGGTTAGGTTTTTTTCCCTGATTACTAAAGGTCAGAAATCAATAGAGCAACATCAGCAGCTTTTAACCTAAGAATTCTGTATTCAGGAAACATCATTTGTTTGCAAGAGGAAAAAGATATTCTCTGACATTCAGAAACATAAAAATTACACTTCCTAGTTGTTCACACTGAAAAATTACTTAAAGCCCTATCTAGCTAATGGAAATGTGCATTAAAATAAAATTTTCAAGAAGGGAAGTTGAGAGGTGAAAAAGAAATAGCAGTGAGAATGAAAGCAGAGAAAGTTGCACAGAAATATTAATTAATAAAATAAAATTTTATAACTTTACAAATAGTCTCCTTTAAGAGATGTGAAGATAAATATCACAAATTCTTAATAAGAGTAAATTGCTCTAAAAATAACAACAATACAGTAAAAGTGTCCATGATTTTCAAATAATAGTGTGTTCCATAAAGGGCCATTCATTACTTAATGTGACTTTAAAACAATAAAGCATTGTGTTCTAAGAATAAATATTCATTAAGATCACCTGGGCAAGTAATTAAATGTAGGTATCATGGAGACTTATTTGAGGTTTTGGATATAGAATGAAGATGCAAGCCTCAGGGACTAGAACTGTCAGAAAAGTTCAGCACAGTACTTTTCTGTGCACCTGTGTGTAGACATTTATATGTACCTCACACAGGTGCTGGTTATTTTGGAAGACAATGAAACCCCTATAAAGAACTGAAGACTCTTCTTCTACAGCTTATTTTCCCCCTGTTTTCCTTTGGTATCAGCAGAGATAATAGAAAAGAAATATTGATTTATCTTATCTAACTAAAAATTTCCAAGATATTACATATTGCAATTAGGGGCAAGAACTTACAATGACTTAAGAAAATCCATATGAGAATTCTCTCATATTATTTGTTCCTAAAATTCTACTGAGAGTTAAGGGTCTAATCTTTAATACCTTGAATGGTGTAAACACACCAACAAGAACAATTAACAAAAACACACCAACAAGAACAATTAACAAATATTTATTACCATTGATCCCACATGAACTGAGGGAGAATGTCTTCAATTTGTTGATACAATGCTCAGTCCTTTCTTCTGTGAGGGAAGTGACAAAAGGAGCCAGATTACCTGCTGTCCTTAGAGGCTGCTCACTATTGTGATCTGAGAGTTTGTTGTAGAATATGGATAAATAATTCCCACTGTGTCCTCAAATCTACTTACAGTGGGATTTGCCTTTGCAAAGAGAGGATAATAAGAGATGAATGTTGCTCAACTACAGTTTAGCAGTGCATTTGTTAAGCAGGCAAGGGAACTATAACATGGTCAAAGGTCTATAAGGACTTCAAGGCTTGCTCTTGTAGTTTACAATCCAAGCAACTACCAAGTAGGGTACTGACTGGTGCTGGATAGAGCTCTTTTTCTTGGTGACTTTAACAAGAGAATGTTTTCTCTCCTAAAACTGTTACCTCTAAGAACAATATCGTACTTGGCATGTGTTCTAGATTTAATTCTGTTCCTATGACAAATAACTTGTCAAAAAGCAACCCAGGAGAGGTATTTGGCTTACGATTCCAGGTTAAACCCACCATTGAGGGGAAGTAGAGGTAGTAATTCACGACGACTAGTCACACAATATCCACAGTCACAGCAGAAGGAAAGAAACATATTTTGGCTTTCTACTGCCCAGCTGCTTCATTTTTACACACTTCAGTACCCCCTGCCTAAGGAATGGTGTTGCCACAGTGGGCTTGGCCAATTTATATTCAAGACTATGTCCCACATATATTCTCTCTTTCCAACCCGATCTGGATAATTCCTCATTGAATGTCTCTATTCCTAGGTGAATCTACATTGTGTTAAGTTATCAATGAAAACTTGGTTCCACAGTACACAGGAGACAGAATGGAGGAACAAACGTGTCTCTATTAGCAGAAATAAGTATGAGAGATGATTAGAAAGGAGGAACCAGAGTGAATTCTTGGTTGTATCACTTTCTGTAGAAGCCTGTTCCTGCCTTAAGATATACAGAAGCTTGTGCTAGTCTTTTCTTGAATTTTGAGCATATTATGCCACTACACTGAAAAAAATTGAATTGGTTTCAACTTCGTGAAAGCTATCACTCTGGTAAATATGGTCAGGAACATAAAATGGAAGCTTTAACTGCAAAATAGACAGTGATACAAATTCACAAAAGGAGGAATAAAAACAGAAGCTAAATACTATAGAGTCATGTTAAGTTTCACTAAATTTACTATAAAATAAATTGATTCCAGGCGTGGTGGCGCATGCCTTTAATCCTAGCACTTGGGAGGCAGAGGCAGGCGGATCTTTGTGAGTTCAAGGCCAGCCTGGTCTACAGAATGAGTTCCAGGACAGCTGGGGCTACAGGGAGACCCTGTCTCGAAAAGACGCAAAAAAAAAAAAAAAAAAAAAAAAAAAAGCCAAAAATAAATTTTGTTGAATTTCCTTCGCTTAAAACTGATGAAATACTTAATTCAGTAATGGGTAATATCAGTGAACTACAAAATCCTCTTTTTCTCATTATGCATTTTTTGAGATATCATTTCTATCTTTTCTTTCTGAAAATAACTTGAAACTATGTTGTCTTCATCCTTAAAACCATTTTACTTAGTAAATTCACTTCCAGGACTATGCCCTAAGGAGCATGTAGAGATACAAACATTACTTATAAATAAGGATATTCATTGCAGTGTTGTTTAGGATACAAAACACTGTTTAAAAAATTTAAGTAGAGTAGAATAACTAAATAATTCATGGCACAGCCATATTGTGGGTTATTACTCAGTTATCCAATTATATTAACACAAAAATGGCAAGGCACAAAATTCCATATATGAGAAGATATATCAAAGTCTATCAGTTTCCTAAATAAAAATATTTCCCGGATGGAGAGATGGCTTAGTGGTTAAGAGCGCCGATTGCCTTACAGAGGACCTGGGTTCGATCCCCAGCACCCACATGGCGGCCGAGAACCATCTGAAACTCCAATTCCAGGAGAACTCCAGTTCCAGGGGAATCTGACGCCCTCTTCTGACCTCCGCAGCATTGCATGACGTGGGTGCACAAATCTGCATGCAAACAGTACATTCCTACACATAAATAAATAAAATTTAAAAATATTAAAAAAAATTTTATGCTGTTTTATATGATTTTTATAATTTAGCATAACATAATAATATATTATTGTATACAATTTCCAATTTTAAATAGAATGGACTTGAAATGCTTACTAAACTCGTGCACAATTCAATGACCCTTTCTCTATTAATTAAGTGATTGGTGCTGTTATTCACCATAAATGCTCCTTTTAAACCTGAAAGGCAATTTTTGTGTATCACAAAATTGGAGATATAACCATTAGGTTTGGTGCTCATTTTAATTTTTAAAAATTTCTCATTTAGTAGTAACACCTTTCTAAATGATTGTTTTTCTTTTTTTTTTTTTTAATTTTATTTATTTCTGTATGTGTATGAATGTACTGTCTGCATGCAAGTTTGTGCACCCGTGTCGTGCAATGCCGCGGAGGTCAGAAGAGGGTCCCGGACTCCCCTGGAACTGGAGTTCTCCTGGAATTGGAGTTTCAGACGGTTCTCGGCCGCCATGTGGGTGCCGGGGATCGAACCCGGGTCCTCTGCAAGAGCGGTCGGCGCTCCCAACCGCTAGGCCATCTCTCCAGCCCCATGATTGATTTTCTTTACCAAAGAGGTATCTTTAATGAAAATTGGACAGAATGAAAAATTTACAATGGACATTTTTATTAGCAATTTGCAGCCAGTAATCCCGGATATTTCCCTCTTTGTCTGACTGTCTGACTGCTAAATGTACTTTGCTGAAAACTGCACTAATAGTGTGGCAGGTGCATCTTATCCTTTTTTTTTTTGTGGGGGGGGATATGTTGATTAAAAAATTCCAATATAAAATTTGAGAAGATGCCTTTGGATAACTCTATTCTATTTGTTTTGAAAAAGTGTCTCTAAAGTGATTTATTATAAAGTGTGCAGTTTTTCAAAAGCCATAGCTAGTTGCCTAGCAACACACTTGGTTATGTCATATACTGAAAGTAATATGATAAAATGCTATTTTTCAGGTATTAATTTTTAAAACCACTTCTAACTAAAACAACACATTTTGCAGTTGGAACATTTGGGAAGATGGGTCTTGTAGCTACAAAATAAGAGGATAAATAACATGCTAATTGAAATTTATTTTCTTAATGATACAATATTAACATTTAAGCCTAAGTATAGCAGTTGAGCAGGCTTTCCAGAACTCAGCTCTACCTGGCGTTCCCTGAAGCATTCACTGCATTAAGAGCCTAAAGTGTGAAATTGCATGTCTTCTGGGGGGACTTACTTGTGTTATGACATTCACTGAATACATGGGGCGCCTTAAATGCAACAGGAATATTTTAGTTTGTAAAAGTTTTCTTTTTTCCCTGAAAATGTCAAAACTATTAGAGCAGAAAAAATTTAAATCTAAGTATGAAAATTAGTACAATTATTTCTTGGATTTTTGTGCTCAGTTTTTGTGTCCATTTGAGTTAGTGGGAAAAGCACATCCCCCCAACCTCTTATTTTTGGCTTTAAACATTTTCCTGATTATCATGAATATTGTAAATTGATTAAACCTATTTTCTTTTTGCTTCTTTTGAAAAGGCACATCATTTTGTTCTATTTTTCTACACACTTTAACTTTTTTCTATTGCCTTCCTGCCCCATACCTGTGTGTGGTGGTGGTGTCACATGATGCAAGAGTTGCTAAAGGATGGGAGGACATCTCATATGAAATTTCATTTGTGATTGATGGTATGGCCCTTCCTGATAAATTTTCAGGCCTATAATTTAAACCTACACTGCTCTTCAGAAACTTTCATTTTCATCTGATTTCTATTCCTTTGACATTTAACAGTTATTGACACACTGCTGTTCATTATACTTTCATATCCCAAGATGTTGTTATCAGCAGCAAGGTGTGGAAATGACAGTCAAGGCAAATGACTGGCCATCACTCACTTTAATGTTCCAGTCATTGACGACTAGTTCTAGTTTGATGTTACAGCTCCTAAAGGAGAACCCGTTGTTGTTGTTGTTGTTATTATTAATTATTATTATTATTATTGGGTCTCCTTTCCATTCTTGTCTTAGAAAGAGCTAGTCATTTCAGTCTTGAGGTGGAGATATTGCCATCACTGTGATTGCCCTGTCATAGGAACTGCCACCAGAAAAGTCACTAAATTCGCATTTCTAATGGCCAGATCCATCACCTGTATGTGCTCTGCCTTGTTGACAAAGCCACAATTGATCCTAAGCAGTTTGGCACCACCTGGAATACCAGACTTCTCTTCCAGGCCACTCTTCTTAATCTCTTAATCAATAGGTGACTTTTGTGGTCCTCAATGTACAGAAAGGAGCCACAGCTTTGACTTTCTTGTTTAGACAGCTTACATTTCCATGGCTTGAGGGCAGGAGTCATTTTTTGCATGTTCATTTGGAGTTCTAAAATTCAAATTCTCCAAAGTGACACCTTTAGAGTAGAAGCTCCTATCTCCTGAAGTCACTAGTATGTCTAGGCTTAGAATAAGGAAAGAGACAGTGAAGTGCTGGTGAGGCAAGTGAGGTACCAGTGAGGCAAGGCGGATCTGTCTTGACCCTTGAGGGGCTCACCACCTGCCCCCAGAAGTCCCAGTTCAGACTCCAGACAGGCGCTTGAAGTCAGTGGGGTACTGGTGAGGCAAGGCAGGCCTGCCTTGACCCTTGGGGAACTACTGGTGCAAGGGCTAAAGTAGCAACACAACACTCCCCCACCACCTCCCCGCAGTCAACCTGGTGGAGTTCTAGTGCAGGGGACCAAATTGGTGATTATAGTCTGTGCAGCCAACTTGAGGTGCCAGAATTCAAAGAAACAAATAAACAGACAAATCTGCATGCCAAAGACACAAAGAAAAAGCAACATGGGAAAAGCTCATAATAAATCCACACTGAACTCTACCAACCCTACAGAAGATCCCTACAATGAGATCTCCAAGGAAAGAAGCCAAGACACCAATCTTATAAAAACAACTATAAACATATTCAAAGAAGCTAGAGAACTAAGGGAAGAGAATGAAAAACTCAAGAAGGACCTAGAGGGAGATAAAGGCAAACAGCAGAAGGAACTGGGGGAGAGACTGAAAAACTCAAGAAGGACCTCGAGGGAGAAAATGACAAACTCCGGAAGGAAGTGGAAACATTGAAAAGATCCCAAGACCAAAATGAAAAAAGAAAATGACCAATGAACCAAGGAGATACAAGAGGAGAATGACAGACTCCTGAGGGAAATCACAGGATGAAATGAAAAAAGGTATCGAACATTCATCCAACCAGGAAACGACGGAAAAAAGAAGCAGAATGGAAGAAGCAGAAGAAAGAATATAAGACCTACAGGATAATATGGAGCAACTAGAAAGTTCAAGCAAAGTTTATGAAAACTTAAAAAAAAAATAAAACACAAGAGTGGAACAACCAGGAAATGTGGGGCACTATGAAAAGACCAAACCTCCATATCATAGGGATAGTGGAAGGAGAAGAATCCCAAGACAACACTATTGACCAGATCTTCAACAGGATAATAGAAGAAAATTTCCCCAAACTGAAAAAAGTACAATCCCATACAAATACAAGAAGCACAGAGAACACCAAATAGACAGGACCAGAAAAGAAACTCACCATGCCATATAATTGCTAAAACACTAGATGCTCAAAACAAAGACAAAATACTGAAAGCCACAAGAGAAAAACAACAAGTTACTTATAAGCAGAAACCCATCAGAAACACAGCTGACTTCTCAGTCCAAACTATGAAAGCTAGAAGAACATGGACTAAAGTATTCCCTGTGCTAGTTGACTTTAGATGCCAACCCAGACTACTATATCCAGCAAAAATGTCAGTTATAGTTGAAGGAGAAAAAAAAAATCTTTCATGACATGAACAAGATGAAAGAATACATGCCTAAGAGACCAACTCTTTAGAAAATCCTCGAAGCCATCCAAAATCTAGAGCAAAGGAGCAACTATCTCCAAGCAATTAAAGAGAGAAATCAACAAAAGCATAACAGAGTAAATACAAACCCAGACCAAGAATGAAAACAAAAAATAATGTGAAAGGAAGCAACCCGCATTTCTCAATAATAACCTTAAGTACTAATGATCCAAACTCCCCAATCAAAAGACAAAGACTGGGAGAATGGATTAGGAAACAGAATCCTTCTATATGCTGTCTACAAGAAACCCATCTCACCCTCAAAGACAGACACCACCTTAGAGTGAAAGGGTGGAAAACATATTTCAAGTGAATGGTACCAAGAAACAAGCCAGAATGGCTATTCTAATATCAGGCAAAATAGATCTCAAAGTAAAACTAATCAGAAGAGACAAAGATGGCTATTACATCCTTGTCAAAGGAACAATTAACTATGAAGACACCATAATCCTAAATGTCTATGCACCAAACTCTGGTGACCTAACTTTATAAACACTACTCTGCAGGACCTCAAGACACAGATTAATACTAATACACTAATAGTGGGAGACTTCAACACCCCAATGAGCCCCTTGGATAGATCAACTGAACAAAAAAATAAACAGAAAGATATCAGAACTGAACATTACAGTACACCAAATGGACCTCACAGGTATCTACAGAATATTCCACCCAAACACCAGATAATATATTTTCTACTCAGCACCTCATGGAACATTCTCCGAAAGTGACCATGTACTGGGGCACAAAACAAATCTCAACAAATACAAAAGGATTGAAATTATTCCATGCATTCTATCAGACCACAATTTAACAAAGCTCAATATGAACACCAGAATAAGCCCAACTGCCTACAAGAACACATGGAAACTAAACAATGCAATTCTGAATAATGAATTGGTCAGGGAAGATATAAAGAGTGAAATAAAAGTATTCATGGAACTGAACAAAAAAGAGAGTACATCAAAACAAAACTTGTGGGGTACTTTAAAAGCAGTCTTGAGAGGGAAATTTATAGTCCTAAGTGCCCACATCAAAAAAACAAAAAACAAAGAACAACAATGAAAAAAAAACCAGAAAGGGAACAAACAAATGATCTAGCACCGTAGCTAAAAACACTTGAGAGACAACAACAAATGAACCCTAAACCCAAAAGACAGGAAGAAATCACAAAAGTCAGAGCAGAAATCAATGAAATAGAAACAATACATAGAATCAAAAAATCCAAAAGCTGGTTCTTTGAAAAGCTGAAAAAAATATGGCCTTTAGCCATGTGTTAAAACCAAAAAAAAAAAAAAAAAAAAAAAAGAAAGAAAGAAAGAGCAACTCTAAATCAATAGTGATGAAAGGGGAAACATCACAACAGACAAAGAAAAGATCAAGACAACCATATGGGAATACTTCAAAAGCCTATAAGCCACTAAATTTGAAAACCTAAGGGAAATGGATGAATAGTTGAAATCCTGGGAACCAACAAAATTTAACCAAGAAGAGATTGACAGTTTAAACAGACCCATAATATCATAATATTTGAGGAAATTGAGGACAAAAAAAAAAAAAAAAAAAAAAAAACAAAAAAAAAAAAAAAAAAAACCCTTCCAACTAAAAAAAAAAAAAAGCCCAGGCCCAGATGGATTCACGGCCACAGCAGAATTCTACAAAACATTTAAAGGGGTCCTACAGACTCAATCTGTTCAGAAAGATACAGAGGAAATTCTCCCAAACTCCTTCTATGAAACCAGCATCACCCTAATACTAAAACCAGGCAAAGATACAACCAAAAAAGAAAGCTATAAACTCATTTCATTAATGAACATAGATGCAAAAATTCTCAACAAAATACTTGCCTATCATATACAGACCCACATCAAAAAGATCATCCATCATGATCAAGTTGGATTCACACCAGAGATGCAGGGATGGCTCAACATACATAAATCAATAAATATCATAAAACGCATAAATGGACTGAAAGACAAAAACCACAGGATCATCTCAATTGATGCAGAAAAAGCCTTTGACAAGATCCAGCATGCCTTCATGCTTAAAGTCCTAGAGAGAATTAGACTGTAGGGAACATTCCTCAACATGATCAAAGCCATATATAGCAAACCCACTGCCAACATCATCCTAAATGGAAAAAAACTGGAATCATTTCCTTTAAAGGCAGGATCCCAGCAAGGCTGCCCCTTATCACCACTCCTCTTTAACAAAATGCTTGAAATGCTTGCTAGGGCAATAAGACAAGAGAAGGAAATTAAAGGAGTACTAATTGGAAAAGAAGAAGTTAAGCTATCCCTTTTTGCAGATGATATGATAGTTTACCTAAGGGATGCTAAAAACTCCACCAGAAATCTTCTAGAAATGATTAAGAATTTGAGTAAAGTGGCAGGATACAAAAATAACCTGGAAAAATCAGTAGCCTTTCTTTATACCAACAATAAACAAGTGGAGAAGGAAAATAAGACCTTCCCACTCATAATAGCCTCAAAAATAATAAAATACCTGGGAACAAACCTAACCAAAGATACCAATGATATCTACAACAAAAATTTTAAACTCCTGAAGAAGGAGATTGAAAATTACACCAAAAGATGGAAAGATCCCCCATGCTCATGGACTGGAAAAAATTAATATAGTGAAAATGTCCATTTTACTTGATATACAGATTCAATGCAATCCCAATCAAAATCCCCCTGAGCTTCTTCACAGACTTGGAAAAAAAAAAAAAACCTTAAATTCATATGGAAAAACAAAAGACCCCAAATAGTTAAAGCAACCCTTAGTGAAAAATGCAATACAGGGGGAATTTCTCTACCAGACTTCAAGCTATATTAAAGGGCCATAGTCAAAAAGACAGCCTGGTACTGGCACCAAAAAAGACCTGCTGACCAATGGAACAAAATTGAAGATCCAAACGTGAGCTCATACAATTTCAGCCACCTCGTATTTGACTAAGGGGCAAAAAACCTTCAACGGAGGAAGGATAGCATCTTCAGCAAATGGTGCTGGCAAAACTGGATCATCATTTGTAGAAGAATAAAATTAAACCTCTACCTCTCACCCTGTACAAAAATCAACTCCAAGTAGATTAAAGATCTCATCGTAAAACCTGAAACCCTGAAGGTGATAGAAGAAAAGTTGGCAACAGACCACAAGACATAAAATCTTTCTAAATCAGACAGCAGCTGCACAGGAAGTAGGGTCAACAGTCGATAAATGGGAGCTCATCAAACTCAAATGCTTCTGTACAGTGAAAGAAACAATCAAGGAAGTGAAGAGAAAACCCACAGAGTGGGAGGAAATCTTCACCAGTGATTCATCTGACAGAGCATTAAAGTCAAGAGTATATAGACTACTCAAAAAACAAAGAAGTAAGAAAGCAAATGACCTACTCAAAAGACGGAGTAAAGAGCTGAACAGAGATTTCACCAGTGAGGAAGGAAAGATGCCTTAGAAACATCTTAAAAAGTGTTCAACATCATTAATAATTAAGGAAATGCAAGTCAAAGCTACTCTCAGATATCATCTCACTCTGGTATGACTGGCTAAGATCAAGAACACAAAAGACACCAAATGCTGGAGAGATTGTGGGGAAAGGGAAACACTCATCCACCGCTGGTGGCAATGTAAACTTGTACAACAATTATGGAAAGCAGTGTGGAGAACCCTTAAAAGACTCAAAATGAGCGTACCACCTGACCCAGCCATACCACTCCTGTGTATATACCCACAAAACTCATCCTACTTCAAAGATATATCCACATCCATGTTTATTGCAGCTCTATTCACAATAGTGAAGAGCTGGAACCAATCCAAATGCCCTTCAACTGACTAGTGGATGATAAAAATGTGATACATCTGGGGTGGGGTGCAGGGAAAGGAAAGGGGAATATGTCTAAACTGAACTGAGAAATGATGTCTGAAATACATACAACATCAATAAAAGCATTAAAAAAGAATAAGGAAAGAGTTGGAGATGAAACAAAAACTTTGTAAATTCCACTGGATTTTTGCATGCAAGTTCTGACATCAGGTGGGTCTGTGAGAATGAATGATCATTTCATGAGAGGAACCAAGGCTCCAGGTAGTCTCAAGAAATTTGGGGAAATGAACAGAATCAATAACACATAAAAAAGAACAAATACACACATAAAACTGCTAATTTAAATGTTCCCTTCAAACTGCAGGCTTAAATTCAATTGCCCCATTTGAAGGTATTGAGAAAGATATTGAGGGATCTTAGGGAGAATTAGGTCCTGAGCCTAGAACTGAGAATGATTTAATTATTGTCAAAGAGGCTTGTGGTGAAAGGAAGCTCTCTTAGGACTATGGTCTCTGGTTACTGCCATGTCACTTGTGTGTACAGCTTTTTGCTTTCACAGTGTTATGATGAAGCATGAATTCCTTCATCATACATGGCCTCTTACATTAGAATCCTCAGTTTCTAAAACTATGGGCTGAATAACCTTCTCTTAGTTATGATTTACCAAATTTGTGCTAGTCTCCTCTAGTTCCAGAAAATTAACTGAAACAGTAGTACAGAGATTCTGGAACAAAGTGTATCTGGATAGATATTTGCACATAACAAATAAACTCCATTTATTTTAGATCAACCAGGAAGTGGGAAAAGAGGACTGTATAGAACACATTAGAATTTTTATTAAAGCATCAATATCTTACCTGCTTAATATATTGAGGAGATTTAGGATCTAAAAATTCACAACTGAGGTAAAACTAGGGAGTGGCTATCCAGGAAGCCTTCCAGCCTGTGGGTATCTGACAGATTAAATTGAATAAGTATAAAGAATTTAATTACTAGCTCAATTTAAAATAATTCCCATATAATTTGTGGTGTAATTTTCCATGTTTTTCCCCAGAGATTCATGTACTGTTCCCCAGTGTAGTGACATGAATAGTGATGGAAAAGCTGAGGCTTAGTGGGGATACCAGGATACTAGGTGTGCTGCCTTCAGAAATGATTCAGAAAGCTCTTGTGGGTCCTGGGCTGTCTCCAGAGGGAACTGCTCTAAAAGTGAGCCAGATTCACAGAACTGTCCTCTGACTTCCTGTTTTGAGAGGTAAGCTCTTCCTTCTCCATAGGTTCCCACAATCATAAACCTATCAGTCGTGAAGTTCATACCAGAAGTGAGGTGATATGGGTTCCCTGCCTTTTACCTCTAGAACTGTGAGCTAAAAAGTCTTCTTTATCAAGTTAGACTGCCTTGGCTATTTTATCAAGCCAGAGTGTTCTAAAAGAACTTGCCATTATATAAATACTCCTAGTTTTTTAAAGTCTGCTTTGATGAAGAGGATGTGGAACAGCCAAAAGAATAAGATTAATTTTTGAGGAGTAGTGAAATGGGACTTCATAGTAGAAATTAATTGGAAATGAGACTTCCTGTCCATCCAAGTTTTTTTTATATAGCATTATAGCTAGTATACTAAATAAGCTTACATAGACTTATTTTCTCAAGCCTTACTTTTTTGTTATGTAAGGGCTTTGTAGCTCTTCAGGCATATTCTGACTTCTCTGTATTCAGTAGTTTGTCATGGAGACCTTTGTCAGGCTCATGGAGTCTATCCGTCATTTACCTACATGCTCCGAGATGACTCATAATGCATTAAGTGTTTACTCTGAACTTTCACACAGACTGTAGTGTTATTATTCATGTTGTCTAGTAATTGATGTCAAAAGCAGATCTTCAGTGAATATGAACCTCCATGAAGACAATCATACCATTTGGAGCTAGCAGGAGTTCTGTACCATATCATACCATTTGGAGCTAGCAGGAGTTCCTCCATAAATTTGGGGGAAAGATATTTATAGAATAATCATCAAGGGAAAGATGCCAGAATTTTCTCCCACCCAAGGGGAGAAATGTTTAAACATAGTTAGAGGAAGACAGTGGATGAAATGAATTTTGACACATTTCCCTTGACAAAGTCATTACTCTTCACTTATGATTAATAATACTATTGCTAACATGTTCATCGTGTGTTTGGAAAGACTGTTAATTTAGTCACTAAATATTTTGTATCTATGGGTTGGAAGTTAAGAATTAAGAGAATACACAGTGCTTTCACTCTCATAAATCTTATTGAAAAAATTGGGAAGCAATACTGTTTAAAAAATGACTCAGATGGGCTACTGCGTTGGCCCAGAAAATAAAGCTGTTTTCTGCAAAGTAAGAGTTTAATTCCTAGGACCCATATGATGGAAGGAAATAATGGACACCTGAAATTCTTCCTCTGACCTTCACAACATGTTTTAGCATGTGCATTCAAGTGTACATACACACAATAAATAAATACATATAATAAAATCATTTTTATAACTGACAAAGATAAGGCAAATACTACATGGTTTCCTTTACAATAAGAGCAGGAAAAGGTGGCTTGAAAAGAGCTTTCTTGATATTTGTAGGAAATTGAGAACCAAATCCAGTCAATATAACAGGAAAGGGATTCTAGTAAGAAAAGCAAAAGGGTTACAATCCCAGACAGTGTCAGAGGTTGAGATGTTGGAGGAAGGCCAGAGTGTTATAGAGCTGGATGCACTGCTGAAGACTGCTATAGATGGGAACGTCACAGTGGTATGGGGCTAGATCATGCAAAGCTTTTATGGAATTAGGATTTCAATCTGTGTAATAAGAAGCCATGGATGAGTTTCCACCTAGGGAAGGTCCCTTTCTGATGCATGTCTCAACAATATTAGTAATGTAGTAAAGAAGGAAGGATAGAACTGGGAAGATCAGTTAGGAAGCCTTTTAAAAGGCCCAGGAAAAGTGATGGCATTGTCTCAAGGAAGGACAATAGCAGTATAAACAACAGCACTTACTAATATGTAATGGATATTTGTTGTAAGAAAAGGTAAAATTTTTGTTTTGACAATAAGGCACATGACTTATCAATCACAGAAACAGACATGACTCGTAGAGAAGCAGATTATAGCCAAGACTGAGGTATAGTGTACATATACTAAACAAGATTTACAAGCTTGAATATTATCTACTAAAATAATAAAACAGAGATGTTTGAGTTTAGGAAACAGAATTTGGAGTGTTTTTATAGCATTGACTAGATGAGATTACCTAAGAATATAGGATAGTTACAAGTATCTAAAGATCTCTGGAATTCTCTGATATTCTGATGCAGAATAGGAAGAGAAAGATTAATAACATGAAATAAGAATAACAAAGATATAAAATAAAACAATAAAATTAGTTTATGATTATTAGATTAAATATAGATGAGAGTTGAAAAGTAGATTTAAAATTGACTGATGGATTTACTTTTAGGAATGGCTTTTTTGGGAATGCCTTCTGTAAACAAATGAGAATTTTACCTAACTCTCTAACCGATGTTATGTTTTGGAATCATTTAACACTATCTCAAATTGTTTGCAATGTAAACAATATTTTAAAAATCTTTATTATTTTTATTTTTTATTTTGTTTATTTTGTGTGTGTATGAATGTACTGTCTGCATGTAGGTTTGTGCACCTGTGCTGTGCAATGCCGTGGAGGTCAGAAGAGGGTGTCGGATTCCCCTGGATTTGGAGTTAAAGATGGTTCTCAGCCACCATGTGGGTGTTGGGGATTGAACCCGGGTCCTCTACAAGAGAAGTTGGTGCTCTTAATTGCTAGGCCATATGTATGAGTGTTATGCCTGCATGTGTGTGTGTGTAAGTGTACCTGTGCCATGCCTTGGAGGTATGAAGGGAGGTCTGATACCCTGGAAATGGAGTTATGAATGATTGTTAGCCACATGTGGGTGCTGGCATTTGAACCCTGGTCTTCTGCGAGAACAGGCAGTGCTCTTAACCAGTGAGCCATCTCTCCAGCCCCAACAATAAAATAATCTTATAAAGCCTTGGGTTTCTTTTCTAGCTAAACACAGAGATTTTAACTCCTTGGGACTCTTCCTTGTCTCTGACCCAGAATAATATATGTGTGTGTGTGTGTGTGTGTGTGTGTGTGTGTGTGTGTGTGTGTGTGTAGTGTATGTGTTAAGTAAATATTAAGTGCTGAAAGTATAGCACATCATTGGAAACAGTGAACTGTCTTCTGTTTATGACACACAAAAAACAGGTGGGATTAGACAGATAACATCTGTTTTTGGTTGTACGCACTGTTCTGGATCAGTGGATGTCAGAAAGGGAATATTCACTGAATAGACAAGGCTCCTCCTTATGCCCCAGGACATGTTGAGTATACTGTTTTAATAAAGAATAAGTCCTTTTTTTGCGATGTCACTTCTGAGAGAAATCAAAAGGAGCAAGTTCTCAGAACAGATAGGTTCAGGGACACTTTCAATGGCTACCAAGGTATTAGGCTGCCTTTGTTCAGGCACCATTGTAATGTGGACTCTCTCTGGTGAATTTACCAGATGTGAAAATTATTGGTGATCTTTATCAGTAATTCTAGGACCTAGAGTTAAAATTATTTCCTAGTATTGAATCAAGAAAGAACAATAAGAATCAAAATGGAAGGGATTTCCATAAAAGTGAAAAGATGATTAGAGAGGTATGTACAAGGAAATTAAGAACAAAACGTTCATTTTAAATATGTGAAATAATTTGTGTGCATGTATTCACTAAGTAAATACAAAGCTATAGCTTATCGTACCTGTATATTATTTGTATATATGTATGTATATATTATTAATTCTGTAGAAAAAAATAGATGTTTTATAATTATATCCATAGAAATATCTGGAGGACTTGGACTGTTTCCTTAGGGTGGAGACTCAAAGGTGTCTTGAGGAGGGGAGAGGGAACATTGGGCAAAGGTGGCCTAGTTCAATAGATTGGTGCAAAGTGGCTGTGGGGACCCCTACTTCATTTTCTCAGTGAAATTAGAACTCATGGTGCAAGATATTGAAAGTAGAGAAAAGAGCCAGGATAAGTCAGTCATCTCAGTAATTAAAAAAAGGAGGTACTGGCCACAGAGACAGACGCACAGTACTATCTTGGGCTAGCATGGAGACTGGGAGAATATCTTGCATTTGATTACACACATGAAGGGGAGACCAGATATCATGGATGTCTTCTCTCTCTCTTTTTCTCTCTTTCTCTCTCTGTACCTCTCTTTCTCTTACTTGAGATCTGACTAAGTCCCCAATTTTAATAAGACGTAAGCTAGATCAATTAGTTAGGAGATACAGGTATAAGTTGGATATGTACACTGAACGTCTAAACAGCTTTGAACCAAAAAGAACACTCAGTGAAAATAGTTCAACAATGGTGGTTCCTTCACCATCAAATGATTCATAAACTTTTGTCTTTTTTCCTCTTTTCAACTACCACACAAGAAAGACAGCCCAGAAATGGCAAACCACTTTTTTATTGATTAATTTTTTTCTTTGACAACATCATACATGAATATAGTACGTTGCATTTACTTTCACCACAACCATTCACTCTGTCAGCACACCACCACTTATATTGTGAATCCCTTAACAGGTTCTAGAGTTAACCTACCAATTATTTTCAGACTTTGGGAATTTTGGTATATAGGTGGAGGGTATGTATGCATATTTTAGAGTAATATAAAATCAAAATGAAAAACATGAATCCTCAAATCTGATTTGGAAATAACATACAGTTTGTTTTCAGATGATATAATTTCAGTATCTGTTATATGTATTATAAATTTATTTACATAATTATATTTATCTTATATTATATATCTAATTCTATATTCTCTATTAATAAAAAATACTTAATATATATATATATATATATATATATATACAAGTTGGAGGGAACAGCAACAACAAAAGAACAGGGACCAAAAAAAAACCTGAAACAGTGAAATTATCCCCCAAACAATAATCCTCTGCTTTGAAAAAAACACTGGAAAAACTCAGAAAAAGATGCAAGACATGTATGGCAGAATGCATGAACTCTGGTGGGGTGGGGAGCAGGGAAAGTGAAATGAGTCTAAATTGGATTGAGAAATGATGTATTATATATGAAAAAGTATAATAGCAATAAAAATATTAAAAAGTAGTAGATTTCTGTTTTAGTTACTTTTCCATTGCTATGGTAAAGTACATTACCCAAAGCAAATTAAGGAGGAATTTATTTTGGCTCATAGTTCCAGAGGGCCCGTGTTTAGAACGATTGGGGATGCATGGTGACATGAGCAGGAAGCTGAAGGATCATATCTCAACCATACACAAAAAAACAAAGAAAGTAAGCAGTATAGACCCTCAACACCTGCCCCATTGATGTACTTCCTCAAGCAACTTTCTACCTCCTAAAGGTTAAGCCTCTTCAATTAGCAGTGCTATTTGAAGCACTGCAATTGTTCAACTACATGTGCCTAGGGGAGACATTTATCATTTAACCCACTGCCATTTTCATAGGTTCTTCATGTGGGTTAGCTCTCCAACCCTGCCCCCACATCTCTTATGTCCCCCACCTCCATTCTTCCTTCAATCTTTCCATCCCAAATTTCCTCCCTTTCTGCTTTCATATATCTTATTTTCTACTAGCTCTGCTTCCTTAAAATATCTCCCCTTCAACGTCTCCTTTCTAGGTTCCTGGCTTATACATGTATTCTAAGTTAAATAAATAAAACTGAAGATTCAGAGCCAAATTCTACATAAGAGAATGAACATGTGTAGTTTGTCTCTCTGGGCATGGATTTCCTTACTATAATTCTTTAAGTTCTATGTATTTACTTGCAAATTTCATAATTTTATTTTTCAGCTAAATAGACTTCTATTATTTACATATGTTCTGCATTTTCATTATTCATTCATCAAATGATGGTTATCTAGATTGAGGTTTATGATGTTTGTATTTTGCCTTAGGCATATGATACCATTAATAAGTTAAAATAAAGGATAAAACTGTCCTTATTTTTTTTAAATCAAGTTGGTAAAATAATAATAAATCAGAGTTGGGTATCTTGGAAGGGGGAATAGATACAGGAGGGAGATCTATATATGATCAAAATATGTAAAATTTATAAAAATTCAATAAACAGAAATAGTTCTTCATTTTTTGAAAAAGTTATGTGAAAACCTACTTCTGCAGAAGTTTCCTAAAATATATACATAATACATATGTAAACAGTTTAAAAAGAGTTACCTTATAATGGGGACAACAACCTTATCAGACACCACTGGCCAGGAAATGAAGAGCCCAGTGGCAGGAATATGCTCTTTCTTTAGGGGTTGTTGGTCACGCGAGTCTCAAACATCTTCGAACAATGTTGGCTTTGCCTTTGTTTTTGGTTACCCTCCAGAGCTGATAAAAAGATTCTATAGCTGAAGACACTGTGTACTTGAGTTGTACACCTTGAGAAAGAAACCAAGCTGGTGCCGACCTAGAGGGTTCCTCTCTACTGGCTATTTTTCACAGTGGTGGAAGATGCTATGTACACTGGGGCTGCAAACAGTATGAATGTAATGGAAGTAACCAACCACTTTTTGAGTGGATTGAAGGCCTGCTCCATAAGATGGAGTCCATATCTGACACTGTTATTATGCCCCCCACATCTGTGGCCAGACATGTCACAGACTGTCTAGGACAACTTACTACTATGATTCTGTTGAAATGACATAGTGTTAAGCTGTTTCCTAATGAATTATTGTTTTATCCATAGATAAATGCATATCTCAACTCTCATCAGAGAAGCTTTTTGCAGCAGATGATGATTAACAAAGAAACCCCAAACTGGTCAACATGCAGAGAATAAGAGACGGTGGAGTGTTCAGCCCTAAATAGGACACCGTATCACACTTGAAAAGATTTTAAGAGCCATGTGCAGTGAATGACCACAACAAAACAGTGTTTTCTGGATGTAAAGCAGTTGCACGTATGAACCCCCATGGCTGAGACATCGTGCAGAAGACCTGAGGAAGCCCAAAGCAGAGTGACCCCATCATGAAGAGGGGACATTGGAACAAAGCTCCACCCCTTCCAGAGGAACTATTGCAATTGGTAGCAGCTAGGAATGGAAGAAGGGATTTTCTTTGAAGCTGTGACTGTGGCTAGTTTGAACATGCTCAAGGGGAATAGACACACACCCAAATGTATTTGGGGAGCAAAGACTTGCTGACCATAAAAAAAAAAAAAAAAGAATACAGGAATTAGGGATTAAAATCCTGAAGAAGGAGATTGAAGAAGACATCAGAAGATGGAAAGACCTCCCATCCTCAAGGATTGGAAGAATTAATATATTAAAAATTTCCATTCTACCCAAACTAATATCCCAATTCAACACAATTCCAATTAAAATTCCAAGGACATTCTTCACAGGCCTGGAAAAAAAAATTCTTAAATTCATATGGAACAACAAAAAACCCTGAATAGCCAAAGCAACCCTGAGTGAAAAGAGCAATACAGGGGGTATTTCTATACCAGACATCAAACCATACTACAGGGCTATAGTTATAAAAACAGCCTGGTACTGGCACAAAAACAGAACTGTAGGCCAATGGAACAAAACTGAAGATCCAAATTTGAGCACATACAATTTCAGCCACCTCATATTTGACAAGGGGGCAGAAAAGAGATCTTTGGTGGTTTTGCTTAGTTTTATTCCTAGTTATTTTATTGTTTTGGGGGCTATTGTGAGTACAGTTTCTCTGGTCTTACTGATTATTGGAAAAGAGGAGTAAAACTATCCCTTTTTGCAGATGATATGATAGTTTACCTAAGGGATGCTAAAAACTCCACCAGAAAACTCCTAGAAATGATGAAGACTTTCAGTAAAGTGGCGGGATACAAAATCAACCTAGAAAAATCAGTAGCCTTTTTTTTATTTTATTTTATTTTTAATGTGTATGAGTGTACTGTCTGCATGTAGGTTGGTGCACCTGTGTTGTGCAATGCCGAGGAGGTCAGAAGAAGGCATCAGATTCCACTGGAACTGGAGTTAAAGATGGCTGTCAGCCACCATGTGGGTGCTGGAGATTGAACCTGGGTCCTCTGCAAGAGTAGTCAGTGCTCTTAACCACTAGTCCATCTCTCCAGCCCCCTCAGTAACCTTTCTTTACACTAACAACAAGCAACTGAAGAATGAATACAAGGAGACCTTCCCAATCACAATAGCCTCAAAAACAGCAAAACACCTAGGAACAAATCTAATCCAAAACCCCAAAGATCTCTACAACAGAAATTACAAAACACCTTCACATTTAAACTCAGTTATTGCTCCCACAGGAAAGGCTTTTCAGACAATGGTGGTGTTAAGTATTGTCACAGGAGGACATGGGTGTCCTTATTAAGACAGGCTATTCTGATATTGCATTAACACAGTTCTATCCCTGTGGACTATGCAACTGCCAGGAACAAGGACTGTTCATCTGCTCAGTTATCTCAGAGTGCTTGTTCACAACAGAAGCTCATTAAACTGTGTTCAGAAAATTAATCGAATGTCTCAAACACATTTTGATGGTTTTGGTAAGATAATGGTGTGTCAAGTTGTACTGTGTCATCATTCACCAGGGACAGAATAGGCATTAGTTCAAGAGATGGAAAAGAGCTTAAGTTCACTTATTTTGGTGTTGAGTTAGGCATCTGATATGCATTAGTGGAAATGCAGGGCTACTTCATGGTGCTGCAGAGAATGCACTTTACATGGTATCGGAATTTAGAATTCATCCAATGAGCAGCATTTAAAACAAACAAACAAACAAATAAATAAACAAACAATGACAGAAAGGGGAGTGAACAGAGAGGTCTGAGAAAAGCCAGAGGGTTTGTACATGAGCAAAAATGTCAAGGACCACAATGACCAAGACTAACACTCTACCTTGAATGGTGCAGAGGAAGGTGGACGGTCAGTTTCTAAACTGTTGGTCTGTAAAACTGCACAGCAGTGTTTATGCTTAATCGATTTCCAACACATGGCAAAATTACTTCCCCTGTTGTTATTCATATTTATTTGAATCTGTGAGCTATAATTTTGGCAGATAGGAAACAGGCAGGGGCCTCAGTGACCAATCATTTAAATGTGAATTTGAACTGAATGAAACGCTGAGGACTCAAACTATGAAATGTTACCTTGGACTATTTTTGCATACATTATCAAATGACGTGGTTTCAGGGTAATTTGTATAATTTATTGGTGCAACACGGTACAATTTGTTAGGTGGAAAGCTAGTGGAAGTTTTTTCTTCCCATTGGGAGCCTATAAAATGACAAAACATTGATTTATATTATCTACTTGTTAAGCTAATAGAGATAATCTTTTGTTTCATTTTTGTTATAATATGGGGATCTGTATTTCTTTTTCATTTTAAACTGACCAAAATATTTCTTTGATACTGGTCAAACATTTTAATTCCTCATACTGAATTTTACATGTTAATCAGAAACAAAGCCAGCCCTGGCCATCAAGCTTTGCTTTAGAAACTAACATTTACAGTGTGCTTTTTATTTGAAAAGCCATTTAGGAACATAAATTAATCTTTACAGCACTGCCGAGGAGCAGTTAATGACAGGAGGATGATCATCACTCCCATATTACAGATGAGTAAAACTACGCTGCAAGTTTAGTGACCAAATTAAAATTATTACTCATGTGGCAAATCATTGATGACTATCCCCACCTGATATTTCATGCTTCAAGTTTTTTAATGCATAATCATCTGTTGGATGAATAAATATATTGCTCCCAGGTCCTTAAGAGAAAAAACACTGAAGTTATAAGACAAGGCACATAGAGTTTGGTCAGCACATGACGGAATATTATTACCCTCTACTGCACACACAGTGGGGACAGAACTTATACATCACTGACATCCCTCATCACTTTCCATACAGACATAATATTCAATTAAGCAGAGAGTTCTCTGTCAACAGCATGACAGGATCACCTAGGGAATGTCAAAACCTCCCCTGAAATCAATATTCAATTTGTGATTGACTGGACAGATTAACAGATGAATAAGTGTTCCTTGATTTTTGCCTGTTTCTGATGCAGAACCCAGAAATATGCTCAAAGTATGACCAAGTAAATAACTAAGTTTAAGGGATATTGTTATGTAATGTAAATATAGTGCAAAGTTGCAGCACATTGAAGATACATTAATAAAATTCTGACCAGTGAAGAAGAAATAAAGAGCTGTGTCACTTTGTTAGATAAAGTTGACTCTTGGTGATTTAGGAAGTCATGTGTTCACATGTGGACAATTGCTTTCAGGAAGTAATTTCCTATAATCTTCGGAATGATACATACCTTGAAAATCTCTAACTTATCTAATATGCTTGACAAATTACTGGATAATTTCCTTTTCTTTGATCTACAGAATCATTTAAAGCCATTTCTAGAACTGGGAAAGAAAAATATTTAAAATCTTAGCTGGAGGGGTTAAGAAGCGGGCTCTAGTAAACATAAGTTGGCCAGCCTCTGAAATCTGGGCAGATGCCATAGCTTTTCTTCTGTGGGAAAATCACCTCCTGGGGAAAAGAGGGTTTTGTTTCACTCACCTTTCTGATAAGGTCTCCTGTTCTTAAACTTTCCTTTTAGAATTGAATCTGCCTGGAGATGTCTGGGAAGGAATTTATATTACAAATGACAGCATTCATTCACAATTTAGTGCATAACAAACAGTGAAATATTAATTGATTAGAGAAACACTTTAAAAATGGAGTCTGGCAAGGACATTTTACTGTGATTTCTGGAGAACAGAGAAGATGCCTTTGTTTTTTTTCTTTTTTGTGTGTTTAAATATAAGGAATGCTCTTTTTATTGTCAGAAATCTTGGTTTCTCTAATTATACTCTATGGAAAACTATGAAGGGAGAGATAGTTTCCACATTTGAACATAAACAAAACTGTAATGAATGACCTTATAAAGCTATCAGCTGTACTTGGGAGAGCTTCACTTGTTAGGGGGGAAATAGAGGGTAGACTTTGAGCTTTACAACTGACCTATTATCTGGAAAACCAAGCTGGAAACCCAGAATAATCTAAGAATCACAGAAATTTCAGTTTTAACTTTTCTGGTGTAATTCCTTCTTAAATTGTTGAAAGAGAGAACAAAAAAGAAAGAAGTTGTGATGTAAGTAATATGACAAAGGTTCTTGCTGGATGGCATGTTGGCTCTTAAAACTATTTTAATGATGATTACATTTTCAGCAAAATTTTAAATTCTCTCTTCCTGCATTTTTCTGTTTTCTGATTGAGCCAACATACATTGTGTGCATATAGTACATCTGAAACCCTTCATGGTGATGGAGTGAGGCATGTAGCTCCCTGACAGCCCTCATGGTGATGGGGTGTTGCTTATATATAGTACAGCTGGCAGCTTTTATGGTGATGGGGTGTTCCATATAGTATAGCCTACACCCTTCATAATGATGGGGTGTTACATACTGTCTAATCCACAGACAGAGAAGAACAATAGTTTGCAATTTAGGCAGATTTCTACAGAAACAAAAAAAAATGTATCCTTTAGTATTTTGCATTTTCATTCATTTCAACTTTACCCTCTTGTACAATTTAACATTTTTGACATTTTATGTTTTCTATCCACAATAAAGAAATAGAGGGCATTTTAAACAGGTCCTGGCACAGAAGTGTCAAGTGACAGGATTAAATGGATATATTTTAGCCATTTTGAAAATGTGTGTTTTAAAATTTGGTTTATTGCCACAGTGCCAGAAACCCTAAATATTATTATTATCATTTATATTTTTATTGAAGTTTTGTGCATTTCATACACCATTTCTCAGTCCAATTTAGCCTCATTTCCCTTTCCATGTCCCTCAGACCACCCGAGTCCATGCATTCTGCCATAGATGTCTTGTATCTTTTTCTGAGTCTTTTTAAAGTTTTTCAAAGCAGATGATTATTTTTTTTTGTGGGGGGAGAACTTTGCTGTTTCTGTCTGCTTTTTTGTCCCACTTCTTTTGTTGTTGTTGTTCCCTCCAACTTGTATTGCTTCAACACATGAATGCACACACACATATGTGTGTGTCATACTTATACTTAAATTTTGTTGTCTGAAACTAAGCTGTATGTTCCCAATCCCATTTCAAGATTCAAATTTCCCTTTTAATTTTATTTTGCTCTAAAATATGCATACATACCCTCCACCCATATACCAAATTACAAAGTCTGAAAATACATAGTAGGTTAATTCTAAATCCTGTTAAGGGATTCACATTACAGAAGCACAGTTGCTTTCAGCTAAAGAGGAAAATAACAGTATTACTCAGTTTGCCTTACAACTAGGTACTTGGTGTTAGAATCCACAGATGAGAGATACCATTTGTTGTTTGTTTTTCTGGGATTGTGTTACTTCACTTAGCATAATGTCTTCTAGTTCCATCCATTTACCTGCAAATTTCATGATGCCATCTTTCTTTACTTCTGCATAGAACTCCATTGTGTAGATGTGCCACATTTTCTTTATCCACTCTTCTGTTGAGGGACACTTGGGTTGGTTCCAGCTCTTCACTATTGTGAAGAGAGCTGCAGTAAACATTGACGTACATGTATCTCTGCTGTGGGATGAGTCTTGTGGGTATACACCCAGGAGTGGTATGACTGGGCCAGGTGGTAGGCTCAGTTTGAGTCTTTTAAGGATTCCCCATAATGCTATCCGTAGTGGTTATATGAGTTTACATTACCACTAGCAGTGGGTGAGTGTTCCCCTTTCCCCACAACCTCTCCAGCATTTGATATTATTTTGATTTCTTGATCCTAGCAAGTCTTATTTGAGTGAGATAATATCTTAAAGTGTTTTTTTTTTTGGTCTTTTTTGAGACAAGGTCTCCTTGTAGCTCCAGCTGTCCTGGAACTCACTCTGTAGACCAGTAGACCAGGCTGGCCTTGAACTCACAAAGATATGCCTGCCACGGCTTCCCAAGTGCTAGGATTAAAGGTGTGCACCATCACGCCTGGCTAAAGTGGTTTTAATGTGCGTTTCCTTAATTATTAGCGATTTTGAACACTTTTTAAGATGTTTCTCAACCATCTTTATTTCCTCACTTTTGAAATCTCTGTTCAACTCTTTACTCCATCTTTTGAATGAGTGATTTGTTTTTTTATTTCTTCAGTTTTTGAGAAGTTTATATATTCTGGAAGTTAATGCTCTACCAGATGTATCAGCTGTGAAGGTTTCCTCCCACTCTGTGGGTTTTCTCTTCACATCACTGATTATTTTTTTCACTATACAGAAGCTTTTGAGTTTAATGAGGTTCCACTTGTCAATTGTTGACCTTATTTCCTGAGCAGCTGCTGTCTAATTTAGAATGTCTTAGAATGTCTTCTATGCCTGTGTCTTGTAGGTTGCTGCCAATGTTTTCTTCTATCATGATCAGAGTTTGGGGTTTCAAGTTGAGGTCCTTGATCCATTTGGTGTTGATTCTTGTACAGGGCAAGACATAGGGGTTTAATTTTATTTTTCTACAACTGGTGATCCAGTTTTGCCAACACCATTTGCTGAAGATGCTGTCTTTCCTCCACTGAGTCTTCGTGGTCCCTTCGTCAAATACGAGGTGGCTGAAATTGTATGTGCTCAAATTTAGATCTTCAATTTTGTTTCTTGGGCCAGTACCAGGCTGTTTTTATGACTATAGCCCTGTAATATAGCTTGACATCTGATATAGTGATCACCCCTGTATTGCTCTTTTTGCTCAGGGTTGTTTTGGCTATTAGGAGTCTTTTTGTCTATATGAATTTAAGGATTTTTTTTTCCAAGTCTGTGAAGAAACTCATTGGGAATTTTAATTGGCATTGCATTGAATCTGTGTATTAATTTGGGTAGAATGGTAATTTTTACTATATTAATTTTTCCAATCTATGTGCATTGGAGGTCATTCCATCCTCTGATAGATTCTTCAATCTCCTTCTTCGGGGGTTTAAAGTTTTTGTTGTAGAGATCTTTTGTGTCTTTGGTTATGTTTATTCCTAGGTATTTTATTGCTTTTGAGGCTACTGTGAGTGGAAAGGTCTCCTTATAATCCTTCTTCAGTTGTTTGCTGTTGGTGTAAAGAAACACTACTGATTTTTCTAGGTTAGTTTTGTATTATGCAACTTTCCTGAAACTTTTAAGAATTTCTAGGAGTTTTCTATTAGAGTTTTTCTATCCCTTTGGTAAACTATCATATCATCAGCTTGACTTTCTCTGTTCCAGTTAATACTCCTTGAATTTCCCTTTCTTTCCTTATTGCCCATGCATGCATTTCATGCACTATATTGAAGAGAAGTCACGACAGGGGGCAGCCTTGTTGGGTAGTTTCATTAATTTTGTATGTTCTAACTTTATTTTGATGACTTTTCCTCCTTTTAAAATAGTATACATACAAGGCACTCTGAGGACAAGTAGGGGGTTCTCAGTTTCAAGACTCAGGGAATGCTCTGGTCTAGATATCCCTGCTAATTTTCTTCCAGATGATGTGTTCACATAATTTCTTAGTCTATTTTCCATCATATATGGGTCTAAATTGGACATTTAGAACTTAGCTGTTTATTCAAATTTTTACTTATTTTTTCCTTGAAAGTAGCAGCAAACCCATCAACTTCCCCCATAAAATACTTATTTGAAATCTTTCTGAAACCTGCTTTTGCTTCTAGGATCATTAGATTCACACACTAATTCCCTGAAGTAAAATTTCCTACCTTTTTAGAAACATAGCAAGCCATCCACAATGTCACCCAGTGCTATAATTGTAATTATGGGTAAAAAAAAAAAAACCCTCATGGCTTCAAATCAGTTAGATATATTTGAAGATTAAACACAAACATAAACATGGCACAATATTAGCGCAATGTGTGGTCTCCCGAGTGCTGCCAAACATCTGTGTTGGAAAGAAAGTAGCAAACACACAATCAGGCCCTGGTTTCTCCTTCTCTGCACGTGTGTTCTGAGATTACACACTAGGGTGTATGCAAACAAATAATGAGAGAATGTTCTGATCTTCATGACTCATTACCCAAATCTTGGGGGGATTCCTGTTGGCAGTTTGAGTGTTGACTTGTGCCTTAAAAACACTTTAGTCCTGAACAGAAAATAAACTCAAATCAAAGTTAAAGATAATGTATGCTCATTTCTAGGTACTTAACTGAAACTTCTCAGTTTATAGTTACCATTACCAGAAATAATGATTGATATCAATGTCCTTCATAATAGAATGTACTTTGCAGTTTTATTTGTGTAATATCCTGGTCCACATTGGCATATTTCACTTACTGCAGATTATTCCTATTATACAAAGCCTTGGACTGAGGTGTTCCACAAACATGTGCTGACTGTATGGTAAGGAGAGTGAACTATTCATCAAATAAACTCCTGAGACTGGGTTGAGGGAGACTGAGTGTAACCTCTCTCACCATGAGAGTAAGCATTTATTAATTCACAGTTATTATCTTTTAAATACTATTCTAAGTATAAAGAGGAGGAAAAATAAACAGAATTTTTTACCTGAAATATATGAGGACCTTGTGGGAAAGAAAACTTTAATTATGTAATCAAAAGCTACTTCTCCGAGTAAGTGCTAAGAAATGAGTGTTATTAACTACTAGTTAATTAGGCCCGGAGGAGATGAAGAGTATTTTAAGCCTGGGAATCAGGACCTGCTAAGGTCCTGTGGTAAAGATTAGAGAAGGACAGCATGGCTGCAGCAGAGGCTGAAGGAGGAACGTGGCTTCAAAGGGGCTGAGGAAATGGAGCCCTGCTGGGAGTGCTGTTGTGCTTGGAGAACAAAAGGACCCATGCAGGAAGGACCCCTTGCTAGGCTGAAGTGTATGAAGAGCAGGACTGATTAGCATTTGTTGAGTATAAATAAAGATGAATAAATATGTCCTAAGAAAGCTGTCTTGCTCCACAAAGAGATCTGGCCTTTGTTTGAAACACCTATTTGTTAATCTCTACGCTTTTGAGAATTCTCTGAGTGTTAATGTTGTTTGTTATTATATTTAGAACAGTCCCTCTGGGAATGAACACTCATGACAATGCCTGTGGCCATATCCCTTGGCCATGAAACACTGAGGCTGGGTGGACATACCCAACCTATCTAAAAAGGTTTTGTTTTGGTTTTCCTATGTTGCACCAGAACCTTGTTTCAGCTGCTGTGGCCCCTGCAGCAGGGGTCATCAGTTTGCTGTAGGATGCTGGTGCTTTGGACACAGTAGTGTCTTTCACTGGTATTCTCCAGATGGGTCCACCCCACAGCATCTTCAGATGCTGTAAAGATTTCAGAGGTCAAGAAGGAGCAGCTGTTTCTCCAAGGTACACTGCACAGGTGTGAGCCTGCCTCTCTTTGATTTCCTTTTTCTTTCATTACAAGTAGTGGTCTTTTCACTTCACCCTTATTTGGCCAGTTTCCACAACACATCCATTTATTTTATTTTATTATTATTATTTTTTTATGTCTATGAGTGTACTGTCTGCATGTAGGTTTGTGCACCCGTTGTGCAATGCCGCGGAGGTCAGAAGAGGGCATCTGATTCCCCTGGAACTGGAGTTAAAGATGGTTCTTAGCTGCCATGTGGGTGCTGGGGATCGAACCTGGGTCCTCTGCAAGAGCAGTCGGTGCTCTTAACCACTAGGCCATCTCTCCAGCTTCAACACATCCATTTATATTGGTAAATCCTAATAAAGCCTTTCTGATGGTGATATTTTCTGTCTTGAGTAGAGCAGGCCAAGATGGTGTCAGTAAGAACTGGCAAATTATGGGCTGCTGGCACTGACAATAACCAGCAACTGGAAGTGGTGACACTGAAGGCAGTTGGCAAGGCAGAAGGTGGCAAAGCATTGGAAGTCTAAGAGCTAGGAGCCTCCTCCTGGGAGTGACTGTGGCTACTTGGAAAGCAGTGGAGAGTGTTGCTAAGAGCCTAGAGCCATCAGCACTCAAGACGCATGGTTATGATTGCCACCTCTAAGAGGTAAGAGTGGCTGGCATTCAGAGTGGCTAAGGTTAAGGAAGCCGTGCTTGCTTTCCTGTGCTTTCTATCTTAAGAAAAATATCCTTCAGCTGATTGATAACAATGGCAATCTGAGGAGTGAAGGCTGAAGGTTGAGAGCAGCTATATGTGGTTTAATCCGTCAACAAGCCTACATAATGAAGCTCCAGTAAAATCTCTGAACCCTAAAGCTCAGGTTAACTCCCTAGGTTGTCAATATTACATTCACATAGTCACATATCATTATCAAGAAGGGAGCACTTTCTGATGAGACTCTGTAGATTCTTCCCTGTGCATTTCTTTGGGCTGTTTTTCACTATGACTTCCTTATGATAAATACGAATATGAAAGGCTGGAGAGATGGCTCAGGGGTTAAGCGCACTGACTGCTCTTGCAGCAGATCCAGACTCAATTCCCAGCACCCATATGACACCTAAAAACCACCTGTAACTTCAGTTCCAAGAGATCCCACATCCTCTTCTCACCCCTATGTGCCTTGAACAACATGGATGCACTTACACACATGTAGGCGATACACTCATACACATAAATAATAGTAAATGAAATACTTAAAGAAATGTAAATATGAGCATAACAGTTTTCAATGAAAACTTGGAGTGAATTATTGAACTTCAAAGTGGCTTAGGAAAAGTCTTGTGATAGTTAATTTTTATGATGAGTTGGCAGGATCATAGCACCCAGATAGTCAGACAAACATTATTCAGATATTTGTATGAATCATATATTTCTTGATGTAATTCATATTTAAATTGTTGAATTTGGGTTAAATTATCATCCATAATGTGAGTGGATTCATCCAATCAATGAAAGGTCTTCATAGCACCAAGACTAAAGTCCCCTGAGACAGGGCACTTCTGTATTTCTGTCAGTAAATTGCATCCCACACTTTTTGGTCCCACAGTTTGTCTCCTCTCCTTTACCGATTGTGTGTGTGTGTGTGTGTGTGTGTGTGTGTGTGTGTGTGTTTGTGTGTGTGTGTGTGTAAGCATTCTGCTGATTTTGTTTCTCTGGAGAGAACTTTGAGTAATGAAAACAACAAAATTACTGATGGACTTGTATGTATTTTTTCTTCTAACTTTGGAGCAAAAGTTTAACTTCTTGTTGAGGTATTGAACATTTTTATGTAGATTTGCTTGTCTGGAAGAATGTGCTTTAACTTTGAAAGTTAGCTCACACTGAATTAAAAGAAATCCCCAGTCCTGGGAAAGACATCACTTGGAAATAAATGGGAAAAATGTATGTATTTGAATGATACTTGGATAATATCAAGAGTCAACAAAAGGGAGTAAAGGAAGGAAAGGAGTAATGTAGTATATGAATGGCCTCACAGATGAACTCTGGGAGAACCCTGGTTTAGGAAGAGGGATGGACAGTATCAGTTTGGAGTATGAAAATTGCTCATATTGGCTAGGAAAATATTCTTGGTAGAGCCTAATCCTTTTGATGGAGAAACGAATTTAGTTCAAAAAAATTTATGGGACCAATATGACCCAAATTGGGACCTCTTCTGTCGGCTTATCCGCATCACACCCACCTTCCTCATGAGGGTGTGTACTCAGCTCACTCCTTCTGATTCAGGATTTGGAAATAGTCACAAGAAGAGACGTCACACTTTTAGGCTGCTCTGAAAGCTAGCTAGAGGAAACCACTCAAGGCAAACAATTCGTCTATGAAATTTGTAAGACATTTGCACTTTTCTGTGAGGAACAAAAAGCAGAGATGTTTAAAAAGAAAAATACTGTAGATGTAAAGGACCAGCAGGGAAGACTGTGTGCTAGGCATGTGGAACACCCTCTGAAAATGCAGGAGGCTTCGACTGTCTGCTTCCTCTTTCCAGCAGCAGAGGCTTTTTTGAATGTGCTTGGTAGACCAGGTATTCGTTCATGGTTGTTTTCTTCCTTTCCACCTGTCCCTGTGCCTCTGGGCCATGTACCAATCCCCCTTTGCTTTGTACATGGACAGTTACTATTCTCAAGTAAAGACTGGATTAAAAGTACCTCCCTTAGGTATTAAAAGCATTTTATGTCAATATTTGATTATATAAGATAGCCGGAAAATGGATAATTTCAGTGCTTCTTATGGTAGCCCCAAACTCTGATAGTATAATTTGTGTTAATTGTATGTCAAGCAGCATTTTCTTTTGTGGAACACTCTAATTAGACAAATAGTAGAGTAAATTATGTAGTTTTGCTCTCTCCATAAATTCTGAATCTTGTGAGGACATATTTCACATGTCAAATGTGTTGACCACATTTGTCATGATTGCACTTTAAATGTTTAAATTTATTCTAACCTGTCAAATTCATAGACAGCAAAGAAACAAGTTTTGATTCTACTGAAGTTGCATAGTGAGCCATTGACTTCCCGAGTGGATACACTCAGTTACTTTCATATAAGGAGAGAAGAGAGATATCAGTTCCAGCTCTGGGGAGACTGTTCAGTCAGTGACGTGTTTGTCACACAATCATGAGAATACATGCTCAACTTTCAGCCCGTATGTAAGAAGTTGGTTATGTCCTTGTGTGCCTGTAATGGGGTCAGTGGGAGAGGATGCAGAGTCAGGTGGATTGTGAAGATCATCAGCCAGCCAACCTAGTCAAATTAATGAGCTTGGGTTCAGTGTTAAACCCAATCTCAAAAATATATAAATAATTGAAATAAAGGTGAGAGTGATGGATGATACCTTTGGCCTCTCCATGTACACTTACACATATGTACATGTACCTGAACACATATGTGAACATACACTGATAGTAATCTGACACATACCATATACATACATACACACACACAAACATAATATCACACACAACACCATTCACTTACTGCACTACACACACAAACACAAAAATAAAGAAAAGCCATGTACAATTCTAAGTGAGGGACAGAATAATTAACAATAATATAAAGCAGGTTATGAATGTAGATGAGTGTCAAGAGACTCAATTCTAATCATATTTTCATACCTTCTAATAAGTATGTGCTATTCTTTCTGGAGAATGATCTTTGCCAGTCATATTTTATCCTTCAGATGAGTGAGTTTATTTGGCATTGTAGCAAACAAAAGTCAAACAAATATCAAGTAACAGAAGTATTAGATAGAACATGAAACATCATTAAATATGCCATTCCCAATAACCAGCAGACATTACTGGAGAAAGCAGAGTAAGAGATAAGCCCAAGTTAGCATGCTCAAATGGGAGCTTGCAAGAATCCAGCAGAAACTGACTAGAGAAACCCAGTCATGCTGGAAGGTCCGAGGGAGGATCTCTCCATGGCTTCCTATTCCTTCTGAGACTTTTTAATATCATGAAACCAACAATAGTAATGTCTGCTGAAAATGGTTTATATTCTGTTTTCAAAGACACAATGATTTGTATCCTTGAATGTCCATGCAACTTTCTGTTTTTTCTCTCTCCTCTCACAGAGCAGGGGGTCAGCCTGACCCAGAATAAGACGTTTTGGAGAACATTTGACATAAATGTGCTTCAGTCTGAAACACAAGAGAGCCTCCTCACTTCTAGAGTCTTCTTTCATTAGCTTCACATGTCAATTCACCAATGATGTGATGTTCAGTTCACATACATGTAACATGAACAACAATAATGATCAGTGAATTAACACAACTATAGATGATCCCATAGATTGCTCTCCAGCCTTAGGACAAGTATGGTACAGCTGTGTCTGACTTCTAAACTGGAAAATGTCTGAAAGAAACAGTTCTGGCAGAAAATCCAACTCAAATAACGGATATATGTTCCATGTTCTAAATTGCTGAATGATGGAAGGGGATTTCATGACAGTTAATTGGGAAATACCTGTGAAGTGCAAATTCTGACCAAGCATGTGTCAATCAAATTTGTTCATGGAAAACTTTGAATATAGAGAGTATGTTCATTTTCAATGATAAAAATGCACATGTTCCAGGATTTTAAAGTTTTTCAGTATTTGAAGATGACATAAGCCATATTTAATGCTTGTTTTCAAATTCTCACAAGCACATATAATGAATGGATTTCCTGGACTTTTAAAACTATTCATCACACATTTATATATTGCATATAAATACAATATAAATAGAGTATAAAATACATATAATTGCAATATAAAATGGAAGTACATATATTCCTGGGATTAAAATAAAAGGTGGAAATAAAATAAAATAAAAAGGTGGAGACTCACTTGTTTACTGTAAGTACCAAGTGATACTTAAAGCTAGTTTCATCCTTATTTTCAATGTAGATTTCAGAGTAGAAAATATAGCTTACCTACTTCTTTAAACATAAGCATGTTTCATGTGAAAACCAGGGATCAATTGTAATTTCAACAGACTGTTGCTTTATCAATTTAAGGAATACTCTAAGAAAGTATTCATTTCCTTGTACCAATTTTGATAAATTAGTAGCTTAACAGTATTAACAGATTTGTAGAAATGGAACTGCATTTATTCAGGACTGTTTAAGAACATATACTTGAAAACATTTTGAGCTTTCTTAATCTTCTAAAATACAATATGCACCTATGAAAGTCAATTATTTAAACTGTTCTAAGGTTGGATTTGGCCGAGTGTATACATGTTAAATGATATTTTCATGAAATTGAAGATCAAATTTGACAAATATAACTTTCTCAGATTTGAAAGACATGTGGGCAAATAATGGTAACCATGAGATTTTCCAAAGACAGAATCTCTCTATTCTTTCTATGTGCAGCATGGTGTTTGTGTGTCCAAGTGGGCATCCAACTGGTATCATGGGTTTGGCTCATTATACAGTAAACTTGGCCCATCCAGGCAAACTGGTATTTTACAAAGCTGGGCATGCACTATCAGTATATTAATATTCAGCAAGTAGAATTAGGGTAAAGCACTTGGGGAAGTATAAATTTTGAAGGTGTTTGCAAACAAAGTCTGTTCAAGTCATTCAATGAAGCACTTATAAAGTGAACAATCTGATAGATGAAGAAACAGTGTCTAAGAGTTTATAAGACTTTCTTCCCTGAATGAAGGTCACATTGCAAAGCAAAAGGAAATAAAAGTAAATTGGTCTTTTGGATACTTGTTTGGAACAATTTCTTTTTTTTTTTTTAAATTAGTTTTTATTGATGCTTTGTGCATTTCATACATTTTTTCCAATTCAGGTCAGGCTTATTTCCCTTTCCCTCCCCCACCCCCCCCACCCCATCCCAGGTCATGCATTCTGCCATAACTGTCCTGCATCTTTCTCTCACAATTTCTATACTACCATCAGTATTGATTTTTATGAAATGTTAATTCTTGAGCTAAACTCTGGTACTATTGCTTAAGGTGCCATGACTTCTGTTCTAGTTTGTCCTGTTTCTGTGACAAAATGTTAGCTGTGCAAGTCATCATCAGGGAAGCTAGGACAAGAACTATAAGCCAGCACCTAGAGACAGGAGCAGAAGCAGAGACATGGAGGAACACTGCCTTCTAGGTGCTTTCTTATGTTGCCCAGGGCTCAAACCTTCAGCAATGAACTTGGCTCTTCTACATCAATTACCAATCAAGAAAATGCTCCCCCCTCCACAACCTGGTGGAGAAAACTCCTCAGTTGAGGCTCCCTCTTCCTTGTCAAGTGGGCAAAAACTAACCTTCATAGCTCCATACACATCAGTTGTCTATGTGTCAACATGATGGTGTCATGATGTGCCTCAGTTCAGTAATGGGTAGGTAGAGGCCCGAAGTCACTGGTCATGAAGGAGGACTAGAACTAGATTTTTGACATTCATTTCACGACAAAAGTGTCTAATCTCCCCAGAATCAGAGATGTTCTAGAATTTCAAGGTGCTGTCAGTACTAGAAGGGTGGATCATATTTTGATGTTGAGGACTTTGAAGTAAGGAAATACTTCATTTTATTGTATGCATTGTGTGAGGTTTTACACTTCTTAATTTTTTTATATAGGCGGCTGCTTCTGAAAAGTTTAGTCACCTGACCCGATTAGCATACGATAAACATTCTATATTTCCATACATAGGATTAGTGGTAGTTATATGGCCCATATGTGGCCAATAATGATATATCTTGGGGTAAAATTACTGTACTCAGCAAAAGAGAAAGTGCTCTGAAGAGGAAGTTCTCTGATTTCTTGACTCTCATCCTTTGGGTTTTGAATTCCCATATGTAATGATGTATTTGGAATGTAGGTCTTCTTTGATCATGACAGAAAATCTGGAGAATCTTAAAGAAGTTTAACAAGTGCTCTGATAGCACTAAGCAGCTGAACTAAAATTTTCTACAGTCAGCCTTTTTATTCTTAAAAATGGCTTAAGTTATTTTCAGCCTGGCAGCTTGTTATTTATGCTCTAAAGCGTCCTGATGAACTTCAGCTCTCATTATTCTCCCTGTGCCCTCAGGTCACTTCTTCATCCTGCCGTCTTGGTCTGGGTTCAAGAAGACTGACCGTTATGGACTGCATCACCTGGAACCCTTTGCCCTCTGTATTTTGGTTAGCATCAGCTAATGGGACACTCTTGTAGGTCACAGTAATTTTTTCCTACTACTGTGTCTCTGATTAAATGTGATTTTAACCACACATGAAAGTGTAAGATGGTAACTTTGACCTGGTGGCATTTATATCATAGAGCCTGCTTAAGGAGGCTACAGTGACTGTTTTCTCCTAGATTCTGGGATGAATTCACTGGTTCACTACTACTTCTTTTTGGGTAACTCAACATTATTTTTGTGTTACTCATCTGTGTTTTGTGTTTTTTACATGGTTGCTTAATTAAAATCAATCTTAGTTGAGAATGTTGACTATTCTCCTTGGGCCCCTCACTGGTAATATGTACTTTCTGAGAGGTCAACTTTAAAACTTTAAAATAAATGAATCTCAGTAAAGATGCTTCTTTTCTTTTAAAACAGAATAGTTGCAGGTGACTATAAATTGTTTTTAATTAAGTTAGTAGACTCATCCTTTCCAGAAAAGCCACAACAGGTGAATCCCATTAACTTTTCTGGTAAAGTAACAATCTTTGTTGTCTCATAATTCAGGCTATAAATCTGTGATCTAGGTATTGGTACAGTCAGATTCATCTCAGGACAGCAAGAGATAAGCATATACCGTGGCTTTCTCCTGGCTTTTGAAGACTTGCTGGAAGCCTAATGTAATCCTGGACTTTGCACACGCCCTGATCTGCTTTCCTCATTATCTATGATCTCCAATTCGGGAATTAGTTTTCTAAATCATTTTGCTTTATTTAGAAAGAGCAAGAGAAGGTGACAACTAATGACTACTGTACCATGTTTACTTGACCAACTGTTTTGTCATTGATTAGATTATGAACCTAGAAATCTTATGTTAACATGAGGGTCCAGTAGTTGATTGTTAGGCTGTTTTGGGACAAATAGATAACTTACATGCTAGTCTTTCATCACTGTAACCAAAACATCTAAAATAATAGGCTTATCAAGCATCTGAAAGTTTTATTGTGACTCTGGTTCCAGAGGTTCAGTTCCTTGTCTTTTGGGCCCTTGCCTGAGCTCAGGCAGCATAACATGGTACTAGCTGTCATCTTTTGGTTGCCAGACATCAGAGAGTAAATAAGGGACCAGGGACCTGACAGCCCTTCCAAGGACATACCCCAGTGACCTAACTTCCTCTGCTTAGTCCTCATCTCTTAAAGGTCCCATCCTGTCCCATTAATACCATATGCTGGTGGCCCATGTTGTATATAAGACATGATTCTTTGATGGGCACAGTGTCAAACCAAAGTTTCCCGGTCAACTCGAGTTTCTAACACTTAAATTTGAGTTTCAGTTATGATTTCATCCTCTGTTCACTAAATTTTCATAAAAGTCAATCGACAATGAAGTTACTCAGAAATACGTTTAGTTAAAAACAAATTTTTACTATGATTCCTTTTAAAAAAATATCTTAACATGGTCAATAGAGAAAAACTGTTACTCCAAATCCAAACCTCACATATCCAACTAGGTAACCCATGATAATGTTTTGCAGAAGTCAACCAAGTAGGCCTGAAGGAAAAGATGCAAAAGTGTAGTTAGAAGTAGAATGTTTGGTTTTTAGTTCTGTGTATTAGTTACTTTTCTGATGCTGTGACAAAATACCATGACTAAAAGAAACCAATGCTGAGGCACCCATATGGCATCATTCCCTAGCAAAGCCAACCAGTGACCTTGTTGGTGGTAGGATGATTCTTTTGGGCCCCTTCCCTCATGAAAAGGACAGCATTTTGTCTTTACCAGAACAGACACTTAGTCTGGCTATCAGTTTGCCTTTCCTGTACATAATGCTACTATCCTACGGCTCAAACTACTATCCATGGAGTTACAGAAGGCTTTAGCCACTGTTAATGGTATTCCATGTAGCATTGCTTCTTGCTGGGGATCTCACTTCACAGCCAAAGAAATGTGGCAGTAGGCCCCTGCTGAGGAAGTTCACTAGTATTGCTGTGGTCTCTGCCATACTGAAGCAGAAGGTTTGATCGAACAGTGGAATGTCCTTTTTTAAAAGACACAGTTACAATGTTAATAAGGTGGCAATAGCCTGGAGGGCTGGGATAGGATTCCCCCAGAAGGTGGTATGTGATTTATTTATTTATTTATTTATTTATTTATTTATTTATTTATTTTTATTGATGCTTTGTGTATTTCATACATCATTTTCCAATTCAGTTCAGGCATATTTCCCTTTCCCTAACCCCCACCCCACCCCACCCCATCCCAAATCATGCATTCTGCCATAACTGTCCTGCATCTTTCTCTCAGTTTTTTTTTTCACTTTTTAGCAATAAGTGATAATTTATGTGTACAAGCATCCCTCATGTAAAACCAATTTGCAGGCTGTTGTGCCCAAACCCCCACAGCTCCACCATCCAGCAGGGGGGGAGCTTATAAGTTGATCAAAGGAGTGTCCAGACTATATTGCTGTAGTTTCACCATTCACCCCAATCGCAGCCCTTACATTCTACCATGCCCCCTCTTCCGCAGTTTGTTCCCTAGGCTTAGAAAAAGGGCACAGGTGGATGAGAAGCTAAACAGTCTACTTTCTCTGGAGCTGTTGTCTTGGACTCTGGTCAATTCTGGCTGTTTCCTTTCATGGGCTGACAGTCTGTCCAGGAATAACCTTTCGATCCTACTAATGAAGCACACGCAATTAGATATATAGGTATTTAAACAGCACTAATAGTTATGGTAAGTTACTTTGGTATAGACACATATGTTTGGATGGTATGTTAATCCATGAATTACATTTTTTTTCCTGTTAAATATGACAGGGTCTTACTGTGGTTTATAACATCTCCTAACCTATAGAGGATGTAAGCTTGTGACATCAGCCGTGGGTTATTCCTCCAAGGAGAGAGCCAATAGCCAATTAGATTTGGGATATACAGGCATATGGCTGCCTCTGCTGTACAGAATTTCCAGGCAGGTGAGGTGTAGCTGGTGCTGACGGTGGAGTCTTGAATTTGATGAAATCTGTGCCTTGATTCCACCCTATAGGTATGTATAATACAACTGTCTTCTGGAGACTCATGGGTTAAAAAAAAGGGGGGGTAATACAGATAGGCATGAAACGTTTTCATCAAAAACCTTGCAATTCAAATCTTAAAACTACGGGAAAAGATTCATATGTTCCAACAGGTCAAAATGCCACCAACAATGGCTGAGAAAGAAAAGATACAGCTTTGCATTGAGTAGGATGTACCAGAAATTGCCAACTGAAAGGTTGACCCGTCTGAACATTGAAAGGGAGAAAAGTCTCAGATTCCTACAAACATCGAACCCCTCTGTGGATCCTACCTGTAACAACTATTTATAATGAGTCCTAATGAAACTTAACTTCTAGGTGCCACAAAGGTTTTAATACGAGAGACTTTCTTGCCTCTCCACCATAGAACAAGGAGAAATATGATGATGATGAGGTCGTTCTCCAACTGTAAATTGGAGACAACTATTATAGAGGTAATCTCTTATAAAACCTGTAAAACTGCCTTCTTTAATTGACTAATAGACATAGGAACTGTGAAAAGGATTATTCACTATTCAGAACCAAATATAATACTAAAGTCCTTAAGCTATGCACTTAAGCAAAATATATCAATACAGGAGCTCTGACATCAGCAATGGATTATTCCACCAAGGAGATGTTGGCCAGGGGATCCAAGCCCCCACAAAAGGTAAAGGCTCCTTGCCTTTAAACTGGGATACCTTCAAGAAGAGAGGTGATAAGGCCATGCTGCGGAAGACCTGACATTAACATGGGAAAGATGTATTGAGACCACACA
The DNA here is from genome assembly GCA_009823505.1 of Rhizomys pruinosus. Taxonomy (NCBI): domain Eukaryota; kingdom Metazoa; phylum Chordata; class Mammalia; order Rodentia; family Spalacidae; genus Rhizomys; species Rhizomys pruinosus. The sequence goes on along the minus strand of VZQC01012420.1, from coordinate 1,160,147 downwards.
TGCAAGTGTACGGATGGCCTCTGGAATACCAGAGAGTGTTACCAAAGGCCACTAAACCAATGAAGCAAATATGGGTCTCCTTGAGTCAAGCAAGACTCCACCGTCAGCACCAGGTATGTGCTTTAAATCAGCACCTAATATATGATAGTATTTCTCCTATAACCAAAATTTACAGTTCTACCAATCACAGATGGAAATGGGAATTGTTTCACCCATTATCACCCAGAGTGACCCAATAGGATTTTTTTTTGCCTCCTCTGCCCATCTAGAGGTTTTGGTTCCAGAGGGGAGTGCTTCTTTCAGGAGACACAACAAACATCCCACTGAACTGAAAGCTAAGACTTCCCCCTATCCACTTTGAGCTTCTGATGCTCTTAAGTCAATAGGCTAAGAAAGGAACAACAGTTTTAGTAAGGGTGATTGATCTGGACAACCAGGAGGAAATTGGATTGCTTCTCCACAGTGGAGGTAAGGGAAGGTTATTTCTGTAATATAGGAAATTCTTTAAGGCGTCTCTTGTCCCTTGATGAAGGTCAATGGAAAACTGCAAAAACCCAATCCAGGTAAAAATGGCCCATACCCTTCAGGGATGAAAGTATGGGTCACCTGTCCAGGACAAGAGCCAAATCTGTTGAGGTGTTTGCTGAAGGTGGAGGGAATATGGAATGAGTAGTACAGAAAGGTAGTTACAAATACCAGCAAAGGTCACTGGACAAGTTGGAGGAAAGAGGATTATAAATTACATATGTTACCATCCTATTTTCTTTTTTTTTTTTTTTAATTTTATTTATTTCCGTATGTGTATGAATGTATTGTTTGCATGCAAGTCTGTGCACCCGTGACGTGCAATGCCGCGGAGGTCAGAAGAGGGCGTCGGACTCCCCTGGAACTGGAGTTCTCCTGGAATTGGAGTTTCAGACGGTTTTCGGCCGCCATGTGGGTGCTGGGGATCGAACCCGGGTCCTCTGCAAGAGCGGTCGGCGCTCTTAACCGCTAGGCCATCGCTCCAGCCCGACCATCCTATTTTCTTAAGAACATGTTGGTGCATATATACACATATATTGACCATATATTTGTGTTTTATTTCCTCTACTTCTTTATCATGTAATATAAAATCCGTTGAAATAATAATAGAGGATAACAGTAGGTAAATCTATATTACCATATTTAAGTATTGAGACACAAAATGTGTGTACTCCTGAAGAGACTGTACCATCTATTCTAAAATATACAACGCATTTGAAGTTGTGCATGCTAGAGTTATATTGTGTTAAGCAGAATTATGACCTCCTTACACTGGAAAATTAAGCATGACGGAAGGAGATGCAGTTTGGTGTCAAGTTGACAAAGGGGGACTTGTGATGGCGAATCCTGGTGGTCAGATTTACTGGGTCTGTAATTAACTAAAATATGAGGGATTTTCCTGATTGGACTATTTGAAGGGAGAAGACCAACCCTAAATGTGGGTGGCACCTTCCATATCAAAGGACATGCCTAGCCTACTTGCCTTCCCTCTTATTGGTCAGTTCATCTATCCTGTTGCTGTGGCATTCTTTTGACAGCGTTAGAACCAATTTCCTAGGGTTCTAATGTGATACAAGATGAGCACCTCTTCAGTAGTCCTCCAGGCTTTCAGAGCCGAATTCATATTGCTGAGGCATTCACCCTTGTGAATGAGCAACTCTCCAATAATTGGCTTCTCCCAGGGTCAGAGCCAGTATTGGACTACCTAGACTGTGTCCTGTAAGCCAGTTTAATAAATCTCCCCTATGTATTCATTATATCATTATATCAGCTTGTTCCTTTAGAGAACCCTGGTTGACACACCTTCTTTTTGTAAGAAAGTTTTTATTGTCCTAATTCTACCTGCCCAAGCAAATGCAGTTTGAATATAAAGTAATGTTGACAATGTCAATCTTTGCTTCTTGATCAGGTTTTGAAAAATCAGAACAGAAATGCCAGTTATTAAAGTTGGAGAGGACATTTCCCCCGTCTCTGAAATAATAATCAACCACTTTGGGTATATTTGAGCATCAGAGTATGTGTGTGTGTGTGTGTGTGTGTGTGTGTGTGTGTGTGTGTGTGCATCTGGGCATCTATGTGTGAAGGCAAAGACCAATATCAGGTGTCTGTTTACCTTCCCAAACTGGAACTAGAAGTGCATACAACCACACCAGGGTTTTTTTTTTAAACATAGGTTCTAGGGAATAAAGTCAGTTCTTCATGTACATGCTGCAAGGATATTATCAATTAAGTCATCTATTCAGCCCCAGATGTAGCACAGTTTTGGCATGGTACTACAGTTTGTTAATGCTAGTTAGAGTTTAGTTCTAAATTTCTCATCCACTCATAAGTTTGTAACTATTATTTTTAATTCCTTTACCTATAAACAGATATATAGTTTACTATTAATTATTTACTACCATGGCCCTTACGGAAGCTATAAAAAATACTAAGAAGTCTTTGTTTCCCTCAAGTTTGTTCAGAGGGTTGCCAGGCTTTGCTCATTATATTTTCACATTGTCTATTTAGCTTTCAGCAATACATACAGTAGAGGTATTATTAGAATACAGGTACGGGTGTATGTAATGAAAGGAAACATTTTGATGTTTTCTATATTATAGAGTTTGAATATTGTATCATCCCCCTTACATAATAAACTCTACGAAGACAAGTACATGTAATTAAAAAAACACGCACAGACGCTTACTATTCAGAAGTATCATTACCAAAATTGTTCAATAGGAAAATCCCAAGAAATGACTTCAAAAACCTTGAAAAGAGTGTGTGATATGTTGATTGTCATCTTGAGACAAAGAAATACTGAACCTTGTCAAGATTTATGTCTATCCAACTACCTTTCAGCTCTTCACTTTCAGAATTTGATTTTATATTCCACACAGCAACTTGGCATTTTGAAGCTCTGTCACACTAAACAGCTCTGTTTTAGACACATGTTTTGAAAAGCCTCACAGACTCTCAATTTGCACATACAGTATATCTTTTAAATAACATAACCTTGAAACAGCAATGACCTATTATTTTCATAAAAGGAAAACTAGAAACCAGTGAGGCTTATATATCTGCTTCCTTCATAAGAAAAGGAGATGCACCACCCCTGCTGACTCTTCACACAGTAACATGCTTCTGCCATTTTGAGACCATAAGCAAAGTATTTACTTTATTGCTTTTGATAATTCAAAAGAATATGAATTTACTTCATTTTTTTGATAAATCTAAATGCACAGTTGCTTTCCACCCATAAATACTAGGACACAAATTTTGCCTACTCTTTGGAGCTCAAAATTCCAATGGATTTTTATCCATGACAGATAAACTCAAACAGTGCACAATTCACTCTTAATTATGACTATGCTTACATGTAGAGTAGGAAAGAGAGAAAACTGTCACTGCTTCTATCTAGTTATATGATACCTCTATCTACACTTATATTATAATATCAAATGCTTTATAATGTAGTGAATAATATATTAAATTAAAGTTCTTGCCAGATACAATCTAACAGGTTCGCAATCACAAATACCAGACTCACTGCTCCAGACATTTTATATAAAGATGTCTTTGTCCCTCGTTTCTTCCTTTCTTTGCCTCACTCTCTTTTCTTTAAATTATTCCTTCTGTTTGTTTTCATTCCTTGGAACTTTCTTTTCCCATACATCTATGGCAAATTATGATAAATTTTATCATTTCTACTATATAAGGAATCTGTCTATCAATCTGGAGCCCCTGGATGGAGTGGTGATGTTATTCTTTTCCTTTGTTCTAGGGGTCCCAAGGATTCAAAGATGGAAAGCTTTTACAGTTTATATTCAAAATTGAGGAATCCAATTTTTATTCCCTATCAATTTCCATGAGGTTTTTCGTTCCTGTTCTCTAAAGTTGGTACAACTTACAAAGAACCAAATTCAACAGAGGGTATTTAGTAATTCTGTATCTAAAGTTTTCATGCTTGCATTAGAAATTGATCAAAGGAAAAATACAGTATCAAGGGAACAGTTGACCAGTTGGAAGGGTTTTGGGTATGTCAAGGCTTGGCCGTGGTGATGGGATGTCTTTCTGTACTATCCAACCGAGTTCAGCATTATTGCATGATGAGGAGTGATCCATATCACCAGTGGATTGACAAGATTACAGGTGCTACTTGTTAATAAATACCATATGAAGTGAATAATCAGAGGAAGAAACAGTGCATCCTGAAATATGTCAATGTCCATGGTCCACACCATAACCTTATGAGTTTACTCAGAAAAAGCCAAATTATGCAAGTTCATTTAGTTTGTGGGTAGATAGATTGGTATTTATGACCTCAAAACTTTAGAAATCTGGTTTCAAGTTTATAAATAATCTATTGTACTGTGCTGCTTTTTTACATTGATATGATCCATTTTCTCACTGCTGAGATTCATTTATGTATTTATGCATTTTTTATTTGTTCAATTGCTACTGATTATGCATTATATGTCAAGCACAAGGCTAAATTTATGAAATGCAAAATGGAATGCAGGTATCATGTAAACTTAGTTTGAATTATCCATGGCTATTCCACCTTAATAGTGACAATGTCATACACACACACACAATTTCAAAAGTAGCACAATTCACATAGTACCTAATAATGTCAGAAAATAAATGTTTGGAAGATTTTGGAGGTTATATTTTGTTTTGGGAGACAATGTTTCATTGTGCAATCCTGGCTGACTTAGAGCTCACTATGTAGATCAAAGTGGCCTAGAATTCACAGAGATCTACCTGCCTCTGCCTCCTGGGTCCTGAGATTAAAGTCATATGACACCACACCAGGCAAATTTTTAGTATGTTTTCTTGTTTTATTTGCCTTTGTATATGCATGCTTACATTTAGTTATTTTAAATCTTTTTATATATTTTATATAACACAGTCTATATTAAAAAGATATCTGTGTCTTTTGAATTCCACTCACAAGTATCAGATACAGAGATGACTTCTACAACACTGTGTATTGTTGAAATAAAATTTTAAAGCGATTCAATAACATTATTACAAAGCAATTTCTTTTCAAGCTTTACTTTCTAGAATGAAATAAACACTTTGCAAATGTGTCTATAGGCAATTTTAATTCTCCTAATTTTAGAAAGTTCATTGAATTTCATTTGTTCTCTTTGTGAAGAAATAACCCCCTTTGTTTTATACCTTGTCTGTTGAATAATGGAAAGAAGGAGAAAAGGAATAAATGTATTAAATGTTAAATCATTAAAGTGAATAAATAATAAAACATTTTATTGTTTTATCTCACTGTGGTGGTTTGACTGAGGTGTCCTCCATGGATTTGGACATTGAAGCTTCAGTTCATGGAGATGTTTGGGAAGGTCATGGAATGTTTAGAAGGTGTGGAGTTTTGGAGGAAGCACGGCACTGGAAGCAGTTTTTAGAGTTTATGAGTCTCTTTTGACTCTTAATTTTTCTGTTTCTTCTGCCTGCTTGAACGATGTGAGGGGTCAGCTTCCTGTTCCAGCTGCCATGACTGCCTGCTGTCAAGTGTCCTCACCAAGATGGACTCTCATACCTCTGCTATCATTTTTTGGGTGGGGGTCTTTTTGAGACAGGGACTCCCTGTAGTCCCAGGTGGTCCTGGAACTCACTATGTAGACCAGGCTGGCCTTGAACTCACAGTGATCCACCTGTCTCTGCCTCACAATTGCTGGCATTAAAGGCATACACCACCACACCCGGCCATACCTCTGGTATTTTAAGACCAATAAATACTTTTTTCTACAAGTCACCTTGGTCTTGGTGTTTATCACAGCATCAGAAAAGTAACTAATACACTCATATTCATCTATTACAGTTTAAAAGTGATGTGTGTGTTGAGAAGAGATGGGTTGTGATGATTAAACTTGTCAGTTATCTGGATCTAGAGTAACCTCGCTGTGGGACTGTCTTTGAAGGCCTTTCCAGAGTGGTTTAACTGAGGTGCAGAAACCTACCCTGAATATCGGTGGAACCATCTCTTGGGCTGGAGATTGAGACTGAGGACGGCTTGCTTTCTGTCTGACACCAGAACCCAGCTACTTCCAGAAACCTGAACCTGTGTGTTCTATAAGAGCAGCCAGTGCTCTTAATTGCCAAGCTATCTCTCCAGCCCTGATATTTGTTTCTTAATTGGAACTCAGAGTTCATTTTATATGTGGATAACTAACATCTCTTGAAAAAAGCATTGGAAGATTTGATATCATTCCCAAATGCAGTGACTCCACTGAGGTTGTGTTCTGTGTAATTCACCATGTGACCACCCTTCCCTCTTATAATCTTATATTGAGGACAACAAGCAATTTTTATTTAGCAGAGAACTGTTACTCCCGTATTTCTTATTGTTTAGTGAGACTAAAGAGAGAAAAAGTAAAATGCTCCATATTTTCCTGCTTCTGCCTTGTAAAAGGGCAAAATTACATATTTATATATTTGGTTTTGCTCTAAAGTCATGTGACTTAGGACCTCAATTTCAGTACATGGTTATCCTGTAAGATGGTTATCCTGGTGTCAGAAACAGAATCAAATAGATTTAGGATATTATAGACTTTGAGTTCAAAACTATTTTTGTCATTTACCCCTTATTGACTGCTCAAATCAAGTCAAATGACTTTTCCCAGCCTTTAAGCTATCTAAAATCAAATATTAAATATATTTCCATGCTTTACAAGAGGGAATAAACCCTTTGAAAATCTGCTTATAGGTAAAATGAATTCTCTTAATATTAGAAAGTATATTGAATAGGGTAAAATTATCCCCATTTTAAAAATAATGGCACATCTACACAATGGAGTTCTATGCAGCAGTAAAGAAAGATGACATCATGAAACTTTCAGGTAAATAGATGGAACTAGAAGATATTATGTTAGGTGAAGTAACACAGTCCCAGAAAAACAAAAGATGAATTGTATCCCTATCTGTGGATGCTAGCAGCAAGTACCTAGTTGTAAGGCAAATTGAGTAACATTAACGTTATATTAGTCACCATCTGAATGCAGAGGACCCGGGTTCAATCCCCAGCACCCACATGGCAGCTGAGAACCATCTGAAACTCCAATTCCAGGAGAACTCCAGTTCCAGGGGAATCCAACACCCTCTTCTGACCTCCGCGGCATTGCACGACACGGGTGAACAAACTTGCATGCAGACAGTACATTCATACACATACAGAAATAAATAAAATTAATAATAAAATAAAAAATTAAAATGGAAGAAGGTGAATCAAGAAATATGATATGGAAATAACACATTGTTTTCAGAAGATACAATTTTAGTATAGGTGTGATGTATCAGGCTGGTGTAACTTAGCCTTTCTGGGTGCTTAATGACCATACTTAATACCCATACCAATTTGGCCCAGAGACCTAAGGGATAACTTTGTTCCTTCCTCTCAGAGGCCAACTAAGTCTCAGGGGAATATGCATGGAGACATCTCTTGAAATGTCCTGAAAATGTTAGTCACTAGTCTTCCTGGGCAGGGAGGTCTTGGAGATTCACTAATCAGACTTCAGCCAGTGTCCAGCCTATAAAGAGGAAAGTCTGCTCATGCTTCAAAAAGAAGTCTGGTCTAGCAAGACCTCCTGTGTCTTCGAGTGGATGGAACTGGTAGTTGAAAAGCCAAAAGGAACCAGGGGCTTCCCTCCATCCCCTCAGAAAAAACAACCTGAGTTACCCTTGAGGACCAGATCCTCAACTGACCTTGAGAAAACAAAAACCTTGGTTAATCTGGGCTAACTGTGTGGCCTTAAGCATCCAAAAGGAAAGTACAACCAGAAATAAATAATCAGTAAGGTCTGAAAAATTAGACTTCAGACATAAAACTTGAGAATCCTCCAAACCTTCAATGCCAGAAAGGGACTACTGAGATATCCAGCCTGTGGACTGAGTGGCTACTGGGATTTCAGCCTCTTCAGAGTGTAGACTGCTGTTGTTGGACTACCCAGGCTGTGTCATGGAGGCCAGTGCAGGAAGATCAGGACAGGATACATGCTTGCTGGACCTCATTTGGGTGACCATGGGGAGGGACCCCAGTGTGGAGCACAGGGGACAGGATTGATGGTTGTTTGGGCTTGCCAAGGAGGAGTCTTCAAGCACTTCCTTGGGGAAAACTTGACATCTTTTGGCTAAAAAAAAATAAAAAGAAAAAAGAGAAAGAAAGAAAGAAAGAAAGAAAGAAAGAAAGAAAGAAAGAAAGAAAGAAAGAAAATCCTCCAACTCAGGTGATATGTGTATGTATATGTATGTATATATTTGTATATATATATATAATGCAAATTGGAGAAAAAATGGAATTTCCCATGTTAAAGTATCACTGTATTTTAATACCTTTTTGGTATCACAAGTTTAATTTATGTTACTTTGATGCTATGTGTACTCTAAAGTTCAACTTAAAATAAAATAAAAAAATAAGATTGAAGTCTGTGGATTTCTGTGAGCAATACATATGATGTTTTCCAGAGTAAGCACTAGTGCATATTTGCTGCAATTACTCTGCGGTGGGATGCACGTCTTTGTAAGAATGATAAGTTTTGGCTGGTAAGATTCATTAGAAAATTGCAGTTCTACCCCATTTTCCTTACACTTCAGCACAGAACCAGCCATTATTAGTAGCAGCCTGTCACGGAGCTCCAGAAGTAACAGTGCTACTACAAAATTCTGTAGGAAATGTGGGGTTTGTGTCAATGACATATAGTCCCTTTGCTTTATAATCTTTCCTCCAATTAAAGTTCATTATTGAACATATAAACTTTATATAGTTGTCTATAACCCATTCCTCTAAAGTTTAATGAAAACTTTATTTTCACTTTATTGCTTTTACTTATATTGAAGAAAATTCTCTAAGGAGCTACAATGATAATTATTATAAATATGCAATAAAAGATACTACTAACTTTCTTATGAGTTTTCAGAGTAAAGATGAACTGAAATACTTTATTTCTAATTCTATTTCTTTTTAAAAATTAATGATCTTCTGTGGGACAGCACTCTCTTTAATGGTATAAATTTTCACAATACCACAAATTTTTGTTTCTTATTATGGAGAAGCATAATGATACCCTAAGTCTGACAGATTTCACCATGACTCAGGGTCTGGCTTCTTTTTCCCAGGAGTATTTATTTTAGAAAACCTGTAACTATAAATTTTACCTTCACTTCTGTGGAGTGTACATAAATTTTCCAGCTTCTTGCCAGTTTGTGTTTTTTCTCAAGTTCCTGTAAACAATTCAGTGAAAAGTCACCAGTGAAGATGATAGCTCATTTTGTCAATGGGATCGTAGAGCCTAATTTCTATAAGCACAACTTGAAAACACAGATTACCTAATCAATCCTCACAGCTCTTCATAAAATGAATGTTCATAAAATGGTCTCAATTTAGAATCTTTGGCTGTATGCTGTCAAAAGGGCTGTGACCCCATGCTTGCAGAAGCTCAATGTAAGAGTTGAAAGTTTTGACTGTGGTGGCCTTTAAGACCTCAAGGAGTTACCTAGACACACACTATCATCATATCCTATGTGCTGAAGGTTTATCTAGAACCATACTAGCAGGAGACTAATAATATATTGCTACACTGTAAGATGTACAAGTGAAGTTTGAAGTCTTGTTTGGATTGCCCTGTCTGTTTCAACCCTACTGGCTTAGAACCCCCTGGGTTCTCTTCTAATAGGTCATCCGATATTTATAAACATTTCCACCCCTTTTTAATGGAGGACATGTGTGTGTGTGTGTGTGTGTGTGTGTGTGTGTTGGGTGTAGGCATTCCATTAGTAGGCTCTCTCCTTCCACAGGGAGGAAGTGTTACTGTACAAACCTTTACCTACCCAGCTTTCTTCAGACCCCCCCAAAACCAATTTGATGCTTGTTTCCAAGAAAAAAAAATGCTAAACATTTTAGAACATCTCAATTTTATGGCAATTACACCATTTAAAATTTATTTGGATTTATTTCAAGATTTCAATTCTTTTTTTCTTTTCTTTTATTTGGTCTTTTTGAGACAGGGTCTCCCTTTTCTAGTGTTAGCTGGCCTGGAACTCCCTCTGTAGACCAGGCTGGCTTTGAACTCACAGAAACATTCCTGCCTTTGTCTCCCAAGTGCTAGGTTTAAAGGTGTGCACCACCACGCCAGACTCAGGATTTCAATTCTTAACTTGTTTTGTTGTATTTGTTTTCTAGACAGCAAATTGAGTGTTTTGGAAACATACTGGGAGGAAGTGTCAGCTTTTTTATCAATGCTATTGATCACAATGGGGGCAATTACACTGTGGTGGACACTCAGACACTGAGAGGGATTTTTATGTAGTAAGAGAAACTTGCAGACATGGTTGGTGGACAGTTCATAGCACAGAGAACTCTCACAGAATAATGACTTCCTTCATGGCTATACACAGCTATGGGTACAAATCCCATAGAGGGATGGTATACAAAATTCTTTTGTATATTCATTTTTCAATTCTTTTTATTTTTTTCTGGCATTTTCTAAGTTCTGACTTCTACAACATTGGTAAATTTTTTTGTCCTTATTATTCAAGGGGGAAATAATGTTACTAAATCTGTTTACTTTATCTAATTCAGTGAGGTGAAGTTTAACTGCTTGATTTCCATAGGAAATTCCCTTCATAAGTCTGATATCTAGCTAGTCTGCAGTCTGTTCCTGCATCAAGATTAAAAAAAAAAAAATCCGTGAAATGATGTCTAGCAGCAACATTACACGTGACAAGTACCTAAACCCAGAAAGTTTTAGAATGAGTTAGCACTGAGGAACCAACGTATGTTCTAAACCATGCCTTTTTTGTTACTTCTCATATGGATGTATATTGCAATACGTTAGTTAAGAACTGAACATGTAGGCATATCTAATAAGGAGAGCATACATAAGGTACACTACATTTGTTTTTCTGCCATTTCCTTCCTCTTTGACTGAGAGCAGAGTTCCCATTCAGTCATGGCACATGGCCTCTTGAGGTCAAATGTGCTTTGGTTCTCCTTGAGTAGATAATGTGAGATAATCCAGTGTCCAGCCCTGGATATACATGTGATTAACTACACATCTTCTCATGAATCCGGCTTCACCGTTCTGTGTTGCTTACTCACAAAAAGTAGTGAAATAGAGGACTGGCTGGGACTGAGAGAAGTTCCAGGTTTGACTATTTGTCACTTATTACTGTCTAAGATTTAGCCATAAAATGAACCCAGAAATAGTCCCACCAATGTCATTGTGGAAACTGAAACTGTTCATGTGTGGTCTCTAACGTGACCAGAGTAATCTGTATTTCTCTTTAACATGTTCCCTTGATATTAATTATAACCTAATGCCATCTAATTAATATAATAGGATCAATTGATCAATTGCTGCTGAAGAGTTTTACTCTTTTAATCATGGGTTACAGTTATCATGATTCAGACATTTTACTATATCTCTGAATGCAAACAATGAAAACAGATCACCCAGAGATAACCTGGAGATCTTGCATATGGGAAAACTTCAGAATAATACAGCTTTAACATTGAGTCAGTATTTTGTTTAAGACTTAGATGTTGGTACAACTTGATTTCATGAAATGTGTGAACCAGAAATGAACACAGTTTTTTTAATTTTTTTATTTTTATTGATGCTTTGTGTATTTCATATATCATTTTCCAATTCAGTTCAGGCATATTTCCCTTTCCCTTCCCCCCCACCCTACCCCACCCCATCCCAGATCATGCATTCTGCCATAACTGTCCTGCATCTTTCTCTCAGTTTTTTTTTTTTTTTTCATTTTTAGCTATAAGTGATAATCCATGAGTACAAGCATCCTTCATGCAAAACCTATCTGCAGGCTGTTGTGCCCAAACACCTACAGCCCCACCATCCAGTGGGGGGTGACAGGTTGTTTGTTCAATCAAGTTGATCAAATGAGTGTCCAGACTACATTGCTGTAGTTTCACCATTCACCCCAATCGCAGCCCTTACATTCTACCACGCCCCCTCTTCCGCAGGTTGTTCCCTAGGCTTAGAAAAGGGGCACAGGTGGATGAGAGGTAAAACAGTCCACTCTCTCTGGAGCTGTTGACTTGGACTCTGGTCAATTCTGGCTGTTTCCTTTCATGGGCTGACAGTTTGTCCAGGAATAACCTTTCGATCCTACTAATGAAGAACAAGCAATTAGATATATAGGTATTTAAGCAGCACTAATAGTTATGGTAGGTTACTTTAGCATAGACACATGTTTGGATATGTTAATCCATGAATTACAATTTTCCCCCCTGTTAAATATGACAGGGTCTTACTGTGGCTTATAACATCTCCTAACCTGTAGAGGATGTAAGCTTGTGGCATCAGCCATGGGTTATTCCTCCAAGGAGAGAGCCAATAGCCAATTAGATTTGGGATATACAGGCATATGGCTGCCTCTGCTGCACAGTATTTCCAGGCAGGTGAGGTGTAGCTGGTGCTGATGGTGGAGTCTTGCTTGACTCAAGGAGACCCATATTTGCTTTATTGGTTTAGTGGCCTTTGGTAACACTCTCTGGTATTCCAGAGGCCATCTGTACACTTGCATGTGTGGTCTCAATACATCTTTCCCATGTTAACGTCAGGTCTTTGGCAGCAGGGCCTTATCGCTTCTCTTCTTGCAGGTATCCCAGTTTAGAGGCAAGGAGCCTTTACCTTTTGTGGGGGCTTGGATCCCCTGGCCAACATCTCCTTGCTAGAATATTCCATTGTTGATGTCAGAGCTCTTGTATTAATATATTTTGCTTAAGTGCATAGCTTAAGGACTTTAGTATTATATTTGGTTCTGAATAGAGATTAATCCTTTTCACAGTTCCTATGTCTATTAGTCAATTAAAGAAGGCAGTTTTACCGGTTTTATAAGAGATTACCTCTATAATAATTGTCTCCAATTTACAGTTGGAGAACGACCTCATCATCATCATATTTCTCCTTTTAATATGAGAGACTTTCTTGCCTCCCCCCCATAGAACAAGGAGAAATATGAACACAGTTTTTATATGAATTAAGTTTTTTTTGTTTTTTTTTTAATTTAATTTTATTTTTTTAACAAATCTAGACCCATGTTCCCGCCCATTCCCCCACCCTGCCAGAGCTCATGCATTCTGCTAAACATGCTTTTCATCTCTTTCTTAGTCTTTCTCAATATTATCCACGAGGAAGTTGACTGTTTTGAGCAGAAATTCACTGATTCAGTTAGTTATTTGACGCAGTCCTTTCTGTTGTTGTTGTTGTTTCCAATATGCATCACACCCAACTGCTTTGTACAAAAGCTCAGGGGGCCCTACACAAGAAATATTTACAACTAGGTAATTGGCACTAGCATCCACAGATGAGGGATACCATTCGTCGTTTGTTTTTCTGGGACTGTGTTCCTTCACTCAGCATGATCTCCTCTAGCTCCAGCCATTTTCCTACAAAGCTCATGATGTTGTCTTTCTTTACTGCTGCATAGAACTCCATTGTGTAGATGTACCACATTTTCTCTAACCACTCATCAGTTGAGGGGCATTTGGGTTGGTTCCAGCTCCTTGCTATTGTGAAGAGAGCTGAAATAAACATGGCCGTGCAAGTATCTCTGCGGTGGGGTGAGTCTTGAGGGTACAAGCCCAGGAGTGGTATGGCTGAGTCAGGTGGCAAGTTCATTCCAAGTCTTCCAAGGGTTCTCCACACTGCTTTCCATAGTCGCTGTACGAGTTTACATTCCCACCAGCATTGGATGAGTGTTCCACTTTTTGAGATCTCCTGAGGCCAGCTGAAGAGCCCCCCGCCCCCCAACTGGGATTATGAAGGCATCTGAAGGAGGCAAGCAAAGCAAGCCTTCAACACAGTGAAGAGGCATTTAGGACTCACATTGGAATACAGGCAAGGAGAAGCCCATATGCCAGGATCACGAAGAAGAGACAACACTGGAAAGGGGCAGGATAATCCCACGCCAAGCTCTACCAACTCTATGGAAGACTCCTGCAGTGGGATCCCAGGACACAGATATCAGAAACACTATTGGAAACATTTTAAAGAACTATAAGATTATAAAGAACAAATCAAAGAACTAAGAAAAGAGAATGAAGAACTCAAGAAGGACCTAGAGAGAGAGAATGACAAGCTCTGGAAGGAAGCAGAAACACTGAAAAGATCCCATGCTGAAAAAGATAAGGAAACCAACAAGCGAAGCAAAGAGCTACAAGAAGAGATTGAGCAGCTCCAAAAAGAAGTAGAAATACTAAAGAAATCAGAAGAGGAAATGAAAAAGGAAAGCAAACAGTCATCCAATCAAGAGGAAAGGAGTGGAAAAATCCTCAGAAGCAAAATACAGGAAGCAGAACAAAGAATATCAGACCTGGAAGATAACACATAACAACTAAAAACCTCAAGGAAAGACTATGAAAAATTTAAAAATACACAAAAGTGGAACAACCAGGAACTGTGGGACACTATGAAAAGATCAAAACTCCACATCATAGGACTAGAGGAAGGAGAAGAATCCCAAGAGAATGGTATTGATCAGATCTTCAACAGAATAATAGATGAAAACTTCCCCAAACTAAAAAAGGACAAACCGATACAAATACAAGAAGCACATGAATTAAGTTTTTGAAGATATATATGCTGGAATGTATTTCTTTCTGTTAACCAGATGGGTAATTATCACTTAATATTTTCAGCATTCAATGTTTCCACTCACAAAATAGAAATTATTTACTTATATCATACTATTATTTTTAGATTGAAATTATCAGATATAAGGTGTCCTGAAACTAGGCTTAGTCATGGCTAGATTCAAGAATAAAATACCCTCCCTCTCCTCCTCTTCTTCTCTTCCTCCTCTTCTTCGATCTGTTCTCTCTTTCCTCCTCCTCATCTTCTTACTCCTTCTCTCCTTGTCCTCCTCCTCCTCCCCTTATCGTTGTCTTCCTCCTCCTCCTCCTCATTTCCCCTCTTCCTCTTCCTCCTTGCTCTTTCCTTTTATTCTTTCCTTCTTCCTTCCATCTATCATTTCTCTCTTCTTCCTCCTCCTCCTTTCCCTCTCCTTGTCTTCCTCTCTCTTGCTCCCCTTCTCCTTCTCCCCTTTCTCCTCCTCTCTTCCCCTTCTCCTCATTCTCTGTCCTTTTCTGTCCCTTTCTCTTTCATCCCTCTCTTCTTTGGCACACCATCTCTTCTCTCTCTCTCTCTCTCTCTCTCTCTCTCTCTCTCTCTCTCTCTCTCCTCTCCTCTCCTCTCTCATTCCCTCTGTGAAATATGAAAAAAGATCACCTCTGTTTCTTTTCCAGACTCACTCCAAGATAGTCTAATACCTCCTATTCAGGATGGTGAATGAGACACTTCCTTGTTGAATGGAGGGGATGCAGATTCAGTTAGCTAGCACCCAGCCAGGGCATAGGTAAGGAATTTGATGCTCATGAGCCTGTTTGCAGCACAGAAAAAATTGTGCTGCGTTCCATGCATAGTTTGAGAGATGGAGGAACGATACATCAGATACTGCCAATGGGAAATCATGGGGAATGATAGCTTTGTTATTCATGGAACATGTGCAGACAGCCAGGTCCAAGCTGTATTGCCATAGGGCAGAGCCTAATATTCTTCCTAGTGTGATTTTTGTCATATAATATGTATTTATTTATTTGTGTATTTAATATTTACTTATTTGGTAACATGTAAAAATGTTTTCAACATTAATGAGTTAAACATTAATTAATTAAACATTAATGAGTTAAAAAAATGTTTTCAACATTAATGAGTTAATTGTGAAAAAATAAATTTTCACAAATTATCAAGGCATTGAATTTCTAGTCCTTAAGAATGTTGATGACAAATGTGCAATGTGTATAAAATATTTTTTTCACTTCTACCCTCCACCACACAGTGAGCAGTGCTTTTGCAAATTACATGAAATCCAGAATAAACAAATATGTGAAGAAACATCAGCTCTCAACTCAGAAGATAAAGAATGTGTCCAAAGAAGATCTAACCCAGTAAGTAGCTTTTAATTATCTTTCTGAAACATTACTATTCACCTCACCTGAAAGTGTATTCTAAAAATCAGTAGCCTTCCTGTATACCAATAACATGCAATTAGAGAAAGAGTTTATGGAAATATTCCCATTCACAGCAACCTCGAAAGAAATCCAGGAATAAATCTAACATTCTTTCTACAATACTGGAAAGCTTACAAGTAGCCAGGCAGCTTGTCCAGGTAAGCAGGTCCTCCCTCCCAGTGATTCCTGCTTCTGTATGGAGCCCATTGTTTCTACATTCTTGAGACACTTGTTTCTTTCCTTATCCTTACTTTTAAAACTTTTATTGATGTTTTGCGTATTTCATACATCATTTCTCAGTTCAATATAAACACATTTCCCTTTCCATGACCCCCACCCCACCCCAGTTCCTGAATTCTGCCATATATGTCTTGCATCTTTCTCTCAGTTTTTTTTCACATTTCCCCTTTAATTTTATATTACTTCAAAATATGCATACATATCCTGTACCCATATACCAATATTGCAAAATCTGAATATAAGTGGTACATTAATTGTCAAGCCCATTAAGGGAATCACCTTTTAACCATACTGCTGCTTTCATATAAAAAAGAAATATAAGCCAGGCGAGGTGGCACATGGCTTTAATCCTAGCACTTGGGAGGCAGAAGCAGGCAGATCCTCGTGAGTTCAAGGTCAGCCTGGTCTACAGACTGTGTTTCAGGACAACTAGGGCTACAGGGAGACCCCATCTTGAAAAGACAAAAAAAAAAAGAGAGAAAAATATAACATAGACGATACTCAGTTTGCTTTGCAACTAGTGATTTAGTGCTAGCATCCACAAATGAGGGACACCATACATTGGCATGCATATGTACATATTTTGGGGTGATACATATTGGAAGGAATAACAACAACAACAACAACAACAACAACAACAACAGAAGGATCGAAAGGTTATTCCTGGACAAACTGTCAGCCCATGAAAGGAAACAGCCAGAATTGACCAGAGTCCAAGACAACAGCTCCAGAGAGAGTGGACTGTTTTGCCTCTCATCCACCTGTGCCTCTTTCCTAAGCCTAGGGAACAATCTGCGGAAGAGGGGGCATGGTAGAATGTAAGAGCTGCGATTGGGGTGAATGGTGAAACTACAGCAATGTAGTCTGGACACTCATTTGATCAACTTGATTGAACATACAACCCTTCACCCCCCGCTGGATGGTGGGGCTGTGGGGGTTTGGGCACAACAGCCTGCAAATTGGTTTCATATGAAGGATGCTTATACTCATGGATCATCACTTATAGCTAAAAAATGAAAAAAAAAACTGAGAGAAAGATGCAGGACAGTTATGGCAAAATGCATGATCTGGGATGGGTGGGGGTAGGGGGGAAGAGAAAGGGAAATATGTCTGATCTGAATTGGAAAATGATGTATGAAATGCACAAATCACCAATAAAAAAAAAAGACTGCGTCAAAGAACTGACTGAAATGGTGAACTTCTGCTCAAAACAGTAAACTTCTGCATCGAGAATTTTGAGAGGGACTGAGAAAAAGATGAAAAACATGTTTGGAAGAATGCATGAGCTCTGGTGGGGTGGGGGACAGGGAGGGGGCAAGGGTCTAGATTTTATTTGTAATTTTGTATGAAATGCACAGAGCTTCAGTAAAAGCTTGGCTTTTCAAAAAAAAGATTAAATTACTAAATATTTTAGAGTATTCAGGAATTTGTTCCTTTCTTCCAAGTTATCTTTACTGACTATATAGTTATTCCTAGTAATTAAAAAATTTCACATTTCTGAAATATATTGGAAAGCAAAAATATTAAATGTGTAATTACATACTAAAATAATTACTTTCTTCTGCTTTATTTTAATGTAAATGATACATTATACTAATGTTAAGTTATAATAACTCCAATCAATACTAAAATTTTATTTTGGGCAAATGGTTATATTTCAGAGAATTTTTTTTGGCAGACTTGGTTAACATAACAACACATTTTTAGGTGAAATAAATACTTCAAAGACTACAGATACTTAATTGCTAAAATTGTTTATTTCTGGATTCCAAAATTTCTTGCTTTATACAATCAGTATGGTCACAGCATCCCTAGGGTAAAAGTTGTGATAACATTACTTATTTATGTTAAAGGGCAATGAAAGCTTCAAAGGAGGCATCAGTCAGGACAAATTATATAGTTTTGTGGCCACAACCTTCCCTAATGTCTTCTTGCTTTCAACAACAAGCAATTCTCATTTTTCCTTTCCTTAATCTCATTTTCTCTAAGTATCAATCAAACATTTATTCTATTCTTTGCCTTATTCCCTTATCTATAAAGATAAAGAACCAAAAATCTTATGGGACCTTCCTACAGCTAAGCTCTAAAAGTAAAATCATAAAAAAATTTCTTTACATATTGTGTACTGAGTACTATAGGCAAACAATTACTCATTCCTTGAAATGTTTGGAAAAGCTACTCTATACCAGGCATTATTCAGGAATGAAGAAGATAAAGAGGAGAGAAAACAATGGAAATGCTTTCTTTTTATATTTTTTATCTATTATTATTTTATGTGGTTTTGTGTATTGCCTGCATGTATATAAGTGCACCTATATCATGAAATGGCTGCAGAGGTCAGAAGATGGTGTCAGATCACCTGAAACTAGAGACATTTGTTAGCTACCTTGTGAGTGTTGGGAATTGAATCTGGGCTCTCTTCAAGAGCAGCCAGTGCTCTTAACCACTGAGCAATCTCACCAGGTATGGGAAATTCTTTCTTTCAAATGGTTATTCTTTATTTGGGAGAGATTCATAATTAATAAAGAAACAAGTATACTTTTAATTTCTTAAACCTGATCTTTGCTTGATTGCCAAGGAAAAGCACATTGAAAGGTCATGATTTTTAAAAATATTTTATTTATTTATTTATTTATTTATTTATTTGAATGTACTGTCTGCATGTAGGTCTGTGTACCCATGTCGTGCAATGTCGCAGAGGTCAGAAGAGGGTGTCGGATTCCCCTGGAAGTGGAGGTCTCCTGGAATTGGAGTTACAGACGGTTCTCAGCCGCCATGTGGGTGCTGGGAATCGAACCCGGGTCCTCTGTAAGAGCAGTCGGTGCTCTTAACCGCTAGGCCATCTCTCCAGCCCCTGGTCATGATTTTAATCACAGACTGGAAGCAGTTAAAGGCATAAATATATTTTTATCTGGATAAAAATCTTATCAGTTAATTGCTATATTGGAATATAAAACTAACAAAGATAAGTAGAATAGACAGGTGGGCAGAAAGACCACTGACGTTCCCAGCAGTGGGCCAGGTGCACACCTACAAGCTCCACACTGAAAATGAAGTAGGAAGATGATCAGAGGTTCCAGACCAGTGTGGTCTACATAGACTTCCAGACTGTAGAGCGAGATGCTGTTATAAAAAGAAAGAAAAAGTAAGAAAATAAGAAGGGAGGAAGAGAAGGAAGAAATTTCTTTGCTTACATTAGCTGTAGAAAGAAAGAATAAGGTCTGGATCTGCAAGAAGATCAAGAGTTTGGATATCAAAGGATGAATGGAGACAGTCATTACACCTGAAAGAAGTTTAGGTTAAGGCTCTGGGTCTGGATATAAATGCTACCAAGATACTGTGAGCTGTATACCTCAAATACTAGAATTAGCAGCTAAGTACCAGAGGTGATCTTGGTAAGTTGCAGTGGGGTATTACGACAATGTACTT
The DNA here is from genome assembly GCA_009823505.1 of Rhizomys pruinosus. Classification (NCBI taxonomy): domain Eukaryota; kingdom Metazoa; phylum Chordata; class Mammalia; order Rodentia; family Spalacidae; genus Rhizomys; species Rhizomys pruinosus. The sequence goes on along the minus strand of VZQC01012420.1, from coordinate 1,140,424 downwards.
TCATGCAAGGGCTCAAGTCAAAATGTTTGGAGCAATTTAGGAAAATATTGCAATGTTTGTATAAAGCATTAGAAGCAATATAGCTAGAAAGGACCCAATAGCTGAGGGTAAATGAAGGGCATCTTAAAGTTTGATACAACAAAATCTTGCTTCCTATTGAGGACAACTCTAGCCAAAGGGAGAAAATAATTTAGGCTGTGATAAAAGAAATCTGTCCTGTATACAGCAAGTGATAAATAGCACTGTCTCCAAGGACCTGAACAGTATTTTTTTTCTCCCAAACAGGAAAGAAGTCTGTCAAAAGTATGCACTGATATAATCCCATTTATTCCAAAGAGCAACTGTTCAGCAAACCAACCTGGGTTTCTGTTCACAAAGGAAATATATTTTCTTTTACTGCTCCCTTTTCTAGTGTTCTGCTCACTCTGCAGGACTTCATTAAGCTGAAGACTGAAATTTAGCTAGATTTGCTTCCTTATTCCTAATAGAAAACTCCACAGAATTTAATATGTAAGCCAGGAACAATGATTCAAGTGATTCATGTTGCATTTATTATTTTTATGCTCTTGTTCTACTTTAAATGTATAGAGTATGTATTTTAGATCCTATTTTCCGCACATTCTAATGCCCAATGTAACAGATTAAAAATAGATTTAGATTTATAGTAATTGTGTTTGTGCCATCTCACTCCCACTTTTCATAGCATAAACCTAAGTCACTTACTAGGTCACAATAAACTACAGTTTGTTTCAAGTTTATGTGTGCCTAAAATTTTTTTATTCACTTATTACTGTTAAGCTTTTAAAATGAATATTTGGCCTAGGTTCCCCCTGCCCCCATGTATATTTATTCAGTAAAACTCTAAAAATGCTCTTATCAGTGATGAGGCAACAGTTGTTGGGACATCATCTCATCATCATTACTGTAAAGTGCCTAATGCTTTCAGATTCTGAAGCTAAAGTCAGCACAATCAGGCCTCTGAATTATTATTTGGCATTCAAAGTAAGATTATGTATTGAGGCTAATGATAATTACTTATATTAAACTAAATTTTAGAGTTATGTATGGAATTTTTCAGCCTCTTTGTTGTTGGGGGTCACTGTGATTTTTTACCTAGCACTCAGGGTTGTAGTTGAACAGAGTGGCAGTTTCTATTTGTTTTTAATTTGGGTAAGTTCATCAGTAACCTCCTCATCCCCTGAGAGCCAAACAAGACATGTTGGTCTCTTTAGGGATAAATTTGACAATATCGTCAGTGAATATATATCTGATTGGATTAATATTGTGTTAGACAAATTATCCCTGAAATTGTACGGTGACTTTGTAATAATGATGTAGCTTTGTTTTTAAAGGTACTCTTTGCTTAAAGTGAGGAAAAGAGAATTTCAGGAGAAAGGAGAAGGAGCCCTAAGCAACCCATATCAAATTGTCTTCACTCTGAGGCTCTTAAGCAGTATAAATTAAACAATAAACATTGAATTCAGTTTCATTTGTGTAATCCATATGTTGCAACAGAAAGCATCCAATGGGGCTCTGTTTCTCAATCATCAATGAAGGCAGAGCAGACACATTTTCAAGTGTCCAAATGATTGGCCCCATTCACGTCACACCTTTTCTAAGAATTTCCTTTGCAAGTGACTATCATATACAAACTTTTCATTTTACCTCTGGTTGATAATGAAAAGAGAAGAAACCAGCTCATATTGCTACATTTTCATATTAACAACACTTGTTTTATACCAGAGATTCTAGAGAGGACAGACCATATATAGTTATAGCCTATAGCTCCCTCCACATTGAAGGGTAGGAGAGTAATAAAAACCTATAGTTTCATTGTTTTATGATCATTGACTAAAGACCATTAAAGGAAGTTTTTATTGTGATATGATAAAATATGTATATTTAGTCAACTACTGTGTAACTTGATTTATGCTTGATAATCTTTATAATTTAACAAAAAATTTGTAGTTATTTTATCTCTCAAGGAGATTATAATCTAATCAGAAAGTTAAATACTTATGAAACTGGTGAGAATTCAAGATCACATCTAATTAGCTCCTGTAGCATGGCCAGTGGAGGATGGAGGAATCAGTTCTACCCTCCCTGATTTTCATTGTATTAAGGATAGGGAATGGTTTCTTATGAGAATTTTATATAGTAAAATAAGATAGTCAATATCTTAACCATTGAGAGCCCTAATCACCCTTAACTAAGCCTCTGGACTCTAAAATATTTTGGCAGTTAACCGTAGAATCACGTTTAGCAGGGTCCTTCATTAATTTATTTCTCTCTGTGTGTTTTATGGACTATGGGTCTAATCTCGTACATATTAATGGATAGGAAACACATACTTTGTGTGATTTATATTGTAAGCAATGGTCTCCATTATTTCATAACTTTACAGTGTAATAGCTGAAATAGTTGAAAGTACAGACTATCTTGTTGAAGATAGAATAGATTTTAAAACTTCATCATTAATGACTTTATGGAAACTTATAACTACCCAATAGAATGTCTCAGCTAAATTTATAACAAAAAGTTTATTCCTTTTATACTATAAAAGAAGCAAATACTTTGGCCTTCTAATGTAGGGGGAAATCTTCACAAAAAGCTGCTCCTAAAATATCAGCAAATGGTGAAAGTTCAACTGGTTGTATCTCAGAAGATTCTATACAGGAAAACTTCACAAGTAATGAAAAGAACCAGGCCTAAGTCTCTATGGAAGGGTACATTATGAGCTGTGACCTTCCCGTTTCCAATTTTTATCATCACTTTCATTTAGCAATGTCAAGCAAAGCAACCCAGTTCCTAGAAACATCAGAAAAGGTAATAGAAGGGAAAAACTGGAGTATAGCCCCAAATATCTCCTCAACCTGAATGATGTGACATTGTTCAATTTTAAAAGCTGTATTTAGAAGAATGAGCCAATATGGACATTTTGCAAAAAGCAGTTTTGTAAATGGAGAATTTGAAACATCACTCAAGTGACTAAAAAGTTTTGAACTCCTAATGCCATAAAATATATAAGTTCAAGGACAGTATAGTTCTGGTTTGAAGATGTGTAAAAAAATTACATATGTTTGCCTGATTATATTCTCTGTTTATTGCTGTTAAGTCTACATTTAAGAATCAAATGGTACTCTTAGAGAGTCATGGTGCATGTTAATTTGATAGTTTCTCCTTATTTTCATGCCAACCATTCTCATATTTGCATATGGAAAGAAGCAGAAGTCAACATAAGAGATGATAGGAATTTTTATTATTCACCTGTCATAAACTATTGCTCTTTTTAGAACAAAATGTACTTATAAAGGAAAATTGATATTCTTTGGAAAGATGATATTTACTGCAATATTTCACTTACATTGCAAAGAACAGTGAATAATGGACAATCGCAAAGAACTATTCCAGGGAATTTAAATGATTAGTTTACCTGTTGTGCTATTATTTAATTCATTCTCCACTGATTTATATTAGTCATTTCTCCAACACTGCACATATGAATAAATAAGATGGGCTTATCACAGAGTATTGAAGCATCATGTTACATTGAAATATGTTGGGGTGACTGTGTAGACAGGGATCCCAGACACATTTCCGTCACACTAATAACACATAAGAAGACCCTTCCTTTTCTGTATAGAAACTGTTTCCTGTCAATATTCACATGCCAGACTGACTCAGAATCTGTTAATGTTGATCAGGCTCTTCCAAGTAGAGATAAATTTCTGTTAAGACAGATATTATTATTAAGATAGAATTCCTATTTGAAGTTAAATGAATTTTTTCCAAATAGATCATGTTTCATCTACCTTCATAATTGATCATTTGCTGCTTGTGACGTTGATCACTGAAATTGCATTTGTGCTTGGAGGAAGAGTGGAAGTGCTTGTCACAGTTATTATGAAACTGCAGATAAGCAGTGTTGCGGTTACACCTACATTTCACTGACTGCTAGGGATATGAGAAAATGAACAGTGATTTTATTGTTGGGGAAATCTCTCCTCATAAAATGGACATTTACCTCAAGTGTTTATGCTGTCTATAAATTCTATAATCATTAAGTATCTTCTTTGTATTTGTCTACTTGTTAAATTAAATAAATAATACATGAAAATGATGGTGGTGGAGGGAGGGAGATGTAAGGAAGATCCCCACGCAGTGATTGTGCATAATTGTGTAAGTAAAGATGGATTTTTATTTCCTTATGAGCGCTGTAGCTTAATATGCCACTAGCTCTCCCAAACTGTGAAATTTAGCATTTTTAGTGTTTATATTGTTTGCCATATTTCCACTTTGTGGCATTGTCACCACATAGTACAAACATGCAAAATAGCATTTTCAATTCTTATCTGACCCATTGTGGAGCACAAGAGTGTGTTTAACAAATTGTTATTTATTAGGACAAGTATGGTTAATAGCACCTGGACCACCATTAATGCAAATAGAATGAGTACAAATAGAATGAGTAATTTACATTCACTTCATACCCTCTTTGCTTTTTGTTGCTGTGATAAAACACTGACCAATATAACTTGGGGATGAAAGGGTTTATTTCATCTTACTCGCTAGAGTCCGTCATCAAGGGAAGCCAAGGCGGGAACTCAAACAGGAACCTTGATGTAAAAACAGAAGCAGAGACCATGGAGGAATTCTGCTTACTAGGTTGTCCCCCTGGTTTGCTCATCTAGTTTTCTTAGAGAGCCCAGACCCAGTTTCCCAGAGATGGCACCACTCGCACTTGGCTGAGACTACCCACATCAATTTCCAATCAAGAAAATGCCCCACAGACATGTCCCCAGGGTAATCTGATGGAGGAAATTTCTCAATTGAGGATTCCTCTTCCCTGGTGTATGGTGTCGATAACCAAGATGAATTATCACACTGCTTCTTAAAAAAAACATGAATGCTTCCCAATGTTGCAATCTTCTGACGTATTACATTGAGGTGCCTTAGCTCGGAAGTCTCTACAGTCACTGACTAGACATGGCAAGGATCAGAAGTGAGTCATGAAGGGACACAGAACAAGAAATTATAACAGGAAGTTCCTTTGGATCAGGTTGACAAATTTTTGTAAAAAGTTCATTGTGAGGGCTGGAAAGATGGCTCAGTGGTTAAAATCACTGGCTACTTTAGCAGATGACCTGGGTTCAGATAGTTCTCAGTACCCACAAGGTAGCTAACAACCATCCCTTCAGGGGCCAGAGACAAAACACCCCTTCTGACCTCCATGGACTCTGCACACATATGGTGAACTTACATACATGTAGAGAAAATATGTATACACACGAAATACAAATAATACAAAATTCTTTGTGTTTTATTTCATAGTAGAGTGAATGTAGATAATGATAACATACTATGTATATCAAGGAATTTTGAATATGTTTATTCCCAAGAAATTGATGTTTCATGAGACAGGTATTCTTACCCTGACATTACCACTAAAAATCTACATATAACAAACCATTCCTTAAAGTTTTACAATATTATTAATATGCAGAATTCTAATGTGTTGATTAAAAACAAATAAAATGAATAAAATATCCATTGTGTACTAATCCATAGTCTAGTGGCTATCCATAGTGATAATACATTGCATATTTCAAGACAGCTATAGGAAAAGAATCTGCATGCTTCATAGTGACAAATGTTTGAGAAGAGGGTTTTTTACAGTGGCCTAGGACTGTCCTCCAGCAGAACATGGACAGATGCCTTTCCCAAGGTTGTTTGTTCCTGGTAGCCTAAGATCATCTCAGTCAAGACTGTTGACTGTTATGCCTTAGCAAGAAAGGAGGGCCAGGGAGACTCGCCACAATTCCCAACCAGCCAGTCAGTCCTAGTTGCATGAGGGGAGCTGGGACGAAGACTTTCCAGTGTGGCCTTCTGTGGGGAGCACCTACACTTGTGTAAGTAAATACCCATTGCTCTGTAAGTAAGCCAAATAAACTCACTGGTTTTCCACACTGTAGTTGGGAGAAATCAAGCCTCCATTTTTCACTGGGAACAAGGTGTGTGGGGGTTGGGGGGCAATGTTGTTTACACCTCCCAGAAGGAATTTGAGCTACACCTCAGCAAATTGGTATTTTAATTTTGCCAAGATGCATGAAAAGAAAATGAAAATAATGTTGGATTTGTTCTTTCACAGATGCCAGACTAACTCTACTTATCCTGGGAACAATGAGCACAGGTGTATAATGTTTAAGTAGAACATTTTATTAGAAGTGTCAAGTTACTTGGCAGTATGACTAGAGTGATGAAAATGTATGGAGAGATACAATTCTGGAAAGTCTAATAAAATAACGGAGTTACATCCACATTATGATTAGCTTCTGAACATTTACTTCTTAACCCTCCCCATTGATTGCTATCCTGGGAGGCAATTGCTGAGAGCCAAGGCAACAGTACAGTCAAGGACTTTCAGCCTCTTCTCATTCGTGGTTTTAGGAGGTTCTTAGCATAGTGATTCCTGGATGGGACACACATTTTATCTCAATTAAAAAATGAACTGGAAGAAGATATTTGCTTAGGAGTTTGGGGGGGAGGTGTTCCTTTTCATTATTAGTTATAAAAGATAGTATTCTACTATCTTTTCTTATAACTAATACTCTGGACATGATTTTATCATGAACAAGACCTGCTGATTTTACTGCTGTCTCTTCCTGACTTCGGGGGTAAAGCTGTCTAGGAAGGATAAACCAGCAGTCTCTGGCCCTGGGGCTGCCCCAACTTGCACTGCCTGGCTTCCTTTCTACTTAAGCATACTCTTTTTGTTATTATTACTTGAGTTGGAAACAGTTAGCCAATACAGAGCTTAGATATAAAAAATTCTGCCTGTATTCTCTGAATACTGAAAGGCTAATGAAACAAATGATTATATTATTTACAAAAGCTCTGATTTACAAAAAAAAAAGAAAAAAAAAACACCTTAATCTAGGATGTGGATATTTTAGAGTAGTATAATTTATTTGAAACTCTCATCAAAACCACTCCTTACTTCTACTTCATACACTAGAATAGTGTTTTTCAAACTGCAACATGTAAATCAGTTGGGGTAGGATTTGGGATTATGCATATTCACCAAGTTCCAGGTGATGCTGATGAAGTTTTGGACCATGGATAATACTGAGCACCAAGGACCAAGCAGAAAACATAAGTCCTTCTTATGCTAATCACAAGATAAATTTGAGTAATTATTCAACTATCCTATATTCCATATTAAATGTCATAGTCAAAATGGGCAGCTAGAATGTCTTCATAGAACTTAATTCAAAGTAAACTTAAATATTGTATCCTTGTTACCACCTCACACATAAAAAATTCATCTCACATTTTTTTTTCATTGCACTATGGGAAAGATAGAGTGCTGGAGGGGAAACTTCTTGATTGAATTTTCTTTCCCCACTTAGTTCAATTTTGTAGAAATAAATTGACTGACTGTGCAAAAATGGGAAAAATCACTGACTTATAAACTGGATAAATAAACAATCCCAAGATGCTTATGCAGATTTACACGAAGAAGCGATGTGATGTGCACAATGTAGCTACTCAAACAGCTTTGCTTATTCGTCTTGGGTGTTTTGAACTGGGTCCTCACCAAATGCTTTCATTGCCCTAATTAGCTGTCAGCATACTCTAGATTTGCCTCAGTTATTTCTAGTTTTCTTTTTTCCCTCTTTTGAAAAATGCAGTACTTTTGACTTTTGTGCTAAGTCATGGTACCTATTAAAATGCAATAATTTTATAAAGATGCAAATTTTCTATGTTCTGAATGAATGTCCATTTTCTCTGTACTTACAAGAAGTGCATATAATGATTCCCATGTAATTGTATTAAAACTTATTTTTGTAAATGTAAGAGAAGGATCTTTAGTCATCTTTTTTTTTTTTTACAAATGCGTAACAGATAAGAACATTAGAAATTTTAATTCTTGACACTTCTCTACATATTTCCCTACCAGCCTGGGGTAGCTAGTAATAGCACCTCAAAATAATATGTCTAATTCACCTTTCTTCCTGAAGATCCTTTTAGCAAGAGAATAGCTCAACTCTAGACTAACTTTAAAACTCTGATTTCTTCCTACTTTTGGTTTCTCTTTGTTCAAGTATCTTGGTATTCTGTGCATCCAGCCAATAGAGGCAGAGGAGAGAATGTAAAATTGCTTAAGGCCATGTCCCAAAGATACCTATCATGTTCACTAAAATGTCACTGGTGGGACAGATATGAGTCATGTGGGAGCTGAGGAATGGAGTCCACCTTTGAGCTGCTTTTTCATAGCAACAACTCAGTAATATGAAACAGGAAGCACAACTTTAGGCAGACAGCCACCTCTGCTCTGATATTATTTGTACATTATCTGTTACTCAGCACAGAAGAGTCAAAAGAAAGGTGAAATTGGTATTCCATTTAGGGCCAAACATTCTGCAGTCTTTTATTCTCTATATGTTGAGCATCTGTGGTCTTCTTGTTAATCACCATCTGTTGCCAGAAGAACCTTATTTTCTTTGGTGAGAACTGAGAGATGCACTAACCTATAGACTTAGCAGCAATCATTAAGATTCAGTTAATACTATGTCTATTTAGCAAAATGATAGTAGTAGGCTTTCCCTTATAATCTGTGACCTGTATAGCTATAAGATTTTGGCCTTGATTGATAACAGTGTCAGGAATGGACTTCCTATTGTAAATCTGGCCTTAAGTCACATTAGATTTGTCCAAATCCAAGCCAAACAGGGGTCCGGAAAGTAATCAAGCAGTGTACAGGAAACCCTGGTCCTAACTTAAAATCTATTGGCAATTCATAGATGCTATGAGGAGGGTCAGTTTTCTCTAATTGTGTGCTGCCTTTCCCAGGAGATTGACCAGACTCAAGGGATAGACACACACCCAAGAACACTTAGGAAGCACAGAGGCCTTTAAATTATTTTAAAGGTGGGCATGGTGATGCATACCTTTAATCCCAGCACTCAGGAGGCAGAGACAGGCATATCTCTATGAGATCAAGGTCAGCCTGTTCCACACAGTGTGGTCCAAGGCAGCTGGAGCTTCAAGGAGACTCTGTCTCAGAAAAAAAAAAAAAAAACAAAAACAAAAAGACAGCAGCAAAAGCCAAATAACAACAGGAACCATAAGAGATGGGGGGTCATAAAGTGGGGATAGGAAAGGGGGAGGTCTCATATGATCAAAATAAATTACATGAATTCAACACACACACACACATTAGTATATATTATTTATATATAATAATATATATATATTATTAGGGGCTGGAGAGATGGATCAGCAGTTAAGAGTACTGACTGCCTTTGCAGAGGACCTGGGTTGGATTCCTAGCATCCATATGGCTGCTAAGAACCATCTTTAACTCTAGTTCCAGGATTCCAATGTCTTCTTCTGACTTCCATGGTTACTTCCTAGCATGGGTGCACTTATACACATGCAGGCAATACACTCATACATATAAAATTAAAATAATAAATAAAATATCATTAGAAATAAATACATTAAAACTAAAAGAAAGAGGAGGACCCAAAGCCATCCACTGATCAATATTAAACAGATGTTGCACAATGAAGACAGTCAAAAGAAGAGGTAATATGGTATGATTTGGTGCTGACCTTAAGTTACAGGATGGATTATGACACTGACTGCTCTAGATAATTAAGAAATCATAGCACACCGTGAGTGGGAATTTTAATCTTTTCATTTAGGGATATCCAACCATGGTATGTGAAGGGCAGCTATATTTTGTTTCTTAAAGCAGAGGAGAATGTCAGAGGTGGAGGCTGAGATATCATTCAAAATATTTTTTCTACATGGTAGTTAACTTCAGGAAATTAGTTGAAATGGCAAGGAAGATCCTGTCTAGTTAGAAGAGAAGATGAGTAAAACCCAAACTTTGATCTATTCCAAATATAAATAAAAAAGAATACAAATAAATTCCATTTACCAACATATTTGTTTCTAATTAAATAATATAAATAAAATGATTCAGAACTCGGAGATGTGTGTATTTGTATGAACTTCCAATGATTCAAGATTTTGTGAGTCATAGACATTGTGATTCTTTTTTCTGTTTCCCTGGGCAAAAGATACACAGATAATCTGGTTAACCAGTCTATCCGAGTGAATCCATAAGACTATTTCCAGAAAAAGCTAAGTAATATGGAATTGGCAGCTGAGCCAAAGCAGATTCTTCCTTGAGAATCTATGGTGAGGGCATGGACAGATGTTTTCTCTGCCTGAGGGCCAAGCTGGGATACAGGACTTAAGCCCAGGGACCAGGACTATATATCCTGTGTACTGTAAACCTTGGAACTTACACTTGAATTATGCCACTGTCTTTCCTAGATCTCCATCTTCTAGATGGAAAACTGTGAGGCTTTTAAGCTTCCATAATCACCAATGTCTCATACCAAGTCTCTCAGTCTGTCTCTCTCTTTCTGTCTCTCCCTTTCCCTCTCTCTTCCCCTTTTTCTCCCTTTTCACACATGCGCACGTGTGCACACACACACACACACGCACACACACACACACACACACACACACACGCATGCCACCCAACAACAATAGCAGCAGTAACGGCAGCAGGAATAACAATATCCTTTTAGTCCTGTATATTTGAGGCTCCTTACTATTTATAACAAATAAAAGTTTATTCTCTGTTTTTAAATATGAACATACACACACACACACACACACACACACACATATAATATATATATATATATATATATATATATATCACATTCTAATTTCAGGAATTTATAAATTCAAAGAAACCCACGTATTTCACATGGATTTGAGGATTTAAGGTTAAGAGTTCTCTCACTGTGTAAATAGAGGGCTTAAGATATAAAATAATAAGCATCAAAAAGATTGATGATTGCTTCTTTTAAGGAACAGAAAGCTTCTAAACTCTTTTCTGACTTTTCAAATGATATAATATCATTAGTTGTTAATATTCTATTCACTTTGATTTCCTCTTTTGCAGGGAAACCTTTTAATATTATAAGGAAAACTACATTTCGTACTGATGTTTTAGATCCAGACTTGCTATCTTCTACTTCTTTGAGAATGACATTGTCAACTCTATTATTGTTTTCATTTCATGCTCAGTTTATTTATAAAATCCTTCATAAAACATACTGACATTTTTCCCTTCCCTTTTCTATTAGTAACATTTGACTTCCGATTCTAGTTTCCTGCTTGTTTCTAATGGAAATTTAGAAAATGGTATTAGAATGGATTTTTCATGTACTCTCCTTTAAAACAGAAAACTTTACACTTAACAGTGACATCAGTACCCAACATAGACAAAGGCAAAATCTGCTAATGATTGAATCAAGTGGAAATGGAAAGTTAGAATGACTGAGAGGCTCATAGAGCATGTTTTTCATTGTGCTTTATGGTGTTTTCTCCATTTTCCTTTTATGGGAACAAAAGAATTAATATATTTAAATTTTCAGAGGAATATGTTCCTTTGACTGCTACTTAAAAATCTGTCATTCATTCATTGCCACAGATTATAAAACTGTAAGATATAAATTAACACAGGCTAATACAGCTTTCTTGAAACTTGCTTAATTTGTTCTGTATATGTTGCATATGATATAAATAATCAGCATCTATTTTCAAGCATCAGCTTCTTCCATTTCTTTCTGGTCTTTCGCTGTTCAGTGGGTGGTAGGGATTGTTGCTTCTGCTTGTTTTCTTTATTGTTTGTTTTATTACTGTAAAATAACACCTTAGCTTCAAGGTGGCAAGCCCATACAGATATTGAAAGAACTAGATAACTCTGTGAAGTCCTTATTCTTCTAGCCTTAAAGGCAAGATTTCATGCACTCTCCACCTACAAGAAGAAAAATAAATTCCCAATGCCATTTTCCATTGACATACACATTACTTTCCTTTGCTCATTAAATGTAGTTGAGACTGGGCACTTCGTTGGGACTTGAGAAATAACTAGACTTAGGTTACTAGGTTACACTGCAGGTAGCACAAGAAGCCTTAGTCTGTTATTATAACCTAGAGTCAAATCTTGCTCGTTCATTTAATTACTAGTGTTGAAGCACTTTTTACTTCATGTTTTCTTTCTCTCCATTTAAGCACCTTTTTCCTATACAGAAGCTCTGCAGTCTCTAAACTGACTGAATCTCCATTTGCAGGAGCAATTTTACACTCTGAGAGTAATCCTTTTTAACAGAAGAATAGGGAGCAGGCCATTTAAAAATGTAAATGTATCCCTACAGAACTGGATTGGTGACAGCTCCTCACTGGAAGAGGCCATATCCAACACAGGGAGTTAGAAAAAGGCATCCTGGACTGAGTCAATGAACTTACTGGAGAATAAACACTACATCCCCTCTTGGAGATGAAGTGTTTCCTCCTTGACTTCAAGTAACATTTGCTGCTTCTAACTATTCATGAGGAAAGCCAGACCCTGGGCTAGCAGGTATTCAGGAAATGGATAGGATCTCCAGCCCTAGTTGCATTGATAGATGCTGGGAGAAAAGCTTGTTTTTCTTACTGGTGCAATATCTGGTAGGCTAACCAGACACCAGGGGATAGACCCACACCTAAAAGCACCAGGGAAACAAAGATTATACTTGATAAGCCTAAAAAAAAAAAAGAAAAGGAAGATAATAGTAGAGGGCATGAAGTGGGGGAAGTGGATACCAAGTCAGGGAGGGAGGAGGTCTGAATATGAACAAAATACACCATGTGAAATTCTCCAATATAAATAGCAAGAAAAACAAGAACCGAATTTGAAGAAGTGTTGACAGCGAGAGAGGCAGAGAAGAGAGTAATTAAAGGCTCTGAATTTCCAGGGTATTTTCCTTAGGATTCGCTTGATGTAGTGGCCACAGGGAGACGGCCGGTGAAAGCCCCATTCCTTTCTCCTTTTGTTGCAGAAACTGGAAAAAAATCAAATCATCTGTAGAGCAGCTTTGTTCTGAAGCTAAAAGACTTCATAAGCCCTAGCAAATACACCAAAAGCAGGAATGGAATGTGCATTTTCCTGTCCATGGAGGAAGGGATCTGTTGTTTATTCTCCTGTTTACTCTCCACAGACCTGCCCAGGATAGGAGGGAGTATTACTGTAGCTTGTAGCTTCTTACAGAGTGACGTTCAGGTAAGAAGTGGAGAGGGGGACAAGACCTGGTACATAATTGTAATGAACAAGTTTCTTCGCCCTTCCCTGCCCCCACAGATTTACTTCTTTTTATATATCTTTAAATATTTTCTTGAGGCTGGAGAAATGGCCTAGTGGTTAAGACTCCGACTGCTCTTGCAGAGGACCCGGGTTTGATCCCCAGCACCCATATGGCTGCTGAGAACCGTCTTTAACTCCAGTTCCAGGGGAATCCGATGCCTTCTTCTGGCCTCCACAGCATTGTACGACATGGGTGCACAAACCTACATGCAGACAGTACATTCATACACATAAATAAATAAATAAATAAATAAATAAATAAATAAATAAATAAAAATTAAAAAAAGACACATTCTAGCAAAGAGGAGAGAAAACCACTTTCAAGGTCATTTTCCCATAATTTCAATTGAGTTATTGGAGATGGGCAGTGCTAGACGTGAGAGGTGGACTTCTATAGCCATCTTTCTGTTGATCTATTGTATTCAAACAAAGCCCTGAGATCTTTTTCCCTTTTTGATGAAAATGATATGCTCCCTATGAACAAAAGGATTTGTGAGGAGTCTTCTTCAAGGGCATGCCCAACCTGCTGATGTAGGGAAAGAGTTGACACAGGACTGAGGTAACTCCATTTTATTTGCATGCATTTATTCTCTCAATTACATATGTTATGCTGTGAAGTTTTTCTTTCTCATGTAACTGGAATCTCAGTTTCTAACTCACTGGAATGCTAAAGAAAAAAAAACTGAAAGAATGCTGTACCTAGTTTGGTATCTTTAATGATGTCTTCACAGAGTATGATTGTGTCATTAGATGAATTCCTCAGTTTCATAAATCTAGCTCAATGGTAGAGGTAGATCACCCTTCCTCTGCTTTCCTATGTGTTGTGAAATAATTTCTTATTTTGACTGTAAGTAATACAGCTATGTTTAAGAAGACATACAGATATTAAGAATGTATATGCGGTACTGGAGAGATGGGTCAGCAGATAAGAACACTGACTGCTCTTGCAAAGGACCCTGGTTTGATTCCCAGCACTTACAAGATGACTAACAACCATCCAGAACTCCAGTTCCATGGGACCCTATGCCTTCTTGCATGACTTGGGAACACTTACATTCAGGAGATACATTCATACATATAAAATAAAATAAAAAATAGTGTATGTGCTATTCAACATTAGCTCAATAAGTAAAATGCTTATAAAGAGGATGGAGACTATTAAAGCTCTAAGCCTTCATAGATACATAGTATAAGTAATGCACTAGTTAAGTATGACAGAGTTTCTATAGTATAAGTAATGCACTAGTTAAGTATGACAGAGTTTCTGCTTTCTGACCTATATTCTCACAAACATGTATTTGTTTTTAATGACCAGATGATTTGGGACATAATATACCTCTCTTTTCTTAAGAAGATGGGGGGTTAGCTTATAACTGGAAGTTAAAATTCAAAACATGCCTAAATTAAAGCAAGAATACTTAATATATATTCATAGCCTTCAATGAGATGTTTATTGATTTTTCTCTTTTTAAGTCCAAAGTCAAATGTGTCAAAATATACTTTCACCAACATATGTATCTCCCAGGCTCCAATTCACTCACATTTTGTTTGAAGATGTACAAAAATTCAAGGTTCAAGTTATTGGACACAGAGCAGTGAGCTTTAAGATGGAATTTTAGTGTTCATTTGGCTGATCACTTCATTTTACAGTTAAGAAATCTGAGGAGTTAGAATGTAAGACATCCTCAAGGTTAGAAGCCGGGCTCTGGAGCAGAACTTCTATTTCATCTCAGAACTACCACACTTCATTGGTAGTTATTGGTAATCTTCATTGTCCTCCACAAATTGGAATGCCTGATTGGTTATCAGACTGCAATATTTGAAGAAGTAAATATGCACTTAAAATAGTCAGAATGTTATTGTGTGAATGAAGCATATGAGTGGGCAAAATATGAGACAGAGGGGGAAAGTGTGTTTTGCACCCAAAGGAAAGTGCCTAATGCCCCAAGATTTGGGGACTAAACAGAAACTGTTTAAAGAATTCTTATAATCTGTTATAGGACATGTAAGAAAAATTAATACTACATTAAGATTGATTTTTATCTGTCTAGTCATATTGTATTTTCTTACAGTTAATTTTTGGAATTAAGTGGAAAATGGTTTGAGTTCAGAAAAAAAAAACTCACTAAATACTGTACAAATGGATTGATGTTTGAGACATGATTGTGATGGTGACTGAATGTTTGTAAAGCATGTAGGCCTTAAGTATTTCCTGCTTCAAATTCATTTTTATTCATACGTACAAAACGATTCACTAGCTTTTCTTTAACCTAGTGCTTTATTTCATTTATTTATTTATTTATTTATTTATTTATTTATTTATTTATTTATTTATTTTTGGTCTTTTCAGACAGGTCTCCCTGTAGCCTCAGCTGTCCTGGAACTCACTCTGTAGACCAGGCTCTCCTTGAACTCATAAAACCTGCCTGCCTCTGCCTCCTGAGTGCTAGGATTAAAGGCATGTGCCACCATGCCCAGCTTTTTATTTTTATTTCTAACATTTACTGTTTTCTCAAAGCATTTTGTTTCAGGAACTTTTAATATAAAAAATAAAATCTGATCATCTACTATATGAAAAATTTTAAGTAATCAGCAGAGAAAGCAATTATTTGTCTAGAAATAAATATTATCATTTTTGTACATGAAGAAGAAAATGTACTAAAATTCAGCCAATATCAGGAAACGGAAACTGCAATTCTCCAGCCCCACTGGAGCACAGTAGTCTGATTTAAAGCAATAGTTTTCTGCTCATGTGATGATCACAGGTCAGGTGAGGTTGGAAATTATTCAATTTCTGTGTTTTGTATCTGCTAATGATAAAACAGAGGCTCTTTTTCCCTGTGCTGATAAAATCACAGTATTACAATGTTTGCTTACTTGTTTACAGACCATAATTGATAGTTAAGCATTGGATAGAGCAAGATAATTTCACTCTTAAGATAGTTGTTGAGGATGATTTAATGGTATGGAATTACTTATATATTACTTATATTATTTATAAGAAGCTTCTTATAGAATGATGAACTTGAAGACTTCATCTCATAGTGAGTGAGTATAATATATTATGAATTCTAAAGTTTTAGACAAGAGAACTTTCCAGCAATATGTGAATTTTCAATTATAGGTCCTTACCTAAAATTAATTACTATTTAAAAGGCTCCCATGTTTTAAAGAGCACTGCCTACACAAAAATCCTAAGAAGAAGAGTTTATTCATCTTTGAGGATTTATTGCTGATCTACAGATGCAAAGGAAATAACATTAGGCTATTGCTATTCAATTTTTAGAAATACTATCCATGCTGTAAGATTTCCTGAACTTGCAGGCTAATAAAGTGCTTTAATGTATCTGAATCAGCGGAGCATGTGGGTGGATAAGTCACTGAGCTAATTAGTCAACCTTCTCCCAAGAGCTGAGTGTGACTTAGTAGAGTGTGTTTAGCATGACATGTAAATCAGCATTGTTATGCAGGGAAGCATCATTTCTTAGCCATTTCCATAACTCTGCCACCTTGACTTTCCAATAAAATTCGCTAAGTTTATGAGTCTTATAGCTTGTAAAAAGAATGTGGTGGGAAGGAAAATTGATGCCATGCATAATCATCTGATAACCATAGCACCCTAGCTTTGAGTAGGAATGCATTCCTGAGTAGCAGAAATAAAGATGCAAATGTGTGGGATTGGGGCACACGTGAACAATGGTGAGTCACTTTCATTACAGTCGACCTGACACCATTACTCTGGCGCTTTTGCCACTTTATTTGTGCTTGCTATTTTAAGACGTGAACCGAAATGAGAACAAAGGAAATTATGGGATAGATCTGCAGCATGGCCTGCATCTCAGGCAGGCATCCAGTGGGACAACAGAGAGAGCTCACCTTGCCATTCCTGGGTCCTCATCCAAAGGCCAGGAACTAACAACACAGCCTATTCAAATATCTGCTTTCACATTCAAACACATATATCATCTTAGCCTTTAACTTTTTGTCATATGCATTATAATGTATTTCACAAATATTTCTATTTTGGACACTAAATCTACCATATAGGCCAGAAAAAGTCCATTTTGATTATTTAATTTACAGATCAAAAATGAGATATTATACAAAGAAATACAATCAATTGATAAAGATGAGATATTGGAAAGTGTCAGGAGCTAATATACCTAATAATGCCATAGCTACATGGGAGTTGACAGTGTAAAAGCTATTGAAAGATTACAATTAAAAAGAGTGAAAATAACGGTTCCTCATATTTAATGCTTTCTTTCTCTGTCAGCCTTTATATTTTACAAAAAAGCAACTTCTTGCATCCCCAAATTAGTACCTTGGCTCTTTCTTTCTGCCATTCTATCAATCCTTTTCCTCAATTCCAAATATCTGAAAAGAACAACCTTCTCTTTTTAACCAACAATTCCCTTTATAAACATTTACAATCTGGCTTCTGCCTCTTACTACACTGGAATTATTCTCTTGATAGTCACCATTGTTTATCCCTAACTTCAGTATTTTGCTCTCAGTAATTTCTCATCTCTCTTTGGGCCTTCGGCAACATTTAAAATCCTTGTAAACTCCCTCATTTACATTTTCTCCTGCCTGGATTTAAATGACGCTGCAAACTCAGGAATATCTCCTTTTCGGTCTCTACCCTCTTAACTCTACACTCTTCGAATGAGGCCATATGGTTTTCTCTTCAGAACTCTTTCTTGTTTCAATTCTGAATATACTGAATGGCTTCAAATATCTTACTGGCTTCTGTCAAATTTCTCCCCCTGGCTTCCACTTTTCTCTAGAGCAGCTAGTTCCTGTTCTCAATGATCTCTTAGGTATCTTTATGTAAATTCATCTTAATAAAGTTAACCTATCATCTTTACAATATCTCAATTATTTTCCTCCAACCTGTTACATCACAGCACACATGCACACAGAAAAACATACACACACACTCAAAATCAAAGGAAAAATACACACTTGGCCTTTTCTCCCTCCCTTCCCAAATTTACAACCCAGCACTTTCCACATGGCAGGCAACATTTCTATCACTGAGCTACATCCCCAGTCATACATTTCTTTTCCCTTGTTACCATCTTTTCTTCCTCTTTTTCCATTCCATTTTCATTATTTCTTCTCTCAGATCTTAGAGCACTAAGCGTTTTTGCTGCTATAATCCTTCATCTATAAAACAGTATGCTTATTAATATGATATTTATTGTTGTTATAAGATTAAAGAAGATACAATAGCACACTTAGAACAGAGGTTATTTCATAGCAATTACTTAATACGAGATTCTTCCATTATTCTTCCTTACCTTCCTCTACTTTCTTTCTTCTTTGCTACTATTATTTCTATACTTCTACTAAGGTAGATGTGTGGCTTAAATGAAAATGTTCCTCATAGGCTCACATATTTGAGCACTTGTTCCCCAGGTGGTGGTGTTGTTTGGGAATGTTATAGGGAAGTGCAGCTTTGCTGGAGGAAACACATCACTAAAGGTGAGCTTCGATGGTTTATATCCTTACGCCACTCATAGTTTGCTCTCTCTGCTTCCTGTTTGTGACTGAAGATGTGATCTCACAGCTTCCTGTTCCTCCTACCATGCCTCCAAACTCTCACAATGCCTCCCAGACCATTATAGATACTCAGAAACTGTAAGCTAAATTAAACTTTCTTCCTTAGGTCACTTTTCATCATGGTATTTTAACACAGCAACAGAAAGTAACTGACATAGAAGTTGGTACCAGCAATGGGCTTGCTGCTGTGAAGAACCTGGTTATGTTGATTTTTGAAGGAGTGTGAAAAACTTTAGAAGTTTGGACTAAAATAGCCATTGAGTGCTATAAGCAGAGCTTAATGGGCTGTTCCAGCAGGAGCTGTGAATAAATTAGTGTTGATGGTATTGAATCCAATAGAGAACTAGCTCATGAGGTTCCAGAAGGGAAACCTTAGCAACTAGGTCAAAGGTTATCATTTGACATTTGACAAATTGACATAGAATCTGGCTGCTTTCTGATCCTGTTTTCTTTTTTCTTTTCTTTTTTTTTTTTCCTTTTTCTTTTCTTCCTCCCGAGCGCTGGGATTAAACTTGTGTACCATCATACCATGCCTTAGATGGTTCTTAACTGCCATGTGGGTGCTGGGAATTGAACTTGGGTCCTCTGTAAGACCAGTCAGTGCTCTTAATCACTGAGCCACCATATCTCCAGTCCTCTGAACCTGTTTTAAGAACATGCTGATGCTAATTTATAATGTAATGGAATAATTCTTTGATGAAGATGATTTCAAGAGAGTACAATGTTGAGTCTATGGCATGGTTATTACTGCTAACTTGTACGCAAGTCTACAATAAAACAAGGCTGGAGAAAGTACAATTTGGAGGAAAAAAAAGTACACTGGGAAGAGTTACAGCCAAAGTGTGTGCTGAAGGAGGCTTTGTCAATGAGATTAGCAATTTAAGGTGAGGTGTCCTGCTGCAACAATGCAAAGGGTATTACCAGGCCGGGACTTGACCCTATTAAGCTTCCAACTTCCGAAAGGAGAGGGGCTAAGGGACTGCTTACCTGTAGAAATCAATTCTTTCAGCATACAAAAGTTGTTGTTAATGTGGGTAAGGGTCCATCCCAAGCTGGAACCTGAACATGGCAGTATAGTCCACACAGGGCACTGGCTTTGGAGGCACAGAACTACAGGATTTGGTCATGTTTTGGTCTGCTTTTTCCTCACACTAATTCCATTCTTCTCTTTATGGAATGGAAATGTCTATTCTGTGTCATTGTTTGCACAAAGTGTATACTTTGATTTTTGATCTTACAGGTGGTCACATTTAAGTGGTGATAGCCTTGAATCTCAAAAGAGACTTTGAACTTTTGAACAATGGGAATATTAAGTTTTTGAATAATATTAAGACTATGAGGTCATCTGAATTGGACTAAATACATTTTGTATCATGAGATGGCCATGAAGCTATGGAGGTCAGGGAGTTGAATGTATTGGTTTAAAAGAAAAATGTCCCCACAGTTTCATGTATTTTAACACATGGTCTGCACTTAGTGGCACTGGCTGGGAGGCTATGAAGAGGCATCACTGGGGACAGGTTTTGAGAGATTATGGACTTGCCACACTTGATCACTCTCTCTGCTTCATGTTGGCAGTGGAAGATGTATCTCTTAGTTTCCAGCTCCTGCTACAATGCCTGCCAGCTCCTGCCATACCTCCCTCATCATTAGGACCTCTTCCACTGGAATCATAAACTTAAATAAATTCTTTCTTCTAAAAGGCCCTCTGATCATGGTATTTTATCACAACAAAATGTAACTGATAAAACAGGCAAGTGTAAGAACAACCCAGTGACAAAAGCAGCTCATCTTGTCAAAAGGACTGCCTCTTCCTAATGGGATAATACCCGGCTCTTCCTCTCCTACTGGTAATTTGGGGTCATGTACTTCCCGGTAGAAGGAAAAATAAATAAGACCAACTTCAACCAGTATTTCCAGTCCCCATGAGGGTAATCTATCCTGGAGGGACTTGTCAGGGGAAATCATTTATTTACCAGCCCACAGGTATGCATGATGGGGGATTCATATCTAAGCTTAAAATTATGGGATGTACACCTCGTGCCAATGCAGACCTATATTTTCACTATTAATTTTTGCTTTGACCAGTTCATTGTTTGGGAAACAAAGAACCTTTGCATTGCATCTTGGGATACTTGCAGAACCCCTGTGGTCCAGCCATATGTCTTACACAGCCTATTACAAAATGAAAATATGTTTTTTTCAAGATATACAGGAAAAGTGGTTAAATCACTTTATATTATCTTTTATATTGATAATTTTATTTATAAGATTCTATAGAATGTGCAGTATCAAAGAAAATATTTTCATTTGTCACTAGTTAAAACTGCAAGACAAGTTTTATTCAGACTGAAATCAGAGGACAAAGATTTCATTGTGAAGTGGGCTCTACTGTTAATTTTGAAGAATTTTTTAAATATTCTGATGAATTAAACTAAAAGCATTGAAGGTATCTAGGTTCTTGTTGACAAATGTGACTGGCCATTTGACTTGATTAATGATGGTTATCTGGATGAGAAACAACAAACTTTGTTGTTTGTTTGTTTGGTTAAGAGACAAAAATCTCCCAACATAGCCCTGGAGGACCTTCAGCTCCATTCCCAGATTTGTTTCATTCCAAGCCAGAGCCCTGGCAGGCCTAATAATTCAAGTGTGGCCACGCAACCTCAATAAACCAGCCAAAGATACAAATTATTAGTGACAAGTGCATGAAGGGCATTTATTTCATGTGGCCACCTTAGGAACAGGAATACAGAGATCCAGTGACCACTCATGTCTCTGTCTCTACATGAGATTTAATTTTAAATCTAAGGCCAAATATAGGTAAGGCTAAGTATTTCTAGTCAAGGGTGGTCTGGCCCATCATCGTTGTCTTTATTCCAATCTGTCCTGCCAAATACTCTGACACTTTATGAGAACTATGTAAAATCTCTTTCTGGGAGATGAGTTCCCACTCTGGCTTGTCCCAGGCCTTTTCCTTCTCCCAACATGAGATCTAAGGAAATTTGAATTTCTTGAATTTCTTGTTGATAGCCAAAGGAAGGAGAGCAAGTGTCTGCTTGGAGCATCCTCATTTCTGCCGGGATGGTAGTAACACAGCCTCCACGTGCTGGGATTTCAGATGTGGTTTATCTTTGCATGGGAAAGACATTTCATATATTCAGGATAGATTGAAGTTTTGTAAATTTGAGAAATCTGTCCACTAAAGTGAGGCAATGCTTCATCCAGAGGTACATATTTGGATTTGTATTGCTCTTCTGGTTTTCAGCAGACATTTGTGAATTGTAGAAAATATGCATCTTCAAGGACAGGTACACATTTTTACAAGATTTTTGGACTGTGCACTTTTTGTCTGGGACAAACTGACTTATTTTGGAATCTGTTAGATACTATTTTTTTTTTTTTTTGGTCCTTTTGAGACAGGGTCTCCCTTTAGTCACAGCTGGCCTGGAGCTCATTATGTAGACCAGGCTGGCCTTGAACTCACAGATATACTCTAGCCTCTGCCTCCAGAGTGCTGGGATTAAAGGCATGCACCACCACACCCAGCCCCCACATATTATTTTTATAAAAAACAAGAACCAAAAAGATATGTACTTAAATAATTGGCAAGCTGGATTTTGTGTCCAGATCCTAAGCTAAGGAGCTACATCATACTCATATGGAATGTGGCAACAATAACTTGAATGCTAGTCAATAAATCTAATACTTTAATTTGAATGCAAAAAATATAACATAGGAGTTTGGCATCAAGACAAACGTATTCATTGGAAACTCTTATTCTTTGAAAGATCAATCACTTATACTTTCTTTTTTATTGAACTTTTGCACATTTCATACAACATTTCTTAATAAAATTTATACCCAATCTCCTTTCCATATTGCCCCCCCCAGAGCTAGTGCATTCTGACATACATGTCTTGCATCTTTTTCTCAGTCCTTTTTTCTAAATACTTGTATGAAGCCCCTCATATTAGGGAACTGCTATACTCAGTCTTCTCTATCAATTCAAACAATCTTCTTATTCAGATACATCCTCACAGAGAAATGCAGAATAATATTTGACTAAATATCTGTGCACCTTGTGACCCAGTAACATTGACATAATAATGGCACCATTACAACTGTGTCGAGTTTTCCAAGCAGCCTTCTTAGGGGATCCCATCATAGATACTTAGACTGAGACAGTAGAAGCCATGCTAATATCCTGGTAGCTCTCTTAGTGTGTTGTACTTGAGTCCTGTGTTAAAAGCTTTGTAGTTCTGAGCAGTTAAGTGTATTATGGCTTTGAAATCCCCTTTATAAAAGGGTCATGAGGGCTGGAGAGATGGCCTAGTGGTTAAGAGCACCGACTGCTCTTGCAGAGGACCCGGGTTCGATCCCCAGCACCCACATGGGTGAGAACCATCTGTAACTCCAATTCCAGGAGAACTCCAGTTCCAGGGGAATCCTGACATCCTCTTCTGACCTCTGAGGCATTGCATGACATGGGTGCACAAACCTACATGCAGACAGTACATTCATACACATAAATAAATAAATAAAATTTAAAAAATAAAATAAAAATAAAAGGGTCATGAAATTGGCAAAGGTTACAAGCCAGGTTAGAATTTTAAGGAAATTTTAATTTGAAGTTGCTTATGGCAAAAACAATATAAAAAACTATTATACATATTTACTACTACTGTAGAATTATAAGTTGTCAAATAATATTAATTTCAGTACTTGAAATATGAGAGCAATACACTGAGCAATACAGGTTCTTAAATTCAGAAAATAGTCTTTTGGTAAAATAAATAGAGACAGTTTTATGTTGTCTGTAGTTTTCCCTTAAAAGATCAATGTTCCTCAATTTACTATCATTGCAGACATGGATCTTGTTATAGAATTTTATCACTATAATTAAATGAATAATGAGCATAATAAATATTTTGTAAATGGACAAATAGCACCAGACACAATGGAGAGTAAGATTTATCTAATTTCTAAAACTTTATCTTGTTTTAACTACATGTCTACTTGCTTTACTGTACTTATTTTGAAAACCCTTTCCCAAGAGTTAATACTTCTTTTTCTTTTGAATGAAAGAGCAGGTTTTAGGGAACATTCTTTTTCTTTTGTCTTTTATTTTATGTGTATGACTGTACTGTCTGCATGTAAGTAAGTGTACCCTCGTGTCTGTGGAGGTCAGAAGAGGGTTTCGGATTCCCCTGGAACTGGAGTTCTCCTGGAATTGGAGTTTCAGACGGCCGCCATGTGGGTGATGGGGATCGAACCCGGGTCCTCTGTAAGAGTGGTCAGTGCTCTTAACTGCTAGACCATCTCTCCAGCCCTCATGCGCTGTTTTCTAAGAAGAGAAAACATCAGAATTTCTCAGACATTGTAATTGAAAAGTACTATTATTAATTTAAGTGGAAATATACTATAGTAGTTGACCACAGGAGCCAACAGTGTATTGTCTGCACACCTCTATTTCAGAGTCATTGGCATATAAATAATGCTTACAACAATGAGCTTGGATGAGCTACCAAAAGACCAATGCAGGACTAGGCATCTAGTCCTGCCGTTTCACAGCGTGTACAGGTTGAGACGAGAGTAGACTGTGGCATCATAGACTGTGTAGAGGGAATAATGAGCTTTCCCGAGAGCCCAGTAAAAACATCCAACAATGAACTTATTTTTTAAGGAGTAATTAAGATAATTGGTTACTGAATTTAGCAAGGTAGAAATTATTGGTGACTTTGACAAAAGCTGATCCATGCAGTCAAAGCATAGTTGAATGACAGAATAATTAAAAAGAAATGCAAAGTCATGGGGCCTAAGAAGTATTGAAAACTTTTGACATTCAGGATTGTTTTTACTAGTGCAGAAAAGAGATAGAATATCTAAAAAGAATTTACTAGAGTGGGTAGAAACTGTATTTTCCCTGCAATGTCTGCACAAGAAATTTTTAGTGCTGTTTATTGCTGGAGAAGAAAAGTGCTCAATAATCTTAATGTCATCTAGAAATTTATTTAGATAGTAAATTTTTATCCTTATCAGAATCAGTTGGGGAATGCCAAAGGGCTAGCAATGCTACAGAAGTCAGTTCTCAGGGCTGAAAGTCTGAAACTAAAAATCAGGAAGACTTCATCTGCTTTGAACTTAAAGGATAATTTCCTAAGCACTTTTATGTATCATCTTGTTTTATATTCTCAACAATCCTGGTGATAAGAGAAAAGGATCAGGCACTCATCCTAATGAAAGAAACTTTTGTCCCCAGAGTTAAGTGCCCAGGCAAGTTTTCCCCTAACAGTGAACCTGATGCCACAGCTTTGGTTAAACTTCAGTGTTTCATTCTAAAGATAAGAAGTCCAGCAAGATGACTAGCTAAAACCAAATAAGGTAAAGTTTAGTTTTTTTTTTTTGTTGTTGTTGTTGTTGTTTTTGTTTTTTCGAGACAGGGTCTCCCTGTAGCTCCAGCTGTCCTAGAACTCACTCCGTAGACCAGGCTGGCCTTGAACTCACAAAGATCCGCCTGCCTCTGCCTCCCAAGTGCTGGGATTAAAGGCATGCGCCACCACGCCCGGCTAGGGTAAAGTTTAGTTTTATGTAAAACCATGACATTATACATACGGAAATTAAATGAGATTTTTGTACTCAATGATTTATTTTTGAGACAGGGTCTCCTTTTAGTCCAAGCTGTCCTGGAACTCACTCTGTAGACCAGGCTGGCCTAGAACTCACAGAGATCTGCCTGCCTCTGCCTCATGAATGCTAGGATTAAAGGCATGTGCCACCACATCTGGCTAAATTTTTAATAGGTATTTAATTACAGGAAAATCATTCTGCTATCTCTTATCATAAGGGAGGTCACTGTCATGATAAACAGAGTACTTAGTTAATAAGAAAGTATCAAATATAATATATACTGGAATTTCAAATTTTCCAAATAATTAGAACACTGTAGAATGTACCTAGCATTACACTAAATCAAGGACAATTTAATCACTTTTATGATTTCAAGGTTTACTCATACTTTACATAGGTAGGTTCAGCAACTGTAGAAAGAGACCCAAACACGAGTTACAGGTAAGGTCCAGGCTACAGACCCGACTCTAATTTGAGAGGGGAGATAAGTCGCAAATTCTCAATAGGAAGATGAATAGATAAGGCAAATATTGGCTATGACAAAATTATCCATCTTATCACCACACATGTCTTAAAACCATGAAACAGGGGCTGGAGAGATGGCCTAGCGGTTAAGAGTGCCGAGTGCTCTTGCAGAGGACCCGGGTTCAATCCCCAGTACCCACATGGGAGGCTGAGAACCGACTTTAACTCTATTTCCAGGGGAATCCGACACCCTCTTCTGACCTCCACAGCATCACATGACACGGGTGCACAGACCTACATGCAGACGGTACACTCATACACATAAAAAAAAAAATAAAAATAAAAAAATGAAACGAACTTGGCTTTATGTTACCTGAATTATGCTATCCATGAGTTGTACTGATGAAACTTCGTGAAGTCAGCAGGGATTGCAGCTCGGGGCAGGTTGGGCATTGGTAGGATGGTGCTGAAGCACAGGAAACAGCCTTAGCTGTAAACTTGGCAGGAAAGAAGAAAAGATTTTCTGTGGAGGCTAATATCTCTAAGTTTAAATCTTGGTATTTCTTAGAACTATATCTTTTAGACACAGGGCAGCATATTTTAATGGGAAAGAGATAAGGGGCTATTTTGAAATAAAATGTAGTAAAATTCTGGACTTGTATCGAGTGAGAATATTTGGAAATGAGAAGAAAATCTCTCTTGCAAATGTTTTGGTGATAACTAGAAAAGTGTAGCAATAGCAAGAATGGGCCACTTTGTGCCTCTATAAGTAATATTGGATGTGCAACTTCACTTTCCTTATCAATGACCTTTAGGACTTGAAGTAAATCTGAAAAATCATTAAAATTCATACATTGACTCATGTCAACAAACAAAATGTGCACACAGGAGGATTAAGCAATGATTTATTAATCCATGCAGATGACACATGAATCCAGATGGATCAAGCAGGACATAGAAACCATGTGGCAGTTTGAGTCTTGCTATCACTGTTAGGCTTTTTTTTTTTTTTTTTTTTTTGGCCTTTTGAGACAGGGTCTCCCTTTAGTCTCAGCTGGCCTGGAGCTCACTATGTAGACCAGGAGGGTTTTGAACTCACAAAGATCCACCTGCCTTTGCCTCCCAAGTGCTGGGATTAGAGGTGTGTGCCAACTCGCCTGGACTGGCTTTTATTGGGGCTCTGCAGTGTATAAAGGCTGTACTAAGGTAAGAAATGATGCTCACTTCCATGACAAAGTGGTTTGCATAGGGCTGCACAATTCCAGTTTGGAATGACTAAAATGGGAAATCTGCAGAGCTCAAACCCAGATATCTGAAGAGCCGCTGCTCCTTCCGTCGAAGTTGCTGTCTCTGAGGGGATGTGAGGGCCTGGGTTCTGAGATGTGTTGAGAAAAGTACTAACTGAAATCTGCTGCTGCTACTGAAATGAAATGTCACTGTCAGGTGAAAAACTGTTGTTGTGGTGACACTGTGAGTGGCAGGAAGCAAAAACACCAACAGGAAGGAAACAGGATGGAGTAGGTTTCTCCTTTTCCCTCCACGTTTCGGATGCTGTTTTTTTTTTTTTTTAATTTTGTTTATTTTTGAATGTGTATGAATGGACTGTCTGCATGTAGGTCTGTGCACCATGTCATGCAACACCGCAGAAGTCAGAAGAGGGTCTCGTGATTGTTCCCTGGACTGGAGTTCTCCTGGAATTGAGTTAGTTACAGACGGTTCTCAGCCGCATGTGGGTGCTGGGAATCGAACCTGGGTCCTCTGCAAGAGAAGTCGGTGCTCTTAACCGCTAGGCTATCGGATGCTGTTTTTACATGGTGTCGAGTTAACCAACCGAATACAGGAGATTGTTCCATGTCAGCAAGTGGAGAAATGTAGAGCACTGTGGGCAGGTTGAAAGTTGATAGTAATCTCAGTTCCAGGGACAAAATTTTCAGCTCAGACTCTGCAGTACAGTAATTGACATATTTTAACACAATTTTTCATTACCATGTACAAGCTTAGTGTATTAGTCACTTTTCTGTTGCTGTGATAAAACACCATGACCAAGAAACTTATAAAAGTTTATTTTTGGCTTACGATTTATGGTTCCAGGGAATTAGAGTCCATTGTGGCAGGAGGCGTGGCGGCTGGACGAGCTGGCAGCTGGAGCAGCAAGCGAGGGTCACATCTCGCAAAGAGCACAGGAAGCAGAGAGGAGCAACTGTAGACCACGGGCTTGTTAAAACTCACTAAGCCTGCCCCCAGTGACACACTTCCCCCAGCATGGCCCCACACCTTCTAAGACCTCCAAAAACAGCACCACCAAACTGGAGACAAATGTCTGAACTACTTACAGCCTATGGGGGACACCATGCAAACCACCACTTCCACTCCCTGGCCCCCATAGGCTCCTGACCATATAAAATACAAAATGCATTTAGTCCACACCTTAAAAGTCCCCAAGTCTTTACCAGTCTCAATGCCCTTCAAAAGTCCACAGTCCCAAGTCTCCTCTGAGACTCGGCCAATCTCCCAAACTGTAAGCTCCTGTAAAATCAAAAGACAAATTACATACTCCCAATGTACAGTGGAACTGAATACACCTTCCCATTTCAAAAGGGAGGATAGAGGCATAGTGAGAAAATACAGGGACCAAAAAAGCAGCCGAAAACCAGCAGGGCAAACGCAAGTCCTGTTAGCTCCACATGCAACTTTTGGGACTTGACTTCCAAAGGGCTTGATGGCTCAGCTCTTCCAGCTTTGCTTGCCACACACATCTCTTTCTTAGGCTGGTACCACTCCCTGTATGCAGCTCTCCTTGGCAAATATCTCACAGGTCTGGCATCTTGAAAGCTTCTTGGGGTCTCCATGCCCAACCAGACTTCACATTCACAGCTTCAACAATTGCCCATCAGGGCCTACTTTATGCAGGGACACCCCTGCTGCACTCTGCCGCACTTGGCAGCTCTCTGAACCATGGAGGAAGACTGTTGACCCCTTCACTTGCAGACTTCATGCCTCTAAAGCCAGACCACGTGAATGAAACTGCTGAGTTTGGCTGCAAGTTCGGGATGGATCTCTCCTACTTTAACCACATTTGTAATTTTTCTCTGCCCTGGACTTGCTGGAGGATTAGCTGGGTGTGGTCTTGCCCTGAAGGTACTGATTCTTTTGTTTACTTGTAAATCTCCAGGCCTCTCCTTAATGGCTTTAATCTCCTTATGAAAGGGAGCCTCTCCTTCACATGCCTTGGCCCACCTTTAATCTTCCTAGTGCAGTTTTCAGATCCAAACTGTACATTCTGCATTTCTTTCTGCCCCATCTGCTCTTTTTCACAGTAGATCTGTATAATATTCACCATTAAAAGCCACGCCACCATTTCTACATAAGGCTGTCTTGAAATATCCTCCACCAAAGACATCAGTCCACCGCTTTTCAACAGCTCTTTATCAAAATATCCCGGTTGCTGCCCAAGTCTTTATTTTCCCCTGGAATCACATCTTTTGCAGCCATGCTTTCTTCCAGGCCTCCACTAGAATGGCCCTTTAAGCTCTGCTTACAATAGTCAACAGCCTTTCCAGCCCAAAGTTCCAAAGTCTTCCACACTTCTCGAAACATCCATATGGTCAGGTTCTTCACAGCCAACAGCCCACTCTCTGGTCCCAATAACTGTATTAGTCACTTTTCTGTTGCTGTGATAAAACACCATGACCAAAGGAACTTATAAAAGTAAGAGTTTATTTGAGCTTACGATTGACGATTGATGGTTCCAGGGAATTAGAGTCCATTGTGGCGGGAGGCATGGCAGCTGGAGAGGCATGGCAGCTGGAGCAGCAAACTGAGGGTCACATCTGGCAAAAAGCACAGGAAGCAGAGAGGAAGCAACTGTAGACCACGAGGCTTGTTAAAACTCACTAAGCCTGCCCCCAGTGACACACTTCCCCCATCATGGCCACACTTTCTAAGACCTCCAAAAACAGCGCCACCAACTGGAGACAAATGTCTGAATACTTACAGACTATGAGGGACACTCATGCAAACCACCACACTTAGTTATGGCTTGGAAGTTGAATACTATCAAGTGCTTTCTCTTGCCTCACTTGATCCAATGTTGACTCAACAATCAATAATTTTCTACTTTTAAACTTCATCTGACAAAAGCGTCAGAATAGTTATTACTGTTCTGATGAACAGAGAACTCTGCTGAGGGGGACCATTCTTTTTTGTTCTAATTTTTTCTTTGCTCTTCTGTATGTGTTTGATATTTAAATTTACTAAAGGTTTTCCTTTAAGTATATCAGAACATAACATACAAAATATGTTTTGTAAAAACACATTGTTTTAGTATTTCTTTCTTTCACATTACTAAGGGAACAATGTTTTGTTTTATTACTAAAATAGCCTCATTTCAGGCTCATCCTTTTACAATTTTCTCAACTAATAGTCCACAATTAACAATGGGAAGATGTAGGCCCGGTCCTTTGATTAGTTTCATAGAAATCTGGAAGACAAAACAAAACACCTAAGACAAGTGTTGCCATGGATTAAGCTATTGGATCTCCTACAAATACTATAGAAAGCACTCCACTCAAAGAAGTCACTTAACACTGAAATAACGTTTACAGGAAATTATTCATTGTACTTTATTAATGCAGGTGTTACATTGTTCAAGTGGGCCTCATGTCAAATGGAGTTTTTGTTTCTTAAGGGAAACAAAAAGGTAGGCAGAAAAATTGCTCAAGCAGAGTAAGAGGAAATAAGATTTTGTAAAATAAGTAGATTTTAATTGCATAAGTTGCTAGTGTTGTTTTCCCCAAGAGTGTTCTCAGTCAGTTCTTCATGTGTATCACTGAATATACCAATCTTACTTACAGACTTCATTTAGAATCTTCTGTTCTTAACTCCTTTGTCTAAATTATTAAGAATCTTTAATGTACTGCTCTTTTGAGAAATTGCAAGAGATTTTTTATTAATTCAAAGCTCTATTAGTGGGACCATCTGCAGCCCCTCCCACTGTGGCAGGGCTAGGCTTCTCTGCCCTTATTAGAGGCCCAGATCTTTCTGAGAGGCTGCCTGAGAATTCCCAAAACAGCCTCTGCATGGAGACAAGTATCCCGGTTACCACTTGTCAAAGAAGATTCTTTTCTAAAAGACAGAGACTATTATAGAGTACCACAACTGGTCAGACATAGCCATTGTCTGATTTGCTCAAGCCCAAGTGGGATATCTGCAATGCAACCTCCACACCTAAGGCTCATGGAACATAGAACTGGGGGTAAAGAGGACACTAATGAATCTCTCAATTTTCATTAATGAAGCTCCCTCATGCAACAGGGGGCCAGGACTAGAAAAAGGTCACAAATGGCCAAAGCATAGAGAGTGGGAGTCTGCAGAGTGTGGTTCCTTGGTCAGGACTCCTACTAAGCTTCATTCATATACCCATATCAATTTTTTTTGTCATCTAAGGCTAAGAGATTATTTTGGAAGAGGGGTAGAAGGATTTTAAGAGCCAGAGGAAGTCAGTGACCTCAAAGAAATAGGTTTCCAGACAGGTGGGCAGTTCCCCAAAGGAACTCATAGTAAGGGTGAGAACATCCAGAAAACCCAGGTAAACTAAAGCCAGACAAAATCCCAGCATAGGAGTGGAGAATTATGCAAGAGTTTCCAGCACTAGCTGAGGCACTATTGGCAACTGCTTGCTACTGTGAGAGGGAGGGTCAGTTCTCTTTTAGAATGTGATGCCAGGCAGGTTAACCAGGCTCTAATATATGGACCCACACCAAACGGCATTTGGAGACACAGATTTGACATGCTAGGCCTTAAAATAAAAAATAAAGTACTAGAAATTAGGCCTGAGGGTTTGAAGGGAAGGATGAAAATAGGGGGGGGGGATTATCTATGATCAAAAGATCCTGTGAAATTTACAAAAATTCAATAAAAAATAAAAAAAAATTAGGTTTAAAAAGAAGTCCAAGAGACAGGAATCGTAGGTGGACACGAAGGGCTACAAACAGCCAAAGAATAGAGAATAAAAGTCCACAGAGTGTGGGGCCTAAAAGGTTTCTCCACTAATGCAATAGACCAGAGTACCCAAATCAAAAGTATAAAAGCAGGGTTTTAATGGGAAAAGATCACCCCAGATGGATTCACTGATCTCTTAGGTCTAGGTCAGGGAAGTTGTGCCCCTGAGCTGGGGTAGGGGCTGGGGTAGGGGCTTTATAAAGCAAAAATGAGGGAAAGTGGTGACTTGTTATTAACTTGTTATTGCCCTATTAGGTGAGTTTTAGGTCTCTGTAGGTGGGTCTTAGATCTGGCAGTTGCTTTAGAATCCAGAACTAAGTGTTGGCTTTATCTGGTATTTTTGTATGGGGTTTGTAAGCAGGGGCTCCTGGTCGGAAGAGAAGGGCAGGGAACTCCCTGATCATGCCATTTTGGCCTTTGTCCCAGACTTCTGACCTAACAGGTCCCTGGACAGGACTTGTATATGAAACTTCACCTACTCAAGCCTCAGGAACCATTGTGGAAGAGGAGATGGAAAGATTTTAAGAGTCATAGGAGGAGGTGCATGCCTTATGGAAATAGAGACTTGCAGGAACTTGCTCATATGAACATCAATGGTGTCAGTGGGCACAAGGGCCATGAAAACTCAACCAGACAAAAACCCAGCATAAAAATGGGGAAATGTGACGAACTTTCTAAATTTAGTTAGACTATTGGGAGCTGATTACTGCTGGGTGAGGGAGAATTGATATTCTTTAAGGGAGAGACCCTAAATAGGCTGACTGGACACTAATGGATAACCTCGTAGTGAATGATTCTGCTACACTAACTTGACTTGACAGGCCTTAATATATTACACAGAATCCATGAAATACAGAACTTTTGAATTGTTTTTCTTTCTTCAAAATGATTTTTTTCCTTAACAACGAGGAAAGGAAATAAAACAATTTTACTCATGATAGCATAAAAAGGAATAAAATATTTAGCGTTATTAAAAAATAAATACAGATTTTAAAAATTTTAATTTATGCTTTGTGTATTTCATACATCATCTTTCAGTCCAATTTAGACACATTCTCCTCTCCCTGCCCCCTGACCACAACTGAGTTCATGCCTTCTGCCATAAATGTCTTTCATCTTTCTCTCAGTCTTTCCAAAGATTTTTTTTTCTGCAGAGGCTTGTTCTTTTAAGCAGAATTTAACTGTATCAGTCAGTTCTTTGTCCCAGTCCTTATGCTGTTATTGTTCCCTCCCTTTGTATTGCTCCAAAATATGTCTAAATATGGACCAGATATGTATCAAAATTATGACCTCCAAGAATAAACTGTATGTTAATTCCAAAATATGTTTTGGCATTCACATTTTCCCCTTTAATTTTATATTACTCTAAAATATAAATACATATCTTCCACCCCTATGTGGTAATTAAAATGCCTGAAAATAAGTGGCAGGTCAATTCGAGAGCTCATTAAGTGATTCACATTATAACAGCACAGTTGCATTCAGATAAAAAAAAAGAGTTTAACAATAACATTACTCAGTTTGAATTTTGACTGGGGATTTGGTGTTAAAATCCACAAATGAGGAAAACCAATTGGGGGACTATGTTACTTCAGTTAGCATAGTGGCTTCGAGTTCCATTCATTTACCTTCAAAGTTCATGGTGTCATATTTCTTTATAGCTGTATAGAACTCCATTGTGGACTGGAGAGATAGCTCAGTGGTTAAGAGCACTGACTGCTCTTACAGAGGACCCAGGTTCAATTCCAAGCATAGCATCTGAGAATCATCTTTAACGCCAGTTCCAGGGAAATCCAGCGCCCTCTTCTGACCTCCACAGCATTGCATGACATGGATTCACCAACATACATGCAGACTTTACACTCATACACATAAAAAATATCTCCATTGTGTAGATATACCATATTTTTGCTATCTACTCATCAGTTGTGGGGCATTTGGGTTAGTTTCAGTTCTTCTATATTTTGAAAAGAGCTGCAATTAACATAACTGTGCATGTATCTTTCCAGTAGGATGAGTCTTGTGGGTATATACCCAGGTGTGGTATGACTGGGTCACGTGGTAGGCTCATTTTCATTGTTCCAAGGGTTCTCCACACTGCTTTCCATAGTGGTTGTATGAGTTTACATTCCTACCAGCAGTGCAGGAAAGCTCCCATTTCCCCACAACCTCTCCCGCATTTGGTATTATTTGTTTTCTTGATCTTAGACAGCCTTATTGGAGTGAGATGATATGTTAGAGTGGCTTTTATTTTCATTTCCTTAATTATTAAATAAGTCAAACTTTTTAAGATGTTTCTCAGCTATCTTTACTTCCTCACTGGTGAAGTCTCTGTTCCGCTCCTTACTCCATCTTTTGAGTAGGTTATTTGTTTTCTTTGTTTTTTTCAGTAGTTTATCTATTCTGGATGTTAATTCTCTGTCAGATGTATCACTGGTGAAGGTTTCCTCCCATTCTGTGGGTTTTCTCTTCACTTCCTTCGTTGTTTCTTTTGCTGTACAGAAGCTTTTGAGTTTGATGAGCTCCCATTTGTCCACTGTTGACCTTGTTTCCTGCTCAGCTGCTATTTGATTTAGAAAGTCTTTTCCTATGCCTATGTCTTGTAGGTTGCTGTCAACTTTTTCTTCTATCACCTTCAGGGTTTGGGTTTCACATTGAGATCTTTGATCCATGTGGAGTTGATTTTTGTACAGGGTGAGAGGTAGGGGTTTAATTTGCTCTACAAATGATGATCCAGTTTTTCCAACACCATTTGCTGAAGAGGCTATCTTTCCTCCATTGAACTTTCTTGGCCCCTTTGTTGAATATGAGGTGGCTGAAATTGTATGACCTCAACCTTGGATCTTCAATTTTGTTCCATTGGTCAATGGGTCTATTTTTTTTTTTTTTGCCAGTACCAGGCTGTCTTTATGACTATAGCCCTGTAATATAGTTTGATGTCTGATAAAGTAATCCCCCCATTTCACTTTTCACTAAGGGTTACTTTAGCTATTCGAGGTCTTTTGTTTTTACATATGAATTTAAGTATTTTTTTCCCAAGTCTGTGAAGAGGCTCATGGGGATTTTGATTGGGATTGCATTGAATCAGTATATTATTAATTTGGGTAGAATGGACATTTTTACTATATTAATTTTTCCAATCCATGAGCTTGGGAGGTCTTTCCATCTTTTGATGTCATCTTCAATCTCTTTCTTCAGGTTTATACTTTTGTTGTAAAGGTCTTTGGTTAGGTTTGTTCCCAGATATTTTTTTTTGAGGCTATGATGATTGGGAAGGTCTCTTTTTATTCCTTCTCCAGTTGCTTATTATTTGTGTAAAGAAAGGCTACTGGTTTTTCTAGGTTAATTTTGTATTCTGCCACTTTACTGAAACTGTTGATGGTTTCTAGGAGTTTTCTGGTGGAATTTTTCTTAATCCCATAGGTAACCAGCATATCATCTACAAAAAGGATGAATTTTACTTCCTCTTATCTGATCAGTATTCCTTTAACTTCTGTTTCCTACTTTATTTCTCTAGCAAGTGTTTCAAGCCTTATATTGAAGAGGAGTGGTGATAGAGGGCAGCAATGTCAGGTTCCCACCTTTAAGGGAATGCTTCTAATTTTTCTCCATTTAGGATGACGTTGTGAGTGTGTTTGTTGTATATGGCTTTGATTATGTTGAGGAATGTTCCCTCCAGTCCAATTCCCTCTAGGACTTTATGCATGAAAGGAT
The DNA here is from genome assembly GCA_009823505.1 of Rhizomys pruinosus. NCBI lineage: Eukaryota > Metazoa > Chordata > Mammalia > Rodentia > Spalacidae > Rhizomys > Rhizomys pruinosus. The sequence goes on along the minus strand of VZQC01012420.1, from coordinate 1,104,831 downwards.
GCTGGATTTTGTTGAAGGTTTTTTCTGCCTTAATTGATGTGATTGTGTGGTTTTTGTCTTTCAGTCCATTTATGTGTTTTATGATATTTATTGATTTATGTGTGTTTAACCATCCTTGCATCTCTGGTATGAATCCAACTTGGTCATGATGGATGATCTTTTTGATGTGGGTCTGTATGCGATTTGCAAGTATTTTTTGAGAAGCTTTGCGTCTATTTTAATTAATGAGATGGGTCTATAGTTTTCTTCTTTGTCTTTGCCTGGTTTTGGAATTATAGTGATGCTGGAATTTGGGAGATTTACTTCTGTTTGTATGTTTCTGAACAGTTAATGTAGTAAAGGTTGTAAGACCTCTTTAAATGTTTTATAGAATTCTGGTACGAAACCATCTGGGCCTGCATATTTTTAGTTGGGAGCTTTTCTTTATTACATCTTCAATGTCCTCAAGTACTATGGGTCTGTTTAAACTGTTAATCTCTTCTTGATCAAGCTTTGTTCATTCCCAGGATTTCAGATATTCATCCATTTCTCTTAGGTTTTCAAATTTAGTAGAGTATAGGTTTTTGAAGTAATCCCTTATGGTTGTCTGTATCTTTTCTTTGTTGTGCTATTTTCCCATTCATCACAAATACTATTGATATGGAGTTGCTCCTTCTTTCTTTTGGTTAACTGGGCTAGATGTCTGTCTATTTTGTTTATCTTTTCAAAGAACCAACTTTTTGATTCATTGATTCTTTGTATTGTTTTCTTGTTTCTCTGTCATTGATTTCTGCTCTTCTTTTTGTTATTTCTTCCTGTCTGTTGGGTTTAAGGTTCATCTGTTGTTGCCTCTCAAGTGCTTTTAGCTGTAGTGTTAGATCATTCACTTGTGCTCTTTCTGTTTTTTTAATGTGGGCACTTAGAGCTATAAACTTCCCTCTTAGGATTGCTTTTCTTGTGTACCATGAGTTTTGTTGTGTTGTGTTTTCTTTTTCATTCAGTTCCATGAATATTTTTACTTCATTCTTTGTTTCTTTCCTGACCCATTCATTATTCAGGACTGTGTTGTTTAGCCTCCATGTGTTCTTGTAGCTAGTGGGGCTTATTCTGGTGTTTATATTGAGCTTTATTTCACTGTGGTCTGATAGAATGCATGAAATGATTGCAATCCTTTTGTATTTGTTGAGATTTCTTTTATGTCCTGGTATGTGTTCTGTTTTGGAGAGTGTTCTGTGAGGCGCTGAGTAGAAAGTATATTTTCTGGTGTTTGGGTAGAGTATTCTGTAGATGCCTGAGAAGTCGATTTGGTATACTATATTGTTCAGTTCCAATGTCTTTCTGTTTATTTTTTGTCCAATTTATCTATCTAAGGGGCTCAGTTGGGTATTGAAGTCCCCCACTATTAGTGTGCTGAGATTATTCTGTGTCTTGAGGTTCTGCAGAATTGTTTATCAAATTCAGTGTATCAGAGTTTGGTGCATAAACATTTAACATTGTGAACTCTTCCTGGTTAATTGTTTCTTTGATAAGGATATAATGGCCCTCTTTGTCTCTTCTGATTAATTTTATTCTAAGGTCTATTTTGTCTGATATTAGAATAGCAACTCCTCCTTTCGTTTTAGTTCCATTTGCTTGGAATATTTTTTTTTCCATCCTTTCACACTAAGGTGGTGTCTGTCCTTGAGGGTGAGATGGGTTTCTTGTAGGGAGCATGTATATGGATTCTGTTCTCCCAGTCTATGTTTTGGATTGGGGTGTTTAGACCATTAGTATTTAAGGTTATTATTGAGAGATGTATGTTGCTTCCTTTTAACTTAGTTTTTCTTGCACTCTTGGTCTAGGTTTGTATTTACTCTGTTATGCTTTTGTTAATTTCTCTCTTAAGTTGTATGGGGTTAGTTGCTCTTTTCCTCTGTTCTTTGAATTGCTTGGAGTATTTTCTGAAGTGTTGATTTTCTTGACATGTATTCTTTCATTTTTTTATGTAATGGAAGAATTTTTATTTCTCCTTCAACTATAATTGGCATTTTTGCTGGTTATAGTAATCTGGCTTGGCATCTAAAGTCCTTTAGCACTGGAAGTGAGTTGGTCCATGTTCTTCTGGCTTTCATAGTTTATACTGAGAAGTCAGCTGTAATTCTGATGAGTTTCCCCTTATATGTAGCTTATTGTTTTTCTCTTTTGGCTTTCAATATTTTATCTTCGTTTTGAGCATCTAGTATTTTAACTATGATATGGCGAGGGGAGTTTCTTTTCTGGTCTTGTCTATTTGGTGTTCTATGTGGTTCTTGTATTTGTATGGGTTTGTCTTTTTTTCAGTTTGAAGAAAGTTTCTCCTATTATTTTGTTGAGGATCTGATCAATACCATTGTCTTAGGATTCTTCTCCTTCCTCTATCCCTATGATGCAGAGGTTTGGTCTTTTCATAGTGTCCCACATTTCCTGGGTGCTCCAGTGTTGTGTTTTTTTAAACTTTTCATAATCTTTACTTGAGGATTCTAGTTGCACCATGTTATTCTGCAGGTGTGATATGCTTTTTTCTGCTTCCTCCATTCTGCTTCTGAGGTTTTTTTTTCCCATTTTTTTTTTCCTGTTGATTGGATGAATGTTCAATTTTCTTTTTCATTTCATACTGTGATTTCTTCAGTATTTCCACTTCCCTTTGGAGCTTGCCAGTCTCTTCTTGTAGCTCCTTGCTTCGCTAGTCAGTTTCTTTTTTCATTTCAGCCTGGGATCTTTTCGGTGTTTCCACTTCCTTCCACAGAGTTTATCATTCTCTCCCTCTAGTTTTTTTCACTTTGTCATTCTCTCCCTCTAGTTCTTTCTGGAGGTTTTCATTCTCTCCCCTTAGGTCTCTGAGGTGTTCTTTATATTCCTCGCTTTTTTTGAATATATCTGCAATTGTATTTCTAAGGTCCATGTCTCGGTTTCCTTCCAGGTAATTCTCATTGTCAGAATAGACTGGTAGAGTTTGATATGGATTTATTATGAGATTTACATGGTTTTTTTTTTTTTTTTTTTTTCGGTTTTTTTTTTTTTTTTTTTTTTTTTGGTATCTTTGGCATGTGGATTTGTTTTTGGTTTTGTTTATTTGTTTCTTTGTTTGTATTCTGTTGATAATTTCAGATGTTAATATGGAGGACTGGTTGGTCACTCACTCTACTTCCTGATGGTTTGTTCTGCTTTGTTGTCTGTGTAGCCTAGAACCACTAACACTGTGCCTGCTGGATAGTGTCCCCCCTCCCCTACAGCACCAGAAGTTTGAGCCAGGGGTTGCTTCTTTAGCCTGTAGGTTGCTCCTTTAGCCTGCACACCAGTACCCTATCCTTTCCAGGAGCCTCACGGCAGGTCTGGCTTACCTGTGCTTATGTCTTGCTGTCTGGGGCAGGGGGCTCTCTAGCTCCTGCATGCTGCATGCTGTTCCTCCTGCTGGTACCTGAGGTGGTAGGTCTCTGTGTGCCCCCAAGCCTCCAGGGTCGTGGGGCCTCAAGGCAGCCACCAAGATGATGTCTTGATGGATCACCCTAAGTACAGAATTTTACACTAAAAACCATTATTAAAATGTGCTAGTGGCACATGCCTTTAATCTCAGCACTTGGGAGGCAGAGGCAGGCAGGTCTGTGTGAGTTCCAGGCCATCCTGGTCTACATAGTAAGTTCTAATCCAGGTTGAGCTATAGGGAGACCCTGTCTCAAGAAGTGTAAAAAAAAAATCAAAATATATCAAAACATAAATAAGTTAGTTTTATGATATCTTGAATCATGGATTTAATACAGAACATGTAGCTGCAATTTATGGGCTTTATTTTTATCTTAACACTTAAGAGAATGCTGACATGGTATGATTCTCTCTCTCTCTCGGTCACATCCTAGTATTGTGGGACTATTACACATTTCAGTAGAAGAAATTACTCTGCCTGCAGCAAAAGTGCTAAAGAATGTACCAGATCATGACAAGTGTGGGGCTGTGCACAAGGCAGAAAAATAAACTGACCAGCATTTGCATTCAGTGCAATGCAACGGCAGATCTTTTGGAGCTAATAAAAAGAGAGCTGCTTGCTAGGAATGTGTTAATTAAAATAACATGTAATGAAAGCCATGGAAGCCTACTTAAGGACTTCAAAGATTATTTTATCAGAAGATAATAAGGAGTATCAAATCGTGGATTTTGAACTATTTCTCTACAGGATGATTTGTATATGAGAGTTCGAGATTGAGAAAATGGTACACTTCTAAATATTTCTTTTAATGCACAAAGAATACACATATACAGCTGTGCATCTCAGGTTTATTTTCACAGTGAGTTTTGCATTTGTTTTTTATGGAATAAAGTGCTTCTTGTTTAGAGTATGAGAGTTCCACATTCACATCTTAACTAATAATAATGATATGTTAGCAATGAAAACAAAATCACAGCTGACATTTGGTTTCTACACACAGTGAAACAAGCAATGTTCTTAGAAGCAGTATCTCAGAAAATGAAGCTATAAGGTTAAGTTTTTGTTACTCGAATTTTGAATGTGAGGAAATTAAAGCCTTAAAAGGAAACGCACATAAAATCATATCTCTAATAATGAAAAAAAATGTCGAATTCAAGCCAGCGTCATTTGACACTAGAATACATATTCCATTTTATATTTTTGTATTATTCACCTCTGCAAGGAAGGAGTTGGGACAAAGTTATTATAGTGATTAAAATTACTCACTCTATAAATTACCACTTTTTTTTGTCTTTTTGAGACAGGGTCTCCTTGTAGCCACAGCTGTCCTGGAACTCACTCTGTAGACCAGGCTGGCCTTGAACTCACAAAGATCTGCCTGCCTCTGCCTCCTGGGTACTAGGATTAAAGGCGTGTGCCACCACGCCCGGCTCATTACCACTTTTTAAAGTTGATAAGAGATGTATTAAGCCCAAGAAGCACAGGTTATCTGAGGCAGAAAATAAACTATAAATCAATGAAACAGACTCATAATGAATAGTGGTAGAATCATAAAAAAAATAGATATCCTTGATTAACACAAAATTATGCTCTCAAATCCCCTTTTCAAATTGCAAGAAAATACTGAAAACAATTGTGGTGAATATTTAGAAAAATCTCATTCCTTTCTTTCCTCATAAGAGCCAGGTAGAAATGCACTATCTACTTTTTATATTTTCATATAGCTGTCTTAATGAAAACTATCTGTAGAATATTTTGTTTCTTTGTAAATGAGTGAAGGAATTTCACCATCATTAAAGTATAGTATTTCTCTTAGAGTATTGTGCATATTGAAGGATGTAATAAAAATGAAGCTGGGTTTATTCAGAAGCACAGTAATTCTGGGAGAACATTTTCACCTCACTCTAGAGTACATTCAAGGCTCCACCATTTCTCTTCATTATAGCCAGTGTTGGAAAAAGATTGTACAGTAGATGGAAGTTGAACGCACTAGAAAAGTTCAAAAATATTTCATTAGAATACTATATGCTTACTTGTAAGACTTAAAGACAGTCTGTATTCAATGTTTAAAATATGCTCTACAGTTTATTAGATCTATTTAAGATTTAACCACATATGTCTGCCCTTTAATTTTGCCTCTTGTTTTACAGAAAGGGAGAAAGAAAATCAAAACAGAAAGCAAAACAGATACTGTTTTGAACTTATACTTTAAGTTTATACTATAAATGAATGTTCACCTAGATTAAATGGTCTCTATTTCATCCTTTGCCTTTGTGGTGTATTTTTATAGAAATAATATTTTAAAAAAATCTTTCAGAATTTCATAAAATTTTTCTTGATCATATTCACTCCCAACTTCTCCCCTAACTCTTCCAGATCCACCGCCACGTCCCTACTTTCCACAATTTCATGTCTTTTTTTTCAATATACATAACTCAATAACTCATTAGTCAAATTTGTGCTGCCAATATATGCCTGGTTTGGGGCCGTTTAGTGGAGCTTGGCCAACCTACCAGGATCCACAACTTTAAAGGCTGTCTCTTTTGCCCCCAGACCCCATACCTGTCCACTGGTTCTCAGTTAGCATGGGGGCTTCATGTCTTTGTCCTCCATGTTAAATTGTTGACTGGCTTGGTCTTGTTTAGGTCTCATGAAGGCAACCACAGGTGCTGAGCTCATGAATACAGTAGCCTTGCCCTGTCTGCAAGATCCTGTTTTACTCCTGTCCACCCTGTTCTTACAATCTTTCTGGCCTCTCTCCCTTGAGAGTTCTTGAGCCTTGTTGGGCTGGAGGGCAGGTGTGTTATAGATAGTCCATTTGTAGCTGAGCATTCCACTGAGACTTTTCATTACATTATGATTAACTGTGAGTTTCTGCATTAACTGTCATCTATTGGTAGAGAAACTTCTCCAAGGAGGTCTTAGAGCTGCTCTAGTCTGTGGGTCTAAACATAGAAATTTTAGAGAACAATTTGATGCTTTGTCCATTCAGCAACATAATAATAGAAGGTTTGCTCCTGGAGCCTGAAAGCTAGCTTCCTAATCTTATGTCATGGCCAGATTCATAGTACTGGGGATGTGTTTTCCCTTCTGTAGTTAAACTTGAGTCCAACCAGAAATCATCTGGTTATTCCCCTGTGCTTCTTTAAGGATAGTTTCTAACAACTGAAAGTATCTATGCTATGTTCAAAGTCTATTTGAAGTTATGGCCTTAATGTACAAGATAACAACATGATTTATTTAATGCCTGGAAAGAGAACATTTTGCTGTCACTGGGAAATTATGTGCATGACACTTAGCATTTTGTTAACATTCTAGTAGATTCCCTAAAGAAATTCATGATATGAAGACATAAAGTCCCACTTTCTCCACTCATTCTTAAAGCCCTCTGAAATAAAGAAAAATGTCATTAAATGTTTTGTGATTCTATTCAGGTTCAAGTTAAACCAAAGCATACACAATTTCCTCCAACAATCTGGTAAATTCCTGTCTTTTTTGCAAACCGAATAAATCTTTTCTACAAGGTAAAAACTTGCTTCTAAGAAAGTGCTTTCAGAAGTTCACTAAAGAAGAGTGAAATGGACAATGCTAACCTCACTTTTAAAATTGAGCTCATTGGTTATTTTTAAGGAATACCGTATACACAATTAAGCGTTGTTGTTACTTGATAACTAGTTTTGAGATATTCTATTGGACAGAAAATTGATAGGAATGGTAAACATGTTCCAGTTGGCTAATTAGCTCAGGTAGTACAATTACTGCTGTTCAATATCCATCTACAAAGCAGAGGTGCTTCAAATGTCATTAAACACCAGAAAGCAAAGTGAAGCACAGGGGATTTCACATGACTTGCCCTCTGAAGGAAAACTGACTTATTAATCTTGTCTTGCAGTGTGGGAAAATCAACTAAGGAAAGAAAAGAAAAGACAAAACCTTCTTTGATTTTAATTCACCCTTTCTGAGAGTCAGTGAGGCATATAAAAGGACATCATCTAGGTTTCTCCACATGTATTTAGAGTACAAATAATCCTTCAAATAAATCAACTTACACCATCCACCAGAGCTTCTCCATCCTGCAGTCATGCCCACCAGGCTACACAGTTTGCCAGCAGGCTTCAAGAACCGAATATTTCATCCCACAGAATGCTGTAAAATCTCTACAAGTACAAACATGCAGTGGCTTTCTTCTTCAATTTCTCCCCAAGTGTAACTTTCTGGCATATGGTTTTCTTCTAATAGAATTTTGCTGATTCTTAATGGCTTTTTGTTATGCCTCTCCTTTACTCATTTGGTTATTGAACTGACATTTTAAAAGAAACTGCTTTTGCTAGGGATGGTAGTAATGTGTATTCAGAATCCTCTACACTCTGCAGAATGATCAGGATAATGACAGGCTGTAAAGACAGCCATGATTGTTTCCTGGTGTCCATTATTCTCTACTTGGTTGGAGAATCTCCTTGGAGTTTATCTCCTGAGACTCAAGGAACTTGACTCCATCTTTAGCTCTAAGAGATGGCTGATTCAGCCCAGAACTATCCCCACTGTAAGAACATTTAGCAAAGACTGTGTGTGTGTGTGTGTGTGTGTGTGTGTATGTGTGTGTATGTGTGTGTATGTGTGCATGTGTGTATTTGTGTGTGTGTAACACTAATTAAAGAGAAACTCACAAGTTTGAGAGGGAATTAAGGGGATAGAAGCAGTTAGAAGGATAAAAATGATGTAAAAGCAATACTGTGGACTTTTCAAAAAAATTAAAATTTAAAAAGGAGAGTATGTGTTCTTTGTAATATACAGAAAGAGCAGAAAGAGATTTCTTAATCATTTATTACTACACTGGTGTAGCACATTGATTGTAGTAGTCAGCTTTTTTTTTTTGTCTTTTGAGACAGGGTCTCCCTGTAGCCCCAGCTGTCCTGGAACTCACTTTGTAGACCAGGCTGGCCTTGAACTCACAAAGATCCGCCTGCCTCTGTAGTCATCAGCTTTAACTGTCATTTTGACACAGCACAGATTCACATGAACGAAGAGTGTCAACTGAAGGACTGCCCAGATGAGATTGGACTCTGGCCATGTCTGAGGGGTTATCTTGATTGTGCATTGATGTTGGAGGGCCCAGTTCACTGTTGTTGGCATAGTTCTCAGGTCCTCGTTTGTATAAGAAAACTAGCAAAGCTGGGTAAGGTTGAGAATTACCATTCTTTGCCAGTAACACACAGGGCACCCTGTAGTAGTGTGAAAGCTAGTAAGCAGAGATGAAGTTTTAAGGTCTGAACCAGCTTGATTTCCTTGTCTTTATTCTGCAACTCAGGTATACTCTGTCTTACCATCAAGTTCTGGTGAATAACTAAGCACAAGAGAAAAATCAGTATTATTTGAAGGTCATTGAGCTCTCTATGGTCAACAATTCCAAAGAAGGAGTCAATTCCTCACATTGGGCTTTTCATTTACTGAACTGTAGTGTCTGTTATATGGTAATCTTCTCTCTCTCTCTCTCTCTCTCTCTCTCTCTCTCTCTCTCCTTCTGTAGTAGATTCCCATTTGACTCTTTAGAAGGCCCCAGTGTTAAGAGAGTGTTATAACCTTTCTTACTTCTTCCTTCCTCTTCCTACCCTCCCATTCCTCACCCATTATTCCGTTTTCTCGTTTATATCACTACATTCTGTCTTCTCTCCAATGACCCCTTGTTAGTTTCCTGATCTCTAAAGTGTTTCCAATTTAAAAAAAAATCTGTCAAGAGTTTCAAAGCCATCATCTACTTATGAGAGAGAACATGTGATACTGACATATGATATTTATTCTAGTATTTTTAAGCCATATTTCAGTTATCACTGAATAAAGAAGCAAACTGAACCTTAGTATTATTTTTAAGGCCAAGTGTGTACCTGAATCCTGAGAACTTAATTTCCTTAAAAAAATTTTATCTGACTCAAGAATGTCATTCAATGTATTTGATCATATTTAGACATCCTGTCTCCCATCCACCACCACCTTACTACCTCTGGTGACTTCATACCCTATATCATTATTTGATTAAAAGTTTTAAAAAGTCCAATGGAGTTTAATTTATGTTTCCCAAGTGAACCTGGGTGTGTGTCCCTGGTAGTCTGCTTTACCCATCAGTTGTAATACCAGTAAGGAAGACTGACCCTATCTCTTCCAGCATCCACCAAAGCCCAATAGATCCTCATCTGTGAGTGGGGCTTCCTGGAAGATGAAATAAACTTTTTCCTCACACAACTTGCTGTTGGGCAGTGATTTGTGTAACAGTAACATGAATAAAGTAGAACATTTATGTAAACAAGTCATACTTCAAATAGGGTAAATGATATGAGAGTTCTGGTTGTAATTTTTTCTTTAACTCTTAGAGTATCATCTGATGGGTGGAGTGATCCTTCCACACCCGGTATTGTCTGACTTTGCTCGCCTTCCTCTTTTTTCATTTACCTTTAATAGTTTTCTCTTAAAATGGGATTAATGCAGTAGCAGATAATCAGAGCCTTTAAAGAAAAGCAATCTTGCCCAGGGTTGCTTTGGCTATTTGGGGGTCTTTTGTTTTTCCATAGGAATATAAGCATTTTTTTCCAAGTCTGTGAAGGAACTCTTGGGGATTTTGATTGGGATTGCATTGAATCAGTATATTAATTTGGGTAGAATGGACATTTTTACTATATTAATTTTTGCAATCCATGACCATGGGAGGTCTTTCCATCTTCTGATGTCTTCTTCAATTTCCTTCTTCAGGGGTTTAAAAATTTTTTTTGTAGAGATCTTTGGTGTTTTGGGTTAGGTTTGTTCCTAGGTATTTTATAATTTTTGAGGCTATTATGAGTGGGAAATTCTCCTTATATTCCTTCTTCTGTTGTTTGTTGTTGGTGTAAAGAAAGGCTACTGATTTTTCTACATTAAATTTGTATCCCATCACATTACTGAAAGTCTTTATCATTTCTAGGAGTTTCCTGGTGGAGATTTTAGCATACCTTATGTAATACAGGGGAGGATAACTCTACCAGACTTCAAACTATATTACAGGGCTATAGTCATATAAACAGCCTAGATCTGGCACAAAAACAGACCTGTAGACAAATGGAACAAAATTGAAGATATAAACTTGAACTCATACAATTTCAGCCACCTCATATTTGACAAAGGGGCCAAAAGGAAACAATGGAGGAAAGACAGCATCTTCAGCAAATTGTGTTGGCAAAACTGGATCACCACATGTAGAAGAATAAAATTAAAACCCTATCTCTCACCCTGTACAAAAATCAACTCCAAATGGATCAAAGAATTCAGTGTGAAACCTGACACTTTGAAGGTGATAGAAGAAAACGTTGGCAGCAACCTACAAGACATAAGGGTAAGAAAACACTTTCTATTTTTTTATTTTATTTTTTATTTTTATTTTATTTTTTATTGATGCTTTGTGTATTTCATACATCATTTTCCAATTCAGTTCAGGCATATATCCCCTTCCCTTCCCCCCCATCCCACCCCTACCCATCGCAGATCGTGCATTCTGCCGTAAGTTTTCTGCATCTTTCTCTGCTTTTTTTGTTTTGTTTTGTTTTCATTTTTTTTAACAATAGGTGATAATTTGTGAGTACAAGCATCCTTCATGTAAAACCAATTTGCAAGCAGTTGTGCCCAAACCCACACAGCTCATGGGTCCCACCATCCCGAAAGGGATGTTCAATCAAGTTGATCAAATGAGTGTCCAGTCCATATTGTTGTAGTTTCAACATTAACCCCAATCGAAGCCCTTACATTCTACCACGCCCCCTCTTCCGCAGATTGTTCCCTAGGCTTAGAAAAGGGGCACAGATGGATGAGAAGCAAAACACTCTACCGTAAGTTTTCTGCATCTTTCTCTGCTTTTTTTGTTTTGTTTTGTTTTCATTTTTTTTAACAATAGGTGATAATTTGTGAGTACAAGCATCCTTCATGTAAAACCAATTTGCAAGCAGTTGTGCCCAAACCCACATAGCTCATGGGTCCCACCATCCAGCAGGGGGGGGGGGGCTTGTATGTTCAATCAAGTTGATCAAATGAGTGTCCAGTCTATATTATTGTAGTTCTAAATCAGACAGCAGCTGCACAGGAAATAAGGCCGACAGTTGACAAGTTGACAACTCAAAAGCTTCTGTACAGGGAAAAACCAATCAGTGAAGTAAAGAGAAAGCCCAGAGAGTGAGAGGAAACCTTCACTGCTGATACACCTGACAGAACATTAACTTCCAGAATACATAGACTACTCAATAAACAAAGAAGTAAGAAAACAAATGAGCCACCCAAGAGATGGAGTAAAGAGCTGAACAGAGACTTCACAAGTAAGAAAATAAAAATGGGTGAGAAACATCTTAAAAAGTGTTCGACATCATTATTAAGGAAATACAAATTAAAACCACTTTAAGATATAATCTCACTCCAATAAGACTGGCTAGGATCAAGAAAACAAATGATACCAAATGCTAGAGAGTTTGTGGGGAAAGGGAAGCACTCATCCACTGCTGGTGGGAATGTAAACTCGTACAACCACTGTGGAAAACAGTGTGGAGAACCCTTAAAAGACTGAAAATGAGCCTACCACCTGACCTAGTCATACTACTCCTGGGTATATACCCAGAAGACTCATCCTATCACAGAGATACATGTACAGCCATGTTTATATCACCTCTCTTCATAATAGCAAAGAGTTGGAACCAACCCAAGTGCCCCTCAACCAATGACTGTATAGAGATAATGTGGTATAACTACACAATGGAGTTCTATGCAGCAGTAAAGAAAGATGACATCATGAACCTTGCAGGTAAATGGATGGAACTAGAAGATGTTATGCTAAGTGAGGTAACACAGTTCCAGAAAAACAAGTGATGAATGATATCCCTCATTTGTAGATGCTAGCATTGAGTAAGGCAAACTGAGTAACATTAATATTATATTTCTCTTTATCTAAAAGCAACTGTGCTCTTAGAATGTGAATCCCTTAATGGACTGGACTCTAGAATTAACCTACTACTTATTTTCAGACTTTATAATTTTGGTACAAGGGTGAAGGTTATGTTTGCATATTTTAGAACAATATCAAATTAAAAGAGAAAATGTGAAGCCTGAAATATGATTTGGAAATAATATACAGTTTATTTCCAGATGACATGATTTTAGTACAGGTGTGACATACATAAATGCATATGTTGAAACAATATGGATTGGAGAGAACAGCAACAACAAAAGTACTGGAACAGGGAACTGACTGAAACAGTAGAGTTCCTCCCCTCCAAAAATAATCTTATGCTCTGAAAAACTTTGAAAATACTCAGAAGGGGAAACAGGACATGTATGGCAGACTGCATGAACTTGGGAGGGGTGGGGAGTATGGAGGGGGAATGAGTCTGGATTGAACTGAGAAGTGATGTATGAAATGTGCAAAACTTCAATAAAAGATAAAAAAGAAAAACAATCTCGATATACTTTCATCATTTCTGCTCCTTTATTTCCCTCCTTCATCACAGGTTTCTATACCTTAATTCTTGGCTTATCTTATTCCCACATTTTTAACTTCATTCTCATTTGAAATGTCTCATACTCAAAGAAATTTCTAAACAATATGTTGAGTACACCACTCCATTAGTGAGTCTCTTTTCTGTATATTCAGGGCTTGGAAATATCAAATGAAAGGATACAACTATAAGCATTTCTTCATGAGGTCTCTTCCCTTTTAGTTCTGGGAGGGCAAAACAAAGGTATTTTGCAGATTTGTATTGCCAATTGCAGCAGAATATTTTCCATTTAATATTTACTAGCTAAATTCAATGTTCTCCACCTTTAAAGCAGATTTATTTTTATTTAAACATATTTCGGAGGAAGGGTAGAATGATGGTTCAGAAAGATTTCCACAATAGTCACTGTACTTTAAGATGTCATTATGCACCTACCTACATGCAAGCAGTACACTCATACATATAAGAAGCTAAATAAATTAAAAAAAAAGATGTCCCAAGTTTGATATTTGGCATGTGTATGGTAGATAGTGTAAATCGCTCTATCAACAGCCTCAGAGAATGTCTTCCAGCACTATTTGTAAATTAATATCAGTGCAAATACATGTAGCTTCAGGTTGAGGATGATTGGGAAAGTGAGAGCATTCTTGTTCAAAAAATGATAATTTGGGATTGGAGAGATGGCTCAGCCGGCAAGGGCACTTGTTGTCATACTAAACCCCTGAGTCCACTTCCTGAGACCCACATGGTAGAAGGAGAAAACTGACTCCCACAAGTTTTCCTCTGACCACCACAACTCCATGCCTACAGTTCACACACACACACACACACACACACACATACACACACACACAAGCACACACACAATTAGTTAAATAAATAACTGTAATAAAAAATGTAAAACTAGTGTTGCATTCATTGAACCTGTCATACTCCCAGACAAAGATTAAGGGATATATTTATTCAGTCTAGAGAATTTTAAAGCAATTTGTTTGGATTAGTGTTCATTTTTCTTAAAGCTATACTTGATTAATGATCATCACAGAGTAAATATTTTAAACCAGCTGAAATTATTCTTATATGCTAATAGAAAGGGGGAAAGAAACTACCAAGATGATATTTCTAAGAAACATTGAGAAGTTAATAGTGAATATTTGAGAAATATGTTAGCGCAGCCATTAAAGGCTGAGGCTGAGAACCGCAAAAAAAGAGAAATATGTTAATGAGGAAAAGATGACAACTGACAAAAGTCTTTGTTACTATTTTCTTCAGCTTATGTATTCAGTTATTAGAACTTAACAGAGTGTATTATTGCTGACTTACTTCTGGTGGAAAATGCTCATGGAGTTAGCATCTGGGAATATATGGATGACTAGTTACAAAGCCTTTGCCCTCAGCATGTTCTCAAGATAAACTGTTTGCACCAGAAATAAAAAAGTGGTTCCTGTGAAGTCAGATGGAATAGAATGAAGTAGCCACAGTTATTTTTTTTTCAGTGTTTTATTTTATTTTATTTATTTATTTTTTAACTTTATTATTTTTTTTATTGATGCTTTGTGTATTTCATACATCATTTTCCAATTCAGTTCAGGCATATATCCCCTTCCCTTCTCCCCACCCCACCCCTACCCATCCCAGATCATGCATTCTTCCGTAAGTTTTTTGCATCTTTCTCTGCTTTTTTTGTTTTGTTTTGTTTTCTTTTTTTTAACAATAAGTGATAATTTGTGAGTACAAGCATCCTTCATGTAAAACCAATTGCAAGCAGTTGTGCCCAAACCCACACAGCTCATGGGTCCCACCATCCAGCGGGGGGGGGGGGGTTGTATGTTTAAATGAAATGTGGATAAAAATGCGTGTCCAGTCTATATTGTTGTAGTTTTTTCTTTTTTTTTTTTTTTTTTTTTTTTTCTATTTCATCTTTCTCTTCCCTCTCTCTTTCCTTTCCTTTTTTCCTTCCTTTTCCCCTCCCCCCTCTTTTCTCCCTCCTCTTTCTTCCCCCCCCCTTTTCCTTCTTCATCTCATTCCCACACCCCAATCAAAGCCCTTTACATGCTCGCCATGCCCCCCTTTCCGTTCTTTTTATTGATCGGTTCCTAGGCTTTCAGATAAAGGCGGCCAGGTGGACCTGAGAAGCAAAACAACCACGCGACTTCTCTGGAGCTGATGTCTTGGTTCTAGTCAGTTCTGGCTGTTTTCTTTCATGGGCTGCCATGCTTGTCCAGGCAGAACCTTTCGACCTACGAATGAAGCACAAGCAAATAGATATTGGGAGTAAAACAGTATAATATAGAGCCTTTCAATCCTACTAAAAGCACAACAATTAGATATATAGGTTTTAAACAGTACTATTGTTATGGTAGGTTTCTTTGGTAATAGACACAGATGTTTGGATGGTATGTTAATTCATGATTTACATTTTCTTTGTTAAGTATGGCAGGGTCTTCGTGTGGTTTATAACATCTCCTAAACCATTAGAGGATGTAAGCTTGTGGCATCAGCCATGGTTATTCCTCCAAGGAGAGAGCTAATAGCCAATTAGATTTGGGATATACAGACATATGGCTGCCCTGCTGCCACAGTATTTCCAGGCAGTGAGGTGTAGCTGGTGCTTACGAGGAGTCTTGCTTGACTCAAGAGACCTATATTTGCTTTATTGGTTTAGTGGTCCTTTGGTAACACTCTCTGGCATCCCAGAGACCATCGGTATACTTGCAAGTGGGTCCCATACACCTTTCCCATGCTATAATCATGGTCTCCACCAGGGCCTTATCGCTTCTTCCTGCAGATTATCCCAGGGTTCTGGTGCTGCAAATGTTTAATACAAGAGACTTTCTTAACTCCCCCCCATAGACTAAGGAGAAAAAGATGATGATGAGGTCTTTCTCCAACTGAGATTGGAGTCAGCTGTTATAGAGGTATCCTCTTGTAAAATCAGTACCACCTGCTTTTATTGACTAATGGACATAGAAACTGTGAAAAGGATTATTCTCTATTCAGAACCAAATATAATGCTAAAGTCTCCTTAAGCTATGCACTTAAACAAAATATATTAATACAGGAGCTCTGACATCAACAATGGATTATTCTACCAAGGAGATGTTGGCCAAAGTTACTTTTGGATTGGTGTTTTATGGCTGTCACCATTCTAGGAAACTCGAAGAGCATTAAAAATATCTTAATTTTTACAATTAGATAAACTCTGAATATTTGTTGGGGCTTTAGTCACCACAGGGCTTAGTATTGGCAAAATAATTCCAGATTTGATAGCATTTTACTGGCCTTGAGAATTTAGAAGTTATGTTTTCTGTTGAGCATGAAAAACTGTAGAACACAACAGAACAATGTGAACATATATATGTGTCTACCTGTGTGTGACAGAGCAGCAGAGACCCAGTCCAGAGACATCTATGCAAGAGTCCCCAGGTCTATGTGGCAATGCACTTAAAACTTACAAAGTTTGATTCAGACTTGTGATGACTCACATTCAAGCCTACAGAGCTGAAGTTGTTTTAATATATGATTCTTTAATTTTAGAAAAATCAGCAGTTATGAAAAGCATGTGTAATTTACAAGCTTTAATGTATAGGTTTGAGACTCAGGGAAACCAAACCATTCCAGACATAATATGCTAATCTTCATTGATTATATTTACATTTACTGTAAGAGCCAGCTTGACAGTAAAAAAAAAAAAAAAAAGCAAACCACCAGTTTCTTTGCCCTTGAAGTAGAAAGCAAGCACGATTGATGTCTGAGGCGCTTCACACAAGTGCTGGAGTAAGTTTCCCCAATTTGGATTTCATTTTCCTGCCTCCTCCTGCCTTGGAACATGCTGAACTTCCTCCTCTGTAGCTTACAAGGCATAACATTTATTAGCTGAGCATTATGCACCCTTGTTACCATTAATTACTTTGATCATAAATTTGGATAACAACACTCAGCTTTAAAATAAATTAAAAGTTGTAACTGCTTTTAATTTTTTTTTTATTTATTTCTGTATGTGTATGAATGTACTGTCTGCATGCAGGTCTGTGCACCCGTGTCGTGCAATGCCGCGGAGGTCAGAAGAGGGTCTCGGATTCCCCTGGAGCTGGAGTTCTCCTGGAATTGGAGCTTCAGACGGCTCTCGGCCGCCATGTGGGTGCTGGGGATCGAACCCGGGTCCTCTGTAAGAGCGGTCGGTGCTCTTAACCGCTAGGCCATCTCTCCAGCCCCAAAAGTTGTAACTGCTTTTATACTGGAGTCTGCCTTTCAAAAGAAAAATGACTCTTGTGCTTCAAGAAAACAAAACTCAATACGGAACGATCTATTACCAAAGCAAAACGGTGCTCAAATGTTCTCTTGGACCTCAATTCAACAATTTAGATAAAACCTCTTAATTTAACAATAAATAAAAATCATTTATTGTATACTAACTCCATCTTATAGATGTTGGTTGCTCATTTACATGAAATATTCATAATGTACTTAGACAAAATAAAATAATGGAAGCATTTCATGTGTCAGTGATTGGGTTATATTAAAATTATCTTCCGTTGTTTTCTGTAATTGCTATGTTAAAACAAGACTTTAACTTTGGCCTTCAAGGAATTTAATTCTGAACATAAAACAAAAGGAAAAAAATCTGTGTCTACATTGGTGCATATCAGTCTGAGAGCTGTCAGACTGTTCTGAAAAGGTAATTAATAATTCATGAAAGATAGAAAACTGTCTCATCCATGGGCATTTGGTCTCAGAGGTGTAAACTGATGTGTAACATCAAGAAAACGTCTATGGAAATGTACACAGCTACTAGCTTCCTGCTGATCTGGTAAGTACAACCTTGCAAAAGACAAGTTTCCTCCCTGCCCAGGACCAGGAGAAAAATAAATAAATAAATAAAATAGACAAAAGGCAAACAGTTTGTATGGAGAATAGAACATGGTTTTTCAAAGAGGATTTGCTTGTAGGGAGGAATGCTGTGTGAAGGTTAAGACTATATCCTCTCACATATATAATCTGTATATTTTCTGAGCTAAAGCTGAGTTACAAAAATTGTACTTGCTTTTATATTTGCATTTCCCTTGACAGTGACAAAATACAGACAAGAAGGATAGAAAATGTAAAGCCCAGAATATAGAATATTACTTTATTATAAACACCAATAAATAACACTTTAGAAATTTCCTTTTATACCTTTATATAAATATATACATATTACATAATGTTATCATCTATTTTATGACTATATTCCATTTTGCAGTTTTTTAAATTTATTTTAAAAAAATTTAAATTTTTATTGAGCACATTTCCCACAACATTTCCCAATCAAATTTAGACTCATTTCCCCAGCCACGCCCACCCCTCCTGCCCCCTCCCCCGTCAGAGCTCATGGATTCTGTCATACACAAGTCCTGTCTTACATCTTTTTCTCAGTCTTCCATGACCTTTTCGTGCACAGGTTTACTGTTTTGGTCAGTTCTTTGAACAGGTTTTTCTCTCTCTCTTTTTGTTCCCATTTGATTTTATATTATTCCAAAATATGTGTGTTCTATCATATAAGAATGCTAATATCCATTTTGCAGGATTAAAGACTTTTTTCTTTGAACTTAGTCTTGAATCTTCTACAATTGAATGATCTCTTTCTTTTCATACCTTTTTCCATATATCTATCATATGAAAACTTTACAAGCTGAAACCTCAAACATTTTTTGCTGGAGGGGTGTCATATATTACATGCCTTGACACTGAAGTATACTTTTTGAAAATCCTTTAAAATAACCTGGCATGAAAAACAAAACAACAACTAAAAACAGTTCTCTAGAACAGTTTACACGGAAGCTCATCTTATTGAACCACAATGTATGTATGCATTTGCCAGTTTCTATTATTTTGTAACCCTAAAAATTTTTGCAATAATGGTCTTATTCTAAATAGCCTAAAGTATAGATGTTTATAATTCCATGAGACAGGGAATTTTCATTGAAGTACAATCCCAACAGAATACTTTACATAACAATTAAATTTATTTTCATAAGTAATCTAAGATGTAGTGTCATCCACTTCATCCTGGGCTTTAATAGTGATCCACCATTTAATTATTTTGTCAGAAGAGTGTTTATTTTCTTGCATGTATTTTAATAAGTAATGTTTGTATTTGGTTGCATTAATTCACTGACAATGAATTTTACTCAATATTTTACTTATTTTCATTAATTATTTTACCTTTTAAAAATATTTCATTTATTCATTCACTTATTTATTTATAATTTATTTCTGTGTGTGTGTGTGTATTACCTATATGTATGTAAGTGCACCAATGTTGTATAATGCCCACAGAGATTAGAAGAGGGTTTTGAATGTCCCTGGAACTGTTGACCATTGTTAGTCACCATGTAGATACTCAGAATTGAACCCTGGTCCTCTGCAAAAGTAGCTAGTGCTCTTAATCTTTGAGCCATCTCTCCAGTCCCAATTATTTTATCTTTTAAATATCATTTCATAACTACTATACTTTGTATTATACAGTTCTTCCATTCATATTGTTAAATATTTTCCTAGTCTCCCAGATTGTTTTGTTTATGATACATGATAGCATGTCAATTAATTTCAGAGTAAAATATGCTACTGATTCATCCGAAAAGCATATCCTTAGCTTAGCTTATCCTAATTATCTATTAACATTTTATTTATTTGTTTATTTATTTATTTATTTCATTTGGTATCTGAATGTGTAGTGTTATTTTTGTCAGTGTTAGTGATATCCAGAATTCTAGACAACCAGTTTTATTAATAGTACTTTACTGAATATGTTTTTATTACTTTTTTTCAAAAATTGTGATTTTTATTCATATTTTTTGTTTTAAGATGGGTTCTAGTGATTTTTTTGTATAAATTTTTAATTGAACTTTTGTGTATTTCATACATAACATCTCAATCAGTCTTAATCACCTTTATGCTCCATTCTCCATGGCACCCTCCCACAGCCCCTCCACTGGAATTTTTATATTCTGCCATTTGTGTTAAGGCCTATTGTTCCAAATTAGTCTCTCTGCCTGCTCCTCAGCGCAGGTTCATCCAGCGAACTCTAGTCAGCCTATCCAGTGTCCCTTGCTTAAAGAAGACTGATTCTTCCTTACCTAAAATTAATCAGCTGCCATTATTTCTTCAGCTAAGATTGGGTCCTGCTGCACATTGCCCTAGTTCCATGCTGGGTTTTTCTCTGCTTGAGTTTGCATGGGTCTTGTGCATAGTGACACCCTTGCTGCAGGTTCATATGAGCAGTGTCCCAGGAACTTGTAGGATTGTATTTCCATATGTTCTATTTCCCTGGCTCTTACAACCTTTCTGCCCCCTCGCCCACAATGATCCTTGAACCCTGGGTGAGCTAAGTTTAATATAGGAGACCTTTCATAGACCGAAACTCTGCAGACTCTTAATCTCCATGGTTTGGGCACATGCTGTGTAGGAAGCTTTCTTTTGTGCCAAACAAGGACCCTTACTAAGGGGATGGGGACATAGGACCTGCCAGCAGCTGCTGTAGGGAGCTGGCCTCTTGGCACAGAGACCAGTTGACTACTTCCCATAGCCTGCCCTGGGTGGTACTTCCAACTCAGGCGCTTAGCCTGGAACCACAAGACATGTTCCACTCTTGGCTGTGACTTCCCATCTGCCTAGAGAGTGCTGAAATTTGGGCAGGAATTTCAGGCTGATGGCCTGTCTTCAGCCCATGTCCACTCACAACAGCAGCTACCCAGATTGGTAGTCCACACTGGGACCTCTTTCCAACCCACTGGCCACCCGAAGGTTGGCTGGGAATTCTGTAATGATGTTAATGGGGAATTCAAATTTATTACTTACTACAGCCTGCCTTTATAAACTAAATGACGTCAGTTCCCAGGGACAATCATAGCCCGCCCCCAACTCCATGCCACTGCACACTGTTGCCCCATCCAGCATCACGCACCTAGGCCATGTCATTTGCTCCTCCTTAGGGTGGGGTCAGAGTCTCAGCCACGCAGTGCCCCTAGAGTGCTAGCTAAGACCTAGCCCCAATTCACATCGGATCTTCCCACAATGTTGCATAAACGAGCTTTCTAAATGAGAGTTAAGAGATTAATTACTATCTCATTGGCCCCTTGTTCATGCTGCATGAGGCTTAGGCGTAGAGGTTACATTGTAGATGTGCTGCTTGGGCTTTGGCCGTTCACAGACAATGTCTGTGTGTGACCAGTTGTATTCTGTAATAGTCTTCATCTGGTATAAAAGAAGTTTCTTTACTGAGTGGTGTCTGGTATATTTATCTGTATATATAAGAATACCTGTTTTTCACTTAATAAGCCTAGGGATATAACAGCTCTGGGGATTTCTCTAAGATTTATGACCTCTCCAACCATGTGTATTTCGTTATGTTTACAGTACCACACGTGAGTTTCCTACCATTAAGTGGGCTTTAAGTACAATTAGCTAGCCATTGAATACCCCAAAGATAAAAGTGCCACTACTGCACCAATGTTCTATGCTCTGCTAGTCATCAATGCAGATATTTGGTCTTAAAGCTTGCATAGTGCTCTCCAAATCTGAGAGCTAGCCTTCAGGGGAGGTGGCTTCCAGGTCAGTTCTAAATGCATTGCTCAAAATGTGGTTTTCTAAATATGCCCTGTCGCCAGCAATAATGTCTTACACTCAGGTTCTGGGAGGCAAACAAGGACTGTAGCAACAGCCTGTGTCATTTTGAGTACCCTGGCCCACAACTCAAAGGAAGGTTTCTCCTGCTTGGCACTCCTGCTTGGTTCTAGGAGTTATGTGAGGGTATGTACGTACATGTAAGGATTTGGTGCTGGGATCCACAAATGAGGGACAACATATGTTGTTGTTGTTGTTTTCTTTCTTTTTTTTTTTTTCTGAGTCTCTGTTACTTAGCATAAAGGCTTCTAGTTTGATCCATTTATGTGCAAATTTCATGAGGTCATCTTTCTTTGCCACTGAGTAGAACTCCACTGTGTAAATGTACCATATTTTAGTTATATACTCATCAGTTGAGGGACACTTAGGTTGCTTCCATCTCTTCGCTATTGTGAAGAGAGGAGCAACAAACATGGATGTGTAAGTATCTCTTCAATAGAATGAATCCTTTGGGTATATTCCAAGGAGTGGTATAAACTTGTCAAATGCTAGGTTCATTTTTAGTTCTCCACACTGCTTTCTATGAAATCTCACCAGCACTGAATGAGCATTGCCTTTCCTCCACATCCTGTCCTGCATTTGGTATAATTTATTTTCTTGATTTTAGCTAGTCTTACTGGAGTAAGATGACATCTTAATGTGTTTTTAATTTTCATTTCCCTAAATACCAACAGTACTGAACACATTTTAAGATATTTCTTAGCCATCTTCTTCTAAGAACTCTCTATTCAGATCATTAGACTGGTTTCTAATTGGGTCACTTGTCTTGATTCTTTGTTTTTGAGGCACTTATATATTCTGGATGTTAAACCCCTGTCAGATGGGTCACTGGTGAAGATTTGTGAAGATTTCGTAATACTCTGACTGGTGAAGAAGGTTTTTAGTTTAACAGATCCCACTTGTTGATTGTTGACTTTAATTTCTGAGCAACTAATGTCAGATTAAAAAGTCCTTTCCTAGACCTATATCTTGTAGGTTAATGCCAAAGTTTTCTTCTAAAAGTTTCAGAGTTTCCTGTTTCACATTTAATTCTTTGATACATTTGGAGTTGAATTTTGTGCAAGGTGAAAGATAAGTTTCTAGTTTCATTTTTTTTTTTTTTTTGACTTTTATTTTTTTTGATTTTTTTTTTAATTAATTTTTATTGATGCTTTGTGCATTTCATACATTTTTTCCAATTCAGTTCAGGCTTATTTCCCTTTCCTTCTAGTTTCATTTTTAATACTTTTATTGATGAATTATATATTTCTTTCATTGTCTTTCAGTCCAATTTAGACACATTCCCCTCTCTTTGCCCCCATCCCAGCCCTGTTCATGCCTTCTGCCATACATGTTTTGCATCTTTCTCTCAGTCTTTCCAAAATGTTTCACTGCAGAGGTTTGTTGTTTGGGGCAGAGTTTAACTGTATCATTCAGTTCTTTAACCCAGTCTTTATGTTGCTATTTTTCCTTTCCCTTTGTATTGCTCCAACATATGCCTGTATAATCATTACATATGCATCAAAATTATGACCTCTGAGAATAAATTGCATGTTACTTCTAAAATATGTGGAGGAACTCACATTTTCCCCCTTTAAATTTATATTACTCTAAAATATGAGTACATACCTTCCACCCATATACAGTTTCATTTTTTCAACAGGTGGAGATCCAGTTTTGCCAGCACAATTTGCTCAAGATGCTGTCTTTCCTACATTGAGTTTTCTTAGCTCCTTTGTCAAATATCAGGTGGCTAAAATTACATGTGCTCATGTTTGCATCTTCAGTTATGTTCCTTTGATCTATGGGTCTATTTTTGTGCCAGTACCATGCTGTTATATGAGCATATCTCTGTAATACAGTTTGAAATCTGTTATAGTCATCCCCTTTGCATTACTCTTTTTGCTCAGGGCTGCTTTGGCTATCCAGGGTCTTTTGTTTATCCCTATAAATTTTAGAATTTTTTCTAATTCTTTGAAGAAAGTCAGGGGGATTTTTATTGGGATTACACTGGATCTATATATTACTTTTGTTAGGATGGTCATTTTCATAATATTAATAATTCCAATCCATGAGCAACTTTTTGTATTTCTTGAGGGTGGTTTTGTACCATAGTATGTGTTCAGTTTTAGAGAAAGTTCCACAAGGAGCTGAGTAGAAAGTATAGTCGTTTGTGCTTGGTGGAACATTAAGTAGATGTCCATTGGTCCATTTGACGTATGGTATTGTTTGATTCAGATGTCTCTCTGTTTATTCTTTGTCCTGTTGAGCCATCTAAATGGAGACAGTGGAGTATTAAAGTCCCCTGCTACAAGTGTTTTGGGATTAATCTGTTTCTTAATGTCCTGTAGTATTGTGTTTATAAAGTTGGGTGCACCAGAGATTGGTGAGTTATGATCATGATTGTAATATCTTCTTGGTTAATTGTTTCTTTGATAAAAATTAAGTGACCCTCTTTATCTATTCTGATTAATTTTAGTTCATCTATTTTGTCCAATTTTATAATTGCAACTCATACTTGATTCTTAGTGCCATTTGGTTTTAATATTTTTTCCACCCTTTCATCAAAAGATACTGCTTGTCCTTGAAGGTTTCTTGCAAACAACAAAATGGTGGATTTTGTTTCTTGTTCCCTTCCGCTAGCATGTATCTTTTGATTGGGGAGTTCCATCCATTGATATTTAGAGTTATTATTGAACGATGTGTATTTATTCCCAACATTTTAATTTCTGTTTGCACTCTTTGTCTAACTTTGTGTTTCCACAGTTATATGTTCATTTCATTTCTTTCTGTTGCTGCTTTCGTATAGTCCTTCTTTTCTTCAGCTCTTTATATTGCTTCAAGTATTTTCTAAAGGGCTGGTTTTCTAGACATGAATTCTTTTAGCTTATTTATGTCATCGAAGAATTTTCTTTCTCCTTCAACTATAATAGACATATTTTCTGGGTAAAGTATTCTGGGTTGGCATCTATTGTCATTTAGAACTGGGAATACTTTGGTCTAGGCTCTTCTGGCTTTCATAGTTTGCATTGAAAAGTTAGATGTAATTATATGTAACTTGTTTTACCTTTTGTAGCTTTTAGTATTGTCTTTTCATTCTGAACATTTAGTGTTTTTATTATGCTACATCATGGGGACTTTCTTTTCTGTTCCTATATGTTTGGTGTTCTACATGCTTCTTTTATTGGTATGGGCATGCCTTTCTTTAATTTGGGGAAATTTTCTTCTACAATCCTGTTGAAGATCTGGTCAATGCCATTATCCTGAGATTCTCCTTCTTCTATGCCTATTAGGTGTATGTTTGGTCTTTTCACGGTGTTCTACATTTCCTGAATATTCCATTCCTGTGTTCTTTCTTAAAATTTTTTCAGGTTCTTTGTTGAGTAGTTAAATTCTTCAACTTCATCAACCAGTTTTTTTATTCTGGATTCTATTTCATTCATTTTATTTTTAATGCGTTCTCCCATCATTTCCCATTGGTTTATTGCATACTACACATTCTACTTCATTTCAGCTGAGTTTTCTTCAGAATTTCTATCTCTCTTGTGAATTCAGTCAGAAGTTTACTCCTATCTTCTTTTAGTTCTTTGATTTGTTTGCTTGTGTGTTCTTTAAATTCATTGAATTCTTTTCTCATGTTTATAGTTGTTCATTTAAATTCTGTGTCCTGGATTATCTCTGGGGAGTTCTTACTCTTCTATAAGAATGGTTGTGTTTATTGAAAACATATTATTTGGGGTTTTCATATTATTATTTTTTCATTGTGATTTTGGCATGCATATTCCTTTTGTTGTTTGTGATTCCAGTATGACACCCCTATCTTCCTTTGTTGAGTTGAAGACTGACTTTGTATTCTTGATGTGCCTTGGCTGTTTTCTTATTAGATATGAAGGGCTGGTTGGTCTAGGCTTCTTTCTTTTGACTTAGTATTGGAGGGACCAGCTGGTTCGAGTCCAGCTAGTTAAGAGCTCCCACTGGGGACCAAGTCAAGCGTCAATCAGATATTCTTAGGTTTCCTTCTAAGGTCTGGGCTCCTACTAGCCAGCAGGCACAGCACAATTTGGAAGGCTCGCTGGGCAGAAGCTTGATTCGGGCAATCTTTGGCAGCCTGCAAAGGTCTCAGCCCCTACTAATGTACAAGGGGGTCTAGCCCACCACCCGGAGGCCAGATTCAGGCACTCTCAGGCAGTGATTATCTTACCTTCAAACACTACCACATTGGGAATCAGGAGTTCAGCATATGCATTTTAGGAGAAGACAAGCACTGAGTTCATTATACCCTGTACCAGCCCTGCTGCTTTGTTTGTTTAGCAATAAAGTGCGTTCGTTTGCAATTCTTTCCTGACCAAGTAAGAAAAAAATCCAGCCTTTGCTTTTCAACCGTGTGTGAATTATGATTTCATTAAATAAATCTAATAACCCCAAAAGTAGTCCACTCTAAATCCCTTTGGACTTTAAATAATTTGAAATTTATCAAACTTTCCAAGCATTTTAGGACTACACTGTCTAAATCTGTTCCTTGTTTAATAATCCAGAGCCAAACGTTTAAATAGACAGAGTGCAAACTTGGAATTTTTTTTTCATATTGACATATTCGTAGCTCACAGTGTGGCTCAGTTCATATCCATAGATGCTGCCTAAGGGCTTCTGAAAGGTCAGTTTCCTTTTCCATTGCTCAATTCTTCCTGGGTCTCAACATTAAAAGTATGTCCTGTGTATGCTGGTGGTAAGAATCTGCCAGGTAACAAATAATAACTCCATAAACTTCCTAATCACAGACTATTAAGCAAGCAAAAGTCAATACCAGAAATTCCACCTGCTATAAGATCAATGTCTTATAAACACCATAGGACCACACATGAATCCTTAATGCCAAGCAAGAAATACAGGCATAATTTACTGTTAGAACTCAATTTATTGGCACATCATTTATTTCTCTGCCTTTTTGGAGAAAATTGTGTATACTTATTAAAATATTTATTAAATTCAAATATTCAAAACAAATGGTGTCTAGGTGTCTACTCCCTTTAAAATTATTGAGTATAAAATGTAGAGGGGGCCTGGAATGATGGTGCATGACTTTAATCCTAGCACTTGGGAGGCAGAGGCAGGTGGATCTCTGTGAGTTCAAGGCTAGCCTGGTCTCCAGGCCAGCTGGGACTAAAAGGGATACACTATCTCAAAAAGACAAAAAAAAAAAACTAAATAAAAACAACCCCCAAATAAAACCATAGAGGGGACCATTCCCCACTAAATTGTTGTGATCTACTGCCACAGAGATTCTTTTTTTTTTTTTCATTTTCATGAAAGAGAATTCATTCAGCCTCTTGTGAGAGAGAGAACAGCTGGCTAAGACAGACAACAAAGGAAGGAAAATTAAGTTGAAAAAAGAAGCTGCTAGTAACACAGATATACAAAGAAAATAGTTATGTTCCCTTTGGGGTTGTAATAAAGTTTTATTCAGTTTCTATAATCATTAAATAGTAAAAAGATACAATAAATTTTGGAAGCAGCAAATAGTTTCTGTACCTTTTGCTATTATGACAGTTTTGCTGAGTTTGGGAAACCAATCTTTGAGATGCATTTTCCAAAGAAGTAAAATGGCAAATCAGGGTGCAGGAGTGATTTGTAGAAATCCAGCCTGACTGCTTACAGATTACAGGGTCCTGAGTGGAGATAACTGCTCCAGGTCTCTGTTTCCTGAGGCATAAAATAGGAGTGCTGCTGGCTTTACTCCTTACCGGTCAATGTTTTTCAGAAGATAGTGTTAGCTGAACTATAAAAATGGTCTTCTGAAATATTGGCTATTTTATAATTGCTATAGTTACTGAGGGTAATGTACAGTGGTGACATGAAGCACGAAATTTGTACTGTATGAAAAATTCTCCTAAGAGGAGAATCTTATAATTAACTACTAAGTTGGACAGGCTTTAAGGTGACCATCTGATCATCCCTTTCTACTACAAATCTGTTCCTCTTGGTGCAGGAGGGGCTTGCCACTTGCCTCTAACTAGTGGTGCATGACAGAGGTGATGAGACCACACTTCTGATTGCCTTAAAGAAAGATTATCTGGAAAACAGATAGCAAATATCTGGATAGTAGACTGTTAGTATTTCCTTCCATTATTGTGAAGAAGCAATTACCATTTGTTTAACTGGAAATGAACCATCTCTGGTTTCCCAGGTGGACAAGGGTTCACTGCAGCCTGAAGTAACATGAATGAGCCTGGAACTGTATTTATCACAAGTAACATGAAAGAGCCTGAACTGTATTCATCACAAGTAACACAAAGAGCCTGGAACTGTATTCATCACAAGTTGAGCCTTCAATTTGGGATTTTTTTTTAACATTGCTCAGTTAAGAAGATGAAAATGGTTCTTGTAGATTATATTTTGCTTTAGAGATATTTTTCTTATAACAAGCAGTGCTGATCATCTTTCCATGGTTCGAAGAGGCACTTCCTTTTCTATAGATTGTCTGAAGCAAAAGGGTAAGCACAGCCTGGCTGTACCCTTAACTGCAGTCTGCAGAGAACCATGTTAAGTTACGCTCTATCTATCCCACAGACACTGTGAAAGATTAAATGTGTGTTGTTTCAAGCTGTTAATTTGTTATGTAGCATAGAAAACTAACATGGGGTAAGTCTCCACAATCAACTTGAAAATGTCTTTTAACTATTTTAATTTGTCTTAACTCTGTCAGTATTGAATCAAACAGGACAAGTTGTTTATTTTTGAAGCTATACAATATAGATACTGACAGTGCCAGTTAAATAAAATCATGAAAATTTTGAGGGAGTGAAAATGAGACTCACTGATTACAGATTCTTAGATGGAGAACCAGAAGGAAGGTCAAGGTTGGCATTCAGCTCCCTTTGATTATAGTTTTAATGATTAGTGAAATGTGAAAAATAAGGCTAACTTTTTATTTCCTGTCTTAGTTTAGTGGCAGAAAGCTACAAAGACCTATCAAGATTTAAAATAATTGCATAAATAGCTAATTAAATCTAACATACAATTATCAAGCTGCCATCAAGATAATAAGCCGCCACAATACTTTGAGATTTGAGGGGCATATATTAAAATATCAGCTGATCCCAGCATCCTGCCCTGGATCCTATTGCTATTTTTCATTTAAAATTTCTCAACAAAGAAGTCGAAAATGGTACTTATAGATTACATTCTACTTTTGATTCTTTTTTTTTCTTGTGAGAAGCAGTGCTGAGCACTTGCTCATCATCTACAAGGTCTGATTACATTGTCACCATTTTCTTTTTGTATTTTTAGCCTTGTTTTTATTGAATATTTCTTACTTTAACATAATACATACTGTAAAATGCATTCTCATAAACTATACAGTTCGATTGGTTGTGTAAATATCACCACAATCTAATTTTAGATTGCAGCATCTCCTCAAAAGGAGCACTAACAAGCAATAACACCTAGTGCCTGTTATAAGTGCCTCCCGTATCCACTCACTTCTACCCCTGCCACAACTCTCCCAAGGCCTAAGAAACAAAACCCAGAATTTTGCTGTTCTGGACACATGAGATAAATGAAATCATGTGAATGTTCCTTTGTGCCTGGCGTCTTTCACCTAAAATGGCAGTCTCAAGGTTCAACTACATGTTAAATCAGTCTTGACACTTCCAGCATTTTAGTATTCTGTTATGTTCCAGTGACATCTGGATAGACTCCATGCAGAGTAGAGTTGTTTACTCTCAAGACAGCTCTGTGTTGAACCTTTGGAGAATTGTCAAACTATTTTCCAGAGCAGCTGCAGTATTTTACATTCTGTCCAGCAAAGTCAGAAGGTTCTAGTTTCTCTATATTCTCTGCAACATTTGTTTTTAGTTTTTAAATGGTGTCCATTTCAGTAGCTATGAAATGCTGCATCATAGTTATCTCAACTTGCATTTCCTTTAGTAGCTAAATTGGTTGAGATCTTTGAAGAGAGATTTCAACTGAACTGTCACCTCAGTGAAGCCTTATGTGGCTACCCAATATAATCCTTTCTTCCTCAAGGACATTATCCTGTGGCTGATTTTTTTTAATGCATTTTCAATCCTGACATGAGATTTGATATTTTTTAAATTTGTTCTACCCTTCATTTCTGCCCTAAAAATGAAACTTCCAGAAAGGAAGGGAACTTGTCTGCTGGGCTCACATAAGCTGGCTAAACGAGCAGAGAAATGTACAGCACACAGCTCACAGGAACATAAAGTTCTCTAAAGAGAACAGAGAGAGTAGCTGAAAGAATGGAGGGGCATAGCAATGGGATTATTAGAAAAAAAATCACCACTTTCATATTCTCTGCTTATCTGAAGAAACTCTCAGCATATTTCACCTGCCCCAACCCATATTTTTGCAAAAATGTTGCATACAT
Organism: Rhizomys pruinosus; assembly: GCA_009823505.1. Taxonomy (NCBI): domain Eukaryota; kingdom Metazoa; phylum Chordata; class Mammalia; order Rodentia; family Spalacidae; genus Rhizomys; species Rhizomys pruinosus. Next base: position 1,074,887 of record VZQC01012420.1, on the reverse strand, counting down.
TCCCCCTTTACATACAAATTTTACCAAGACTGTTCTACTTCTCTTCTCATTTTCCCATGAGACCAATCTCTATTATTTGTCCATTTTGAAAATATTTATAAAGTCATTGGTGTCCTAGGTACTGTGGTAGGTATGGGAGACAAAATGATGAATATGTGGCTTGGGAAATAGCCCACAGAGACAGATATTAATCAAACAATCCACAAATAAGTACACAACTGCAAACAGAATGGTAGCCAAGAAAGAGATCATGGATTTCATCACCATATATTAGGGAAACTTAAATGACTCTTTAAAAGATATGTGAGTAGTGGATTAACAGCCTTTCTTCCCCTTCTAATGCTTTCCATCATGTATATGTGATCTACTATTTCTAGTAGTGCTTTTAGGTATGTGTGTTTAAGGATGACTGGTTGGAATTGGGTAAGCTATCAAGGAGCTTGTTCATATAGAAAATTGATTCTTTCTCCCTCAGCAGTGTGTGATAACCAGTTGCTATGGATCTAGAGATGGGAGCTTGTGAATTTTCCCTAATCCACATTGGCATGGCCTCTGGTGTTATCATTATGTAAGTCTCATTTAGGCTACCTTGTTAAGATTGCATGGGTCCAACTTCCCTGTTGTGTCTAGAAGACACTAGCAACAGGTGTCCTGGTCTCCTGGCTCTTACAATCTCCCCCCCCCCCTTTCCTATAATTCTGTAATGGTCTCTTAGCCATTGTAGTTTATTCTCTTCATTTTGCTCAATTGTGGGTCTTAGTAATAGTCTGTGTTATCCAGTTTGTTAAATGCTGATTTAACAACCTAGCTGAGGTTGTGGCCAAGAGCCTTTCCCCAATGATTTTCTAGTAGACCCCCCACCCTGCCCCGAAAACCTAGAAGGCCAGCAGGAGATGAGAGCTTCTCCCACTCATCATTTCGGACATCAGGCACCTGCAGCCCAACCCCCAGGGGAATGTAACTGGAAAAGTAGCATTCCCAAGCCTTATCCCTCCTGAGGCATGTCTGCCCTGTCTTCCGGAGGCAAGTGGCTCAAGCCATAAGCTTATCTTGGGGGCTATGGTGGTTTTCCTGCCATAAAACTTAGTCATTACAGAACACACATATGCTTCTCCTCTGTCCCACTCACCTCCTGGTCAAAGAGCCCAACAAAAGTATATAAGTGCTTAAACCCATGCAATAAATGAGTTTTGCTCAATGACACAACTCCCAGGTCTCTTTCATGGGTTTATTGCCTTCTCGGGGACCACTCTACTCCTTCCCACATCCCTCCTTGCACTCTCAAGAGTCAAGCCATGGCTAGACAGGACTGCCATACCTAGAGCCACGAGGCTGTTAACCTGGGAGACTGGAACCTCATGACATGGAGGAAGCTAACACTCCATATTTTGCACAAAGAAGCCTTTTGCTGAGTGATGAAAGCTATACTTATTTGTAAATATTAGGACAGGTATTTAGAATATAGTAAGAAATTATATCAGTACTAGGAAAGTGGTTGTGTTAGGTTTTCTTCTAGGGACTATGACCTCTCCACCCATGGAAATTTGTATGTTTACAGTGGACTTTAAGTCCAATTAGATCACTGTTGGTTACACTCAAGATAAGTTTCACTATTGTACCAATTCAGATATTTGGCTGAGCTGGTCATTGTTGTCGTTAGTAGGCTTTATAGCTGAATTGAAATATTGATGGTTTTTCCTCCCTTGACTGCTTAACCAGCACTTTCCAGTATTATGTGAACTAGTCTTAAGGAAGAGCCTTCCAGGTCGGTTACAGCTCTATTTCTCAAAGTCCTTAAACTAACTCTAAAATACTATAGAAATAGTGTCCTAGATTAAGCTCTGGGAAACAACCTATTTTTATGGTAATAATGTACACTGCTTTGGGAATCTCTTGGACCACTCTGACCAAGAACTAGAAGGGAGGTATCCCTTACGTAGCACTTTGTTGGATAGCCTTCCTCTAATTACACACACACACACACACACACACACAAAATCTCTCTATATGTATATAATATGTAGTTTTGAGTAAACTTATGAAATAATACATTCCCTATAGCTTTTCAGACACCTTTAGTATTGTTTACCTTTCCTTTCTCCTTTCTCTTTTATTCCTACCCCCTCAGTAAAATTCCATCCCAATTTTTCTAATTGCCCCCTTCATAGCACCCCTGTCTTACTCTTTCTCCTATCCTCTCTGGAGATAATTCTTCTTCTCTCATCCATGATGCCTTTCTCTTTTTTTGGCTTCTGTGGTTACTCTATGTTGTATACTTACATCTAAAGATTTAGAGCTAGGATCAACAAATAAGCAAGACTATTCAGTTTTTGTTTTTCTGGGTCTGAGTTACTTCATTCAAAATAATTTTCTAGTTCCAACCATTTACCTGAAAATTCCATCATTTCATTTTTTACAGCTTAATGGAAATCCACTATGATTTAATAAGAAGAGTTAACCCAAATCTTTGGGTATCTCTATTTAGAGTAACTAGGGGGTGGCCTTGGATCTTTGGGTATCTCTATTTAGAGTAACTAGGGGGAAGGTACTTTGTTAAATATAAGATCATGCTATAGGGGCCTTTTACTCTACTTGGTTGGTTTGGCGTTAATTAAGATATATATATATATATATACTATATATACTATATATATATATATTACTGATATTAATAAGCAAATTTGAGAATTAGACTTTTGTTTAATTATATTTTTATAATGAGAAAAGTATATACTTGAATATATATATATATATATATATATGATTTTATAAAGAGTGAGGCACTTGAATATTTTAAAATGAAAACTAATTTGTTTAAGGTAAATTCTAGGTAAGTGACTAATCATAACAAAAAACATGATGAGTGAGAGAAAATATGATTTATAGCTTAGTTCAAACCAAATTTAGCATTTTTATAATTTAGAAATATACCGAGTGAAATATTAAAAATAAGAAACCAATAAAATATCAAATTATAAATGCACTTAAAGAACAAAAAAAAAATAAGAGAAACGTTCAGTTACACGGGGCACTCAGTTGCCAATGTAGTTGAAGACGAGTACCATCCAGCATTTCTGATATCTATAAGGATGAGCTCTCAGCTGAAATGTACACATGTAAATCTAAAATTTCATTTCCTTTAATGCTGTAGTATAGGAGCAGGTTAGACATACTTGTATGCAGTCTTCTTTCTAGGTTTGTATGGAGTATTTGATGTGATGCCTTTCTTTCAGTTGATGAAATCATCTGGCTTTCTCATCTTTCATGGCAGGCACTCAAGCATCATTTTGGTCAGTTAGTACGTAGAGAATAAAAGGGAAGGTCAGGAAAGGAGGAAATAGGTTCAGAATTTACCTTCAGTTTAGATATAATCTTTAAAATTTTGTGAAAACATCTTAAGAGCACTGGCTGCTATTGCAGAAGACCGGGTTTTGATTCCCAGCACTCACATGGCAGATCACAACTGTCTGCAACACTAATTCCAGATGGCCTCTGCGACCTTTGTGAGTATGGCATGGCCTCAGGTGCACTTACACATAGGCAGGGAACACAGTCATACACATAAGGTAAAAATAAATAAAATATTTTAGAATTTTACAACTAATTTTTAATGTTCAATATCTCCCTTTAGCTCAAATATATTTTAGAGCTCTTATTAATAGTAAATCACCAATTATATTTTCTCCAGATTATTTTATATCCTGATTGATATATGATCCAGCTGCCCCTATGTGATGCTCTTTTTAAATTTTATTGCCTAGAACTTCTAGTTCAGTGCAAAATAAATCAATTTAGAGCTAGTAAACCTTCTCCATCAAGGGCACTTACCTTTAGTTAGATCTTTGTAGGTTTTACATCTAGAAGTTGAATGAATATATGTGTCAATCCTACAGCCAGCTGAAATACAAGATATGTATTTGGTTTTCTTGAAACATTTCTAATTCCTTAGGTTAAATAAGGGAGAAATGCACAGAGAAAAGGAAAAAAAAAACTGCTAGCAAGTTTTAGTAACAAATGGTCAGAATCCAACATGTCTACAGACGTCTGAAACAATCAAAGATGAAACCAAATATTGAAATCAAAATACTTTCAAAGCAAACAAACAAAACAGATACCTTAAAACATAAGCTTTGAGGGGCTGGAGAGATGGCTCATTGGTTAAGAGCACCGACTGCTCTTGCAGAGGACCCAGGTTCGATTCCCAGCACCCACATGGCAGCTAATAACCAACTTTAACTCCAGTTCCAGGGGAATCAGATGCCCTCTTCTGACCTCCATGGCATTGCACGGACGTGGGTGCACCAATCTACATGCAGACAGTACACTCATAAACATCTAAAAAAAAAAGAAAGTAAACCTAAAACAAAAAGGTATCTAGCAAATAGGATCCTTAAACAACTAGTCTAGAATAAACAAATGGATTGTTGAACGAACCAAGGTGAATGTTTTTCGTTTCTGAAAGAGCCATGGAAAGCATTCACCACAATTATGAGACAAAACCAGTTGGCTTTTGCTCAGTGGTCTATGCCAGTACCTTGCTTCTATCCAATTGAGTTTTCTAAAGATAATGGGATCACTCTTGGTGATCTATATTGTGGCACAATAAATAACAATACAAATGCATAATTGTCACCTCCAAGGTGAGAAGTAGTTTATTTTATTTTATTTTATTTTTATTTTTATTTTTTTTTTTTGGTCTTTTTGACACAGGGTCTCCCTGTAGTCCCAGCTGTCCCAGAAGTAGTTTATTTTTGCACAAAATATTAGTGATAATGGCGAAAGACTATAGCTTCAGGTTACCAGAAATTCCATGTTCCTTCATGGAAAGAGTTCCATGAATTTTTATATAGTAACAGAACAAAGAAAAGTCATATCAAGACACTTCAAATACAGTTGTGGAAACATTAAGTAGGCAGATACAGCAAAAGAGAAATCTCAGCTAGGTCTAACATGCTCTCAAATGACACTCAGTCTTTTGGTTGGTGGAACTTAAGGTTTTATTAATATATTCCAAAGGCTTTTTGTCTGTTTGTCATAGGATGATAAGTCAGAGATAGAGTGGGGCAGAGTAGCTAGTTAGAGTACTACAGTAAGCCCAACATAAACTGAGATTAGGCTTTGGACCTGCAATACTCTTAAAGCCTCCACAATCACTGAAATTCCAGTCAATTCCTTGGTCTTCAAAGAGAGTTCAGTGATAAGCTGTACTTTTTTGTTTTTAGTACATTTATTCTAAGACCTATTACATTTGACTTACATATTTGACTTATTACATTTGACTTACATAAGCTGAGCTAGCCCTGCTTGCTTTATTCCATCCCTGGAATAAAGACAAATTGATCATGGTGGAAAACCTTTTTGCTGTATGCCTGTAAGTGGTTTTCAAGGTTTTTTTTTTTTTTTCGGAGAAATTTTGCATCTATGTCATTAGAGATATTGGCTTGTAGTTTTATCTGTTTACCTGATTTTGGTATCACAGCAACAATAGCTTAATAGAAGAAGATTGGGTGTGTGCCCTGTTTCTACCTTTTTGAATAATTGTAGCAGTATTGGTTGCAGAGCTTCTTTAAGTTTGGTAGAGTTTTACTGTGGATCCATTTGGGCCTGAACTGTTGTTGTTGTTGCTTGAGGCTATTGTATCACTATTTCAATTTCCTTATTTAATATAGATCTGTTTAAGCTGTTGATTTCTTCTTCATTTAACTTTGGTGTTTCGGTAGAATCCAAAACAATTCTTTTTTCTTTTACAATTTCTTTTTATTGAATTTTTTGGATTTTCATGAAATAGAATTTATGTTATTCACATCATCTCAAATAGAATTTATGGTATGAATTTACATCATCTCTCTCTACCACTGCCAAGTTTAAATGGCCTATAAAATCTGATTTGTGTCCCCAAATGTCCTTCACTGTGGGTCCATCCACCGAGCCCACCAAGAGTCCCATCCCTGGGGCTAGAGAGATGGCCTAGAGGTTAAGAGTGCCGACTGCTCTTACAGAGGACCTGGGTTTGATCACATGGTGGCTGAGAACCTTCTTTAACTCCAGTTCCAGGGGAATCTGACAGCCTCTTCTGACCTCTGTGGCATTGCACAACACGGGTGCACGAACCTGCATGGAGTCCATGCATTCACCCCAATCGCAGCCTTTACATTCTACCACGCCCCCTCTTCCGCAGATTGTTCCCTAAGCTTAGAAAAGGGGCACAGGTGGATGAGAAGTGAAACTGTCCTCTCTTAGTCTACTGATTGGAGTCTTTTATTATTTCCTTTAAATATTTGTATTGAGATTTCATACAATAGTTCTTAATCAAATTTAGACCCCTTCCACCATCCATGCAATTTCAATCCTCTGCCACTCCTCAAGCATTTGCCATAAATGTTAAGTCTTATCCAGTCAAGGACTTCGCTCTTTTTTCTTTTGATAATCAGATAAGGGTCTGTCATTCTTGTTTATCTTTTCAAACAATCATGTTTTATATTTCTTGATTCTTTGTGCTATAACTGAATTTTATCCATCTTTCTGCACCTAATTAAAAAAAATTTGAGGGATCAATTCCAAACATTACACAACAAAAAAAAAAAAAAAAAGAAAATCAAAATCAAAGCAAAACAAAGCCCCCACACACCATGCAAACCTCAAATTATTATAGCACATATAAACACTGATCTACATACTATCTCCTACATATAACTTTCTATGTAATAAAGTATTTCAATGCAAATATTTTATGCATATGGATATGATTGAAAACTCCAAAATTTAAAAGCTCTTTTTGTGTGTGAAAGAAACAGATGCTGATATAGGGGTGTTGAAAGATTCTGAGACAGTAATAGACACATTAGTTTGAGGACTCGAGGTATTCTGCATGGAAAGAAAGAGAGTTCCATGTTTTTCTCATGGAATCTAAGTAGGTCTATCAGCATGGACCAACTTTTCTTGAAAAAAACTCATGAGAGAGTCCCTAAGTCTAAAGTCGCATGGATGGTAGTTCTGATTATGCTCACTCTTGCTGAGGGTTCCTTATTAAGCATGGTTACTCTCACTTCAGGACCTAAATGGAGTGTGCTATAACATGGCTTGAATAAGTTTGCCTTGCCAGATTTTGTTTGTAATGATACAATCATTTCTTTAGTCATAAAAGTCAATGCTTACATAAAAGCCTATGTTTAGGCACAGAAAATGTTCACAGAGCTGGATCCTCCCGCATCCTTTTTGAATGACAAGAGGATTTACTATCTTAAGTACAATTTATTATGTTTAGAACAGTGGCCAGTGCAAATCTTGAGACCAGTGTTATATTTCAGGCCCTGGATGAAGATTCTTTTCTAACCTGGGCATCACTAGTGAGTCATTGTCCAAGGACGAAGTAAGAAAAACCCAAACTATATTTCTAAATATTAATAGTCATTCGAAAATTTAACTGCTATGAAATTCACAGGTAAAAGCTAAAACAGAAATGTTTGTTTTGATGGCTGAGTTGAGTCCAACAGAATGGGAGCCTGGAATCACATTTATTAGAAAATTATGAGAAGGTCATTTTGCTCTATAAGGTGATGAAGCGTTAATTTGTTACATGTGTCCTGTAAGAAAATTTTAAATAGTGGTCTGTTCTCATTATCTAACTAGGTGACTAAGGACCGGAAAGAAGCTGCCCTTTATTGGGCCTCCATTTTCAAATAGCTCAAATGTTTCTCCTCCTGACCTTATTATATTAATCATTATTATTGTCATTCAGGTTTTATACCAGACTAAGCTTTTAAAATATAGTGTAGCTTGTTCTTTGATTTTCATTTTCTTTGCCAGGGCTTCATGTAGCTATTGTTTCCTTGAATCTCCTTTTACTGTCCTTTGATGCTCCTTAGGAAAATATTTTTCTTCTTTAGCAATACCATAAATCTTAATTTATTACTCCCTGTGCTATTGTTTAATGTTTAACACTAATAAAAATGCTACTTAGCATTTACACAGGGTTCATATTTTAAAGTGTTTCACAAGGACTATTACTCAGATCTGTTTAATGAGGGTATTTTCAGAAGTAATTTGCATGAATATTTAGGAAAAGTTATAAATGTGAAACTACAGTCCTAGACCTGTAAGGATTTGGAACTTAGATATAACATACACAGGATTAGGCAACTGCTGATCTAGTAACAAAATCTACAAAGATTTTATTGAAGCCAGTACAAAATATTAATACCTATGCATCTCTCTATATATGTATCAATTATTTGAATAGGTTATAGAGTTCAGATATATGAAACAAAGATTTAAAATAACTTTATCCTGTTTTTGTTTACATAACATTTATTTACTTATTTAAATTTAGTTTACGTGTCTGAGTGTTTTGTCTGCATGTATGTAAGTATACCCATGCACACAATCCCTTGGAGGCCAGAAGAGGGTATTGGATCCCTTGTAACTGGAGATACAGATGGTTGTTACCAGCCAAATTGGTGCTGAGAACCAAATTTTGGTCCTGTGGAAAAGTAGATCAGTGTTCTTAACTGCTGAGCCATCTGTCCAGCCCCTACATAACATTCATTAAACTGAAGGTCTTTCCCCTTAAATTGAAAGCAAGTTTCTATTTGCTTTAAAATTAGAATTTGTTACTTTAAAGTTTAAGATTATTCAGTGTTTTTTAGTTACTTTTAAAAAAGATTTCATTCAAGTTGTGTGAAGACAAAATGTTATATTATCCTATTCAGTCCAATGCTATCCACAATGCACTCTTATTATCATTAATAAATTCAGAAATCTACTTAAGCTGCAAATAATTTTGTCATTTTGTCTGCATATTTAAGTTAAATTATCAACATTTCTCTAGAATGAGAGAATTCAATTCAATACCAAGCAACATTCAAAGCTTTTTATATAAAATAATTTATTTGTATGAAATATGCATTCAGTAAAATTACATTTTTTGTGTTATTTGCTCTTCTTGATATTGAAATGCACTCATCATTCTTTGATTCCCCATTGATTAAAACTTCATTGGTCTACATTACATGTCCAGTATCTGTGGACTTTAAGTAACTGACTGTGAATGGCAGGATATTATTTCAAAGAATACAATACCTTGTCAGGGAGGTTGGGGACAACGCTGGCTTCATGGATTTATCAGCTAACATAAGAAGTAACACTGCAGAAGCCTTGTATTTGACCCCGAGTTGAATTTAAGCTGAGTTTCATTGCATGCAGTTTCCTGTAATTACCTTCAGTACTGTTGCTCCTAGTCCTTGTCTCTGTAGCTCTAGTCACCTAGAATTTGATTCTCCTCCTTGGTTAACCATCTAGGACCATGTAACTATAGTGTGTAAGCATTTGTTCCATCAACTGGATTAGGTCTTGTGGTTCCTGATATTTGATCAAATATTTTTCTGGTTTCCTGTGAGACAGGCTTGAGATAAAACTAATATTTAAGTTGGAGCCCAATAAGTCAACCAAATTGGTCTTCATAATAGGGCTTGATCTCACTAATCAAGCGAAGACCCTGAATAAACTTGATTAAATAAACTCTGCCCCCCTATTCCCACTTAATGGGAATTATGAGCAAGTGACCTTCTTCGGACTTTGTCAGAAAATAAATTCTTCATCATGCTGGGATAAGATAGCCTTTCTCTTGGGCCTGGAACATCAGCTCCTCCCAGACTCCAATGTGGCAGCTGTGGAATGCAACCTCAGCATTGGCACTTCCTTGTCTTCAGCTGCCAGCCCTCCCTCTGCCAAAGCATATGCCAACCTCCGTCAGGGCATGGAACAACCCCTTTCAACATAATTTATCTATCTTTCTATCTCTCTCTCTCTCTATCTGTCTATCTATGTATCATCTATATCTACTATCATTTATCTACCACCATTCTATCATCCATCTATTATCTGTCATCTATTGGTATCTATGATATATCAATTCTATTGATTTTATTTCCTTGGGGAATACTTAATATGATTATTGTTTGTCAGTTCCTAATAGAAGAGTTAGTTGACTTAATATTAAGAAGATAAACATTTACTAATTTTTCCTTTCCTTAAAAAGTTTTTCTTAATTAAAAAATTACTTTTGGGGCTGGAGAGATGGCTCAGCTATTAAGAGCACTGACTGTTCTTGCAGAGGACCTGGGTTCGATTCCCAGCACCCACATGGCGGCTAAGAACTGTCTTTAACTCCAGTTCCAGGGGAATCTGATGCCCTCTTCTGACCTCTGCAGCATTGCACGACATGGGTGCACCAACCTACATGCAGACAGTACACTCATACACATAAAAATAATAAATAAACAATAAATTTTTTATATTTTATTTATTTATTTATGTATATGAATGTACTGTCTGCATGTAGGTCTGTGTACCCGTGTCGTGCAATGCTGCGGAGGTCAGAAGAGGGTGTTAGATTCCCCTGGAACTGGAGTTCTCCTGGAATTGGAGCTACAGACGGTTCTCAGCCGCCAAGTTGGTGCTGGGGATTGAACCCAAGTCCTCTATAAGAGCAGTCGGTGCTCTTAACCGCTAGGCAATCTCTCCAGCCCCAATAAAAAAATTAAAAAAAAATTACTTTTGGTTGACATATTTGCATATATTTATGAGGTACAATGTGCTGTTTTTATTTATGTATTCACTGGGTAGTTATCAAAGCTGGACAATTAGCATATTTATTTGATATAAATAATGTATTTTCATAAATTACATATATCTATCTGTAAAAGAACACAGTTTTAACCTATTTAAGAATCAAATCCTACTACTTGATTGACTTCTCCTTTTTCCATGTCCCACTATTCTTCCTAGTCTCTGTCAACAACAATTCTATTCTCCATTTCAATGACTTTAACACTGTAGGCTCCACACTTTAGTGATATTTTGTGGTATTTGTAATTCTTTATGTTCTCTGAGAGCAGAGAGCTTAATCATATTGCTTTGTTTATATCCACAGGGCCCAACATGATCATTACCATGATATATGTAGCAAAATATGTGCAATAATAACTACTATTGATATCTTTAACTGATGTGTTGGCTTATAAATCCAGTTATAAGGACACAGAAATAAATGAGAACCAAAGAGATAGCTCCGATGCTCCCCTGGTAGCATGGCGACCTGATTTCGATTCCAGTAATCTATGTAAAGGTGAAAGGAGAGCATAACCTCCATGAAGTTGTCTTATGACCTCCACATGCTTTGTGACCTCTCTCACCCCAAATTAGTAATGAATAAAATTTTGAATTCTTTTGAAGTTATAAGGAAGAGTAGCATCTTTCATATACACACATGCTCCTTGTATGAATTATGAAGCCAATCACAAATCAACATATGTACATTAACTGCAAGTAAACTACTGAATTAAACTCCTTTGAAATAATAATAAATTTTTACAGTGCACAGGTGTAGCAATGAAACTTTGCCTGGTTTGAGGCAGGACCTGTAAGACTTGTCCCGTAAAACCTCCCAGAGTTATCTATCTCTGTAAGTTATCTGTAGTTCTGCAAGATCAGGATATTACAGTGCTTTTTTTGTTTCGCCTATCTCTACAAAGTTCCAGAACTGGATAGCCCCTTCCCTTGTGGCATTAAACAAAAATGTCATCTCTAGTTTACCTGTTGCACAAGCAGGAGCTCTGCAGCCCTCCCCCCATTTGATCCAAGGTGACTACTCACCCCTCCCTTCCACCTGCCCCACTTCCTTGCCCAGAGCACAGTAACTTTTGGTATAGAAGCACACTGCTGGCATGAATAAAAGAGAGTCTATTCTCCCGGGCCCTGTCTGAGTCCATGTCTGTATGTCTGTCCTTGTCTTTCTATTCATCCGTTAACCTCCCCACAGCCCCTCTCCCCTCTCCTTGCCAGGAACTAAGTCTAGAGGCAGTCTGCCTGTAGGCAGGAAACAGCCTTGAAGCTTGCAGGGAGAGAAGAACAGCATGTGGATGTCGGCCACACGTGTATAAAAGACTATTTAGATGACAAAAAAACTCCTACACACAGGTCTTAATAAATAGCCTACTCAGCAATCTCTAATTTAATGACTGACAAACTATGTTTGATGAAATTAGCCAATTATTAGATGTAGCTAAATATGGCATTAGAGGTATTTATGATACCATTCTCATCTTCCTCCATTCATTTTTGTTTCCTCTTATGTAAAATGAGGACAATGGTACTATGCACATGACAGTTAAAAAGTTAAATGAGTTAGCATCATGCCTGTCAGAATGCTTTGACTATTAAAGTTGCTGCTCTAATTGGCATTAATATTCAAGCCTTTTGACTTATGAAAGTTAGGTTTAATTAATTATTGCACTAGGTATCCTAAGTAGAAGTTATTAAATGAGCTATTTTATTTACTCTCATTTTGATGCAAATTATATTTTAGGGTATAATAAAAAAGTAATGATATTTTATTTTTCTTATATTCCTGTAAGCCAAGCTAAATAACTGTTTTTACTTCTTTCTTTTCACACTTTTCAAATATTTGTACATTTTTTTTTCTTACCAAGTTGTTTAAATTTAGCTCTATTCCTTTTTCTACTGAAGGCATTGTGTTGACTTCACTAATCTGTTAAATTTCTGTTCTCTGGATACTCCATAGTTCTCTTAAATTATTTGGAAAAAGCTAAATGAAGCTATTAGAAAAATTTAGGATACATAATTGCAATCATGTTATTTTTTAAATGATTTTTGTAATAGCCAATGCACTTAGTAATTATGTGTATTATACTTTTTTTTTTTAAGTATAACATATCTTGGTTAATTCAGAATTTGATTATTTCTTTGTGTTAGATCTTGGACTAATTTATAGATACTTACAAACACACACGCACACACACACACACACGTCATTTCTTTTGCAGACATATGTAAACATGTACACAGGAATCATCCCTATGATTAAAATGACAAAAATTTCTTGTAGGAAATTTCTTTCTCTCCTTAGTAGGAGGTGCCTATTGCCTCCAGCTTCCAAATAAGACTTCTGACATTTAAAATATGGACAGGAAGGGGGCTGGAGAGATGGCTCAGCAGTTGAGAGCACCGACCGCTCTTGCAGAGGACCTGGGTTCGATCCCCAGCACCCACATGGAGGCTAAGAACCGTTTTAAACTCCAATTCCAGGGGAATCTGACACCCTCTTCTGACCTCCGCGGCATCGCACGACACAGGTGCACCAACCTACATGCAGACAGTACACTCACACACATAAAAAATAATGAATAAATTTAAAAAATTAAAAAAAAATGTGGACCTGAAGAAAATCCTTATTTACAGTTTTCTTTCACTTTGAGGGAGTAGATTGATTGTTACAAAGTTTTCAGAAAAAATAAAAGCCCTGGGTATGCAACATCTATTTTTGACTCTATATTTGGAAGCCATTTGCCTTAGAACTCAGCCCTCCAGGGAGTTTTCATGAGGACCTTGAAACTGTTAAAAGTAACAATGCATTCAGAATAAAAACAAAAACATAAAAAAGGATTTTATGGCTTCCTAATCACCAGAGCACATATTTCTGTGGGGCATTTTCTAGCAGGGTCTCCATTACCTGAAGCAAATCTAATGACTTCCTTGTGGGTCAATGGAAAGTCTTCTCTCTTGATGGAATGGATATCTGGTACGACAGAGTATCAAACATGGAGCTGGTGTTCTGTACCCTTCTCTTCCCTCTCTTCCGATGATCCATTCAGTTTTTCCTGTTCTCAGCAATTGTGCTTGCTGTGTGGATGTTCTCTGTGCTCCTTGGTTTTTCTGTGTAAATCCTACCTGTGGTGGCACATCCCAGGGCAGGATATGAGCAGCACTCTGAAGCATTTTCCAAAGGAAATTTAAAAGGTTTTGACTATAGTACATATTTTGTGTAATATATTTCAGTTTCTAATATGTGTGGACCAGGAATCTTAGAAAATGGGTTTTTATTTATAAAATAAGGGTAAGGATGAATCAGCTCCTAGTACTAATATGAGAATTATATGAGATAGTTGGGGTTTTAAAAATATAAAAGTGTAGGGTATCTACTAAGATAGATGTGTAATTTTTCATGTATTTTGGGGTGATAAAATGCATACATATCACTATGGAAATGTGGAGGTTTTCTCATTTGTATGAATATCACTTCTGCTTTGGTTTTGGCAGCTTTAATTAATCAATCACTTCCATTTATGATGATCCTTTCACTTCCTCTTTTGATATTAGTCTAACACTCAGAGTTGTCAAAATAATTAGAGATGTTTAATGAGCCTGCAAGGCCATCCACTTAATTCCATTTAACTTCCATGGAGTTCAGCCACTCTGCGTACATCCAATTCTTCTGAGGGCTTCTTTTATCTCTAAGAGAAGATTGGAGAACTTTCATCATCCCTAGAGGCATTCAATTCAAAATTCCATTAATAATTGTAACATATGTCTAATCCTTGTTATTTTTGCTTCTAGTACTTTAAAATACTATCTTTCAAAACAATATTTTAAAATGTATAAATAAATGTCAGATCATTTTCAGTAAAATAATTTGTATCTTATAAAATTTAAGTTGTTTTAGTCATATGGAAAAAAGTGAAAATTTCATCTGGAAATATGATTTTTGCATTTGGTTTTCAAAAATCAACCTTCTTATTTCATTTTTATTTGTACACAAAAAGATGGATTTCCCCCATGCTTTTATTTAGTATGAATTTGGAGACAATAAAAAAAAAATTACTGTTCACTCATCCAATGTTAGAATTTAATCATACCTGTTAACTAGGTTATTCTGAATAGACATACTAGTTGTTGCTAACAGTTTTGGGTTAGTCTCCATTTTATAACAATCTGCTATTCTGAAGAGGCACAGTTGACAAAAATAAACAAGTTCACAAGATGTACCCTGTAAGTATGGGTCATATATGGAATTGAGATTCAACTCCAGTGATCCATTTTCATGAATTGTCACCCATGCTTGGGAGTGCTCTTTGATGATGCAGCTACAAAGTCACCCTGCTCATGTGAGTAGTCCCTCACCCATTGTGCTGGATAGATTTAGTGTCAACTTGACACACCTGGGTTGAGGGAGCCTCAATTGTGGAATTGGCTCCATTGGATTGGCCTGTGGCCATGTCTGTGGAGTATTGTTTTGATGGTTGAACAGTGTGGGAGGGCCCAGCCCACAATGAGTGGTGCCACCCTGGGCAGGTTGTTGCTTACCATATAAGAAGGCAGGCTGGGCATGAGCCAGGGGAGCAAGCCAGTGAACAGCATTCCTCCATGGCCTGTGCTTCAGCTCCTGCCTCTAGGTTCCTGCCTTGGGCTCCCTAAGTGATGAACTGTGACCCAGGAGATGTAAGCTGAATAAACCCTTTCCTCCCCAAGTTGGTGTCGGTCAGAGTGTTTTGTCACAGCAATGGAAGACAAACTAGAACACCCATGTTCCTGTAAATTACCAGTTTGTTTCACCAAACTGGACTTGGATGGAATCCCGGTTTACCCTCTCATTGATCCCTATTTGGGACAAACAGAAGATATTAGAGCAAATGTACCTCAGCCCCCTCCTAGGTGCTCGACTCCCAGCAAACTTCTGGAGCACCTTCAGTGGCTAAGCACTGCCAAGGCTGGGCTCTCCAGTCTCTGCCCCCAGCCACTCTTGGTAGCCTTCCAGCTGCTGGATACAAAGCGGGGCTGGCACCCCGGGAGCCTTTCTACTAGCTTAGTCAACTCTACTTGCGGTAAGGACCATAAATTGGTAATAAAACCACTTAGAAGAAGCTTTGTTGGGATTTAGTTAGTAGCAAGGGGTGGGAGCCAGGCACGGAGAGCGGATGTAGATGGAGAAATGTGAGAAACACATTTTTTTTTCTGCTTTTGCAAAATATATTTTTTTTGTTGTTGTTGTTGTTGTAATTACACTGACTGCAGCAGCTTAGTGGAGGAGGAATTCCACCCCGACGTGACTACGATCATCTAGGTGATGCCTGGGTTTATCATGAGCTTCGATGGTCTGAGAATCAAGCTGTCGTTATCTAATTGTTATCTGTAACTTTTCCATCCCAGAGAAAAGTCTTCTGGAGATAACAGCAGGGTGCCGTGCGTGGCCTGACTTGAAGCACCTGCCAAGGAGGCAGTGGTCAGTGGTGGTGAGGCCTTCTGGAATCAGCTAAGACAGCGCTGACCGTGCAAGCTCCTTTTCCTCCTCTTCTTCAGCTGTCCACTATCTGTGGAGCGAGTTTTCTGGAGTGGCTCTTAGACTGCAAAGCAGCTGCATTGGACAACTTGCTAGAAGCAGCTTTGTAGTTTTAGGAAGGCAAGGCTGAAGGGGCCATTGCTGCCTTTCCAGTTGGGACTTCATGATTGGAAATCATGTTGTCCATAGCCCTTGTGGGCATGGACCGGAAGTCACAGAAGGTGGTTCCCTGAGTTCTTGCCTTACTTGAGGTGGCGAGTTCCTTGTTTGCTGCAGCCAGCCTGCCAGCTGCATTTGCTGCGGTGTCCAGGAAGGTTCTGTCAGCTGTCAATTAAGCAGCTGAACTGTTCCAACTTGTTCTGTCATGCCAGGTCTGGTCTCTTCAAAGGGGAGGTGAGAGGAAGAGCAGGAGGAGGGGAAACGGAACTGGGGTATCTGATGTCTTTAACGTTTTACCTCAGGAAACTGTATCTGCCAATACTTAATCCCCAAATTCCTTTAATGAAGGCTGGAGACCCCTAATCTGCCTTGGAAAGAAATTGCTTCTAGTGAAAAGAGTGAATGAATTTGCAAATACCATCAAATCATGAAATAACTTCCCATTGTTAGATTTTATCTCTGATTGAATTCATAAATAACAAGAATGTGTGTGTGGTCATAGCAATAAGTAGGCATAGCAGGCCAGTATTGACCAGGTGACTGTTCCAAAATCAATTTCAGGATGATTTTATGCTATCTTACCATCTCTGCTTTGTTGAAAATCTAAGAGCAGACCTGACAGCCCCGTGTTTCCACACTACTTACTGCGGAGGGCCAGTCTAAATTTGTTAGAGAACGGATATGGAAGGTTTTCATTTATTTTTTTAAATAACAATATGCATGCTTATGATTAAAAAATCAATTCCTCTCATTGATACTTCCACTGAAAATGCTAAGCCTGAAAACTGCAGCCCTATTTAAAAATATTGCTAATGCATTTATTACACTAATACATACGTTGTTTATTTATATTTTTGAAAATCTCATCCATGAGTCCTGCATATGAATTATTCCTACCTCTCCCAGTCACCTTCCAACTTGTCCCACATTACCCCACTCCCTCCCAATTACTTGTGTTCCTTGGTTATTATTGGCATATATACACATGCATACATTTATATACATACATATATGTATTTAAAATACTTTGAGTTCATTTAATGGTGCTCATATATACCTGTGTTTAAGGCTGCCACTTGGGATTACATAACCTTTCAGGGAGCTAGTCCCTGGAGAAAAATGATACTCCTCACCTCAGCATACATTGTCTATAGGTCTTTATCTTAGGGTAGGACCTAAGGCATGGTCTATAAACATTGCTGAAGAGATCATAGACCTCTGAGAAGAACCTACTTCTGTCACTTCCCTTGACCAAACTAATTTTTATTATGCTTTGAATATTTATTTTTATAATTTCAGACAAAAGTACCTCTTTCCATTCATGAAAGAAGCTACTTTTTGCAAGAGACGGAGACTATTACAAAGTTGCACAACTGGTCACATACAGACAGTAAGTAACTGTGAGGTGCCCAGTCCTAAGTGCTGGCTGTGGATGGCTAGCAAATGACAGGATGGCAGGTCTAGCCCATGGGAGGGGATGACAGCTCCAGTGTGCAGTAGAAGACAACAGCTCAAGTTCATAGGAGGAGAGGACAGCTCCAGGTTCACAGGAGGAGAGCACAGGTCCAGGTTCACGGGAGGAGACCACAGGTCCAGGTTCACAGGAGGAGACCACAGGTCTGGGTTCACAGGAGGAGACCACAGGTCTGGGTTCACAGGAGGAGACCACAGGTCCAGGTTCACAGGAGGAGACCACAGGTCCAGGTTCACAGGAGGAGACCACAGGTCCAGGTTCACAGGAGGAGACCACAGGTCCAGGTTCACAGGAGGAGACCACAGGTCCAGGTTCACAGGAGGAGACCACAGCTCCAGGTTCACAGGAGGAGACCACAGGTCCAGGTTCACAGGAGGAGACCACAGCTCCGGGTTCACAGGAGGAGACCACAGCTCCAGGTTCACAGGAGGAGACCACAGCTCCAGGTTCACAGGAGGAGAGCACAGGTCTGGGTTCACAGGAGGAGACCACAGCTTCAGGTTCACAGGAGGAGATCACAGCTCCAGGTTCACAGGAGGAGACCACAGGTCCAGGTTCACAGGAGGGGACCACAGCTCCAGGTTCACAGGAGGGGACCACAGGTCCAGGTTCACAGGAGGAGAGCACAGCTCCGGGTTCATAGGAGGAGACCACAGCTCCAGGTTCACAGGAGGAGAGCACAGCTCCGGGTTCACAGGAGGAGATCACAGCTCCAGGTTCACAGGAGGAGACCACAGGTCCAGGTTCACAGGAGGAAACCACAGCTCCAGGTTCACAGGAGGAGACCACAGGTCCAGGTTTACAGGAGGAGATCACAGCCCCAGGTTCACAGGAGGAGACCACAGCTCCGGGTTCACAGGAGGAGACCACAGGTCCAGGTTCACAGGAGGAGACCACAGCTCCAGGTTCACAGGAGGGGACCACAGGTCCAGGTTCACAGGAGGGGACTACAGCTCCAGATTCACAGGAGGAGACCACAGGTCCAGGTTCACAGGAGGGGACCACAGCTCCAGGTTCATGGGAGACCACAGCTCCAGCTTACAGGACAAAACTTGATTCAGGTTCATGGGAAGGGGCCTCAGTTCCAACATAGAGGAGGGGATGGAAACACCAGCTCACAGAAGAGGACTTTAACACTGGTTAGCAGGAAGGGACCACAGGTCTCACTCACTGGAGCACTTCACAGTACCATATGCACTGGAAGAGAGCCTGGCTTCAGCACACCAGAGCAGTCACAACACTGGTTCATGGTTTGTTTTATTGAGACAGTCTCCCTGTGGCCCCAGCTGTACTGGAAACTGCTTGCTATGTAAATCAGGCTGGACTCCATCTCACAGAGTTTTTCCTGCTTAAGATTTCTTACATTCACATAGAGATATTCTATATCTCTGTAATGAGAGAATTTCATGATTCACATAGTTATTTAGTTCATGATTTCCCTATTTGGAGAGACTATATGGAGAAGATTTAAAGTATTAAGATTTTTATCTACTGGAAGATATTTTGAGTATTTTCTCTGTTTGGGGGAGACATTTATGTTCATAGATGGAGATTTTTATATGCTTTCTGCTGTGAAAGATGAAATAATTCAATGTTGCCTGAAGAAAGAAAGTCTAACCCCCTAGAGTCATTTAAACCAAGAGTGAGCCTGATCAGTTCTCTAACTTGTTCTTTCTTGTTTCTCCAAGAACTGTCCCTTCTACAAAGGGAATACTTTCCTTTACTTATTTAAACAGTGTGTCCAGCATGATATAAGAAAGAAATTAGGGACTTTGTCTTACTGGAAAATTTGCTTTTTCTGACCCCTACCTACCCAGAACAGCATACAAACCAATAAACAGACATTATCAACAGAAGTCCATTTATTATTTTGCAACATATACAGTGAGTAATTCATTGTTTACAACATGCTATCAAGGTTGTAGGTTTCAACAATGATACTTACATAATGTATACCCCCATATAGATTATTCTGAGCAAGTCTGAAATAAAGGATCATGCAGGAGATATAGTGTACACTGGGTCAGATTAAAGTTGTGTGTTTATCTTAGCTTATAAATGTTGATTACAAGAGGCTACCAATACTTAGATTATTTACATTGTTTCCTTAAAAGCTAGCTAAATTTAAATAAGCTGATTGCATAGTAGAAAGGCAAACTGAATAAATGGTGTTAGATTACCCCAAACACAGGATTAATGTGGTTACAAGATTAGGTGCTGCAGGAGACATTCCCAGAAAAGTCATTCCAGCTTCTTCCCGTTGGAGGGTTTGAAAAGCTCCTCTCTTTTCTGTGTGCTTTCTACAGGATTCACTTAGATGTTGTGGTGGTTGGAAGGAGAATGTCCCCCATAGGCTTCAAGTATTCAGACATTTTCCCCAGTAGGTGGCGCTGTTTTGGGAGATCTTAGAAGGTGTGGCCATGCTGGGAAGTACATCGCTGGGGGTGGCTTGGAGAGTTCGACAAGCTTTGCCAGTCTCCAGTTGCTCTTGCTCTCTATTTTCTGTGTTCACTGGAAGATGTGGACTCTGGGAAAGTTTCTGTGGAGCTTTGATATTTAATACTTAAATGTATACTTATTCTCTGTCCTTAAGCTATTTTTCCAAATCATATTGTTTTATTGCAAAAGACCTTGTATACATTTGTATATCAATTCTAATGCCTTAATAGCTACCCAGAAAGTCATTAACACAGAAAAAACTTGCAACCACGAGAAGCAAGATATATCACCCATCTTTCTGTATTACCCAGTTTCTCTACTGAGTCAGACAGTGAAGCCATCAGCAACCACTGTTCCCATTCATCCTGAATGAAAGAGGAATGACTTGAGTAGAAACGTAACACCTTAACAACTTTTTACTGAAACGAATCACAAATTATATGAAAGTGCTTTATAGAACTTACTATAAAAATAATAGAATCTGTTTTCATCTAAGTTGTCCCCCACTTCTGCTGGGTAGTTAGTGTTGATTGTTTAACTAGAGAGAATGTAACCTGTGAGGAGGGCTTCTGGGTTTGACTGTTAGTGAATCATCCTGACTGTGTTAAGTGACACAGGAGACCCCCCACTGTGAGGGGCACCATTCTGTAGCCCAGGTCCCGACCTGTTTGGAAAGGTAGCCATATAGCAGTAAGCATTCATCTCTTCCTGTTTTCCAATTATGAATGAGATACGAGCAGACTTTTCAAGAGCCTGTTGCTTTGACTTACCAGGATGGACTGTGCCCTTGAATAGTGTGTGAAAATAAGATCTTTCACCATGAAGTTGCTTTTGTCAGAGTACCAGCAATGGGTAAAGACTAAGAATATCGTAGTCCATGAGCCAGCTGGTATCTGGGCCTAATGATGACTCTCTTAGCGAAGATGCCACTCAGATTAGTATCTTCAGACAAACTCACCTTGGTGCCTTATTAGTCATCCAAAAGGCAGCAGCCATGACTGCCCTCTGCGATAATCTCAGTCATTTTCTTGTAAAATATGAATCTCTTGAAGAGCCAGGAGGATTTTTCTTGGCAATTTTATTGACTTGCTACTTGTCAGAGTTAGAAGAGTTTAGCTTCCCACACTTGGGCTTAGGAGCTGTCAGTTTGGTTTGGACCATTTCCTGTCACCCAAAGCCCACATCTTAGGCTGTTTTTTTTTTTTTAATTTTTATTTATTTATTTATTTTCTCTATGTGTATGAATATACTGTCTGCATGCAGGTCTGTGCACCCGTATCGTGCAATGCCGCGGAGGTCAGAAGAGGGCGTCGGATTCCCCTGGAACTGGAGTTCTCCTGGAATTGGAGTTTCAGACGGTTCTCGGCCACCGTGTGGGTGCTGGGGATCGAACCTGGGTCCTCTGCAAGAGCGGTCGGTGCTCTTAACCACTAGGCCAACTCTCCAGCCCTCTTAGGCTGTTTTACTAACAGCTGCAGCTATGTCAGTGCCCGTGGAGAAGTGCACAGGGCAAAAAGATAATGCTTCTCCAAAGAACAACCATATTACTCTACCCCTAAGCTATTTTCAAGAATAGTTTTATTTGCTTTCCTTGCAGAGCTGTATGCTTTGGGAGAAATGTGTAATGATTTTGGTAACTGCTATTATTCTTCAGAAGCCCTGAAGCTCAGTATGGATTTAAGTATGAGTCTTTATTGACCAATGTTAGTGTTCTTATTGGCTCCTGTACGCTTTGCAACTCAAGGCTATAGTGTATGTTATACTTAGGTTATCTCTTTAAACTAAGCATCCCGTGATTGCTTTCTCTCCAAAGCATCAGTGTTCTTCCCTTTGCTTTTCTTAGAAAGAAGGATTTGAATCCTTTTTTTTTTTTTTTTTTTGTTTTTTTTTTTTATTAGACACAAAACATTACTAGCTTTCCAAACAATGTCATTTCAGGTTGGGTTACAGTACCAAACAATGTGGTAAAACCTCCTTTGCCCAATGCCGCTTATGTAAACACGAGCTAGCAATTCTTTGGATGATTCTGTTCTGAGGTTGAGTACACAGCTTCATATATGGATTTCAGGCTCTTTTCTAATCCATTCTTCTTTGGTTGGGCACATATCGATTAAACCCTATAACAGCTCCTAGTCTGCACCTGTTCTGGATCATAATGGCCAATGTCATCTTTTGAAAAGTATGATTTAGGAAAATAATAAACATTTCTTACATGCTTTTAAAAAAGAAATTATTTCTATCTGTGTTTGGTAAAGATAAATACAGTGTATAAGTAGAAATCAGAGACATAAAGCTTAGGTTTGGATGAAGCCAAGGATAGGTGATACTAGATTAGCCCTCAGAATGGAGGCCACTGAGATTTCCCCCTAAAGGAGGGATAAACTAGGTGCATTTGACAAGCCATCCTCTTGGTCTTTCCAAATGTCTTAGATTGACACAAAACACTGTGACTTTGTAAAAGAAGTTATATTCCCTGCCTCTTAGTATTTGTAATTGTTGAGCAGAATGCAGAAAAGACTCCTACAACCACTAATTGACAGGTTGATTTAATATTGAGTGACTATTTCAGCAATAATTTTCAAAACTCTTGGAAAGAAAGACTCTAGAAAAGTGGTTAAGGGCAGAAGCATGGTGAAAGCTCTATCTTAGTAAGTGACATTAATTGCAAAATAATGGCTATATACCTCACATTCTGACTCACACTGACAGACAAATGTTTTATTATTTTTTAATTTACCATCTTAGAAATTCAGTTTGCCAGCCAGAACTCCTTCCTGAATTATCTTGGAAAGGAGCCTGGGCATGGTTAACAGTCCTGTTTGATAGATGCCAAGCTGAGAAATTATCGTAATTGAAGCCTTTATTATCTTAGCACCTCAACCGCCCTAACTGAATCCAAGGATGGATCAGTGAAGATTTCTTTCAAATCTTAGTTTCCAGAGGTTTTAAACTAAGCTGTAAAAATTTGATTTCCCAGATACTTGACATATCATATTTATAGAGTAAATGTAACTTTTATTCAGTGTTATTCATATTCAATTCTATGCTCTTCAGATGTTTAATACAACTTTTTTTCTCAATATAGCTACTTATTGGGAAATGATATCTGTTATTAATGATAAAGACTAAAATTTATTTGACCAGATTTGCTTACTTATTGGTCTTTTTGAGTTTCTAGAAATAAAGCATTTTTATTATACTTCTAGAATTCCATACATGTATGCAACATATCTTGATCACATTCTTCCCTCACAGGCTGTCCTGGATGTCTCTATACCCTCCCAATTTTATGTCCTATTTTTAATTTTTTGTAACCCACCAAGTCAGATTTTTGCTGCCCACATGCTTGTAGGTGCAGGACTCTCCATTGGTTGATCTAATCAGGTATGATGTTGACAGTCCTCTGAAAGAAAGAGTGACTTTTGACATCAAATGCTTTCTCACACACAGGAGCCCCTGCCTGCACAGCATTATAAACTTGACTGTTGTCCTTCTGGGTAAAAGAGAGGAGCCAGGGAGCCAGCTACCCTTCCCAACCAGCCAGTTGGCCTTGGCTGTATAGTGGGGAGAGACTAGGCTCAGGTTGTAGAAACAGGATGCCATGGGCAGGATCTCTCCTGCCGTAGCCATCATGGACAGAGCTCATGCGGTCCCTGGACCCTGTCTGGACATGAGGGAAGCACAACGTTTTCTGTAACTCCCTTGCCCATTTGTTTTGCAAGCAAGCCCACTTAAACTTACTAGACTTTTCCAAACTATGGTTTTGGAGAGTCTTACTCGCTTTGCCTTTGGGACCTTGGGAAGTGGAGGCAGCAACACTAGGTGTCACTTTTAAAGAGTCACTTTCTTTAAAGAAAACTAACTCTCCCCTCATAGAAGCTATTAAATTTGACAAGGTTTATATTGGTAGTCTTGCATCCTATTTATTCTGAACACAAACAGCACATCTTTTTACGTGTGTTAGCTTCTGTGGTTTGATTTAGGGACAAGGTAGCCCCTGGAGAAATCTGAGGATATGAAAAGAAGTCAATTGACTATTAAATAGTCAATGAGACTTCCCAGGAGTAAGTTCAATCAATAATCACTTAAAACAAACAAACAAACAACACTTATAGTTCAGGCACAGCTGTTGGCACTATTTGGGAAGGCTATGGAACTTCTGAGACACAAATTTTATCATGCAGATGGAGGCCACAAGGGCCTGCCCTCTGAAGGTTGTGTCTTTCCATATTTCAAATTCAGCTCTGTTTTCTGTGGAGTTTGCCATCGTGTGAACACCAAGGGACAGCAAACAAATTCTTGTCCCCAGGCACAAGAGCTTTTCTAACATGCCTTCTCTCTAAAATCCCATGTAACAATAAGTAAACATGTTCCTTTTGTACCTTACCTTGTTTCTATCCGGTGTTTAGTTATAGTGATTAGAATAACAAAAACAATAATGTATTAGAAGTCAGGTTACTGTGATAAACCTGGCTTCATAAAACAATGCAGAAGATCACAGAACTATGGGCTAAAGATGCCACAGAATTAATGTCGTAAGTAGAGGTTGATGGGAAATTCTGATTGAAGTTCAGAAAACTAGAAGGTAGATGGAAACACTGTTCCCAAGAGGTTTCGACTGGGAATGGGAACTCTATTGGAAATTAGAATTAACTCCATTTTGTTACACTTTTATAAAGAATCTATGTTCTCCCATTGTCCTATAGCTTGATGAAGACAATGTCAAGGCACCACAACATGCCAGCTGTAGTATGGTTATTATTGGCTTCTTTATCCAAGCAAAATGTAAAGCCAAAAGATGTGGAAACATAGGCAGTTGGGTGATGAAAGGAGCATGGGCACATTTATAGCTGAAGAAAGGATGTGTATAGAAAATGCTACATAAAAATAAATCATAAGCTGAAGATGCTAAAAGATATATGTGGCATGCATGTATGCATATTTTGGAGTGATGCAAATTGGAAGGAACAACAATAACAGCAGCAAAAACAACAAAAGACTAGGTCAAAGAAATGACTGAGATAGTGACCTTCTGCTCCAAGCAGTAAACTTCTGCACTGAAAATTTTAAAAGAGACTGAAAGATGAAAAACCTGTTTGGCAGAATGCATGAGCTCTGGTGGGGTGGGGGGGGCCAAGGAAAGGGGAATGGGCCTAGACTTGATTGGAAATTTTGTATGAAATGCACAAAGCTTCAATAAAAATTGGCTTTGAAAAAAAAAAAGAAAAAAGCACCACTACTGTACCAGTAAAAAGAAAATGTTATGTAAGTGACAGTGTTAGCATATTAAAAAGAACCACCCACCCACTTTAGACTGGGACAATAGTAGTAAAAGATCTTAAGGGTAAGCCTAATCAATGAAACATCAGTGAAAACCTGTTTGGAGACTCTCGTATGAAAAGATATTACCTGTGCAGGGATATCCCTCTTGGATAGAGCTACCTAGGGAAGTGTTTACCTGGTTGTGCTCCACAGACACTTGGTGGCTACTGGACCCATGGCTCAAAGGGGTCTGGTCCATCTTTATCTCACACCAGAGCATGGAAATATCCACATGCTACTGATTTTTTATTTGTGTAGAATTCACATATTATCAGGTCATGCCCAGGTTCTACAGGAAAATCTATGTTGGTAGATGGTGGATAACAGAGTAGGATTACCTCCAGGGAACTCTTGAGTGGGCTGTGCATGAAACTTTGAAGGTGAAACTAAAGTTTTAATGGGCATCCCAAGATGTGAGCAAATAACATAAACATGGTGTCTACTAAGGATATCTGCAGGCTCTGAATGGAGATGGTCTAAGAGAAGTCTGTATGTGCGACAGTGGCAGGGCCATAAGGGTAGGGAGGCCCAAATTCACGGGCCATCACACCATGCCATCATGTGCCCTCTGGGCTGAACATGAAATTCAAGGGTTTACTTTTTGCTCTGCTGTCTTGTTCTTGCTTTGTTCTAGTATTTTCTTGCTATCTTCAGACGCTCTGCTCTAGTATATATTCAAAGTATATAACAGTCTTTATAAGTTGTAGGAACACACAATTAGGAGACGTTTTTGGATTTTCTTTAATGGAGCAGAATCTGGGTATTAGTAAAGATTTTAATGTAATTTTGGGGATTCTTGGCAGTTGTGGTGCCTTGAATGAGAATGTTTCCTATGGGCTCCATGTTTTGATATATATCTTGTCCCCAGTGGGTGGCACTCTTTGAGAGGTCTTAGAAGGTGTGGCCATGTTGGAGGAAGCAAGGGACTGGAGATGGGTTTTGAGAGTACTTAAGCCTTACAGGATCTCCATCTCTTTCTGCTTCCTGTGCCTGCTTGAAGATTTGAACCTTTGAGATCTGCTCCTGATCTAGCACCTTCTGCCACCAGGCCTCTCCACCATGATGGACTCTAATTCCCCTCAAAGCATAAACTCAAATGACTTCTTCCTTTCCTAAGTTCCCTTGTTCACAGTGTCTTATCATAGCAACACAAAAGTGACTAATACAACTGTGGATGAAATGTATTTTGCAGTATGAGATGACTGTCAGCCCATAGTAGAAGAAGCAGAATGTTGTAAATAGAATATAAAGTATCCCCACTGCCTCTGAACATTAGGTCAATAATTGGTGGCACTTTGTAGGGCACCTTTGGACCTGGGAATATGGGGCCTTATTCACAGATGTAGTCCACTATGGATAGGCCTTTGAACATTACACCTGCCTGGCTGTCCTGCCTAGCTTCCCATCTCCTGTGCTGTCACTGTATAAAGAAGCAAGAGCTCCAGACACCCACAGCTGAGCACATGCACAGCAGCCAACTTCCCATGGTTTTGTTGTTAGAATGGACTGAAAATAAACATTGCCTTGATTAAATTATTTCTTCAGTATTTTATCACCACAAGAAAAATAGCACATTTATCTTCAAGTTGTCCTTCTGTGCACTTCCAAATTACTTTTCTATGAAAAATATCAGCAATGTAGTGGACAAATGAACAAAGCACCCTTAATTACAAGTGGTTTTTAAAAGGCTTTGATCATGTGTGTCATGGAAAGAGCAGAGCACCTGCAATAGAGCAAATGGATTTTCTATCTGACTTGCCTTTTCAATTATGGACAAAGTTTTTATGTTTCTTTTCATTTTTGATATGTTCAAAGCAACCATTATTGCTATTCTTAAAAGTAGGGCTGATGAGCTTATGCTCTAGCCCTATGTTTGATATTACATCCTTTGGTAGCATCATCTCATATACCTACATACGTGAATCTCGTGCATATAATTTTCATATAATTCATAGGGGGAACTAAATTTGCATGGACTCCTGGTGCATTTTTTTACTTCATGTGTATCAATGTTTCACCTGAACCCACATACACTGATCACAACAGAGGCCAGAAGTGGGTGTTGGAACTGGAATTACTGAGGTTGAATTTCTCCATATGGGTGCAGGGAACTGAATCCAAGTTCTCGGCAGCCACACTCTTAATTACTGGGCCATCTCTCTAGCCCCATAGTGTTTTCTTTTAGACATCGAATTTAAATCAATAAACTGCTGATGAAACAAAAGCTAACAAACATTTTCAGACAACTGATGATCTTATTAGGTCTTCATTTGTGACTTTATCATTCTTACTGGAGCCTCAGATCATTGGTAGTAATGTTTTGGTAGGGCTTACTTTCAAAAGTTATTTTGTCATGTAGCTTTTGACTAATTATATAAACTAACTCGTAGTTTGACTTTCTAACACTAGTTACAGAAACTTAGTCAATAAATTTCAAATACTTTTTTCCCTTTTAATTGAACTTATTTATTTGTGTTGTGCATGTGGAAGGGTGTGCTTGCCACATGTGTGAGTGTGCAGAACACCAGTGACTCCTTATCCTCCACCATTTGGAACCGGGGGATTATATATTGTCAGGTTATTTTGAAATCTCCTTTACATGCTGAACCACATTTCAAATTATTTAATAGTTATAAGGTAATTTTCTTTCCTTGCTCCTATCTTCCAGGCCTTCCTTCAAAATGCTGAACACCATGGCACTGGGTGGAGAAGGTATGCTAGAAGCTGTACACATGATGTTGGATAGGAAGCAGAAAATATACAGAGGAAGAAGACTGTTGAAGATGTAACCTCCAGGGCTAGGCTCCCAGTGAACTGCTTCCTCCTGTTACTCCACCCATACCTTTTTATTGCCTACCAATAATGGTATATATGAATAAGCCCTGAATTAATCAATCTATTAATTACATTAGAGCCCTTGTGTTTTATCTGTAGAAAGAACCTTAAAGATACACAGAGTTTCACTTCCCTAATGTCTTAGGCATTTCTTAATCGAATCAAATTCATAATCAATGGTGACCATCATGACCATCACAGATACACATAATCTGCAAGTTGTCATTATTTTTTGCATTTTCAAATGCAAAAAAAAAAAACCCTTTATTATGATACAAAAATGGCATGTCATTTGTAGCCATGTTATTTTGAACTTTGATCTTTGCCTGAGCTAATACTATGCAGCTTGTGTATTCTTGTGATGCAAGGCTTGGTTGTAAGACAAAAGTCTGTGTTAGTTACTCAAACTAAACCATATTTTGTACTCTTTGTTTTTATTTTAAATTAATTTTAAGTAAGCACACAAGCATTTATGTGTGCTTAACAAGCCGAATAAAATTTCCTTCTCTATATGTACCACATTTTTATTAACCTTTCAATTGTTGATGGACATCTATCCTGGTTCTGCTTCCTGGCTATTGTGAACAGTGCACTTATAAATATGTATTTGTGAGGATCTCTGTGGGAAGTTAACATAGGGTTCTTATAGAATATACGCTCTGTTTTAACCTTGTGAAATGTTCTTAGCCTGATTGGTTCAATGTATTTTCATGATAAGACAGTTGTTAGGTACATACAAAGGACAAACACTATAATGATTTTAAAATGAGAAAATGATAAAGTAATCTGTTACTCAAACCATCTTTTTTTTATTGATGCTTTGTGTATTTCATACATCATTTTCCAATTCAGTTCAGGCATATTTACCTTTCCAGTCCCCCCACCCCACCCCACCCCATCCCAGATCATGCATTCTGCCATAACTGTCCTGCATCTTTCTCTCATTTTTTTTTCATTTTTTAGCAATAAGTGATAATTTATGAGTACAAGCATCCTTCATGTAAAACCAATTTGCAGGTAGTTGTGCCCAAACCCACACAGCCCATGGGTCCCGCCATCCAGAGCGGGGGGAGGGGGCTTGTATGTTCAATCAAGTTGGTCAAATGAGTGTCCAGACTATATTGCTGTAGTTTCACCATTCACCACAATCACAGCCCTTACATTCTACCATGCCCCTCTTCTGCAGATTGTTCCCTAGGCTTAGAAAAGGGGCAGAGGTGGATGAGAAGCAAAACAGTATACTTTCTCTGGAGCTGTTGTCTTGGACTCTGGTCAATTCTGGCTGTTTCCTTTCATGGGCTGACAGTTTGTCCAGGAATAACCTTTCGATCCTACTAGTGAAGCACAAGCAATTAGATATATAGGTATCTAAACATTACTAATTGTTATGGTAGGTTACTTTGGTATAGACACAGATGTTTGGATGGTATGTTAATCCATGAGTTACACTTTTTTCTGTTAAATATGATGGGGTCTTACTGTGGCTTATAACATCTCCTAACCATTAGAGGATGTAAGCTTGTGGCATCAGCCATGGGTTATTCCTCCAAGGAGAGAGCCAATAGCCAATTAGATTTGGGATATACAGGCACATGGCTGCCTCTGCTGCACAGTATTTCCAGGCAGGTGAGGTGTAGCTGGTGCTGACGGTGGAGTCTTGCTTGACTCAGGGAGACCCGTATTTGCTTTATTGGTTTAGTGGCCTTTGGTAACACTCTCTGGCATTCCAGAGGCCATCTGTACACTTGCATGTGTGGTCTCAATACATCCCTCCCATGTTAACGTCAGGTCTTCGGCAGCAGGGTCTTATTGCCTCTCCTCCTGTAGGTATCCCAACTTAGAGGCAAGGAGCCCTTACCTTTTGTGGGGCCTTGGATCCCCTGGCCAACATCCACCTGGTAGAACAATCCATTGCTGATGTCAGAGCTCCTGTATTAATATATTTTGCCTGAGTGCATAGCCCTAGGACTTTAGTATTATATTTGGTTCTGAACAGAGAGTAATCCCTTCCACAGTTCCCATGTCTAGTAGTCAATTAAAGAAAGCAGTTTTACCGGTTTTATAAGAGATTACCTCTACAATAGTTGTCTCCAATTTACAGTTGGGGAGCGACCTCATCATTGTCATATTTCTCCTTGTTCTATGGGTGGGAAGGCAAGGAAGTCTCTCATATCAGAACCTTTGTGGCACCTAGAAGGTAAGTTTCATTAGGACTCATTATAACTAGTTGTTACATGTAGGATCCACAGAGGGGTTCGATGTTTATGGCAATCTGAGGCTTTTCTTCCTTTGAATGTTCAGACGGGTCAGCCTTTCCGTTGCCACTTTTTGGTACATCCTACTCAATGCAAACCTGTATCTTTTCTTTCTCAGCCGTTAAGTTGGTGACGTTTTGTCCTGTTGGAACAAACAAATCTTTTCCCATAGTTAGTTTTAAGATTTGAATTGCAAGGGTTTGATGAAAAGGTTTCATGTCTTTCTGTATCCCCCCCCCTTTTTTTTTAGCGTATGAGTCTCCAGAAGATAGTTGTATTATACATGACTATAGGGTGGAGTCAAGGCATAGATTTCATCAAATTCACCCATGTTGTTTTGGGTGACTATATATGATTAACTTGGGAAGCAAACTTAATTTTTACGTTAAATCATCTTAAAGAGAATGCTACAAGGTGATACTGTACAACAGAGAAATTATAGAGAACATTTGTATGTGTCAATCCCAAAGTTCTTGCTCTACAGATTTTATGTAAAGCAAATGTGGGCAACAGCGAATTATATCTCCATTTAATTCAGATGCATTACCATTTTTATCAGATTCTGTAAACCAATGTTGTTTAATATACACATGTTTACTTTTACTTTTACTAAGTCCTAAAACACCATGTGTCCTGTAGACAGTGTCTAGGCGAAACTGGGTACTTGCTGAGCTCACGTCAATTAAATATGCCTTAATCGAATATACACCCGTGTCCCTCTCCCACCCATCCCCCCTTTCCAATTCACCATTTCAGTCCATTTTCTGATGCAGTCTTTCTGTTGTTCTTTTACTATGCCTCCCTCTCCATGAGAAATATTTATATCTGGGTTGTTGGTACTAGCATCCACATATGAGGGACACCATTTGTCGTTTGTTTTTCTGGGACTGTGTTACTTCACTTAACATAATGTCTTCCAGCTCCATCCATTTACCTGCAAATTTCATGATGTTGTCCCTCTTTACTGCTGCATAGTATTCCATTGTATACATGTACCACATTTTCTCTATCCACTCGTCAGTTGAAGGGCACCTGGGCTGGTTCCAGCTTTTTGCTATTGTGAACAGAGCTGCAATAAACATAGCTGTGCATGTATCTTTGCAGTAAGTTGTGTCTTGTGGGTATATACCCAGGAGTGGTATGACTGGGTCAAATGGAAGGCTCATTTTGAGTCTTCTAAGGGTTCTCCACACTGCTTTCCATAGTGGCTGTACAAGTTTACATTCCCACCAGCAATGGATGAGTGTTCCCCTTTCCCCACAACCTCTCCAGCACTTGGTATCATTCATGTTCCTGATCCTAGCCAGTCTTATTGGAGTAAGGTGATATCTCAGAGTGGTTTTAATTTGCATTTCCTTAATTATCAGAGATGTTGAACACTTCTTAAGATGTTTCTCGGCCATCTCTAACTCCTCCTCTGTGAAGTCTCTATTCAGATCTTTGCTCCATCTTTTGAATGATTCATTTGTTTTCTTTCTTCTTTGTTTTTTGAGTAGCTTGTATACTCTGGAAATTAATGCTTTGTCAGATGTATCTGCTGTGAAGGTTTCCTCCCACTCTGTGGGTCTTCTCCTCACTTCCTTTATTGCTTCCTTTGATGTACAGAAGCTTTTGAGTTTAATGAGGTCCCATTTGTCAATTGTCGATCTTATTTCTTGTGCAGCTGCTGTCTGATTTAGGAAGTCTTTTCCTACACCTATGTCTTGTAGTCTGCTGCCAAGCTTCTCTTCTATCACCTCCAGAGTTTGGGGTTTCACGTTGAGGTCTTTGGTCCATCTGGAGTTGACCTTTGTACAAGGTGAGAGGTAGGGGTTTAATTTCATTCTTCTACAAGTGGTGATCCAGTTTTGCCAGCACCACTTGCTGAAGATGCTGTCTTTCTTCCATTGTGTCTTCTTGGCCCCCTTGTCAAATATGAGGTGGCTGAAATTGTATGAGCTCAGGTTTGGATCTTCAGTTTTATTCCATTGGTCAACTGGTCTGTTTTTGTGCCAGTACCAGGCTGTCTTTATGACTATAGCCCTATAGTATAGTTTGATGTCTGGTATAGCGATCCCCCCTGTATTGCTCTTTTCACTCAGGGTTGCTTTGGCTATTCGGGGTCTTTTGTTTTTCCAAATGAAATTGAGGATTTTTTTTTCCAAGCCTGTGAAGAAACTCTTGGGGATTTTGATTGGGATTGCATTAAATCTGTACACTAGTTTGGGTAGGATGGACATTTTTACTATATTTATTTTCCCAATCCATGAGCATGGGAGGTTTGTCCATCTTCTGATGTCTTCCTCAATTTCCTTTTTCCAGGGGTTTAAAATTTTTGTTACTCAAACCATCTTATGGCAGCTATTTGTCAAACTAAACAGAACAAATATTCTTCGGCTAATCATTGAGTTACTTCCTAATAAACATGTTAAAAACATGTATAAAGTGGAGTCTGTATTCCTAACTTTTGAACATTGGTTCTGGAGCAGGCAACAACTGGGCCAAAGGCCACTACACAGAGGGTACTGAGCTGGTTCACTCTGTCCTGGATGTGGTTCAGAAGGAGGCCGAGAGCTGTGCCTGCCTGCAGGGCTTCCAGATGACCCACTCACTTGGCAGAGGCGCTGGCTCTGGAATGGGCACCCTGCTCATCAGTAAGATCCTAGAAGAGTATTCCGACTGGATCATGAACACCTTCAGTGTGGTGCCCTCAACCAAAGTGTCTGACACTGTGGTCGAGCCCTACAACGCCACCCTCCCGGTCCATCAGTTGGTAGAGAACATAGATGAGACCTACTGCATTGACAATGAGGCCCTCTATGACATCTGCTTCCGAACCCTGAAGCTCACCACACCCACCTACGGGGACCTGAACCACCTGGTCTCAGCCACCATGAGCGGCGTCACCACCTGCCTCTGCTTCCCTGGCCAGCTCAATGCTGACCTCCGTAAGCTGGCAGTTAATATGGTACCCTTCCCAAGGCTCCCCTTCTTCATGCCTGGCTTCGCCCTTCTCACCATCCATGGAAGCCAGCAGTATTGGGTCCTCACTGTGCCAGAACTCACCCAGCAGGTCTTCGATGCAAAGAACATGATGGCTGCCTGTGACCCCCGCCATGGCCGGTACCTCACAGTGGCTGCTGTCTTCCATGGACGGATGTCCATGACGGAGGTGGATGAGCAGATGCTCAACGTGCAGAACAAGAACAGCAGCTACTTTGTGGAATGGATCCCCTACAATGTCAATACTGCCATCTGTGACTTCCCACTGCGTGGCCTCAAGATGGCTGTCACCTTCATTGGCAACAGCGCCGCTGTCCAGGAGCTCTTCAAGCACATCTCTGAGCAGTTTACAGCCATGTTCCGCTGGAAGGCCTTCCTCCATTGGTAAACAGGTGAGGGCATGGACGAGATGGAGTTCACTGAAGCCGAGAGCAACATGAATGACCTCATCTCCGAGTACCAGCAGTACCAGGATGCCACCGCAGAAGAGGAAGAGGATTTTGGTGAGGAGGCAGAAGAGGAGGCCTAAGGCAGAGCCCTGCCCCACCTCAGTCTCCCATTCCCTCAGCGTTCTTCAGCTGCCCCTTTTCTCCAGAATTTCTTTCTGCTGCCTCTGTCCCTTTTTTTTTTTTTTTTTTTTTTTTTTTTCTGTTATTTTGGGGCGAACAGTGCCTGGCATATATTGGTCACTCAATAAATATTTGTTTGTGGAATGTCTCCTTTCTCTTTCCACTCTTGACAGACCTGCATTTCTGCCATTCTGGGTTACCTTTTATTTCCTTCTGGCACCCACTTCTCATAACTGTCCAGTCTAATATTCTTTCAAAAAATTTCTCCCATTTAGAACCAGTCACTGCCAGAAAACCAAACAGTGCCCACCATCCTAAGCCTGAGTAGTGGATGGGAAGAGAGTAGGGGAACAGCAGGTAGCGGTCACTAGGAAGGAAGGGTGGGGCGTGAGTTCCAGTCTTTCTCCTGCCCCAGTCCATCTCAGCCTCAGGAGGGGAATTCATTGTTAACTCCACTAGCAGTCCTCAGCCTCCTGCCTATGAAGGTGTCCACCCTTCTTTTTCTTCTCCCCCAAGTGATTGGGAGGAAGGCGAAGCCTTGGTCCCTAAATGCCCAGAAACTTCCTCAGTCACTTGTTTTTATTTTTAAACAAATACCCCCACCATCATCACCACCAACTTGTGGAAAGGTGTGTGCAACCGTCTAAATTTTGGGTTGCTCCCAGAGGAGAGGGAACATCTTTGTGTGTCCCTGTTTTGTCCTGTCCTACACTTCAGATTTCTATTTTGTGTTGAACTTGCTGCTTTTTTTCATATTGAAAAGATGACATTTCCCCAAGAGCCAAAAATAAATGGGAATTGGTAAACGGAAAAAAAAACAACAAACAAACAAAAACAAACAAACAAAAAACAGTCCTGCTGTCGAGCAACAGGAAACACAGTAGAGATGGAAAGGACAGAAAGGTAAGATCCTGTGTGTTTGCTGATATGCAGTTACTTTTGGTCCCCTGGGAGTCTTTGATCTCTCTAGATACCCACGAAGGGCTATCCTCTAACACCAATCTTCAGTTCGTGAAAGATGGAAATTTATGTGTTAAGATGTGTCCCTTCCCCAAGAAAACTTTATAGAAATATTCACCCAAAAATGTACCTAAGAATATGACTTTGGGCTGGAGAGGTGACCTAGCGGTTAAGAGCGCCGACCGCTCTTACGGAGGACCCGGGTTCGATCCCCAGCACCCACATGGCAGCCGAAAACCGTCTGAAACTCCAATTCCAGGAGAACTCCAGTTCCAGGGGAATCCGGCACCCTCTTCTGACCTCTGCGGCATTGCACGACACTGCATGCAGACAGTACATTCATACACATACAGAAATAAATAAAATAAAAAAAAAGAATATGACTTTACTGTGAATTAAGGTCATTATGATGATCAATTTAAAATGAGGCTTTATCAAGGGCTTTAAAAGAATATGACTGAAATTTTATAAAAACAGAAAACTTACAGCTCTGAAGATGGCTCAGCAGGTGAAAGTACACACTGTGCAAATGTCCTAACAGCTCTATCCCAGGAAGCTATTTTTAAAAAATGCGATTGGGAGTGCCTGAATCTGGCCTCCACAGGGTGCAGAGGTCTGGCCATTTCCAGCTTGCCTGAGAGCACGTGAATCTGGCCTCTGAGTGGTGCAGGGATCAGGACACAAACAGGTTGCCTCAGAGTGCCTGAATCCAGCCTCCACATTGTGGTGAGTTTCCCAAAAAGCACTGTGCCCAAACCCCTGCCTTGGAACCCTCTGAAGCAATTCCCTTTGCTGCAGGGCTACTCTCTTCTGCCCTTTTACATGGTTCTGAACATTTCCAGGCTTCCTGACAGTGCCTGAATCCTGTCTCTGAATGGTACAGGAGTCCTGTCATTTCCAAACTGCCTGAGAGTGCTTGAATCTGGCATCTATGTGGTGGTGAGCTTCCCAAATTATGCCAGGCTCATCCCCCAAACTTGAGATCATCTGAAGATCCTCTGTGTTTTAATAGGAGCCCAGACATTTGCAGGCTAAGAAAGTAGCAGAATCAAGCTTCTGCCTAGCAATCCTCCCAAATTTTACTGTGGTGGCTGGTTAGGAGGTGCCAAAACATTAGAAGAAAGCCTGAGATGATCTGATTGATGCCTAATTTGGGCCCCTGTGGGAGCTCCTGAACAGCTTGACTAGAACCATCTTGTCCCTCCAATATAAAATCAAAAGAGAACCTGAAGCCTAGCCCAACCACCTTTTCATAACTTTCAAGAAAACAACCAAAACATATGAAGAATATAAACAAAATCAGTCTTCAACTCAACAAAGGAAGACTTGAGTTTCATAACAGAATCACAAACAACAAAAGAAAATAAATAAAATTATATACAGGAATTAAATGGAAATGACAATATGACACAGCAAAACATCTGGGCCACTTTAAAAGCAGTCCTAAGTGGGAAATTCATAGCTCTAAGTGCTGACATTTAAAAAATCAGAAAGATCCATTTGGAGATGATTTTTGTACAGTGCGAAAGGTAGGGCTTTAATTTTGTTCTTCTACAAATGGTGATTCAGTTTTGCCAGCACCATTTGCTGAAGATGCTATATTTCCAATAGCATTTGGCCCCTTTATTGAATATGAGGTGTCAGTTCTACCCAAATTAATATACCCCTTATCACCACTCCTCTTTAACATAGAATTTGAAATGCTTGCTAAGGCAATAAGACAAGAGAAGGAAATTAAAGGAATACTAATCAGAAAAGAAGTTAAGCTATCACTTTTTGCAGATGATATGATAATGTACATAAGGAATGCTAAAAACTCTACCAGAAAACTTCTAAAAATGATTAAGAGTTTCAGAAAAGTTGGTGGGATACAAAATTAACCTGAAAAAATCAGTAGGCTTTCTTTACACCAACAATAAACAAGTGGAGAAGGAATATAAGAAGACCTTCCCACTCACAATAGCCTCAAAGATAATAAAATACCTGGGAACAAATCTAACCAAAGATGCCAATGATCTCTATAGCAAAATTTTAAACCCCTGAAGAAGGAGATTGAAAATGACATCAAAAGATGGAAAGATCTCCCATGCTCATGGATTGGAAAAATTAATATAGTAAAAATGTCCAGTGTACCCAAATTGATATCCCAATCAAAATCCCCATGAGCTTCTTCACAGATTTTGGAAAAAAATCCTCAAATTCATATGGAAAAACAAAAGATCCTGAAGAGCTAAAGCAACCCTGAGTGAAAAATGCCATATGGGGGGATTGTTCTACCAGACTTCAAGCTATATTACAGGGCCATAGTCATAAGACAGCTTGATACTGGCACTAAAAGAC
The DNA here is from genome assembly GCA_009823505.1 of Rhizomys pruinosus. Lineage (NCBI taxonomy): Eukaryota > Metazoa > Chordata > Mammalia > Rodentia > Spalacidae > Rhizomys > Rhizomys pruinosus. Next base: position 1,037,420 of record VZQC01012420.1, on the reverse strand, counting down.
CCATTGACCAATGGAACAAAATTGAAGATCCAAACTTGAGCTCATACAATTTCATCCACCTCATATTTGACAAAAGAGCAAAAAAAAAAAAAAAACCTCAATGGAGGAAGGATAGCATCTTAGCAAATGGTGTTGGCAAAACTGGATCACCATTTGTAGAAGAACAAAATTAAACCCCTACCTCTCATCCTGTACAAAAGTCAACTCCAAATAGATCAAAGATCTCAACGTGAAAACTGAAAACCTGAAGGTAATAGAAGAAAAAGTCAGTAACAACCCACAAGACAGAGGTGTAGGAAAAGACTTCTAAATTAGACAGCAGCTGCATGGTAAATAAGATCAACAGTTGACAAATGGGACCTCATCAAACTCAAAAGCTTCTGTACAGTGAAAGAAACAATGAAGGCAGTGAAGAGAAAACTAGAGAGTGGGAAGAAATCTTCACCAGTGATTCATCTGACAGAGCATTAATGTCAAGTATATATAGACTACTCAAAAAAACAAAGAAGCAAGAAAACTAATGACTTTCTCAAATGATGGAATAAAGAGCTGAACAGAGACTTCACCAGTGAGGAAGTAAAGATGGCTGAGAAACATCTTAAAAAGTGTTCAACATCACTAATTATTAAGGAAATGCAAATTAAAACTACTCTCAGATATCATCTTACTCTGATACAACTGGCTAAGATCAAGAACTCAAAAGACACCAAATGCTGAAGAGGTTGTGGGGAAAGGGGAATACTTATCCACTGCTGGTGTAAACTTCTACAACCAGTATGGAAAGCACTGTGGAGAACCCTTAAAAGACTCAAAATGTAACACTAAAGTCCTTAAACTATGCGCTTAAGCAAAATATATCAATACAGGAGCTCTGACATCAGTAATGGATTATTCCACCAGGGAGATGTTGGCCAGGGGATCTAAGGTCCCACAAAAGGTAAAGGCTCCTTGCCTCTAAACTGGGATACCTGCAAGAAGAGAGGCGATAAGGCCCTGCTGCTGAAGACCTGATGTTAACATGGAAAAGATGCATTGAGACCACACATGCAAGTGTACAGATGGCCTCTGGCATACCAGAGAGTGTCACCAACGGGCCACTAACTAAACAATAAAGCAAATACGGGTCTCCTTGAGGTCAAGCAACTCACCTGTCACACCAGCTCACCTCACTGCCTGGAAATAATGTGCAGCAGAGGCAGCCATATGCCTGTATATCCCAAATCTAATTGGCTATTGGCTCTGTCCTTGGAGGAATGACCCATGGCTGATTGCACAAGCTTACATCTATCCAGGTTAGGAGTGATATAGACGCCACCAGTAAGACCCCGTCATATTTAACAGGAAAATTGTAGTTAGTGGATCAACATCTCATCAAACAATATGTCTATAACCAAGTAACCTACCATAACTATTTATGCTGCTTACCTATATATCTACTTGCTTGTGCTTCACTTAGTAGGATCGAAAGGTTATTCCTGGACAACTGTCAGCCCTGAAAGGAAACAGCCAGAATTGACCAGATCTAAGCAACAGCTCCAGAGAGAGGACTGTTTCTGCTTCTCATCCACTTGTGCCCCTTTTCTAAGCCCATGGAATAATCTGCAGAAGAGGGGGCATTGTGAATGTAAGGGCTGCGATTGGGGTGAAGGGTGAAACTACAGCAATGTAGTCTGGACCCTCATTTGAAACTGATTGAACATAAACAAACCTCACCCCCGCTGGGGTGGGGGTGTGGGTGTTTGGGCACAACAGCCTGCAAATTGGTTTACATGAAGGATGCTTGTACTCATGGATTATCACATATATAGCTAAAAAAATGGAAAAAAAAAAAAACATGAGAGAAGATATGCAGGACAGTCATGGCAGAATGCATGATCTCGGTTGGGGTGGGGGTGGGGGTGAAGGGAGGGGAGATATGCCTGAAACTGAATTGGAAAATGATTTATGAAATGCACAAAGCATCAATAAAAAAAAAATGTTGGGAAAAAAAAAAAGACTCAAAATGATGCCAGGTGTGGTGGTGCATGTCTTTATTCCTAGCACTTGGGAGGCAGAGGCAGATGTGAGTTCCAGGACAGCTGGGACTACAGGGGGACCTGTCTTGAAACAAGACCAAAAAAAACAAAAAAAAAAAAAAAGAAAGATGACATCATGAACTTTCAGGTAAATGGATGGAACTCAAAGCCATTATGGTAAGTGAAGTAACACAGTCCCAGAAAAACAAGCGGCAACAGTCTCCCTCATTTGTGGATGCTAGCACCAAATCCCCAGCTGACGGTCAAGGTGAAAAACATTATTGTTATATTTCTGTTTATCTGAAAACAAGTATGTTGTTATAATGTAAATCTCTTTTTTTGTCTTTTTGTGACAGGGTCTCCCTGTAACCCCAGCTGTCCTGGAACTCAGGCTGTAGACGAGGCTGGCCTTGAACTCACAAAGATCTGCCTGCCTCTGCCTCCCAAGTGCTAGGATTAAAGGCATGCAACACCATGCCTGGCCTATAATGTAAATCTCTTAACAGGCTCTAGAGTTGATCTACCACCTACTTTCAGATTCTGTAATTACTGTATATGAGTGGAAAATATGTATTCATATTTTAGAGTAATATAAAATTAAATGAGGAAAATGTGAATTCTTAAACATAAAAAAAGACTGAGAGAAAGATGCAGGACCATTATGGCAGAGTGCATGATGTGGGGTGGGGTTGGGGGGAAGGGAAAAGGGAATATGTCTAAACTGAACTGAGAAATGATGTCTGAAATACATAAAACATCAATAAAAGCATTATAAAAAAAGAAAAATGACATCATGAAATGTGTAGGGAAATGGATAGAACTGGAAGCTATTATGCTAAGTGAAGTCACATAGTCTCAGAGAAACAAAGGATATACGGTGTCCCTTATTTGTGGATCCTAGCACCAAATCCTTATATGTAAGTCAAGGTTGGTAATTTGTTAGTAAAAATAATACCCCACAGACTGATATTAATATCTATCTATCTATCTATCTATCTATCTATCTATCTATCTATCTATTCATCTATCTATCTCTGTATATTATTTATAGCTTGAAGTTTATGTCTCTATTTTCCTAAGTTCTAAGATTTATCGTAAAGATACATTAAAATATATATCAACTTGCTATATAATTTAGGAATGTAAAGTAATATTTCTTTTTTCCTGCATCCAACTTTACTGTTAACATGTGAATCCCTAAACATGTTTTAGAATTAACCTATAGTTTATTCTCAGACTTTGTAATTTTGGTATATGTGTAATGCATGTTTTAGAGTAATATACAATTAAAGAGAAAAACAACAAAAAAGACTTGTTCAAAGAACTGACCAAAATAGTAAACTTCATTGAAAAAGTTTAAAAAGACTGAAAAAAAGATCCAGGATAGGACTTAACATGTATGGCAGAATGCATGAGTTCTGGTGAAGGTGAGGCATGGATAGGATAATGGATCTAAATTTGATTAATAAATTTTGTATGAAATGCACAAAAGTTCAATAAAAATTAAGCAAAAAATAATTTGGAATAAACCTGACCAAAGCCAGTAAATATCTCTACAATGAAAATTTTAAATCTTTAAAGAAAAGTTTGAGGAGGACACCAGAAGATGGAAGAATCTCCCATGCTCGTGGATTGGTAAAATTAATATTGTGAAAATGGCCATCCTACCAAAAGAAATATACAGATTCAATGCAGTTCCAACTAAATTCTGCATGTCATTCTTTACAGAATAAGAAAAATCCATCCTAAAATTCATATGGAACACATATGATCCCAGGTAACTCCAAATGGATGAAAGACCTTAATGTGAAACCTGACACCTTGAAACTATATATATATATATATTCGGCATTAACCAACAAAATATACATGGAAGAAAGGGTGGACATTAGTGTTAAAAGCTCAATATTAGCTGAAGAAATATTGACAACTGATTACTATTAGATGAGGAAAAGTTGGTCTTCAGGCAAGGGACTCTGGATAGGCTGACTAGAGCTCACTGGATGAACTTGCACTGAGGGATGTCCAGGGATGCTAATTTGGCAAAATAGGCTCGAACACGAATTAAAGAATTTATGAACTCCAGTGGAGGGCACTATGGGAGGTTGCCAATTGAGAAGGGGGGGGGAAGGTGATTGAGATTGGTTGAGATTTTTATGTATGGAATATGCAAAAAATCTATTAAAAATTAAGAAAAAATGGGATGTGGTGACCAGCATTATAATCCCAGTAGTTCTACTGCAAAATAAGAGGCACAGCTAGGAGAATGCCAGCTGTCTTGGAGTACTCAGTAGTTAGATCCTGTGTCACAGAGAGGAAGGAGAGAACTAGTCCTGAATTCTCTGACCACCACATGTGCATTGTGAACTACATTCCTATAACACACATGTGCACACACACACACAAACAAACACATACACACCATATACCCTAATAATAATGATTATAAAAGGGGAACGTTGTTGGACATAGAGGCAGAGAAAATATATGTGAAGAGTCGCAGAAGGCACTCGGGTGAAGATGAAGACAGAGATGGGCCTGGTGCATCTACAAGGTGAGAATTCAAAGATAGCAGTGAACCACCAATCAGGAGAGGTACAGATCTTTTCTCACAGCCCTTAGAAGGAAACGGTACTGCATATGCCTTAAACTCACACTTCAGACTCTTGAGCTGAGAGTCAATACCTCTTTATTTCTTTTTTTTTTTTAATTTTCTTTTTTAAATTTATTTATTTTTATGTGTATGAATGTATTGTCTGCATGCAGGTCTGCGCACCCGTGTTGTGCGATGCCGCGGAGGTCAGAAGAGGGTCTCTGACTCCCCTGGAACTGGAGCTCTCCTGGAACCGGAGTCACAGACGGTTCTCAGCCGCCATGTGGGTGCTGGGGATCGAACCCGGGTCCTCTGCAAGAGCGGTCAGCGCTCTTAACCGCTAGGCCATCCCTCCAGCCCTATTTCTTTTTTTTAATTGAAATCACCCAATTTGTGTTTTATTTTGTTAAGGCATCCTGAAAAAATTAGTGGACCAAGGATGGGTAAGACATTTACTGAATGTATATTTGAGATCGCCATAGTTTGAAAGACAAAAGTTATAAAAGGCCATCAATTTAAATACAGAAGTTTTTTAAAAAATATTGTTTGGTTTTCTCCTCTAAAAATATAGCATCAAAATTTATATTTACCTAATGATTATTGTTGATTCTCAATACCTTGAATCAAAACATGTTTTCTGATCAATGATTGTTTTGGAGACAAGAAATATAACTCATTGACAACATAAACTTACTCTTCATAAATGTGAGCATAATATGAAATTTACCACTCACTGTAACATTTTTATGTGTGAAATTCAGGGCACTAAGTGCATTTGCACTGTGAACCTGTTCCTACCACCACAATAGTATTCTGACATGTAAACTTAATTTGTTGAGAAAAAATATTCTTTTTTGAATCCAGGAAATTAAGCTGTCGCTGTTGGAACTTGGAGGTAAACAAGACACAAAATGCTATCCCTTCCTAATGCCATTAAAAACATTAATGTGGTCCCTGTGATTTTGTTCAGTAGATTGTCTTCCAAAGAACAAGTTAAAGCCCAATAACAAAATTGGAGGAGAAAGTGCTTAGTAAATGTGAGCTTTAATTTAACTTGGTCATATTCATTGTAAAAAAGAACAGTCATATTTGGATAGTTTCTTTTACTGTATTTATGTATGTGTAATCTGCCACATGTGTAGTGCCAGAGGAGGCCAGAGGAGGGTTTCAGATGTCATTGAGCTGGAGTTACAGCTGGTTGTAAATACCCAGACATGCTTGTTAGGAACTTAACTCTGGTCCTTTGGAAGAGCAGGAAACACTCTTTGCCACTGAGCCATTTGGCACAATATCATTTCTTGCCTTAAGCCAAGGTGATGGATTTAAGAGGAATAGGGAATTGGTGCCATTTAATTTTCCATTTCTAAAAGAAATAAAAATGTTTTAAGTTTAGGTTTAGTATATTGTATGGCAATATAGTAAATATTTGGATAAATAAGCATTGCCGGGTAGGGTAATGTTAAAAAAGAAATTACTTCTGGATCTCTGTGAGTTCAAGGCCAGCCTGGTCTACAGAGTGAGTTCCAGGACAGCCAGAGCTACAGGAAGACCCTGTCTCAAAAAGCCCAAAAAAAATAAATCAGTTGCAGAGGGTCAGCCAGGGTGCTGGTCTGTGCCGTGTAGGCTGTCGGCGGGTGGCCCACCACGCAGGCACCACCCAATGCTAGGACCCTCTGTGCCCAGCTGCCCAGGTGGGGACCAGTGGATTCAACCCCCCCCCCCAAGCTACCGATACTGAAGTGGAAAGTATAAACTGCTGGTGCTGTAGTTTAATGCTGTTGGGAGGATCCGGCAGTGTCAGTGATTGGAGGTTGCATAGCCAAAACTGAGGAAGAAACCAACAGGAAGCAAACTGAGTGACCACCTAGTCCTCCATATTAACATCTGAGATTAGCAACAAAAGGCAAACAAATAAACAAAGGGGGAAAAACATGAACAACAAAAATACACAAGCCTAAAACACAATGGAAAAACAACAGTATGGGAAAAGTTCAAAATAAATCCCCACTGAATTCAACCAATCCTGTAGAAGATCCTAACAACGAGATCTCCCTGGAAGGGAACAAAGATACCGATCTTAGAAGAAAAATTGTAGACATATTCAAAGACTATAAAGAACAAATCAGAGAACTAAAGGGAGAGAATGAAAAACTCATGAAGGAACTAGAAGGAAAGAATGATAAACTCCAGAAAGAACTAAAAGGAGAAATTGATAAATTCAGTAAAGAACTAGAGGAAGAGTAATACAAACTCTGAAAAGAACTAGAGGAAGAGAAATACAAACTCCAAAAAAGAACTAGAGGTAGAGAATGACAAACTCCACAAGGAAGTGGAAATATTGAAAAGATCTCAGGCTGAAAGGAAAAAAGAAACTGACCAGCAAAGCAAGGAGCTACAAGAAAAGAATGAAAAGCCCCAAAAGGAAGTGAAAATACTGAAGAAATCACAGGATAAAATAAAAAAGGAAATTGAACATTCATCCAATCAGCAGGAAAGATGGGAAAAAGTCTCAGAAGCAGAATGGAAGAAGCATAAAAAAGAATATCAGACCTTCAGGATAATACAGTGCAGTTAGAAACCTCAAATAAAGATTATGAAAAATTAAAAAGAAACGCAAGAGTGGAACAACCAGGAAATGTGGGACACTATGAAAAGACCAAACCTCCACATCATAGAGATAGAGGAAGGAGAAGAATTCCAAGAGAATGGTATTGATCAGATCTTCTACAGAATGATAGAAGAAAACTTCCCCAAACTGAAAAAAGACAAACCCATACAAATACAAGTGCACAGAACATCAAATAGACAAGACCAGAAAAGAAATTCCCCATGTCACATCATAGTAAAAACACTAGATGCTCAAAACAAAGACAAAATACTGAAAGCCACAAGAGAAAAACAACTAGTTACATATTAAGCGAAACCCATCAGAATCACATCTGACTTCTCAGTGCAAACCATGAAAGCCAGAAGAATATGGACCAAAGTATCCCCAGTATTAAATGACTTCAGATGCCAACCTAGATTATTATACTCAGAAAAAATGTCAATTATAGTTGAAGGAGAAAGAAAAATCTTTCATGACATAAACAAAATGAAAGAACACATGTCAAAAAAACCCAACACTTCAAAAAAAAAAAAAGCTCAAAGCAATTCAAAGAACAGAAGAAAGGAGCAACTATCCTTAAGCAACCCAAGAGAGAAATTACCAAAATCATAACAGAATAAAAAAATACCTAGACCAAGAATGCAAACGAAAAATAATTTGAAAGGAAACAACATACATCTCTCAACAATAACCTTAAATATCAATGTTCTAAACTCCCCAATCAAAAGACATAGACTGGGAGAATGGATTAGGAAACAGAATCCATCTATATGCTGCCTCCAAGAAACCCATGTCACCTTCAAGGACAGACAACACCTTAGAGTGAAAAGATGGAAAAAAAATATTCCAAGCAAATGGTACTAAAAAGCAAGCAGGAATGGCTATTCTAATATCAGACAAAATAGACCTCAGAGTAAAATTAATCAGAAAAGACAAAGAGGGCCATTATATCCTTATCAATGGAACAATTAACCAAGAAGATCTCACAATCTTAAATATTTATGACCAAACTCTGGTGCACTGAACTTTATAAACACAATCCTTCAGGACCTCAAGACACAGATTAATCCCAGTATTCTAATAGTGGGGGACTTCAATACCCCACTAAGCTACCTGGATAGGTCAACTGGACAAAAAATAAACAAAGAGATATCAGAACTGAACAATACTATACATGAAATGGACCTCACAAATATCTACAGAATAATCCATCCAAACACCAGAGAATATACTTTCTACTCAGCACCCCATGGAACATTCTCCAAAATTTACCACATACTGGGACACAAAAGAAACCTCAACAAATGCAAAAGCATTAAAATTATTCCATGCATTCTGTCAGACCACAGTGCAATAAAGCTCAATATTAACACCAGGTTAAGCCCTACTAAGTATGATAACACTTGGAGACTAAACAACACAATACCAAACAGTGAGTGGGTCAGAGAAGAAATAAAGAATGAAATAAAAGCATTCCTGGAACTAAACAAAAATAACAATACAACACAAAAAACCTATGGGATACAATAAAGTCAGTCCTAAGAGAGAAATTTATAGCCTTAAGTGCACACATTAAAAAAAACCAGAAAACAAGTAAACAATCTAACACTGCAGCTAAAAACACTTGAAAGACAACAACAAATGAACCCTAAACCCAACAGACAGGAAGAAATAACAAAAGTCAGAGCAGAAATCAATGAAATAGAAAGAAAGAAAACAATACAAAAAATCAATAAATCCAAAAGCTGGTTCTTTGAAAAGATAAACAAGATAGACCTCTAGCCCAGTTAACCAAAAGAAAGAGCAAATCCAAATCAATAGCATTTGTGATGAAAGGGGAAACATGACAACAGATAAAGAAAAGATCCAGACAATCACACAAGAATACTTCGAAAATCTATACTCTACTAAATTTGAAAACCTAAGAGAAATGGATGAATATCTGAAATCCTGGGATTCCCCAAAGCTTGACCAAGAAGAGATTGACAGCTTAAACAGACCCATAACACTTGAGGATATTGAAGATGTAATAAAAAGCCTCCCAACTAAAAAATGCCCAGGCCCAGATGGTTTCACAGCAGAATCCTATAAAACATTTAAAGAGGTCTTACAACCATTACTACTCAAAATTTTCAGAAGGATACAGACAGAGGGAACTATCTCAAATTCCTTCTATGAAGCCAAGATCACTCTAATACCAAAACCTGGCGAAGACACAAACAAGAAAGAAAACTATAGACCCAAATCATTGATGAACAGAGATGCAAAAATTCTCAACAAAATACTTGCAAATCACATACAGACCCACATCAAAAAGATCATCCATCATGACCAGGCTGGATTCATACCAGAGATGCAGGGATGGTTCAACATACGTAAATCAATAAATATCATAAAACACATAAATGGACTTAAATACAAAAACCACACAATCATCTCAATTGATGCAGAAAAATGTTTCCACAAAATCCAGCATCCCTTCATACTTAAAGTCTTAGAGGGAACTGGACTGGAGGGATCATTCCCCAATGTAATCAAAGCCATATACAAGAAAGCCACAGCCAACATCATCCTAAAAGGAGAAAAGTTGTAAGCATTCCCCTTAAAGGCAAGAACATGGCAAGGCTGTCCTCTATTGCCACTCTTCTTCAATATAGTGCTTGAAATATTTGCTAGGGCAATAAGGCTAGAAAGCAAAATTAAAGGAGTACTAATTGCAGATGATATGATAGTTTACCTAAGGGATGCTAAAAACTCCACCAGAAAACTCTTAGAAACAATCAAAAGTTTCAGTAAAGTGGCGGGATACAAAACAAACCTATAAAAATCAGTAGCCTTCCTTTACATCAACAATGAGTAACTGGAGAAGGGATATAAGGAGACCTTCCAAATCACAATAGTCTAAAAATATACCTAGGAATAAACCTAACCAAAGACACCAAAGACCTCTACAACAAAAATTTTAAAACCCTGAAGGAGTTGGAAAATGACATCAAAAGATGGAAAGACCTCCCATGCTCATGGATTGGAAAAATTAATACAGTAAAAATCTCCATTCACCCCAAATTAATATACAGATTCAATGCAATTCCAATCAAAATCCCCAGGAGACTTTTCACAGACTTAGAAAGAAAATCCTTAAATTTATATGGAAAAATAAAAGACCCCGAATAGCTAAAGCAACCCTGAGTGAAAAGTGCAACACTGGGGGGATTACATTACCAGACTTCAAGCTATATTACATGGCTGTAGTCATAAAGACAGCCTGGTACTGGCAAAAAAACAGAACCATTGACCAATGGAACAAAATTGAAGATCCAATCTTGAGCTCATATAACTTCAGCCACCTCATATTTGATAAAGGGGCCAAAAAAGCTCAACGGAGGAAAGATAGCATCTTCAGCAAATGGTGTTGGCAAAACTTGATCACCATTTGTAGAAGAACAAAATTAAAACCCTACCTCTCACCCTGTACAAAAATAAACTCCAAGTGGATCAAAGATCTCAACCTAAAACCTCAAACCCTGAAGGTGATAGAAGAAAAAATTGGCAGCAACCTACAAGACATAGGTGTAGGAAAAGACTTTCTGGGTTTACACTTTTTTTGGTATTTTTGAGACAGGGTCTCCTTTTTAGTACCAGGTGTCCTGGAGCTCGCTCTGTAGACCAGGCTGGCTTGAACCCACAGAGATCCACCTATCTCTGCCTCCTGAGTGCTGGGATTAAAGGCATGCGCCACCACACCCTGCAGGAAATATCTTTCTAAATCAAACAGCAGCTGCACAGGAAATAAGGACAACAGCTGACATGTGGGACCTCATCAAATTCAAAAGCTTTTGTACAGCTAAAGAAATAATCAAGGAAGTGAAGAGAAAACCCACAGAGTGGGAGGAAACCTTCATCAATGATACATCAGACAAAATATTAACATCTAGACTTTATAAGCTACTTAAAAAAACAAAGAAGAAAACAAATGACCTACTCAAAAGATGGAGTAAATAGCAGAACAGAGACTTCACCAATAAGGAAGTAAAGATGGCTGAGAAACATCTTTAAAAGTGTTCAATATCATTAATAATTAAGGAAATGCAAATTAAAACCAAACTAAGGTATCATCTCACTCCAATAAGACTAGCCAAGATCAAGAAAACAAAAGACACCAAATGCTGGAGAGGTTGTAGGGAACAGGGCCCACTCATCCGCTGCTGGTGGGAATGTAAAATGGTACAGCCACTGTGGAAAGCAGTGTGAAGAACCCTTAAAAAATTCAAAATGAGCCTACCACCTGACCCAGCCATACCACTCCTGGGTATATACCCACAAGATGCATCCTACTGCAAAGATACATGCACAGCTATTTTTATTGCAGCTCTCTTCACAAAAGCAAAGACCTGGAACCAATCCAAATGCTCCTCAATTTATGACCTGATGACTGGATAACAAAAATGTGGTACATCTACACAATGGAATTCTATGCAGCAATAAAGAAAGATGACATCATGAGCTTTGCTGGCAAATGGATGGAACTCAAAGCACTTATACTAAGTGAAGTAACACAGTCCCAGAAAAAATAATAATAATAAGGTGAATGGCTTTCCTCATTTGTGGATGCTAACACCAAATCCCCAGTCAGCAGGAAAACTGAGCAACTTTATTATTTATTTCATTGTATCTGAAAGCAACTGTGCTATTACAATGTGAATCTGTAAATGGGCTCTAGAATTGTCCTACCACTTATACTCCCACATTATAATTACCATATATAGATGGAGGATAGGTAGTCATATTCTAAAAGAAGAATGTAAAATTACTCAACTTTATAGCTGCATGCAAATTTACTGTTAAAATGTGAATCTCTAAATGTGTTTGGGAATCAACCTATAGCTTATTTTCAGAATTTTTAATTTTGACTTATGTGTGGAGTGAGTATATGCATATTTTGAAATAATATAAAATAAAATAATAAAATATTGATACATAAAAAAGAAATCACTTCCATATTATACAAAGCATCCAAAATAAAAGAGAATTATATCAACCTTCTTGGCATAAATGTACACATCTTTCAATCACATATTATTATCATTGACTCAAAATATTCCAAAAAAAAAGGGCTAGGTGTTTTTAACTCTATGATAAAAATGTCCACACAGTAAAATGACAAATTTATATAGAAAATACACATGAAAAGGTAGATTCCAGTTTTACTGCTAGAAGAACAGGAAAAATTTCATCTTAGAAGGTCCAAGTATCTGCCCTTGAAAGGAAAAGCTAAAAATTATTTGGAAAGTATTTTCCTTATAATTATTTGGTCTTTAGTTTTTTGCCAAAGTAAGGCATGGTGAAGGACTTAGTAACCGACAGTAGTTTTTTTAATTAAATTTATTTATTATTTTTTATGTGTATGAGTGTACTGTCTGCATGTAGGTTGGTGCACCTGTGTCGTGCAAAACCACAGATGTCAGAAGAGGGCGTCGGATTCCCTTGGATCTGGAGTTAAAGATGGTTCTTTACTGCTATGTGGGTGCTGGGAATCGAAACCAGGTCCTCTGCAAGAGCAGTTGGTGCTCTTAACTGCTGAGCCATCTCTACAGCCCCTAACAGTAGTTTGCTTTCTTCTGCTTTTTTCTCTTTTTCTGAATTTTATGTGGTTCTTCATTTGGAATATCATTGTCACCCTTTGCATAAAAGAAGTAATATATACACATGTAAATTACAGGCCTATTCAGCAATTTTAGTGATATGCAATACTGTAGATACACTTCAAAAGGATTAATTTGATTTTTATTATTTAAGCAGGTTGCATGTATCATGTATGTTGCAGAATTTGTACAGTTTATGGCATGTATGTATCTTTAATAACATATTCATTATTATTTACTACATCTCTCTCTCTCTCTCTCTCTATATATATATATATTATATATATATATATAAAGAGGGGGCAGGAGAGAGTATTCAGAAACTTAGAAGTTAGTGTTCTACAATAAAACATAAGTACCATACTAAAAAAAGGGAGGGATACAGATAAGTATGAAAACTTTTTGTCAAAAACCTTGCAATTCAAATCTTAAAACTAACTATGGGAAAAGATTTGTAGGTTCCAACAGGTCAAAATGTCACCAACTTAACGGCTGAAAAGAAAAGATACAGCTTTGCATTGAGTAGGATGTACCAGAAAGTGCCAACAGAAAGGTTGGCCCATTCTGAACATTGAAAGGAAGAAAAAAAAAAAACATCAAACCCCTCTGTGGATCCTACTTGTACAAATATTTATAATGATTCTAATGAAATTTACCTTCAGGTGCACAAGGTTTTATACAAGAGACTTTCTTACCTCCCCCCATAGAACAAGGAGATATATGATGATATGAGGTCGTTCTCCAACTGTAAATTGGAGACAACTATTATAGAGGTAATCTCTTATAAATGGCAAACTGCCTTCTTAATTGACTAATAGACATGGGAACTGTGAAAAGGTTTATTCTTATTCAGAACCAATATCACACTAAGTCTCCTTAGCTATGCACTTAAGCAAATATATAATATAAGAGCTCTGACATCAAGCAATGGATTTTCTGCCAAGGAGGATGTTGGCAGGAGATCCAAGCCCCCACAAAAGGTAAAGGCTCCTTGCCTCTAAACTGGGATACCTGCAAAAGAGAAGTGATAAGGATAAGGCCCTGCTGTCAAAGACCTGACGTTAACAATGGGAAAGATGTATTGAGACACACATGCAAGTGTACAGATGGTTCTGGAATACCAGAGTGTTACCAAAGGCCACTAAACCAATAAAGCAAATATGGGTCTCCTTGAGTCAAGCAAGACTCCTCTGTCAGCACCAGCTACACTTCACCTGCCTGGAAATACTGTGCAGCAGAGGCAGCCATATGCCTGTATATCCCCAATCTAATTGGCCATTGGCTCTCTCCTTGGAGGAATAACCCATGGCTGATGCCACAAGCTTACGTCCTCTAATGGTTAGGAGATGTTATAAACCACAGTAAGACCCTGTCATATTTAACAGATAAAAAGGTAATTCATGGATTAATATACCATCGAAACATCTGTGTCTATACCAAAGTAACCTACCATAACAATTAGTAATGTTTAAATACCCATATATCTAATTGCTTGTGCTTCATTAGTAGGATCAGAAGGTTATTCCTGGACAAACTGTCAGCCCATGAAAGGAAACACCAGAATTGACCAGAGTCCAAGACAACAGCTCCAGAGACAGTAGACTGTTTTGCTTCTCATCCACCTGTGCCCCTTTTCTAAGCCTAAGGAACAATCTGCGGAAGAGGGGGGTGTGCTAGAATGCAAGGGCTGCGATTGTGGTGAAAGGTGAAACTACAGCAATATAGTCTGGACACTCATTTAATCAATTTGATTGAACATACAAGCCCCCCCCCCCACGCTGGATGGTGGGACTCATGGACTGTGTGGGTTTGGGCACAACTGCTTGCAAATTGGTTTTACATGAAGGATGCTTGTACTCATAAATTATCACTTATTGCTAAAAAATGAAAAAAAAACCTGAGAGAAAGATGCAGGACGGTTATGGCAGAATGCATGATCTGGGATGGGGTGGGGTGGGGTGGGGTGAGGGAAAGGGAAAGGGAAATATGCCTGAACTGAATTGGAAAATGATGTATGAAATACACAAAGCAGCAATAAAAAAAAAACCTCATAAGTACCGACAACACAATGAATTGCCTCCACCATGCATTAGAAACATAATATACTAGTTTAATTCATAGATTACAGGTCAAACACTCTTTTGACCTCTCTCTCTCTCTCTCTGTCTCTCTCCATCTCTTTCTTTCTCCATATCTCTCTGTCTCTCTTTTCCTCCCCTTCACCCTCTCCATATCCAACACCATATTAGTACATTTGGAATCTGTTCAACTTGTATTATTTCAAAGACAGTATAGACATTGTTCAAATATCTCCTATTCAGTTTATAGCCTTAAGTAAAATGAATACTATAAAAGTAAAGCTCACATTTTTCTTTCCTACAATTAGATTTATATTGTATAATACATTATTACTATGATTAAAAGTTTAAATATTTTGTCGGGCGTGGTGGCGCATGCCTTTAATCCTAGCACTGGGGAGGCAGAGGCAGGCGGATCTTTGTGTTCAAGGCCAGCCTGGTCTGCAGAGTGAGTTCCAGGACAGCTGGAGCTACAGGGAGACCCTGTCTCGAAAAAGACCAAAAAAAATATTTAAATATTTTAATTAAAGAGATTTCATCTAAAAATGGCTGTGGTAATCTTATCCTGTAGTAAGTTAGAATGCATTGGTGGTTAAGGATCTTGCTTTGTTGATGATGACTATTTACTTATTAAAGTGATCATTACTGAAACCTTGGATGGCTGAAGCAATATCTAAAGATGACAGTAAAATTTGTTGCATAGACTAACTTTTTCTTTCAGGAAACTTTGTTAGTTTGTCATACTGTTGTTCCTATTAGAATCACTTAAAATTAGAACTAATCCTCTTTAAAGTGTCTCAACAAACTGTACTCACTCTTCTAAATCTTTGGTTTCCATTTCAACAGTTTTTTATTCATCTTCACCAGGAATTATTCTTTAAATCTCAGTTTTAAGGAGACTATGGAGGACCTGTCTATAAAGCACTTATTTTGTAGTCAGAAGGACAAGCTTGGTCTCCAGAACCCACTTAAGAAAGCCTCATGCATTCCAGTAATCCCAGTGCTGTGAAGGGCTCTTGGTACTTGCTCAGTAGCTAGTGTACCCTAACTGAGGAGCTCCAAGACAAGATGGGAGACTGTGTATCAAGGGAGGAGGATGGCTTTTCTAGGGTGACAGACAAGTTTGTCCTCTGGTCTCCACAGACACACATGTGTATGGCCCAGCCCACACATGTGTACATACACAGGCACACATACACAATTTTATTATGTAGAATAACTCCTCCTCCATTCAAGATTTATCACGAGATGACAGTAATTCAGTGATATCTTCAGGCTTCCATTCTGTCTTGACATTTCTGCTTTGTCTGCAGTTACTTCTTTTAATTCTTCAGATTTAGTATTGGAATCAAGTGTTTCCAAACACTTGTTAACATATTCTGACCACCTCTACAAACATGAAATTATTTATTTATTTATTTATTTATTTATTTATTTATTTATTTATTTATTTTTGGTCTTTTCGAGACAGGGTCTCTCTCTGTAGCCCCAGACTGTCCTAGAAATCTCTCCGTAGACCAGGTTGGCCTTGAACTCACAAAGATCCGCCTGCCTCTGCCTCCCAAGTGCTAGGATTAAAGGCGTGCGCTACCAAAACAGGGTGTCATTACATAGCCCCAGCTTGCTTGGAACTGGCATCTTGCTATAGAGACCATCCCAAGATGGGCCTCCATCTCACACAGATCTACCTGTCTCTGCTCCCAAAGGCCGAGATTAAAGGCATGTGCCACTGCACCAATCTGAATGTTCTTAATTATATCTAGGTTGGTGAATTATTTCCTAAAGATGTTAATGTACTTTGCCTAAATTCAGTGATTCCACTGTTAATGTCAACTGTAGCTTTAAAATAGATATAAGATTTAAAAATTAAAACTTCTTGATTTATGGAAGTATACACAGCCTAAACTAAGAAACATAGTCAAAAACACCATTGAGAATTCTTGAGAATTTTTTCACATAGGCTTTATAAACTCACTTTGAATTAATCATTTTGGTATATCAAATGATAAAAGGCTTTTTATGCTGCTGTTGGTTGTTGTTGTTGTTTAATTTGCTTCAAAATTATTACCATGCCATTACCCCATCTGTGATTGTTTTCTGTGGTTTGGTTGATATGGGTGCAATGTAGCTTTTAACTAACTCATTGCTTTCTTAGCCAAACTACAACAATAAGCTGTGGAATATCTGCCCTTTGTGATCAAATGTGACTGGAAAGAAAACAGCCCTCTCCTGATTTAGGCTTCTTTCTGCTATAGCCCCTCTGTGAATAATCGGGCATTTCAAATATAACTTTCAACACAAGACTGGAATTTTTTCTGCCAAACAGTTCCATTGTTCTTTTTTTTTCTTTTTGAAAATATAATATATTCAAACTTAACTTAGGGAATTACATCCCTCAGTTGTTTTGGGAGAGTGAATCTATTGTGTATGTTAATTAACGAGTTTAAGTGTGTGGATGTAAAAAGAACCAGTCTTTGCTCAATTAAATTTTATTTTAAAATTAAGCCTTGAAATTCTATTGTTTTTATTGGATATTGAAATATACTACACTTTAAAAGCTTTCCTCTGATAGGATAGGGCATGGTGTCTCAGCACCATTATGCAATCCTATTGTGCCTTTTCACAAATTTAAACTAAGAATCAATTTGTTGTTGTCGTTGTTGTTCTCCCCTCTCTTGCCTTCTACAACTCCTCACAGGCACAGTCCTGTACCTACCCTTGTAGTATGCATGGCATTTACTTGTTGAGCCCATGTGAATAACTGATGTTAGCACACATTAACAGTAAAATTCTTTACTCAAAACCACTCTGTGTATACCAACCTATACACCTCTTGGAGAGATAATTGCTATCACTCTAATGTATCCAGCATCATAGCATTGGACAACTGGAAAAACCTGGAAGTACTGAGACACATGATCTTACTAACAAAGGCAGTATTGATGAGGAAGAAAAACTTTAGGACTATTAGTACTAGTTTAAAGTTTCATTGAGCACCATTGCTGGCATGTCCCTTGCCTGATCATAATGAAGTAAGCCACTTAAAGTTCAAGTGTCTTCATTATGTAGAGAATGATAATGGGACATACATTTGTTGTTGAATTTAAAAAAGATAGTGTAAAAGCCCCTTTGCTTGTACAGATCTTCAGTATAATTTTGGCAATTAATTTTGGTCCCAAGTTTTTAATATTTTGTTATAACTTTTATTTTTATGTGTTTGAATGAATTGTCTGCATGTATGTAAGTTCACCTATGTGTGTAATGCCTACAGTGGTCAGAAGAGGACTTCCAACCCCTTAGAACTGGCGTTAGGATGGTTGGTTGCTACCATATGTGTAATGGGAACTGAACCTGGGCCCTCTGAAAGAACCCCCAGTACTCTTAGCCATCTCTCCATCTCCTCCTTAGATAATTTATTTTTGGTCTTTTTGAGACAGAGTCTCCCTGTAGCTTCAGCTGGCCTGGAATTCATTATGTAGAGCCAGGCTGGCCTTGAACTCACAGAGATCTACCTACCTCTGCTTCCCCTCCCGAGTGCTGGGATTAAACACACGCAGCACTGTGCCAAGCTTAGACAATTTTTAATATGAAAAAAGTTTCACATGAAAAATAACTCATGAAATATGAAACACTTTTATCCCCTGTTCTTCTTTATATGGTAAGAAAAGTAATAATACACATATAATTTTTCTTATGGGGTTGCCTTGGGAATAGTTTACTAGTATACTGATACCTTGACTTTTCAGTTGTTAGGGTGCTTGCACAATGGCCCATAGTGGGTAGCCTAATTCAGGTGTTAATAGGAGTGTGGCCTTATGAAGTGCTTAATGAAGGCTGATGTCACTCTAAAGAGAGTTTCTAAACTGGGTCAAAAAAAGCATTTAAAAATGCAGCATGGCACAACACTTTGATTTCCAATGTTTCTTATCTAGAAGCCACATATTTAGTGGTATCTTGTTATGGTAGACCTAGAAGTCTAACATATTAGGGTAGCATCACCACTCACAGAAAGGGGTGGGTACACACAGTATACCAAAGAAGCAGCTGCTTGTCTGACTATATTATTGAGGCCATCTATTTCCAGGGCTTCTGTTTCAGTCTACCAGATGTACCAAAATGACTGTAAAAGCTTGGTTGCTTAATAACAGAAATTAATTTTCCCAGAGTTGCAGAAGATGATCTAATAACCAAGGGCCAGAATATTTAGTTTTTCTTTAAGTTCTCAGATTTGGGCTGATGGAGAGTTCCTGTCTTTCTGTCATCACATGGTCCATCCCCTGTGCACTTGAACCCCTGGTGCCAGGTCCTATACAAATTCTGCGATAATTATCTCCTATGCCCTCCCTTAACTGTCTTAGATGCTGGTTCTCCCAAAAGCAATGTGGTGAATCAGGGCTTTGGCATTGAAATTTGGACGAGTATTCTTTTAAATCTGTAACACTGCCCAGGATAAATTCTTTGGTGTACAATGGGTTGGAATTTAGTAATATGATTAATCCTAGTGTTTGGCAAAATAAATGACAACTACAAAGCTGGGTTATTCAAAATCATATTTATTTCTTGGATTTGAGAGGGGGAAAAAGCATTCTTGACCACATAAGTATTGTACATTTAAAAAAAATTACAATTCTATCTTCTAGAAAGAGGCAGAGATGATCTTGTACTTATAGTAAGCAAAGGTACACAGTCTTAAAGGCCTAATAAATATTGTT
Source organism: Rhizomys pruinosus (assembly GCA_009823505.1). Classification (NCBI taxonomy): domain Eukaryota; kingdom Metazoa; phylum Chordata; class Mammalia; order Rodentia; family Spalacidae; genus Rhizomys; species Rhizomys pruinosus. The sequence continues at coordinate 1,017,772 of VZQC01012420.1, read as the reverse complement.
CTCATTTTTCTTTATATGCTTCCATTCACTACATTGGCCACATACACCCATAATGATCCATTTTTCTTGTTTGTTTTGCTCTGGGTTGGCCTATTCTATTTTGTTAAGATCATAGCATTATTTTTTATACCAGGAACCCTGTTTTCTGCAGCCTCACAAAACTCACTCATTTCTCTTTCGTGTATTAACCTGAATGGTGTATCCAAAGTAAACCATGTTTACTTTTTACCAAATGCTTTTATAGCATTGTATTTTTCTTTTTCTTTTCTTTTTTCTTTTTTTGGTCTTTTCGAGACAGGGTCTCCCTGTAGTCCCAGCTGTCCTGGAACTGACTCTGTAGACCCGGCTGGCCTTGAACTCACAAAGATCCACTTGCCTCTGCCTCCCAAGTGCTAGGATTAAAGGTGTGCGCCACCACGCCCAGCCATTGTACTGTATTTTTCAAACTGTGTCACACAAGATATTTATACAGTGTTGTCTGTCAAACTGTGCCTAGAAACCTGTCAGCTACAGAAGTGCCCTCACTTATTTCATTGACTTCCCTGACACTGTGCCCAGTAATCAATAATATGAGTTGATTGATCTAATGCATAGGAATGCGAAATGGAAATACTAAAGAGAACTAAATGTTGACCATAATCATCTGACCATGGTTGAGCCCATGAGGGGAGTTATGGGAAACAAGATGCAAAGGGAGTTTACAGGCAGTAAAAATGATCACCTTTGGTAAATACCCAAGTACAGATATAATTTGAAAAAGTTAAAAATAGAAATCAACATAGTGAACACCTTCCAATCTTCTGCATTTAGGTGATGTTCAAATTCTGCAAATAACAAAATGTAACAAAATGATTATTTAATTTTAAGCAGTTAAATTATTTCACTAAACTTGGTTATTTTTCTTTCTTGGTGTCTTGGAAACATGATAGTGAAGGCATGTCTTCCATGAATTCTCAGCCTTTAAAAATTGCCTTGACTTTTTTGACACCTAACTTGGGTTACAGTTTAATATAAAATTAAAAGTTGCAATATGTGTGAATCTGTAAAAATAGGTAGCTTTAGATAAAAGACCAGATTTCCTTTAGCATATTAAATTTTACTATTCTAAATTTAAAGCCATATCAATGCACCATCAATATAACCGTCAAAAGTTACCAGCTGCTTTGATGGTTTTACTTTCTATTATTATCTAGTAGCTTCTAAACAGTTTTAATTAAAGCAGTTTTCTCTAATAGATGGAATATTTTTCTTGACTTTAATTTTCAGTTGTTTCATAGAAAAAAAGTTTGTGCCTTGCTTTTCTGGGCTGTAAAAATTCTAAGAAGGCTGTTTTTCAATGATTTCTTCACTGAGGGCTTACAAGACTTTTTACGTATGGGGACCTCAAAGACTATACATCAGTGAAGGTTTCAAGCCAGATTTTATGGCTTCCATGATCTTTAACTCTTGTCAGAGTAGCTTAAAATGTTGAAAGAAGGTGAGATGAAGCCAGGGAGACAGATGGCAGAAGGGAGAAAAGAGCACAGGAGCAGAGCTCTTGCAAGAAAGTAAATGGCTCTGAAAAAAATGTGGAGAAATTTATGTGGTGCTACGTGAACGTTTACCTCAATTCTTAACATGAGAAAGAAGGCATAGGCATTGCCTCCTTCTATTGGATCTGAATTCTGAGTGTTATTTATACATTGGTAACTGTATTTCAGCTTTTTGAGACATGGACATGTTCCTAATGATAAATTTGGATAAAATAAAAAAGAGCAGGAGTATCAGGTGACATATATGTAGTTGATGTGTTTTCTGTGACTTTGGATGACTGCAAAATAGTTTTAAAAATCACTCATATGTTTTTGTGTTAGTAATCATTTGAGGTAGAATTTCTTTATTTTAAGAACTACCCAGGCAACAGTTCTTTTTGAAAAATACTAAGAGCCGGAAAATTTGAAGGTGTTAAATATTCCATTATTGATTCATGCTAGATCCACCAGTTTTAGAAGTGACTTTTGCCCTCTTATAATTAGTTGATTAATGTTTCCAAGAGTAACTATACTGTGTGTTTGTGTGTGTGCGTGCATATGTTTGCATTTATATTTTAAGCAAGCATGATTTACAGAGAGCAGCAGACTTGCTGCACAACTGTGGCTACTGGTCTTTCCTTGATTGTGGTGTAGAAATATGAAGAGAAAGAGGGCCACATACCATTTGAACTGAACTGAGCTCAGAATATAGAGAATGAGCCAGATTTGGTAAGTAAACTGATAATTATTGTCATTAATATGTACAGGAAGCCACGCATGAAGAATGGGATGACTGAGCAGGAACAGGTATGAGCCAGCAGATGCTTTCCAACTACCAGTCACCATGGTGCTGGGAAGACAGGTGACCAAGGTAATTAGAAGTTAGCAAGACTAAATTTGAGGGCAAGTCAGAATTCCCCATGATGTCCCCAATGTTACTGCAGATGAGAATTGAATTCAAATGTCTGATTTTTTATGATATTTAATTTACTCTATGGCTATTTATTTGTTTATCAAAGAAATTATATACTGCTACATAGGAATAAATGGAAGTGTTCTCTCTCTCTCTTTCTCTCTCACTTTCTCACTATTTCTCTCTTTCTCCCCCACACAGATAGTCTCAACTAGCTTACAATAATGTAGCTTTGTATAGAAAAATCAAATTTCAAGGCTTACAGAGAACTTAATTGATAGTGTTATCATCTCTCTGTTTGACTGAATTCTTCCTATAATGGATTAATAAGTGATTGCCAAACACACATCTTCAGAGATATTACCTACTGAGAAAGTATGTTCAAGCACTAATGACATGGAATATCATGCATTGACCTTATATCTGTCCTATTGGCTGACAACCTATTTTTCCAGTTATCCAGGGTCCTGCAGAGACATTTCTGAGGCGATTAAAATGACCTAGCATGACCCATTCCTTTTCAACCAGCTATACTATTCCCCCAAAAGCTGTTCTTATTGAATTTGGTGCTCTCCTTTTTTTACAGAGTCACATCTGTTTTGTCTTTTTAGTTCCAGCTTTTGATTGCTTAATCTGGAAGGATAATAAAACCAAGTACCAGTAAGACCATGTTAAGTTCATCATGGCCTTGTAATCATACTTTAAATAAAAGAATGCAGTATTGTAATAAAGTATTTAGAACCTTCTGTGATGAACAATTCCAAGGACTCCAATTCTCTCTCCTCTTGACATTGTCATGTTTTAATTCCTATGTATCAAGTGACATGTCAACTATTTTGGCTGTTTTAACAATCAATTCTCTGAATTTGACTTTATTTCCTCCATTTAGAGATGAGAAAAAAAAAGCCTAAGTTTTAAAACTTTCTGAAACCTGAGACAAATTACAAGGCTTATTTATAAAATTTATTATTTTTGTTGCTGCTGTTGTGGGATATGCATACACAGGTGCAAGTACCACAAGGTATGTATGGAAAGGTTAGAGGACAACTTTCAGTAGTCTGTTCTCTCCTTCTACTATAGTTCCTGGGAATCAAGCTCAAGCCATCAGGCTCATGTGGCAAGCATTTCTATCAACTGAGTCATTCTGCTGACCCAAATGCAAAGCTCACACCAGCAATGTTTATACAACTCTGCAAGTTGCTGTGCATATCATGGAAAACTGAGGTAACAATCTCAGCTGTACTGATCTTGATTTTAGTGATTCTGGGACTGGGAATACTATAATCTGTATGCTTTAGACAGTGCCTGATTTGTTTGTACTATCTCCATATCTCTTGACATTAGTGTTTACAATTTTATCTTAGCAAGATCATACTTTGTGATTTTGTACAAGGCACCATTCATGTACTGCATAGAATTCTATATTTTGGTAAATGGGCTGGGGAAGTTCCTTCAGGCATGTAAAGCTGTTATTGTCAATGGGGATTCTTAATCAGCTTATGGAACCATTAGTACTATTCATCTAATGTGCAAAATGCACAGCTTGTGGTGCTGCTGTCAGTAGAGGGACTTGTCTCATTTAAGGCATTCTATAGCTCCCAAGTATCTGATAAAGGAAGACTTGGATTTCATGTAGAATAGTGCATGAGCCATACTCAGACTTTGTGTGACCATGAGGCAGGAGCTCACTAGTTACTGGAGCTCATTACGGTGCCAGTGCCGCTCAGGAATTCATGGCAGTTTGTTGATAGAAATCAAAGTTCTTGAGTTTTTGCTTAGTTTGGGGGCTTTAGCTGATTTAGATTCTCCATGAGAGGTCACCTGGAAGACACAAAACCTTGTTTGAGTGGTGGTTCATAACAAAGGGGCTTCATCTACTACAGCCCCCACTGGCAGTACAGTTTACAGACTCTTGAGTTAGCAAATATTTTCTCTGATTCTAGGTTCTGTCTTTACTCTGTCTATAATTTTATTTGTTATGCAAGGATTTTTTCATTTTTTTCTCATTTATCTGCATTTGCCTTAAGTTTCTTGTGATTTGGGGCCTTATTTAAGATATCCCAGACAACTTCAAGCTCCTAAATCATTTACAGTATGTTTTCTTCCAGCAGCATAATTGTTTCAGATTTTACATTTAATTCTTTGATCTATTTTTTTAAATTTTTTAACAATAAGTAATAAGTTATGAGTACAAGCATCCTTCATATAGAACCAATTTTCATGCAGCTATGCCCAAACCTACATAGCCACCATCCAGCTGGTGGGGCTTTTATGTACAATCATGTTGATAAAATAAGTGTCCAGACTATGTTGCTGTAGTTTTACCATTTGCCCCAATCACAGCCCTTACATTCTACCATGCCTACTCTTCCACAGATTGTTCCCTAGGTTCAGAAAAGGGGTAGTGGTGGATGAGAAGCAAAAGAGTCTATTTTCTCTGGAGATGTCATTTTGGACTCTGATCAGTTCTGGCTGTTTCCTTTCATGGGTTGACAGTTTGTCCAGGTATAACCTCTCAATCCTACTAATGAAGCACAAGCAATTAGATATATAGGTATTTAAACAATACTAATTATCATGGTAGGTTTCTTTGGTATAGACACAGATGTTTGGATGCTAATCCATGAATTATATTTTTTCTGTAAAAGATGACAAGGTCTTACTGTGGCTTATAACTTCTCTTAACCACTAGAGGATATAAGCTTGTGGCATCAGCCGTGAATAATTCCTCCAAGGAGAGATCTAATAGCCAATTAGATCTGGGATATACAGACGTGTGGCTGCCACTGCTGCACAGTATTTCCAGGCAGGTGAGGTGTAGCTGATGCTGATGGAGGAGTCTTGCTGGATTCGAGGAGACCAATTTTTAATTTATTGGTTTAGTGGCCTTTGGTAACACTCTCTGGCATTCCAGGGACCAACTGTACACTTGTAAGTGCTGTCTCAATACATCTGTCCCATGCTTGCATCAGGTCTTCCACAGCAGGGCCTTACCACCTCTCTTCTTGCAAGTATCCCAGTTTACAGGCAAGAAGCCTTTACCTTTTTGGGAACCTTGGATTCCCTGGCCAACATCTCCTTGGCAAAATAATCCATTGCTGATATCAGAGCTCTCCTGTATTAATATAATTTGCTTCAATGCACAGCTTGAAAAGACTAGTATTATATTTAGCTCTGAATAGGGAATAATCCTTTTCACATTTCCTATGTCTATTCATCAATTAAAGAAAGCAGTTATACTGGTTTTGTAGGAGATTACCTCTATAACAGTCGGCTCTAAGTTATGGTTAGAGAATGACTTCATTACCATCATGTATTTCTTTGTTCTATGAAAAGGAGGTAAGAAGACCTCTCATATTAAGACTTTACAGCACCTAGAAGGTATGGTTTATTAGGACTCATTGTATACAGTTGTTACAAATAGGATTCACAGAGATGTTTGATGTCTGTAGCAGTCTGAGGCTTTTCTTCCTTTTAATGCTTAGATAGGGCAACTTATCTGCTGGTATTTCTTGGTATATCCTGCACAATGCAAAGCTGTATCTTTTATTTCTGAGACATTAAGTTGGTGATGTTTTTTTATTATTTATTTATTTATTTATTTATTTATTTATTTATTTATTTATTTTTGTATGTGTATGAATGTACTGTCTGCATGCGGGTCTGTGCACCTGTGTCGTGCAATGCCACGGAGGTCAGAAGAGGGTCTCGGATTCCCCTGGAACTGGAGTTCTCCTGGAATTGGAGTTGCAGATGGTTCTTAGCCGCCATGTGGGTGCTGGGGATCGAACCCGGGTCCTCTGCAAGAGCGTCGGTGCTCTTAACCGCTAGGCTATTGGTGATGTTTTGACCTGTGGGAACATACAAATCTTTTCACAAAGTTAGTTTTAAGATTTAAATTGAAAATTTGACAAAAAGTTTTAATATAAACTGTATCCCCCCTTTTTTATTTTAGGTTTTTATTTTTTGACCCATGAGTCTCAAAAGGGCAGTTGTAGTACACATACCTATAGGCAGGAATCAAAGTGTAAATATCATTAAGTTTATAGGCAGGAATCAAAGTGTAAATATCATTAAGTTTACCCAAGCTGTTTTGGGTGACTGTACGTTGTTAATTTGGGAAGCAAACTTAATTCCTTAGGTTAAATTATCCTACAGGTAAAAGAGACTGTTGCAAGATGATACAGTATAACACAGAAATTATAAAGAATGTTTGTGTATGTTAATCCCAAGGTTATTGTTATACAGATTTTAAGTAGAACAAATGTGAACAACAATTTATATTTCCACTTAACTTAGATGCATTAACATTTTTATTAAAACCTTTAAACCCATGTTATTTACTTTTACTGAGTCCTAAAATACAATGTAGTTTGTAGACAGAGTTTGGGCAAAGTTGGATACTTGTTAAACTCACATCAGTTAAATATACATTAATCAAATATAGAGCCGTGTCCCTCTCCCAGTTTCACCATTTCAGTCAGTTTTTGATGCAGTCTTTTTGTTGTTGTTCTTTTCAGTATGCATCCCTCCCCATAAGAAGTATTTATAACTGGGTTATTGACGCTAGCATCTACAGATGAGGGATACCATTCGTCATTTGTTTTTCTGGGACTGTGTTACATCAGTCAACATAATATCTTCTAGTTCCATCCATTTACCTGCAAAGTTCATAATGTTATCCTTCTTTACTGTTGCATAGAACTCCATTGTGTATATGTACCACATTTTCTATATCGACTGGTTAGTTGAGGGACATTTGGATTGGTTCCAGCTTTTTGCTATTGTGAACAAAGCTTCAATAAACATAGCTGTGAGTGTATTTCTGCAGTAAGATGAGTCTTGTGGGTACATACCCAGGAGTATTATGGCTGAGCCGAATGGCAAGCTCATTTTGAGTTTTCCAAGGGTTCTCCACACTACTTTCCATAGTGGCTGTACAAGTTTACATTCCCACCAGCAATGGATGAGTGTTCCCCTTTCCCCACAACCTCTCCAGCACTTGGCATCATGTGTTTCCTTGATTCTAGCCAGTCTTATTGGAGTGAGATGATATCTTAAAGTGGCTTTAATTTGCATTTCCCTAATTATTAGTGATGTTGAAAATTTTTTGAGATGTTTCTCAGCCATCTGTAATTCTTCCTCTATGAAGTCTCTATTCAGTTCTTTGCTCCATCTTTTGAGTGATTCATTTATTTTCTTTCTTCTTTGTTTTTTGAGTAGTTTGTATACTCTGGAAATCAATGCTTTGTCAGATGTATCTGCAGTGAAGGTTTCCTCCCACTCTGTGGGTTTTCTCTTCACTTCCTTGATTGTTTCTTTTGCTGTACAGAAGCTTTTGAGTTTAATGAGGTCTCATTTGTCAACTGTCAATCTTATTTCTTGTACAGCTGCTGTCTGATTTAGGAATACTTTTTCTATGCCTATGTTTTGTAGTCTGCTGACAAGTTTTTCTTCTATCGCCTCCAGAGTTTTGGGTTTCACGTTGACGCCTTTGATACATCTGGAATTGACTTTTGTGCAGGGTGAGAGGTAGGGGATTAATTTCATTCTTCTACAGGTGGTGATCCAGTTTTGCTAACATCATATGCTGAAGATGCTGTCTTTCCTTCATTGTGTCTTCTTGGCCCCCTTGTCAAATATGAGGTGGCTGAAATTGTATGTGCTCAGGTTTGGATCTTCAGTTTTGTTCCATTAGTCAACTGGTATGTTTTTGTACCAGTACCAAGCTGTTTTTATTACTATAGCCCTGTAGTATAGTTTGAAGTCTGGTATAGAGATCTCTCCTGTATTGCTTTTTTCACTCAGGGTTGTTTTGGCTATTCAGGGTCTTTTGTTTTCTAAATGAAATTAAGGATTTTTTCCCAAGCCTGTGAAGAAACTCTTGGGGATTTTAATTGGGATTGCATTAAATCTGTTCAAGAGTTTGGGTAGGATGGACATTTTTACTATGTTTATTTTCCCAGTCCATGAGCATGGGGAGTCTTTCCATCTTCTGATGTCTTATTCAATTTCCTTCTTCAAGTGTTTAAAATTTTTGTTGTAGAGATCCTTGGTATCTTTGGTTAGGTTTGTTCCTAGGTATTTTATTGTTTTTGAAGCTAAGGTGAGTGGGAAGGTCTCCTTTTATTCCTTCTTCAGTTGCTTGTTGTTGGTGTAAAGAAAGGCTACTGATTTTTTTAGATTTATTTTTTATCCTGCCACTTTACTGAAGCTCTTAATCGTTTCTAGGAGTTTTCTGGTGGAGTTCTTAGCATCCCTTAAGAAAACGATCATATCATCAGCAAAAAGGGATATCTTGACTTCCTCTTTTCCAATTAGAACTCCTTTATTTTTCTTTTCTTGCCTTATTACCCTAGCAAGGGTTTCCAGCACTATATTGAAGAAGAGTGGTGACAGAGGGCAGCCTTGCTGAGTTCCTACCTTTAAAGGGAATGCTTCTGTCATTTCCCCATTTAGGATGATATTGGTTGTGGGTTTCCTGTATATGGCCTTGATTACATTGAGGAATAATCCCTCCAATCCAATTCCCTCTAGGACTTTAAGCATGAAGGGATGCTTGATTTTGTCAAAGGCTTTTTCTGCGTCAATTTAGATGATTGTATGGTTTTTGTCTTTTAGTTTATTTATATGTTTGTTGATATTTATTGATTTTCAAATATTGAACCATCCCTGCATTTCTGGAATGAATCCAACCTGGTCATGGTGGATGATCTTCTTGATTTGGATCTGTATGTGATTTGCAAGTATTTTATTTAGAATTTTTGCATCTGTGTTCATTAAGGAGATAGGTCTATAGTTCTCCTTTTTGGTTATGTCTTTGCTTTGTTTTGGTAATAGAGTGATGCTGGAGTCATCCAGGATGACAATCCAGAAGGATTCTGGGAGAACGCCCTCCATTTGTATTCTCCTAAACAACTTGAGTAGTAATGATTGTAAGTCATTGTGAAATATTTTATAGAATTCTGCCATGAAACCATCTGGGCCTGGACTTTTTTTTTTGGTTGGGAGGCTTCTTATTACATCTTCAATTTCTTCATATATTATTGGTCTATTTAAGCTGTTGATCTCTTCTTGGTTGAGTTTTGGTGATTCCCAGGATTTCAGATATTTAACCATTTCTTTTAGGTTTTCAAACTTAGTAGAGTATAGGTTTTTGAAGTATTCCTGTATTATTGTCTGGATCTTTTCATTGTCTGTTGTGATGTTTCCCCTTTTATCACAGATTCAATTGATTTGGAATTGTTCCTTCTTTTTTTTCGTTAACTGGGTTAGAGGTCTGTCTATCTTGTTTATTCTCTCAAAGAACCAACTTTTGGATTCATTGATTTTTTTGTATAGTTTTTTGTTTCTATTTCATTGATCTCTGCTCTGATTTTTGTTATTTCTTCTTGTCTGCTGTGTTCCGGGTTCATTTGTTGTTGTCTCTCAAGTATTTTCAGCTGCAATGTTAGATCGTTCATTTGTGCTCTTTCTGTTTTTCTGATATAGGCACTTAGGGCTATAAACTTCCCTTTTAGAACTGCTTTTCTAAGGTGTCCCATAGGTTTTGTTGTGTTGTATTATCATTGTCATTCAGTTCCAGGAATGTTTTTATTTCTTTCTTTATTTCTTCCTTGACCCACTCATTATTCAGGAGAGTGTTATTTAGTCTCCATGTGTTCTTGTAGGTTGTAGGACATATTCTGGTGTTGATATTGACTTTTATTGCACTGTGGTCTGATAGAATGCATGAGATTATTTCAATCTTTCTGAATTTGTTGAGTTTTTTTTCCTCTATCCCAGTATGTGGTCTATGGTGGAGATTGTTCCATTGGGTGCTGAGTAGAAAGTATATTCTCTGGTGTTTGGGTGGAATATTCAGTAGAGGTCTGTGAGGTCCATTTGGTGTATTGTATCATTCAGTTCAGATGTCTCTCTGTTTATCCTTTGTCCTGTTGATCTGTCTAAAGGACTTAGTGGGGTATTGAAGTCCCCTACTATTAGTGTACTGGGGTTAATCTATGCCTTGAGATCCTGAAGAATTGTCTTTATAAAGTTTGTTGCACCAGAGTTTGGTGCATACATATTCATGATTGTGAGATCTTCATCATCAATTGTTCCTTTAGTAAAGATTTAATGGCCCTCTTTGTCTCTTGATTTCTTTTGCTTTGAAGTCTATTTTGTCTGACATTAAAATAGCAACACCTGCTTTCTTTTTGGTACCATCTTCTTGGAATATTTTCTTCTATCCCTTTACTTTAAGTTGGTGCCTATCCTTGAAATTGAGATGGGTTTCTTGTAGACAGCATATAGACGGATTTTCTTTCCTAATCCATTCCCCCAGTCTATGTCTCTTGATTGGAGAGTTTAGTCCATTAATATTTAAGGTTATAATTGAAAGATGGATGTTGCTTTCTTTCACCGTTTGGATTTTTAGTCTCTGATTCTACTCCTGCGGTTATGTTTTTATTAGTTTCTCTTCCTAAGTGTTTGAGGATTGTTGCTCCTCTCTTCTGCCCTTTGAATTGCTTCAAGTATTTTATAAAGAGTTGGTTTTCCAGCCATGTAGTCTATCATCTTGTTTATGTTTTGGAAGATTTTTCTCTCTCCTTCAACTATAATCGACATTTTTTTCTGGGGTATAGTAACCAGGATTGGCATCCATATTCTTTTAACACAGGAAATGCTTTGCTCCATGTTCTTCTTGCTTTCATGGTTTGTGCTGAGAAGTCAGTTATAATTCTGTTGGGTTTCCCTTTGTATGTGACTTGTTTTTCTTTTGTAGCTTTCAGAATTTTGTCTTTGTTTTGGGCATCTAACATTTTAACTATGATAGGCCATGGGGATTTTCTTTTCTGATCTTGTCTATTTGGGGTCCTATGTGCATCTTATGTTTGTGTGGGTTTGTCTATTTTTAGTTTGGGGAAATTTTCATCTATTATTCTGTTAAAGATCTGATCAATGTTATTCTCTTGAGATTCTTCTCCTTCATCTATTCCTATGATGTGGAGGTTTGATCTTTTCATAGTGTCCCATATTTCCTGGTTGTTCCACTTTTTGTGTATTTTTAAATTTTTCATAATCTTTATTTGAGCTTTTTAATTGCTCTGTGTTATCTTCCAGATCTGATATTGTTTGTTCTTCTTCCTCCATTCTATTTCTGAGGCTTTTTCCTTTCCTTTTTTCTTGATTGGATGAGGATTCTAATTCCTTTTTCGTTTCATTCTGTGTCTCATTTAGCATTTCCATTTACTTTTTGAGCTTCTCAATCTCTTCTTGTGCTCCTTACTTTGCTGGTTGGCTTCCTTTTTCAGTGTTTCTACTTTCTTCCAGAGTTTTGTTTTTTTTTCTCCCTCTAGTTCTTTCTGGAGTTTGCATTTTGTTCCTTTAGCTATTCCAAGTTTGTCATTGTATCCCTCTAGCTCCTTTTGAATTTTCTCATTCTCTCTCCTTAGTTGTCTGACTTCTTCTTTATTTCTTTAATTTCTCTGCAGAGGTCTGCAATTATTCCTCTAAGATCTGTTCCTTGGGTCACCTCCAGGGGATCCCACTGAGCTATCTCCTGCAGGTGGTAAGTTGGTGTGGGAATTATTCTGTACCTTTCCATGTTATTCCTTTGCCGTGTCCTTGCATGAGGGTTTCCCCCTTTTTTTTATTCTGATTCAATCACAAATGTCTTTTCACTATGTTAGAGGCTGACTTTGCATGCCTCCTCTGATGCTTTTATTTTTTTCCTTTCCTCCTTCCTCATTTATGGGTATTGACTTGTCTAGGTTTCAGGCTTTCAATTTTGTTATATATTGGTTATTGGAAGTCTAAGCACTCTTCCCTTCCTGTTCTGAAGGTTCTCCAAAAAAAATCCACTTGGATACTCTATCTTCAATTCCAGTTGGCATGGGGGTATTCCTGACTTAGCCTGCACCCAGGTACCTGTATGAGCGAGTTCTGGGCTCCTGTATTTCATGAGCCCCCCTCCCCAAAGAAACAATGGTACCGAATCAAACCCACCCAGCACCAGCTGCAAAGATGAAGGGTGGCTTCGCCCAGACAGCCACCCCTTACAAGGGTCTAGAGTTTAGACCCTTTTCCAGAAACCCAAGAATCAATCTACCCTAAAATCTTCTGTCTGAGGCAGGTTCTGGGCTCCTGTGCTTCAGGAGGCCCCGGCACAAGGAGTTCTTTTTATCTATTTTGAAATAACGTTGTAACTAGTGAGAAATTAAGGATGGAGTCTTGTTCTTCTTCATGAGATACTAAATTTTCTCATAACCACCTATTTTATCATTTTATTATTAGTATTGCTGTTGTTATTGAGACAGGGTTTCACTATTATATAGCCAAAGCTGGCCAAGTATTTGCTATGTAGCCCAGGCTAATCTCATATTTATAATTCTCTCGCTTTACCTTCCTAAATGCTAGTTTTATGGTAATGCACCGCCATTCCTGGTCTAAGACTATTTATTGAAGAGACTTATTTTTTTTACTAGTCTTTTGTGGGAAATCTTTTCATGTGTGTCCAGCTTTGCTTCTAATCTTCATTTTTGTTCTATTTGTCTACAACAATATAATGTTTTGAGCATCACAGTTTTGGAATATATTTGGAGATCCCTCCTTTTTATTTTATTCTTTCTTGACAAGATTTCTCTAAACATTCAGAGCATTTTGAGGCACAAAAACACTTTAGGATTTTCATAGTTGTGTAAAGGGTGTCATCATTATTTCAAAAGGGATTACATTTATTGTGTCAATAATTTTGAGGAGTATGGCAATGTGAGCAAGTTCAATTCTTTCAATCTATGAATTTTGAGTGGTTTTCAATTTTTTGTCTGCCCTTATCAACTTCTTTCATTAATGCTTCAGAGTTCATTGTATAGATCTTTTGTACCTATTATAAATGTGATTTCTATTGATTTATACTTCTTACAAGTCACTGCTGATATACAGCAAATCTACATATTTTTACATGTTACTTTTGAATCCTCCAACTCTGATGAATATTTATATTGGTTCTAATAAATTTGATGGAGATTTCTTATAATCTATCTATTATATATATATATATATATATATATATATCAGCCACAGTACCATTTGACTTCTTATATTCCAATTTTTGTAATCTATAAAAATGACAGTGGGAAACCATTCAGAATATATGAGGAATGAATGAGGGAAAAAAGAAAGGTTTTAATTGCAGAAGAGGGGACAGAAAGTTGTAAGAGCCAGGGGAGGGGGAGGTGCTGACTGTATAAAGACAGTGTTACAGGCTCCTGGGAACCTGCTTATGTGCAGTGGTGCCCTGCCCACATGCACAAGACCCATGCAAATTCAAACAGAAAAGCTCAACATAGAACTGGGGAAATGGACACTATGCCCAGATATCCGAAGAACTACTGGCAGCTGATTACTGTTGGGTGAGGAAGAGCTGATTTCCTTAAGGTAAAGATTCTAGATAGACTGACTAAAGATTTAGAGTTGACTAAACCCCAGTGGATGAACTTACATGGAGGGGCACCTGGGTATACTAACTTGCCTTGATAGTCCTTAACATAAACAACAGAGTGCATGGAATCTGGAGAGGGGGGGACATTATGGGAAGATGTGGGTGGGAGGCTGTTGTCAGAAGAACATAAACAACAGGTGCTAGTCAGTATGCAGAGAAAGGGGAGGCCTGTGCAATGTGAGAGGAAGATAAATTGGTATGGCCATTCAGAAATCTATATGTATATTTTATATAAAAATATTTCATTTTCAGTTTTGTGTGTGAGTGTATTGCCTGCATGCATTTAAGGACACCTGCATTGTGCAATGCCTAGGGTAGTCAGAAGAGGGCATGGGATCCTCTGAGACTGGAGTTAGATGTTTGTTAGCCACTTGTTAGCCAAGATGTGGGTGCTGGGAATTAAACCGTGGTCTTCTGCAAGAGCAATCAGTGCTCTTAACCATTGAGCAATCTCTCTGGATCTATATGTGGACTCTAGAAAGAAAAAATAAAAAAACAAGGAAAGAAGAGGCGTCTTGCTACATGGTTCAGCAATGCCACTTGTGAACATATTCTCAAATGATATGACATCAGCCTACTGAAGAGGTGGCTGCACCTCCATGTTTGCTAGAGCACTTATCACCACAGTCAAGAAATGGAAATGACTGAAGTGCTTATTAGCTGGGGCATAGAACAAGAAAATGTAATACAGACATAAGGAGGACATCTGTTAAACCATAAGAAGGAACGGGATCCTGTTGTTTATGGAAGTGGGATCAGAACTGGTGATTATTGCAGTAATTGAAATAATCCAGATGCAGAAGTCAATGCCATGCCATGTAGTGCCATTCATAGGGTAAAACTAACGTAGTTGATCTCATAGAAGTTGAGTGTAGTACAGGCAATCAGAGTCTTAAGAGAACAGGGAGAAGCAGGAAGGGCCAGTCAGAGTCAGAAGAGAATAGAGAGAGGGAGGAAGGGGGGAAATTCAGTCAATGACTACTAAGATATAGGTAAATAGGAACATGAATTTCTGGTGTGCTTTCCCAGTAAAGATACCCACATGATATATATACTTAAAAATATGCTATTTATTTCAAGAGAACTGGAAGAAGTGATAACAAAACAAATTTAACATGATTTAAACATTAAAATATACATGTGTAAAAACATCACACGGTACCATAATAATTTACACAATTAAATATTTTTGTGTCAAATGAAAAAAATAAGTTAAAACCAAACTAAAAAAATTAAAAGCAAAAGCCTTAACTTTTTTATTTTGAGAATTTCATCTATGAGCATTATATTTGTATTATTCCACCCCTCCACTCCCTCTACAGCTTCTCCAGATCCCCCTCACAATTTCTTGCCCTCATCTTTGATTATTATATATAATAATCAAAATTTATATATATATATATATATATATATATATATAATGCTAGTGGTGTGTATAGGTACCTGTGTTTAGGGCTGCCCTCTTGGGATTAGACAGCCTCTCAGGGAGCTTGTCCCTGGAGGAAACTGATACTGACTTCCTCAGTGCCCATGATTGTTTATAAACAATCTGTATAATGACCACACCAACTGGTTTGGTCATTATACAGATGATTTTAGGTTACAGTACTCTGGAGATTTCATGAGTGAGGCTTCTCTACCATGTCTAGATACATTAGCTAGCAGCAGGTGTCTTGTTTCTCTGGCTCTTATAATCTTTCTTACCCTTTCCATGCTGTCCCATTAGTCTTAGATGCAGAGAATACATTGGAGTTATGTCACTTAAGGCTGAGCATCTCGAAGTCACTTATTCTCTGTGTTTGAGCAGTTTAAAGTCATAATAATCTTCATCTGTTGCAAGAAGATCTGTCTTTGATGAGTGGTGAGAACTATATGTGTATGTAAATATAAGGATAGGTACTTAGAATATAGTAAGAATTTATATTTGAATAGGGAAGTGACAGTGGTAAGATTATTCTCTGGGATCTAGGAAATCTCCAACCATGTGTAACTGGTGATGTTTACAGTAGTCTGCATGGATTCTCTCTTATTGAGTGGGCCTCAAATCCAGTTAGATAGCTGTTGTTTACACCAAAGAAGAAAGTGCTACTATTGCACCAATAGAACCAATTTGATGGGCCAGTTATTGTTGTGGTTCATAGGTTTTATGCTTGGGAAGGACCAGAAATATACTTTCTAATTTATGAATCCAATAAACATTGAACACATGATTTACCACCAAGAATTGGACACAAATATCAGAGGAATGGTTTACAGAATTCTGACTGTTCATTTCATTATTTTTCCATTAGAGTTTCTCAGCTTTACTAGAAGCGAGAACAGTATTTCTGTCAAGCTAGAACTCAGATTCATTGTACAGCCCAATATTAACTCCACATTCAAGAATAATTGAACTATTAGAGCCTTCAGTATGTGTTTGTTGCTGTTACTATTTTTATTGTTGTTTTATTCTTCAGAGGCTCTGTTTTTGATGTGTATTGACTCCCTTTTAATTTTGTTAAAAGATAATAATTGTAGACTTAAGAATTGTGGGGAAAGATTTAAAAATACTACCTGCCATAACACTCGATGTAGAAATCAACATTTTCAAGGAACCTCTCTTTCTTTGTGGCATACACCAGCATTGAGTTCAAGTTAGTTTTGACTTCAGTTTTAAGCACCAGAATTGTTTGCATAATGACTTCTAACTTGTATCCATTAATAAAACAATTCAGTGTAACTTTGTATATTAAAGAGGTAATAAAGAAGACACAATGATGATAAAAACAGAAAATATTTATTAAAAGTTAAGACAATTGTGTTTCAACTTATCTCAAAATTTGCTTAAAAGTTTGTTCTTTCATATATATTACTACAGTTTTATATAATGGATTTTGATAAATTATTTTTATTTGCTTCAAACATGAATCTAATGAAACTAGTCATTTATCATGAGCCAAGGGTAAATAGCATTAAAATCTGAGATGGAATGTTGCATACATTAGATGAATGAATGGAATGTAATAATTGCCACCCAACGATCAGCCATGACATTTTCATCATCATAGATTTATTATTGTTTGTAATTTATTATTGCATATAAGGCAAAGGAGGGAAAGAAGAAAAGCCTGAATGGAAACGTATCTGCTATAGTAAATCCTTAATAATGGTGACTCTACTTTTACTTTAATAGGAAAAAGACTGGGAACAAAATGGGATAATGGGAAAACATCTTTGGAATTTGCATACCAAAGTTCTTGCCATCTCTCTCTGTATATCTTTCCATCAAGAGGTAAGAGTCTTCTTTTCCCAGCATTGGCTTCTATGATTTGCATTAACCTGAGTGTGATTGGCATGAGATTTTATGTATGGTTCTGAGTCTGAACTTAAGAAGTTCAAAGTTTTGGGGATGGAAAGATGACACAGTGGTTAAGAGCACTGCCTGCTCTTGCAGAGCAACCAGATTTGAATAGCAGCAGCTTTTGGATACCCACATAGCAGTTTGAATACCCACACAGCAGCTAATACCCATCTGCAGCTTAAGTTCCAGGGGTTCCAACACCCTCTTATGACCTCCACAGACACTACATGAAATGAGTGCATTGGTACACATGCAAATGATACATTCTTACATATAAAATAAGAAAAATAAATAAAATTTAAAGATTCAAAGTTTCTACTTTCTTGTTAATTAGTAGTTATAGTCTTTTTATTTTTTATATTTTATTTTATGTGTGACTGTTTTTGGTGCATGTATGTAAGTGTAACTATGTAGTGCAATACCAATTGAAGTCAGAAGAGGATGTCAGATCCTTAGAACTGGAGCTACAGACAGTTGTTTGCTGCCATGTGGGTGCTTGCAATCAAACCTGGGTCCTCTACAAGAGTAGCCAGTGCTCAGAACCATCCTTCCAGCTCCCGCTAGCAGTTATATTATAAAGGGGAATCCACCCCCTTTCTTCAAGGGAGATCTTGTTTTTGGGTATTGGAGACTGAGTTACTGCATAGAGAGAAACCAAGTGGAGCAAAGCTCCTCAGTCAGCCCTAGGCATTGTATGATACATCCTTAGATCTTCTATAGAAGTGCATTCTGCTTGAGTGCCCTCACCTAATATGGAGCCAATATTGGCCTAGTCCAGAAAGCAATGGTAAGAAATGCTTAATTATTATTCTATTGGTTTAACTCATATTTCAGATGATTCAGACATCCTCTACTGAGACTGAAAAAAAAAAAAAAAACTTCCTTCTAGCATACATACTGCTTACAGAAGGATCGAATGCTGGAGTACTGGTGAATAATGATGGTGATTTTCCTTTCTTGAAAGAGACTTTAATTGTCTAGTAGCTATGGAATTTTGTGGCACCCCCCTCCCCCTTCACTTCTCTGTCCAAGAGGAGATGAGGTGGATGATATCATTACTGAGTTTGGAAGGATAAGCACCAATTTCTCCTATATATTTCATTTGGGAATAAACCTTAGAAAGTGTCTTCAACACAAGGTGTACTCTGTAGACTGAACTTTAACTTTTAGAGAAGATAATTAATTCATACCTTGACTGGTCTATCTTACTGTTGTACTGCTATAATTAGGTGGGCACTTCTCCCTAAATCTGTGACAACATTATTGTATACATGGAGGACATTCTCCATGATCACAGTTTCCATTCATCAACTCCCTCTCTTGGTAGTTCTTCAGTAACTAGCTGTTTTGGGTTCTCTCTAGCCCATGATTTACCATTTCAGATACAAGTAAACAACTACTACACAGGAGTTAAATGAAAGTCAAGTTGTGATCATTACCAAGTACAATAGACCTGTTCTGAGGTTGTTTTTCTGTCAGTCCACATTTTGAAGCACTGTATAAACATTCTGCCCTCTTATACTTTATTGCTACTTGGTTGGCCAGTATTCAATGATTGAAGGTAAAAACTACAGCACCCTTAATAGGTCATAAATCATCTCTATCCAGGTAGGTGCAGATTAAAACAGGAGTGCAACCTCATCACTTTTATGGATGGCTGTTTCTGATTAGGAGAAACATAAAACAGGTATATTTTATAAGCCTTCAGAATGCTTCTGGCTCACTGTGGTACAGAGAACATCTGTCATTTTCTCCCTTAAACATCCATCAAGCAAAATTATTAAACCAACATGGATCATTTTGTATAATAGAGCTAAATTCACTGTTATAGAATATAATTCCAGGATTGATTTTCCCTGCTTTGAAAACTAAACAACTTGGCCCACATTCATGCTTATGTAACAGCAGGAAATCATTATCTAGTGACAAAACTTGTTTTTATTGACATTATCTCTAAGCATTCCCTTGATAGGATATATACAATTTAATGTACATTCAATTTAGAACAATTCCACAACGCTCTATACTGACATATATCCATCCTTTCAATTTATTTCAAAGACAACACTTGAATCTAAGCTTAACATTTATTTCTGTGATGGTGTTTACTTCCTGCTAAGACAGCTAGTATGCATGCATAATACAGATGAACATTGTGATCCAGTACAAAGACTCTGACACCAAATGCATTCTGGATGGACCCTCACATTCATAGTGTGATCATGAAGAAATTTCTTACCATCTCTCTGACTGAGGTTCGTAAGCAACAAAATGAAGAGAGTAGTAGTAACATAAAACTCATATTATATTACCTGGTTTAATGAGTCTATTAATGTAATATGCTTAGACAAAGCAATATGAACAATATTAGTTTAAAACCTTCTCCCTTTCACTCATTTTTTAAAAAAAATTCTTATTTGTATAGCCCAGACCAACATTTTCAAATTCTCCAAGCTACCATTTGATAATAATACCTATCTTCTAGTTACTCAAGGTATTATATATGGTAGTATCCACAAATTATACTTTAAAATGGTGTAGAAAAATATTCCTGATATACAAGATCCAGAGCAATTTCAAAGTTATCTCTGAAAACTTTGGAGTCAGGGTGTGGTGGTTTGAATGAGAGTGTTCCCCATAGGCTTTAAGTATTCAGACATTTTGTCTCCAGTTGGTGGCACTGTTCTGGGAGATCTTAGAAGCTGTGGCCATGCTGTAGGAAGCACGTCATTGGGGGCGGGCTTAGTGAGTTCAACAAGCCTTGCAGTCTCCAGGCTCTCCCTCTCCACTTTCCATACTCATCAGATGATGTGAACTTCAACTTTCTGCTCCAGCCCTGGCCACCATGCCTCCCTGCCACATTGGACTCTAATTTCCTGGAATCATCAATCTTAAGCTCAAATAAACTCTTCCTTTTATAAGTTCCCTTGGTCATGGTGGTTTTATCACAGCAACAGAAACGTAACTAATACACAGGGGGTCATGATATTACAGGAATGATATATTGCAAAACTTTATTAGAATATTGTTTCAAATTAACTGTATATTGCTCAGTGTATTCTACTTTTCTTCTTGCAGGTCCATTCTCTACTTTCCCTAGTCCAGCTTCATCTACAAGAAGAAAGGCAACAATTGATTTCATCACTCTTCTTGTTCTGTGGCTTTCCAGTAAATCCATCATAAAGGAGATAGATATTAGTCATTAATAAATCAAAGGTATAGTGGGGTATAGCTCAGTGTTAGAGTGTTTGCCCCACATTGTGAAGTCCTAGATTCACTCACTAGAGGCCCATATACACACAGGAAAGTGAGCATGGAGAAGGTACTATCTTGACTCTCCTCTACCAAGTCACAAGGAATCAGATAGCTGTAGCCCTTTAGAGATAGTCCCACGCAGAGAGCTCTCTCCAAACAATTCTTTGTTCTTGCTCTGATAACTGCTTTATCTCCTGTGCACCAGAGAATCTACAGGGGAGTTCTGGGTGACCCAATCCTCCTCACAGTTATCTGTCAAAAATAATGATAGAAGGTACTGGAAATTCAACATTCTGAGATGATGTGAAGCCTTCTTAGAGATACCTGTTCTAGTGTCTTCTTTGGTGATTTACCCTGCCCTGTCACATAGCCCCTTGGGGATAACAGACAGTGATTTTCCAAAGATCTGTCGGCTGGAATGTCAACAGATGACAGGCAATTGAGGCTCCATCAGATTTCCTAACTCCTGGGCTTCTGTTGCTCCTTGTTGCCTCTTTGTAAGTAAGAGATCCCTTTGATAAGACTTACCCGTGCAGGGGAATCCTCTCTCTGCAGACTAGACATTTTCATAAGGACCACACAGGGATCTTGCTTCCAAAGACATACAGGTAGTGAAGCTCAGGGCACTACCTTATCCCTTGCTAGTTTCCACAGTTCACCCCTGTGGACCTAACCTTTATGATGCTATCTTGAGTGACCTAATCTGAGAGTGCTATCTCTATATCCTTAGTAATACAGAATTCTGATTTGTGTAAATTGTTCCATCTCCAGACTGTGAAAATGTTATGTGCTTTGGAGAAATGAGTTTTATCCTTTCTAAACTATTTCATGTGTGCTGGGTGGTAGGTGAAATGCCTGTTTAATGTCTAATTGCTCTGAAGATTTTATAAGTATTTGTCACTTTCCATAAAAAAATTTTTCAAAAAGTGCTAAAAAGCAGAGTGGCTTTAAGAAATATAAGGTCGGATTAGCATTCATTTGGATTTCACAAGGTAACTGAACAAAGATTTGAATTGTAAAGTAGCTGTAATTATCCTTTTAACAGTCACAGTAACTCTTTTTGGCAACCAGCACTATAATTATAGACATTGTGTTCAGTATAAACTTCCATTTTTTTGACAAGCCAGAAGATGAAAAGATACACAAGGACTTCCTGTTGTTAGTCTTACTTTTTGTCTCTTCACATCTTTTTACATCTGTAACTGTGACCCAAATGGCATTTATGCTTCATTATATATGACATATTGTTCACTTTAGAGAAATAAAGAAGGCATCCCTTCAATAGAACAAGGTTGATTTTTAGTGCTGGGATACAATTTATTGTTTGCCTGATGATAATAACCTTTCTAAATAACAAAATATGCCAAGATTTTGCAAGTGTGGATAGGGCAAATAAATAATAATATAAAATAATCATAGTAGAAATGAAAAAGTTCTCAATAATAGGATGCAATGCATCAGAGAAACTGGGAATAACAAAGTACATCATAGAACTCAAGGAAGATTGCTCAGCAGAAACTTGAAAGTCTGCTTCAGTCTGGGAGTTTATGATACATAAAAGTGGTCAGGGGAACAATTTTTTGTCATCCGATTAATTTTGTCTCAATTGGGATAGAAATAGTCCTCCCTCCCAAAAATTACAAACCAAAGAAACAGGCCTCATCATATTAGTTCTTGGCATCTCGGACTCATCTCACACTGTATACGTCTTGTACTTCCCAGCTTACCTTCTACCAATCTAATTGACATATGCTAGTGTGCTTATGAATACCCAGAAAAAGTCTTATTTCTTTTTTTATCTTTAATTGAAGTTTTGTGCATTTCATACATCACTTCTCAGTTCAATCCAGACTCATTTCCCCCTCCATGTCCCCCACCCCTCCCAAGTTCATGCAGTCTGCCACATATATCCTGTTCCCCTTCTGAGTCTTTTCAAAGTTTTTAAAAGCAGATTATTATTTTTTTGGGGGGAAAAACTCTACTGCTTCAGTCAGTGCCCTGTACTAGTTCTTTTGTTATTGTTCCCTCCAATCTGTATTGTTTCAACATACGCATTTACATATGTCACACATGTACTAAAATCATGTCATCTGAAAATAAACTGTATGCTATTTCCAAATCATATTTCGGGATCCACATTTTTCCCTTTTAATTTTATATTGCTCTAAAATATGCAAACATACCCTCTGCCCTTGTACCAAAATTATAAAGTCCAAAAATAGGTAGTAAGTTAATTCTAGAGTCCATTAAGGGATTCACATTCTAAGAGCACAGTTGCTTTTAGATAAAGAGAAATATAATATTAATGTTACTCAGTTTGCCTTACTTGATGCTAGCATACACAGATGAGGGATACCGTTCATCATTTGTTTTCCTAGGACTGTGTTACCTCACTTAGCATAACATCTAGTTCCATCTATTTTCCTACACAGTTCTTGATTGTCGTCTTTCTTTTTTTTTCAAGATTTGATCATATTTATTTGTTACTTTTAAAGATTATTTTTGACTAGACTCAGACTTGGAAGTAGAAGCTCTGAGTGAGGACAGCCTGCGTCCCTTGGCAATCTGTTCCTGGAGTTTTTCTTTGGCGTCCTTCATTCTCTTGGCCATAGTTTAACATACTCTTCAGCTTCCTCCTTGTTTTTCTTGGTGCACTGTTTCTTCAAAGCAATGCTTCTGCGTTTGCGTTGCAGGACACGAGGTGTAACTAGACGATGAATCTTGGGTTCTTTTGTCCTGGGCTTCTCGCCTTCTTTGTTCAAGGGCTTTCTGACAACGTATTGGTGGACATCATCTTCCTTAGAGAGATTGAAAAGTTTTCGGATTCTGCTAGCTCTTTTGGGACCCAGCCTCTGTGGTACAGTGGTATTTGTCAGTCCAGGAATATCTTTCTCTCCCTTTTTTTTTTTTTTTTTACAATAACAAAGTCGAGAACACTTAGATTGCTGTCCACAATACATCCCAGACCAGGCTTGCGCTTTCTCTCTCCAGTCAGCCTGGAGAATGCCCCTTACTCGGGAGCAGGCGCACTCTGCCATGGGTCAAGACACCCTGCTTCATGGGAAAGCCTTGTTTGTCGTTTCCACCACTGATTCGGGCCACATAACCCTTCCACTCTTCGCCCAGGGCATCAGCTGCGACTTCAGTAGCCATGTGCTTCTCAAAGTATGATTTGCGTTCATCGTCCACTTCAATGAGTTTCTGACAGCCAGTGGCTGGGAAGGATATATTGAGCTTCATCTTGATGCAGCCTACCCCCTAGTAGGCACCATGAAAAAGAGGATGCCATCGTTCTTTACCACTGCATAGAACTCCACATTTTCTCTATCCACTGGTTGGTTGATGGGCATTTGGGTTGGTTCCAACTCTGCTATTGTGAAGAGAGCTGCAATAAAATTATTATTTCTTAGAGAATGAAAATCAGATTAATGAAAAAAATTCTCTGTAGACTTACTTTTTACTTTCTCCTGGGATGAAAGTATTCTTTTATTGTATATTTGGGTAATAGTATGGATAGGCTCAGGGAATAAAGACATATACACTTCTGCAAAAGTCATTTTACTAAAAGTCAACTAGATTATCACTAGTTATCACAGTCCAATCACAACTGGATTGATTTGTCATCTCCAAGGGCAAAATTTATCATGCTTCTTGTGTTAGTCACCTTTCTGTTACTGTGATAGAAACATGAGGACCACAGGCACTTATAAAAGGAGGAAGGGTTTATTTGAGCCTATGGTTCCAGGGAAATTAGAGTGTGTCCTGAAGGGGAGGCATGGTGGCAGGTGGTGCTGGAGCAGGAGCAGAAAGCAGAGGTTCACATCTTCAAGCAGGCAAGGAAGCAGAGAGAGAGACTGGATATTCAAAAGGTTTTAAGACCTCTCTAGACCCTCCAACAGTTATGTGATTTCTTCAGCATGGCCACACTTTCTAAGACTTCCCAGAATAACACCACCACCAACTGGGGACAAAATGTCCAAATACTTATATATATTATACATTTTCTACTCATCTACCTTATGAAACAAAAAAATAAATAAATTTTGTTTAAGTAAAGTTATTATTGTGTTTTATGAATTTGATTGACAATCTGAACCCAGGTTATGGTATCTAGAGAAATGACCTGTTGTCTGCAATCAATAGTCATGCATTTTGATCAAAGTACATTAGTCTTGTGTTTTCACTTCTTCTTTGTGTTACATCAGGCTCGGGGCCAAAAGCCAAGATGGCATAGACCAGAAAGATCCTCCTTTCTTTTCCAGTCAGGCCAGATTCCCATGAGACCTCTGGACCTGAGACCCACCTCCAGATCTGAGCCCCTGGCCTGGTTTAATTGGCCAGATTCCAATAGGTTACCATCTCTCCTCCCCACTTCAAAAGGTTCTCCCCACCTCTCAGAGCGCACTTTCCATGGCCCTCAAGATAGCTGGCTGGTGGCTGTGGATTCGCCTGAGAGAGACTGCATTTCCTGGAATAAATGCCTACCTTTATATACTTTTTAATTCAGACTGATTTGGCCTTTCCTTAGAGTCAGTTATACTTCTCACTTTGCTTCAGATGAGCAATGTTGAGACTCTGATCTTTTAGCCAATGGAAGTTCCTGTCTTCTTTCGGGAAGGAGTGACTCCATCTGTGGAATTGTTTTGCAAATCAATTTCACACAATTTTCTCTGTTGTCTCCAGAAAACAATTGTCTCCAGTTTCCAGTAATTTCACTCCTCTGGCTCTTGGTAGGACTGACTGATTTAGCTCTGCAGGGTCTAACATGTGGTATGTTGTTCTATCGAGGGCATGTTTTAGGCTTTATGACTTCTGGGATCTAGCTGAGGGCTTTGAACCTTTCCAAAGTGCTTGAAAGTTTCCAATTTTCTGTTCTTATAAATGAGAAACAAGTCTAAAGTGCATGTGCTTACCTCAGACTTCTTCCTCATTATAGGAATTTTCGCCCATGCTGGAATCCTAAACACCTGTTTCAGTGCCTGTTTCTTCCATTTCCACACAGATGTCCTTAACTTGTATACAGTTTTACCCTTCTTCTCTACAGAGAATCCTTCCTTTTGTATCAAGATATTACCCATCTTCTCTCTTATATGATCTACAACAGAGTACTGAAATTTAGACATTCTGTTAGTCTACATAAAAATGTCACTATTTGCTATAAGCAAGCTTTATGCCAGGTTGTAGTTGCAAGCAACTTACATCAGTTTCCTTATATCACTGAACTTATATATAATTAAATATTTTATTAGTAGTACATAAAACATTATTAGTTTACACAATAATTAGTTTCATTTGGATGGTTTCTCATGCACCTACAGAGTGTCTGGTCTGAGATTTGGTGACATACAAAGAGGTGGGGATAGCTAAGGTTTTGAAATTAGGTAGAAGGTACATGAGTAATTCAAGTATTGTCTGCAGTGCATGAGAGAACGAACCATGCAAGCCAGACTGAACCTTTTAAAAAGGCTGAATAATTAGTCAGATGAGTTCTATTTATAGATATGGGGGAATTATAAAAATGACCATTTAGTCAAGGCTGGAAGGTGTTGGTTTTCCTCCTTTGTATATTAAATTTGAAAATTCAGTGGTGATATCAAGAAGCCACCAGTAAGAATGCCCACTGACTTACCCACCAGCATCTTGCTTTCAGCTCCAAGCAGACTGTTAACTGTCTGTGATCTTTTGACCCTGGAAAGGTCTGGAAATGTGGAAACATCCTTAGGGGAATACAAGGATGGAATAAAAGGCTTCCAGGAATACAAAGTGAAAAAAAAGAGAAAACCAGCTCTTGGCCACCACACATTCCCTCACCCTGTAGGCACACACAAAAGTTTAAAAGTTTAAACATATTTAAATTCTGGGAATTTTAAGATTGTTACTGTTTTATCTGAAAATTGAAAGTCCTTAGCACTTTGGCCCTTACAATGAAATTATGTGGAAAGAAAATGCTAAACATACACTGGCTGAGTTTTAAAATTTGAGTGAAAGAGGAGAGGTTAGTGGCTTAGAATCATAGAACGATGGGTTCAAGAGATGGCTCAGCATCCGTTCCTGAAGATGACCAGGGTTCAGTTCCCAGCACCCACATTATGGTTAGCAACCATCCTACTTCCAGTTCTAGAGGATCCAATGTGCTTTTGGAGCTCTTTGGGCATTGTAGGACATGGGTGTGCTTAGGTACATGCAAGCAATATAGTAATAATAGTAAGTCAATAGTAAGTCAGGGCTTTATTATCTTTGATTACTTGTTAAAAGCTGGAATTCCTCCGGGTTCAATTCCCAGCACCCACATGGCAGCAGAGAACCATCTTTAACTCCAGTTCCAGGGGAATCTGATGCCCTCTTCTGACCTCCGCATCATTGCAGGACACGGGTGCACAAACCTACATGCAGACAGCACATTCATACACACAAGAAAATAAATAAAAGATAAGATCTTTAAAAAAAGCTGGAATCCCACTGCCTATGTTCTCCAGAAGGTTTGACTTTTGCAGGCATCTATGGCCCTCTCCAGGTGCCTGTGTCCTCTTGTCTAGGTGGGTGTCTGTGTCTTTCTCGAAGTGCTTGAGTCCTTCTTTAGGTGGTACACTGTCCATGACTCTTTCTGATTAGTAAATATTTTTTACCTTTGTCATTCCAGGAATAGGGTACATAGTTTTCTTGCATAGATCTTGTGTGTTATATTTGTAGACTTTTTTTTTTTTCAGAATCATCAACCGCTTGTAAATAAACCTTGCATTTGACATTCCTCAAGTTAAAATTGCGTTCAAATTATTTGAATTATATTGTACTCAGTCTTACTTGAATTTAATATCATATCTGTTTCTTTTGGCAATCGTGAGTGACATGATGCAGGAATGTGGCACTGGCTTCCACTGTGGGTGTTTTAGTCACCCCTGAAAAGAACAGTGGCCAGATCCAATCTTAAGTCTACTAGCAGTGGAGACATGGAGAAAATGACAAATGAGCTAGAAATTGCAACAATAGAGCACAGATTTTAGTATTTCCTGCTCTAAAAGGGATGGGGCTTTTGTGTAGGTAGTGAAGAGGGTGGCCTGTGGGAAAGGGAGCATTAGTGAGATGGTAATGAACTGAAAATTTCAAAGCACTACTGCTAGTGGTAACGATGTTTTCAGAGATGCTTTGGTTATGTCTTCCCAGGGAAGAGTTCTGAGGCTGTAACTCTAGCAAAGGCGGGGATGGGTCAGGAGATGTCCCACATGACCCCTGGGAAGAGGAACCACAAACTACCCCTTCAGCTCTGGTTGCTCCATCACAGAACAAAGAGAAAACAAAAGCAACAGAAGGAACTTCTGAGAGTCTTGGTAATTTTCCTAGACTTTCATAGTAAGAAACAAAGCAACAATCAAGCACAGGGGCATCTGTGCTGACTGACTTCCCCTTGGGAAACTTGGTGTTTTTTCCTGTTACTTGACTATTAGATTTTTTTTTTTTGAGGGGGGAGGGTTGAGCACTTCAAGAGAGTGTGCATCTGGGTAGTTATGCATGTTTTTGATCACCTATTTGATAAATAAGGTAACTGAGAATATCGTGTATGGTTGATTACACTTGGAAATAGAAGTTAATTTCAGACTTTAGAAATTTTGTTTTCAAGTCCTTAATGCTGGCATATGTTTATAGTAATTTGCAATTTGTCCCATAAAGGTTTAGTGTAAGACACATCTGTGGGAGAAATGACAGGAATGAAGCTGCTGAGTGATGAAGAATGCCTGGGGGAAAATAAGGTTATGTAGAGATAATTGCTGAGAATCACCTCTTAGGTTTCATTTGTTTATTTCCCAAGGAAATACATGAGAGGCGCTACAGAGGCGAGAAAACACAGCTGAGAGAAGAGAAACAAAGCAGGTCTAAAGTTTAAAGTGTGCTTTATAAAAATGAACAAAGCCCTTCAGCTTTCTGGCTTGTCAAACAATGATCACACCGATCTTGACCCTCTTCGCAGGTCTCCTGTGACTAGAACTGTTCGTTAGATGCCTCATTAGTTCCGTGGAGCTGCAAATGGCACGCACTACATTTGTATTACATTCAGAAGAGCTACTCATTTTTTATGGCTCACTTGATGGATTCATTTGAATAATGAAATTCATTACTACACGGGCAAAAATAATCAAGTTTTAGCAGTGTATTTATCTCATTAACCTATTACTGGTTTTCCCACAAATAATTAAAAAAAATAATATTCAGATAACAAATACATCCAACCTAAGTCAGTATTTTTGAGCTATAATGTTATAGATGATAGACTCTAGAGACTGGTAAATAGATATGGTTTTAAATTATATATTAACTCAATTATAGAAAAATACCATAAAGATTTTGTGAAATTGTATTGTTTTGTACATAGTAAGGCATTCTAATTTTTAAATAAGTGCTAGTACTTAAGCTTTGTTCAAGTCTTTATCTTTCACTTGAACAAAAATCTCAATAACAAACAGAGCAAGGAATGTATGATCATGTAACTTAAAATGAATTATTAATTATAGCCTATTTATCAATTTTGTTGTGAATTCCTATGCACTTGTTGAGCATGACATACATTCAAAGTTTTCTCAAATGAAGAGTATTAATTGAGATTAATCAGCCATACTTTTTTAAATTTTTTAAAATTTTATTTATTTATTTATTTTGTATGTGTGTGAATGTACTGTCTGCATGTAGGTTTGTACACCTGTGTCGTGCAATGCCGCGGAGGTCAGAAGAGGGTCTCGGATTCCCCTGGAACTGGAGTTCTCCTGAAATTGGAGTTACAGACGGTTCTCAGCCACCATGTGGATGCTGGGGATCGAACCCGGGTCCTCTGCAAGAGCGGTCGGCGCTCTTAACCGCTAGGCTATCTCTCCAGCCCCCAATCAGCCATACTTATTTCTTCCCAAGATGCTTCCATAACCAAGAAAATGGCACACTTACCAAATTAGAAGCACAAAGATAAGGACAATGCATAAAATACAGTATATTAAAGGTGATAGTTTAAACTTGATTAATATACAAAAACACATTACAGTATTGAAGTGGATGTCATTTCTCTTTTCTTCAATTTGAACTCCATTATAAATATGTGTGGGAGCTGAGAAGCCAGCTGGGATAATTATTCCCAATGAAGAGGCCAAGAGAAATTGTTAGATAAAAGGAGAGGTAAAAAATGGGAAGAAGGGTCAGGTGGCTTCTAGAAGCTCAGAGTATACCTTCTATATTTCATTCTGAAACATAGAGACAACCTTTGTGTCTCTAGCAGAGAAGTGATATGAGCAGGGCATGGCTTAAAGACTCATTGAGTATCCATGATTAGCAAGGTCATTTGTTGGACCTTGTACAAAATAAAGATGATACATATGGCTTTTGGTTCAAACATGATTAAGGATTTCAAGACAGCAAGGAAGAAAAAAACAATGCCTTGTTCTCACAGTGTTTCAATCCTGAACTTCAGTGTTAGAAACTCCTATCCACTGGATTCCAAGCAGTGCTGAAGAAGCCTTTCTGTGTTGGAATACCGAGTGTTAAAAAAAAAAAAAATGTAAAGCCTAGAGAATCTCAGGGAACAGAGATAGGAAGGAACAGGAGCTTTGACCCCAGAAGGGCTGTGCTGGACAGTCGTTTGGAAGTGCAGGTAGCTGAAGCAACAGGGTGAAGCTCTCAGTAGGAGCAGGGGTAGAGTAGTGTACTCCTGGGAGAATGCGGCTCCTAACTTACAGTAATTGATGAACAGAGAATGAGATTTACATAGCTGCTCTCTAACAAAATCCCACGCATAAACAACAAACAGCTGTGCTCAACAATGTAATTAGTCAGAAGGAAACTTGATTAGGGTTATACTTGTGGGTTGATAAGCATTACATGATCATAATATGAAATAAGCCTTACGATGACAACATGACCAGAAAAATATGAAAATAATCTCACTGGAAACTTTTCTTGTGTCCATCTAACTGAGATTTCTTGTACATTTCCTCGTGGTTATAATCTGGCAATGAAGTATATTCTGTGTGACTAAGAAACTGGGAAGATGCTCCTAGAAGTCTTTCTGGACTTGGATAGTTGCTTATAAGTTCCTACCGCTGTGTGAACACATTCTATGAATGATTAATGTATTACATTTATTATGAAAAGTTTTGTGAGTCCCCCCACCTACACCTCAATTAAAAAGGGCAGGAGTATTTTGCTGCTGCTGGTACCTCAACTTGGGGTAAGGGGAAGTGGACAAGTTCCCCTTGCTCTTTGAAGTTCTTCACCTGGGATAAACCTTCAAAACATAAGGACAGAGAAGGCACGAGAAGCTCAGAGATAGTAGCAGTCTGTCAAATTGGACTTGCCAGTCCCTACCTTCATGGAGTTACTTCATTTATTATAGAAATAAAGTCTTTTGTTCTTCTCAAAAGCTCTTACTAATTATATGATCTTTTTCTCCAGGTTTCAAAATGTAATTGCAGTATGTATATTTTTTTATATTATTTATTTATTTATTTATTTATTATTTTTTTATTGATGCTTTGTGTATTTCATACATCATTTTCCAATTCAGTTCAGGCATATATCCCCTTCCCTTCCCCCACCCCACCCCTACCCATCCCAGATAATGCATTCTTCCGTAAGTTTTCTGCATCTTTCTCTGCTATTTTGTTTTGTTTTGTTTTCATTTTTTTAACAATAAGTGATAATTTGTGAGTACAAGCATCCTTCATGTAAAACCAATTTGCAAGCAGTTGTGCCCAAACCACCACATCAGCACATAGATCCCACCATCCCGCAGGGGGGGCTTGTATGTTAATCAAGTTGATCAAATGAGTGTCCAGTCTATATTGTTGTAGTTTACCATAACCACAATCGCAGCCTTTACATTCTACCGCAACACCCTCTTCCGCAGATCGTTGCCTGGCTTAGAAAAGGGGCACAGGTGGATGAGAAGCAAAAACACTCTACTTTCTCTGGAGCTGATGTCTTGGTCTCTAGTTAATTCTGGCTGTTTTCTTTCATGGCTGCCAGCATGTACAGGCATAACCTTTCGACCTACTAAGGAAGCACATGCAATTAGATATTTAGGTATTTAAACAGTATAATATATAGCCTTTCGATCAACTTAATGAAGCACAGCAATTAGATATATATAGGTATTTTAAAACGTACTAATTGTTATGGTAGGTTACTTTGGTATAGACCCAGATGTTTGGATGGTCATGTTAATTCATGATTACATTTTCTTCTGTTAAGTATGGCAGGGTCTCATGTGGTTTATAACATCTCTAACCATTAGAGGATGTGTAAGCTGTTTGGCATCCATCTCTCCCCAGAGGAGAGAGCTAATAGCAATTGGATTTGGGAATATACAGACATATGCTGCCACTGCTGCCACAGTATTTCCAGGCAGATGAGGTGTAGCTGGTGCGGACGAGGAGTCTTGCTTGAACTCAAGGGAGACCTATATTGCTTTATTGGTTTAGTGGCTTTGGTAACACTCTCTGGCATTCCAGAGACCATCTGTACTTTGCAAGCGTCGGTCTCCATACATCTTTCCCATTTTTATATCAGGTCTTCAAGCAGCAGGGCCTTATCGCCTCTCTTCCTCCCAGATATCCCAGTTTGGAGGCAGGAGCCTTTACTTTTGTGGGGGCTTGGATCCCTGGCCAACATCTCCTGGTTAGCATAATCCATTGTTGATGTCAGAGCTCCTGTATTAATATATTTTGTTTAAGTGCATAGCTTAAGGAGACTTTAGCATTATATTTGTGTTCTGAATAAAGAAATAATCCTTTTCAGAGTTTCTATGTCCTTAGTTATTAAGAAGGCAGTTTTACTGATTTTACAGAGAACACTTCTATAACAGCAGTGCTCCAATCTACAGTGTAGAACGACCTTCATCATCATCCATATTTCTTTCTCCTTATTCTATGGAGTGGGGAGTTACACAAAGTCTCTTTTTTAACAACCTTTGAGGCACCGTGAAGGTAGCATTTCGTTAGGAATCATTAAACAGTAGTTTGTTATCTAGTAGGATCCCACAGAGGAGGGCCTGATGTACTGCAGTGATCTTGAGGATTTTTTACTTCTTCAATGCCAGAGGAGTCAATCCTTCTCGTGGCACTTTCTGGTACATCCTACTCATGCAAAGCTGCATTTCCTTTCTCAGCCATTAATTGGTGATACGCTGGGCTGTTGGAACATACAAATATTTTCCCTGTTAGTTTTAGTTTTAAGATTTGGGTTGCAAAGTGTTTTTTGACAAAAAGTTTTATATTATCTTTTTTAATCCCCCTTTTTTTTTTTTAGGTTTGGATTTTTGGAACCCGAAGTCTCAAAACAGCAGTTGGTATTAGACATACCATTGGGTTTGGAACAAGGCAAGCTTGTCATCAGTGTCACCCTGCTGGTGTTGGTTACTGTAATGTGATTAATTGGAAACAAAAGTTTATTTTCTTGAGTGTTAACATCATCCTGTAGAGTGAAAGAGATTTGCTACCAGGTGATACTATATAACAGACAAAATTATAGGAACATTGTTTATACCAATCCCAAAAGTAAATTTATACAGATTTTAGTTAAAGCTAATGTGGACAAAGCAATTTATATAGTCACCATATTAATCTCAGATGCACTTACCATTTTTCTCAGCCGTTCAAACAAAGCATTAAATCTCCAGAGTATTACAAGATATCTCAAAAAACAAAGAAGAAGAAAACAAAGAATCACTCAAAAGATGGAGCAAACATCTGAACTAGAGACTCACAGACGAGGAATTGAGAAATGGCCTGCGAACACCTGTAAGATGTTTCAACATCGCTAATGAATTAAGGACAATGCAAATTAAAACCCACCTTAGATACCACCTTATCCAGTAAGACTAGCTAGGATCAACGAAAACAAATGATCAATTTGCTGAGAGGGTTTGGGGAAGGGAACACTTCTCCATTGCTGGTGGGGAAATGTAAACTTGTGCAGCCATATGGAAAACAGGTGTAGGAGAACCATAGAAGACACAAATGCTCCTGCCATTTGATCCTCCTAGTCCATACCACTCCTGGGTATATACCACAAGACTATCTTACAGCAAGAAATACATGCAACTAATTTTTATTGCCATCTGTTCACAATAGCAAAAACTGGAATCAACACCAAATGCCCCTCCAACTGACAAGGTGGAATAGAGACAATGTGGACTGTACACAATGGAATTCTACGCAGCAGTAAAGAAATGACAACATCATGAACCTGCGAGGTAAATGGATGGAGCTGCGAAGTAACACAATTTAAGTTGAAGTGATAAACACAGTTCCAGAAAACAAACGACAAATGGGTATCTCTCATATGTGGACACTATCACCATACAACCCAGTTATAAAATTCTTGTGGAGAGGGATGCCATTATTAAAAGAACAACAACAGAAAGATTTGCATAAAGACTCACTGAAATGTGGACTCGGGAAGGAGGGGGGTGGAGGGGGGAGAAAGGGGTATATTTGATGTAATGCAGTATATAATTGATGTGAGTTCACACAAAGTATCCAGTTTTGCCCACACTCTGTCTACAGGTAAAATGGTTTTAGGACTGTAGTAAAAGTACACTTGGCATTTGGGCAGTATGTATATTTAAAGATAGCTCTACACAACTATTCTCACCTTACCTTAAAAAAAACGTAGTTTTCTAGTTATTTTTTGGGTCATCTATTAGCTCATCAGAGAGATTTTGAAATGAGATCTTGTGAAAAGTTAAGTATATTATAGTAATATAATTTGAACACTTTCCTTCCTTACTTCATATAATGACCTACCCACTGAATTTCCTGGTGATAAGTTTCAGCTCTATGGTTAAATTTTATATTTATTGATACTACATTATTAATAAATATAAAATGTAACATAATTTTAATGCCCATAGTAAAATTAATTTGTTTGAATGGCCATGGAAATTAAATTCTCCAATTAATGCTTCTTGTCTTGTTTTCTGATGAATTGTAGAGAGAATTTGATATCCGGGGAGTGTCAGCTTTTTGTAAATATTTTCAGCTGCATCTGTCTCATTAGATGATCATATTTCCTATAGTGAAAAATGAGTTCTTGACACTCTGATTTCTGAATATATAACTTGAAGTACAACATGATACTTGAAAGAAACTTGTGAACTAAGGTGCCCTAGGAGTCCCGAAAAATGTTTATTTTAATAGGATATTTAATAAGAAAGTTTTTAACAAAATTTCAAATAACAAATGATGGAGGCACGAAAGGTGTTTAATTCTTAGCCAAAGCAAAGAGAAATAATGCAGGTAAGGGAATGCTAGGAAAAAAAAACTATAATCTATATAATATAATATTATATATATATTGGCTAGAGGAATCACAATGATATATGGTTCAAAACTGCTTTGAAGACGCTGTCTAATGACATTCATTTCCGTCTTTAAAATGTAGATGGCAAGGTGGCTAAGCTTGTTAAATAACTTGCTGCCAAGCCTATATTCAATTCTCAACACCCACATGGTGGAAGAGAACTGACCCTCACACATTGTCCTCTGAACTCTGCATGTTCATTATGATATGCAACACACACAGTATATACATATATATAATATACATGATATTTAGTATATATATATATATACATTTATGTAGTGTATATATATAAACATAACAAAAATTAGAATGAAAAATGCCTTTATTCTTCTATGTCACTCACAATCTAATTTGTGAAACAAATTTACAAAAAAAAAGTATTACAATAGTGAAAAATTTCAGTGGACATTTAGAATCCATAGGAAGAAAATGAAACATAAGCTAGGTGGTAATGAATTTTTAAATAATTCATACAATCTGGGAAGCAGAGATGTCTTAATAGGGGTCAAGAATATTCCTGAGTGGGCTGGAGGGATGGCTCAATGATTAAGAGCATTGGCTGCTCTTGTAGAGGGTCTGGGTTCCATTCTCAGCATCTACATCACAGCTATCAACTGCCTGTTAGTCTAGTAACACAGACTGATCCACTTTTCTCTCTGACATTGGCATCGTATGCATGCGATGTACTTATTACACACAGACATGCAAAACAGTCATGTATATAAAATAAAATACCAAATAAAAATATTCTTGATAATTACTATAAGCCAAATGCAATGACAAATGGCTCCCAATGTGGACTTTTGACAGCTCACAGGTAGCTCCCGCTGGTAGAGACTGTAAGAAAGGGCTACATTTTGATAGTGTTTTTCCCATTTTGTAAGTAGACTTGGGAAATTACCAATAGTAACAGATTGGCTGGGCAACATGAAGCATAGTCTCTTTTCTTGTACTGTGTTTTTCACAACTCAAGTAATGTAAGCCTAAGTTCAAAGTCACAGATACAATGAATTTACTAAAGCTTTTGTGGAAAGGTGAAAGATCTCTTTAAAACTATTTTAAAAAGTTTACCTTTAGCTATCTTCATGCAAAGAAAAATAATCAAATTTTATTTTATTTTATTTTATATGTATGAGTGTATTGCCTGCATGTAAGTGCACATGTAAGTGCACCTGTGTTTTGTAATGCCCACAGATGGTAGAAGAGGGTATCAGTGCCCTTGGAACTGGAGTTAAGGATAATTGTTAGCCAACATTGGGTGCTGGGAATTGAACTGGGTCCTCTGCAAGAACAGCCTTCATCTCTTCAGGCCAAAGAATAAAATTTTCATAGCAATCATTACTATAGAGAGGCGGCAGTTGCAAGTTCACAATGCTGTTGTATGTTCTATAAAGGTTTTTGGCTTTTTAAAAATTTTTATTTATTTTCTATGTGTATGCATGTACTGTCTGCATGCAGGTTTGTGCACCCATGTCATGCAATTCCGCGGAGGTCAGAAGAGGGTGTCAGATTCCCCTGGAACTGGAGTTCTCCTGGAATTGGAGTTACAGAGGGTTCTCAGCCGCCATGTGGGTGCTGGGGATCGAACCCAGGTCCTCTGCAAGAGCAGTCAGTGCTCTTAACCACTAGGCTATCTCTCCAGCCCCAGGTTTTTGCCTTTTTATGATTTAGCAAATATGTACTATCTTACTCTCTAGGAAAATTGAACACACTTTCCAGTCATATTCAATTATTTTTCAAATTGTCTACTGGATACTTTTCTTATTTTATATGTACATGTATTGATATATGTATGTTTCTGAATGCACATATGCATG
This sequence comes from Rhizomys pruinosus, assembly GCA_009823505.1. Taxonomy (NCBI): domain Eukaryota; kingdom Metazoa; phylum Chordata; class Mammalia; order Rodentia; family Spalacidae; genus Rhizomys; species Rhizomys pruinosus. The sequence continues at coordinate 981,114 of VZQC01012420.1, read as the reverse complement.
TTTACATTACATACAGAACATATCAAACTGAAGCTTATTAGCAACCAAATTTATTTTTTCAATGTGAAAGATTTGTTATGCATTGCATAGTGGAGTTATCTTATTTGAGAAAATAAAAATCTATGATCCATAAATTTTGATATAATATATATTTTAGAATTAATCAAAGCTCAAAACAGTCCCTTCTATCTTATCCACAACTCTCACAATTGATGAAGTGAAGGAATTAAATAAAATATTTATAAAATTTATAGAGTGGATTATACTCAGGAATGGGGATGTAACTTAGGGGTAGTGTGCGACCTGACATACACAAGGCCCTGAACTCAATGCCCAGTACTGAAAAGAAAAAAGGTTCAGACATGACTACCTCTCATTAAATACCAGTTCTGCTTTCCACACTTTGTTCTCTCCTATAGAACACTGGAGTAAAGGCTTGCCAACTTTTAAATTTCAGCTGAAATTTACTATCAAGTAGAGGTGGCATCGTCTGAAATTGTCACCATTAATTTTTTTCTGGTATCATTTTCAAAATAGATTTGAGAAGTATTAGGAGAAGAAATACACCCACCATAATTTCAGAAAAGGGCTTGAAAATCAGTTTTACAAAATGTATTCATGCTTCCCAGAATTCAACAAGTTAACATATTTGTTCTTGCTGTTATCACTGGGTTTTCACTTTTCAATTTTATAGTAGTTTTCAAAGGAGTCTGTAGCTTAAGCTTTATAAATATTTAACTGCTGCTATAAAGAGGTGAAATTTGAAGGCAGGTGGAAAGAAGAAAATTCAATTCAGAGAAAAAGACAAAACACTACAAAACCCTTGAACAGAACCGGGATAACATAATGGGAATATAAATAGATTGACAGATATAGGACATAATTTTTCCTTTAGGTACTAATTCCGATGTCCACCAAAAATGAAGGTATTCAAGAAAATTCTTGCAAGATTTCATGGGAGTCTTTTATGTATGGGTATAACAACATACCCCTTTTACAAATGTGGGCTGAACATTAGAATCTTGGTACGAATCAATAGATTTAGACATCTAGTTTCCGTCTGTTTTCTTATTTATTTCTAGAATTAATTATTTTTAAAAACATTTATAATTGAAGAAACATTTTATTTGGAGAAAAGAAAAATGATACTTATATAAGATGCACAGTTTTTCAATTCTAACAATGAAATGATTATATTATTTTCAGGTGTCAGGGATTATATTGAGTGGTGTGTGGTGCTGAACAGCACAAGTGGCTTTCGTGTGCATTCAGCCCCTTGATGTTAGACTTATTACCTAGATTTTGCACGCGAAGAACTTGATGTTAACAGAGGATTAATGACAGATGTTGGGCCTATTATTCACATTTTGCATTTGAAGAATTTGGTATTATTAGGACAGTGTTTGACTAACCTTACAAAGTTTATATTTGATAGGGTCAGCACTCTAACCCAAAGATGAGCTACCCAAAATTCCCGAGACCATAACCATACAAAACCCAGTTATATTTCTTGGTGCTATGGGTAGGCCTTGAAGCTGTTCTCAGGAATTGTATTCCTTGATATCAAAACCTAGTCTCCTTACCTCAGGTGAGAACAAGGCTTGTGAGTTCCTTTGAAACAGATCATCAGAAAGGTGAACAGCTTTTACAAATGTGACTAAGATATTAAATAAGACATTCTAAGCAGCCTCGATAAAGCGAAATGACCATGTTTGGAAAATCAACATGGATAGGAAATATGAACTGCTGGAAGCCTCCAGAATTGAAGGGAGCTTCCAGCTGACAGTCAGCAAAAGCCAACATCATTAATCACAAAACTATAAGGGAATAAATTATGCCAACAATTTTAATGGCCTTGGAAATTATTTATTCCACAATAACAGGTGAGTGCACATGGTGATACCTTGATTTCATCCACACAAAGTTCTCAACAGATAGCCACTTAAACTGGGCTCAAACCTTACCTGGAGAAATTGTGAGATAATAATTTATGTGATTTTTTTTGTATGTAGCAATGTGTTGCCTAGCAATATAATGTGAGTATAACCTGATTAAAACTGCATTATGTTAATTGTAAGGTCATTTACTTAAATAAAATAATTTTTAGTTTGGAAGGACTTATAACATACTTTTTAAAAATGAATTTCAAAAGCTAAAATCAATGAAAAGGAGGGATAATGAGATAGAGTAGAGAGGACTTTGATGGCAATGAAAGTATGACAGTACAGTGCTGGATACCTGGCATTATATGTTCGTGAAGACCTAAAGAAAGTCGACTATTAAGAGTGAACCTTTGTCCAAACTGTGGTTTGTGACAGATAAGGGATTATCATAGTAGGGTCGTTGTTCTACAGTCAGAAATTGGCAGGGCAAGATGCTGTTATGTTGGCTATGGATTCAGGAGATAAGAAATTAATAGTAAATGGCAGATAATTTCAATTTTTCTATCAATCTAAAGTTGCTCTAAAGAATAAAGTTTATTCCATGATAAGTGAATTTAAAAAGGACTCTTCATCTAATATTTACAGATATTGATCTTTGCATAAATTATGATCATGTAATTAATTGGTCATGTTTATTCAGATGGAAGAAAAGTTGTGTATAAGCTTTTGTCAGTGATGTGTGTGAGAAGAAAGCTCAGATAAGCATGAGGGTGTGCACTGTGGTGGTCTACACTGCCTAGGTAGCAACTTCATAGTGAGGGCAGCTGTGTAAGCACTGGGGCACTCATGGACATATCCTAACCCCACTACACACAGAATTTAAAAACCGAAAACAATTATTTAAATGTTTGACTTACTGTACTTTAAATTTAAATTTTAATTAAGGAATTAAAAATAGCTTTTCTCGATTGAATTCTCTTCTAAGGTTGGAGATAACAAAATAAATTGCTCATTGTCAATTGTACAGTATCAAATACATGAGGATGTATGGCCATGTTAATATTATCAAATATAAGCAGCTTCAGTCTATCAATGCAAGACAAGATTTATGAAAACAAAATATTATTGTTCTGTAATCTCAAATTTTTCACATATGATGGATATACCCAATATCCCATGTTCTATATGAGGTATCTGAAAAGGGAAATATTAATACATTGATAAATTTAGGGGTAGAAAAATCTCAGTAGATTAGAGTAATTCCATGTAAATTGTTAAACAAGAAAGAATGTTGGAAGAATGGTAAACCAGAGCTGCATATATTGAACATAAGAAATAAAATTAGTTACTTTTTTGTTGCTGTGATAAAACATTATGAGCAAAGAAACTTATATAATGAAGAGTTTGTTTAGCCTATGGTTCCAGAAGGGTGAAAGTCAGTTACTCTTGGAGATCTGTGAGGAGACTCAGCCGCAGAGGTGTTTCAAGCAGAAACCTGAACATCGTATCTTGAAGCAGGCTTGGGAAACGGAGCGACTAGACATATGGTAAGGCTTAGAGGCTCTCAAAGCCTTCTCCCAGGGACGAGCTTCCAGAGGCAAGACTGTGAATCCTAATGGGGACAAAATGTCCAAATAATTGGAGCCTATGGGCGACATTATCTTTCTTTCTTTCTTTCTTTCTTTCTTTCTTTCTTTCTTTCTTTCTTTCTTTCTTTCTTTCTTTCTTTCTTGAGTATAATTCATCCTCTTTTCCCTAATCCTCTTCCATCTTCGCCTTCATATAGCCCCATCCCCATGCTTGTGACAAATGTTTTCTAGCAAACTGGACACCTTTTAAGCATTTAAAAATTGCATATTATTTACTTTTATGTGTATGAGTATTATGCCTGCATGTATGTAGGTGCTCCCTGTACCATTCAGTGCAGGAAGTGCATGGAAGTCAGAATAGGGCATCAGATTCCCTGGAATCAGAGTTACAGATGATTGCTAGCTGCCTGTGGGTTCTTGGATTCAAGCCTGGGTCCTCTGCTAGAGCAGCCAGTGCTCTTAACTACTGAACCATCTCTCCACCTGCTTAAGCATCTTTCTAGGTAGGCAAAATTAACATAGCCTGGGTTTCTCATCTGACAGTGGTATGAAGGGCTGAATTGTGTCCTTCCCAAAATTTATATGCTGAAGTGCTAATCTCCGTTTGTCGATGTGACCTTATCTGGAAATAAGGTCACTTTGAATATACTAGGTAAGGTGGAGGCTTTGGAATGAGCCTTCACCCAATGTGTTTTCTGTTGTCCTTACAGAAAAGAGGTAATTTGGGCACAGGTACATGCATACACAGTAAACGCTCCACAGGATGATCCTTAAGTGAAGACATGCCAGCGATGGCTAGCAAACTATTGGGAGCCAGGAAAAGGCACCCAGCAGACTTTCCCTCCTCACTGTCAGAATCCCACACCTGATTCCACCGTGAACTTGGACTTCTAGCTCAGCTCCAGAGCTTAGGTACCATGAAATGTTTACTGTTTTAAGTCTCCNGAGTAAGATGATATCTTAAAGTGGTTTTGATTTGCATTTCCTTAATGATTAATGATGTTGAACACTTCTTAAGATGTTTCTCAGCCATCTCTAATTCCTCACTTGTGAAGTCCCTGTTTAGCTCTTTGCTCCATCTATTGAGTGGGTCATTCGTTTTCTTTCTTCTTTGTTTTTTGAATAGTTTTTATTTTCTGGAAATCGATGCTTTGTCAGATGTTTCTACAGTGAAGGTTTCCTCCCACTATGTGTATTTTCTCTTCACTTCCTTGATTGTTTATTTTGATGTACAGAAGCTTTTGAGTTTAATGAGGTCCCATTGTCAATTGTCAACCTTAATTCTTGTGCAGGTGCTATCTGATTTCGGAAGTCTTTTCCTACCCCTATGTCTTGTAGTGTGCTGCCAAGTTTTTCTTCTATCACCTCCAGAGTTTTGGGTTTGATCAATCTGGAGTTGACTTTTGTACAGGGGGAGATGTAGGGGTTTAATTTCATTCTTCTACAAGTGGTGATCCAGTTTTGTCAACACCACTTGCTGACAATGCTGTCTTTTCTCCATTGTGTCTTCTTGGCCCCCTTGTCAAATATGAGATGGCTGAAATTGTATGTGCTCAAGTTTGGATCTTCAGTTTTGTTCCATTGGTCAACAGGTCTGTTTTTGTGCCAGTACCGGGCTGTTTTTATGACTATAGCTCTGTAGTATAGTTTGAAGACTGGTATAGAGATCCCCCCTGTGTTACTCTTTTCACTCAGGGTTATTTTGGATATTTGGGGTCTTTTGTTTTTCCAAATGAAATGAAGTACTTTTTTGTCCAAGCCTGTGAAGAAACTCTTAGGTATTTTAATTGGGATTGTGTTAAATATATACAAGAGTTTGGGTAGAATGGACATTTTCCCTATATTAATTTTCCCAATCTGTGAGCATGGGAGGTTTTTCCATATTCTGATGTCTTCTTCAATTTCTTTCTTTAAGGGTTTAAAATTTTTGTTGTAGAGATCTTTGGTGTCTTTGGGTAGATTTGTTCCTAGGTATTTTATTGTTTTTGAGGCTATTCTGAGTGGGAAGGTCTTAAATTCCTTCCTCAGTTGCTTGTTGTTGGTGTAAAGAAAGGCTACTGAAATTTTTAGGTTAATTTTGTATTCTGCCACTTTGTTGAAACTGTTAATCATTCCTAGGAGTTTTCTGTGTAGTTTTCAGCATCAGCAAAAAGGATAGCCTGACTTCCTCTTTTCCAATTAGTACTCCTTTAATTTCCTTTTCTTGCCTTATTGCCTTAGCAAGGGTTTCAAGCACTGTATTGAAGAGGAGTGGTGACAGCGGGCAGCCTTGCCGAGTTCATACCTTTAAAGGGAATGTTTCTGCCATTTCTGAATTTAGGATGATATTGGCTGTGAGTCGGCTTTGATTACACTGAGGAATGATCCCTCTAATCCAATACCCTCTAGGACTTTAAGCATGAAGTGATACTGGATTTTGTCAAAGGCTTTTTCAGCATCAATTGAGATGATGGTGTGGTTTTTGTCCTTCAGTCCATTTATATGCTTGATATTTATTGATTTTCATATGTTGAACCATCCCCACATCTCTGGTATGAATCCAACTTTGTCATGAAGGATGATCTTCTTGATGTGGGTCTGTATGCAATTTGCCAGTATCCTGTTTAGAATTTTGGCATCTGTGTTCATTAGGGAGGTGCATAAATAGTTTTCCTTTTTGGTTGTATCTTTGCCTGGTTTTGGTAATAGAGTGAAGTTGGCTGCATAGAAGGAATTTGGGAGAATTCCCTCTGTTTGTATCCTTCTAAACAATTTCAGTAATAATGGTTGTAAGTATTTTTTAAATATTTTATAGAATTCTGCTGTGAAAACATCTGGGCCTGGGCTTTTTTTAGTTGGGAGGTTTCTTAGTACATCTTCAATTTCTTCATATATTATGGGTCTGTTTAAGCTGTCGATCTCTTCTTGGTTGAGCTTTGGTGATTCCCAGGATTTCAGATATTCATCCATTTCTTCTAGTTTTTCAAACTTGGTAGAGTATAGGTTTTTGAAGTATTCCCATGTGATTTTCTGGATCTTTTCATTATGGATTGTATTGATTTGGAGTTGTTCCTTCTTTCTTTTGGTTAACTTGCTAGATGTCTGTCTATCTTGTTTATTCTTTCAAAGAACCAACATTTGGATTTATTGATTTTTTGTATCATTTTCTTTGTTTCTATTTCATTGATTTCTGCTCTGATTTTTGTTATTTCTTCCTGTCTGTGGTGTTTAGGGTTCATCTGTTCTTGCCTCTAAAGTGCTTTTAGCTGCAGTGTTAGATTATTCACTTGTGCTCTTTCTGTTTTTCTAATGTAGGCACTCAGGGCTATAAACTTCCCTCTTAGGACTGCTTTTAAGGTATCCCATAGGTTTTGTTGTGTTGTATTATCATTGTTATTCAATTCCAGGAATGCTTTTATTTCTTTCTTTATCTCTTCCTTGACCCATTCATTATTCAGCAGTGTGTTATTTAGTCTCCAAGTGTTCTTATATATAGTAGTGCTTATCCTGGTGTTGATATTGATCTTTATTGCACTGTGTTCTGATAGGATGCATGAAATTATTTCAATCTTTTTGTATTTGTGGAGGTTTCTACTGTGTCCAAGTATGTGGTTGATTTTGGAGAATGTTCCATGGAGTGCTAAGTAGAAAGTGTATTCTCTGGTATTATGGTGGAATATTCGGTAGATGTCTGTGAGGTGAATTTGGTGTATCATATCATTCAATTCAGATGTCTCTCTGTTTATTCTTTGTCCTATTGACCTGTCCAAAGGGCTCAGTGGGATATTGAAGTTCCGTACTGTGAGTGTACTGGAGTTAGTGTGTGACTTGTGGTCCTGGAGAATTGTCTTTATAAAGTTTGGTGCACCAGTTTGGAACATATATATTCATAATTGTGAAATCTTCTTGGTGAATTGTTCCTTTCATAAAAATGTAATGGCCTTATTTGTCTCTTCTGATTTCTTTTACTTTGAAGTCTATTTTGTCTGATATTAAAATGGCAATACCTTCTTTCTTTTTGGTACCATTTGCTTGGAATATTTTTTCCATCCTTTCACTTTAAGGAGGTGCCTGTCCTTGAAGGTAAGATGTGTTTCTTTTGGACAGCATAGAGATGGGTTCTGTTTCCTAATTCAGTCTCCCAGTCTATGTCTTTTGATTGGGGAATTTAGTCCATTAATATTTAAGGTTATGACTGATAGGTTTGTGCTGCTTCCTTTTGCCTTATCCATTTGCAGTTTTGGTTTAGGTTTCTACTTCTGAAGTTATGCTTCTATGGATTTCTCTTTCTAGGTGCCTGGGGAGGTTGCTCCTTTTTCTGTCCTTTGAATTGCTTCAAGTATTCTTTGAAGGGTTGGTTTTCCAGACATGTATTCTTTCATGTTGTTTATGTCATGGAAGATTTTTCTCTCTCCTTCAACTATAATCGACATTTTTGCTGGGTATAGTAACCTGTGTTGACATCTATTATACTTTAACACTGGGAATGCTTTGTTCCATGTTCTTCTTGCTTTCATAGCTTGCACTGAGAAGTCAGTTGTAATTCTGATAGGTTTCCCCTTATAGGTCACTTGTTGTTTTTCCTCTTGTTGCTTTAAGGATTTTGTCTTTGTTTTGGGTCTCTAGCAGTTTAACTATGATGTGGCATGGAGAGTTTCTTTTCTGATCTTGTCTGTTTGGAATTCTGTGTGTTTCTTTTATTTGTATTGGTTTGTCTTTTTTTTAGTTTGGGGAAATTTTCATGCATTATTGTTTTGAAGATCTTATTAATACCATTTTCTTGGGATTCTTCTCCTTCCTCTATTCCTATGACATGGAGGTTTGATCTTTTCATAGTGTCCCACAGTTCCTGGTTGTTACACTTTTGTGTATTTTTAAATTTTTCGTAATCTTTATTTGAGGTTTTTAGTTGTTCTGCATTATCTTCCAGGTCTGATAGTCTTTGTTCTGCTTCCTCCATTCTGCTTCTGAGGCATTTTCCATTCCTTTCCTCTTGATTGGATGAGTGTTTGATTTCCTTTTTCATTTTCTTTTCTGATTTCTTTAGTATTTCCACTTCCTTTTGGAGCTTCTAATCTCTTCCTGCAGCTCTTTGCTTTGCTGGTTGGTTTCCTTATCTTTTTCAACATGGGATCTTTTCAGTGTTTCCACTTCCTTCTGGAGTTTGTCATTCTCTCTTTCTAGGTCCTTCTTGAATTCTTCATTCTCTTTTCTTAATTCTTTGATTTGCTCTTTTTTTATTTTTATTTTTTTTAATTTTTATTTTTTGGTCTTTTCGAGACAGGATCTCCTTGTAGCCCCAGCTGTCTTGGAACTCACCTTGTAGACCAGGCTGGCCTTGAACTCACAAAGATCCGCCTGTCTCTGCCTCCCAAGTGCTAGGATTAAAGGCGTGCACCACCACGCCTGGCTGATTTGCTCTTTATAATATTGTACTTCTTTAAGTGTGTTCACAATTTTATTTCTAATATCTGTGTCCTGGGCCTTGCCCATGGGGATCCCACTGTAGGAATCTTCCACAGGGTTGGTAGAGCTTGGTGTGGGATTATCCTGCACCTTTCCCATGTTGTCTCTTCTTCGTGTCCCTGGCATATGGGCTTCTCCTTGCCTGTATTCCAGTGTGAATCCCATATGCCTCTTCACTGTGTTGAAGGCTTGCTTTGCTTGCCTCCTTCCCATGCCTTCCTTGTTTGTTTGATTGATTTGTTTTTCTCCTTTACTCCTTGCTTATGGAGTGTTGACTTCTCTAAGCTCTAGGGTTTCTATTGGAAGTTCAACTCACTCTTCACTTTCTGTTCTGAAGGTTCTCCAAAGAATCCACTTGGACACTCCTTCTTCTGGTAATCCCAATTGGTGGGGTTTGGGGGGGTGTGCTCTTTAGTGCTTCAGGTGGTCTTGGGAGATCTCTGATCTCAAGACTCACATAACCACACCTTTTATACCAGCTGGGAGGATAACTCTGCCCCCACAGCCACACCAGCCAATTGGGCCAAAGATCAACAAAGACAAGAAATCCAATCAAACAATCTTTGTGGCTGAAGCACCCAGCTCTTACCTGTGCTTCAGGTGGTCTTGGGAGATCTCTGATCTGGTGTTATTCTCATTCAAACTGTCACAGTCCACTCTCTGGCCCCCATAGGCTCATGACCATATCATAATCCCAAATCTATTTAGTCTACCTTCTAAAGACCCCATAGTCTTTCCCAGTCCCAATATCATTCAAAGGTCTACAGTTCAAAGTCTCTTCTGAGACTCAAGGCAATTTCTTAACTGTAAGCCTCTGTAACCTAAAAAGACAAATTACATATTTTCAACACACAATGGACCTATAAATACACATTCCCATCTGAAAAGAAAGGAATACAGACATACTGAGTAATTACTAGACCAAAACAAGACTGAAAGCCAGCAAGGCAAATATTAAATCCAGTACCTCCATGACTGACTTCTGGGTCTTTACTTTCAAAGGATTTAAAAGGCTCAGCCCCTCCAGCTTTGCTACATGCAATATACATCTTCCTCTTGGACTGGTGCACTCCCTGTGTGGAACTCTCTTTAAAGCTCTGGCATTTCCAAATGGGAATCCACTGCCATCTTTGTGACTGTCAGAGCCTTCTATTACGCAGGCATGCCCCTGATGTACATTGCCTTGCTTCAGTAGCCCTCGAAAGCCACAGAAAAACCAATGACCTCTTCACTCTTGCATCTTTCATGCCTCTAAAGCCAGCATCATGTGAACCACATTGCCAAGTTCAGCTGCTAGTCTGGGATGGACCCTTTTGTATTTCATCCACATTAGCAACTTTTCTATGCTGTGGTTTTATAGGAGCAGCAAACTCCTCTGGCATTTTCACAAGTTGAAGCTTAGCTGGGTGCAGTCCTGCCCCAAGGTACTCTTTCCATTGTATAAGTGCAAATCTGCAGGCCTCATCTTAATCACTGTCTTATCAGATATCCTCCCTTCAGCAGTTGCCTTGGCTCCACTATTCATCTTAATGCTCTTTTTCAGTCAAAACTATACATTTTGCATTTATTTCAGCCCCACTTGTTCTTTTTCATTTTAGATATGCATAATATTTACCATTAACGACACCACCAATTCAATGTTATTTTTTCCTGAAATTTCCTTCACACACACACACACACACACACACACACACACACACACACACACAAATAGTCCATTATTTTTCAACTTAGCTTCTGTCAAACTCTTAGGTTCTGGGAAGCTGGCAGTCATGTTTTACCAAAATACCCTAGTTTCTCTTTAAGTTCTAATTTCCCTCTAGAACTATGTTACTCTCAACAGTTCCTTCTGTTAGCCTCCTACTATAGTGGCCTGTGAAACACCACTTACAGCATTCAACTACTTTGCAAGTCCAAACTTCCAATAGCTTTCCTTTTCCTCCAAAAAAGCAACATACTCAGGTTCTTCCCACCAAATCCAATCCTGGAACCAATGAGTTGCTTTTCTGTTGCCAAGATATATCGGTGACATCTTAGAAACAGAGTTTATGTGGCTTACTGTTCTGGGGCAGGAATAGTGCAGTATTTCTGGAGATGGAGGCTTGGTGGAAGAAGTGGTAGGAGTACAAAGCTGAACTTCACATTTTTATTCTTTTTTGTTTTTTTGTCTTTTTGAGACAGGGTCTCCCGATAGCCCCAGCTGGCTTGGAAATTACTCTGTAGACCAGGCTGGCCTTGAACTCACAGAGATCCTCCTGCCTCTGTCTCCTAAGTGCTAGGATAAAAGGTGTGGGCCACCATGCCCAGCCGGGAGCATTATTTTTAATGACAAATATACTATAACAAAGAGCAATAATAATACTTAAGTTTGTAAGGGATTAAAACAGATAATGCCAGCAGCCTTTTTTTTTCCTGAGTATGTGTTTATACCAGTCTGAAGAAATGACCCTAATCCCAGAAATTTTAAAGTTTATTATGTGTACTGACACTAAAAGTGTCATACTAAAAGTACAAAATATTTACATTGCACTTTTGAAGCCACATCCTTTATCTTTAAAAAAAAGTTTGGAAGGAAGAAAAAAGTAGTTCTCTCATGAACTCAGTGCTTTTACCTTAAGCGATAATGTCTTTTGTTTGCTTTCAGGTCTGTGCAAAATGATCCATAATTTGTCTTACTGTATAGATTGTAAATTTGGATCTTTCAATGTTTATATAAAAACTTTTTGTACAGGCTGGTGTGCTGACTCTCAGCACTTGGGAGGTAGAGTCAGGCAGATCTCTGTGAGTTTAAGCCAGCCTGGTCAAATAACAAATTCAGGCCACGCAGCATTATACTATGCGACCCTGTCTCACAACAAAATAAAAAACAAAACCAAACTCACAATACAGCACGATTTCTCGTTATATCTGTTAATGTGTTCAGCTTGTTCAAATAGGAATAGCAAAATTCTGTTTCTGAATAAAATATGTAAGTATCCCAGACGAAAATTAAACAGACAAAACACATATATCGGCACTTTTAGCCAGGATGAACTTTCTCTTGTTTGGGAGACTGTGATGGTAATCCTAAACCAAATGTGAATTTGACTGGATCTGGGATTAACTAAAATGAGAAACAGACCTTAGAATTGGATCATTTGAAGCCGGAAGACCCCCTCCCCCAAATGTGGGTGTTATCTTCTGATGGCAGCCTGTATAAAAGGCCATGGCAGAAGGGAGTTCTCCCCTTCTTGTCTCTTGCCTTTTCTCTGGTGAGTTCTTCCTGCTGCTGTGACCAACTCCTTGGATTCCAGCTTGGACTAAATACTAGCAGATCTCCTGGAACCCATCAGGCCTTCAGTGCCAGATTGGGACTAGTGAGACATCCAGCCTCATGGACTGAGCAACTACTGGATTCTCAGCCTCTCCAGTGTGGTGCAGCCATTGTTGGACTACTCAGACCTTACCCCATGAGCTAATCTAATAAATCCATATACACATATTCATCCTACCGATTCTGTTTCTTGACTTGTAAAGAGACCTATGAACTTGTTGATGTAAACTTACATTAAATTGTATTTAGAAGCTCAGTGTTATGCATGAAAACTATGTAATACTGTTTTTAAAAAGCATGGATCCAATTATCCACCAGCAAATGAATGGATATGGGGTCTGTTTTGTTAAGTGAAATAAGCCAGGTATATAAAGGCATGCATAGCTCACCTATTCTTCTTTATATATGGAAGGAAAAAATAATGTCAAAAGAATATATTGATTATTAGAGGGTGGGTATGGGGATGGGGGAGAAAGAATAGATGAAGGTTAGGAAATGATTACTAAAGCAAAGAAGAAAGAACATTGAATAAATAAAATATTAGCAAATCATGCTAGATACATTAAAAACATTTGATCTTAATCCAGTTATTCAGCTTTATCTACTCTTCTGGTTACACCTCACTGGAAGATATTTATTCTCTGGCTCTCTCCATCAGTGTCTACAGCTCACATCTCTATTTGTAATTATTCATCATCTCATTTGTATGACTTTTCTCTCAAATATGAGTTTCCGTCATAACCGCTAATTTGTTCCTGTCCTCTCCCTGCTTTCTACTTGTTTTGACTATCAATTTTCTTAAGTGTGGGTTAGGTTGAACTGGCTACTTCTCAGGACAATTTTCTCATTCTCAAAGTGTCTTGTCAACTTGCCTTTTAAATTCTTACCGTAGAGAGATATAGTCCATAATGTTTCAGATATAACTGTTTAGTATCTCTAAGCTTTAAAAATGGCAGATTTAGTACTTAGATACTTTTTTTAAGCCAGGCATTGTGGTGCATGACTTTAATCCTAGCACTTGGGAGGCAGAGGCAGGTAGATCTCTGTGAGATTGAGGCCAGCCTGGTTTACATAGCGAGTTCCAGGTCAGCCTATAGCTGCAGGGAGATCCTGTCTCAAAAAGGCAAAAAATAAAATAAAATAAAATAAAATAAAATTCAAATTGTAGCCTTGGCACAACACACACATGCCCTCTGCCTCTTCCACTGCTGCCTCCTGCCATCCAAGTGCTGGGATTAAAGGGATGTGCTACCATAGCTAGTCAAACTGTCAATTCTTGAGTCTAATAATTCCTCTAATTGTTTTTTACTCAACGGGAATATTGAAAATGCTTGTTGTAGTAACTTACATTTGGAACTAAATGTAGATCAATAGAAATGGTTAAATTATATCACAAACATATCATGAAATACTATTGGCTGTTTGGAAAAAAAATGAAATGAGATACTACAAGCATATACTGACTTGGAAAAATGTCCATAATACACATTAAATGGAAAAAAATTAGCAGAAGATCTAAAACTACATAATCCTTAAAACCACACAAACGCATACGCACACGCGCGAGCACACACACACACACACACACACACACGCACCCCTACCCCCGCCAGAGTTCGTTAACCCAAAGAGACAAATGGAGAATGCTGACACCACTGCGAGCTACAAGGAAAACGCAGGTCCCACCCCCGTCCATGAACGACGGGCACTGGGCAACAGCCTCCTTCCGCTCCCGACCCTCATCCGGCAGGCACAAGCGAGCACAAGGGACAGGAAGTCGGGAGGGAAGTAGGACCGCGCGTGAGAAAGCCAGGAGAAAAGTCAGACTCGCGCACTGCCTCACCTCAGTTCGCCTTCTGGAAAGATAACGCTCCCCGCAAGTCTCGGCGCAGAGTGACAAGCCCTAATAGGACCTAGGGACGTTCGGGCTCTGTGAGGACCCCGCCGGTCTGGAGTCTCAGACCTCACGGGCTGCCCGGCCAGCGCCTGACTAGAAGACAAGACTCTCCGCCCCCTTCCTCAGAGGCCCTTGTCTTCCCGCAGAAAAAGCATCCTTTGAGTCCAGTTACTTGAGAGAGAGGGGCGGGCGGAAGGCCGAAGACACCTCTGCGTCTGCGTTTTCGGCAGGCAGTACGTTGGACGCCCGGCCAGCCAGGCTGCGAAAAGAAAAGTCCTCGGCTCTGCTGCCCCGGCTGAAGCGCTCTCTACTTTCGTCCTCTTCTCCTCAAGATGGTGGCCTCTCGGGCAATAGGCAGTCTCTGCCGCTTCTCTGCCTTCAGGATCCTCCGCTCCAGAGGTGAGCCTGGCTGAGAGCGCCCCGGAGTCGCGGAGAATGTNCATGTTCTTCTTCGCTTTCATAGCTTGCTTCACTGAGAAGTCAGTGTTATTCTGATAGGTTTCCCCTTTAGGTCACCTTGTTGTTTTTCTCTTGTTGCTTTAAGGATTTTTCTTTGTTTTGGTGTCTCTAGCATTTTAACTATTATGTGGCATGGAAGTTTCTTTTATGATCTTGTCTGTTTGGAATTCTGTGTTTTTTTATTTGTAGTTTTTTTTGTTTGTCTTTTTTTTTCAGTTGTGGGAATTTTCATCATTATCTGTTTTGAAGATCTCTTTAATACCATTTTACTTGGATTCTTCTCTTCCTCTATTCCTCATGACCATGGCAGGTTTGATTCTTTTCATAGTGTCCCACAGTTCCTCGTTGTTAACTTTGCTGTGTATTTTTAAAATTTTTCGTAATCTTTATTTGAGTTTTTTAGTTTTCCTGCTTATCTTCCAGGTCGTTAGTCTTTGTTCTGCTTCCTCACATTCATTTCTGAGGCATTTTTCCATATCCTTTACCCTATGAGTTGGAGAGTGTTGATTCCTTTCTCTTTTCTTTTTCTGACTTCTTTAGTATTTCCACTTCCTTTTGGAGCTTCTAAATCTCTTCCTGCTAGCTCTTTGCTTCTGGTTGGTTTCCTTATCTTTTTTCAAACATGGGATTCTTTCAGTGTTTCCACTTCCTTCTGGAGTTTCATTCTCTCTTCTAGTCCTTCTTGAATTCTTCATTCTCTTTTCTTAATTCTTGATTTGTCCTTTTTTTATTTTTATTTTTCTTAATTTCTTTTTTGGTCTTTCGAGGACAGGATTCTCCTTGTAGCCCCCAGCTGTCTGGAATCTCACCTTGTAACCCAGGCCTGCCTTGAACTCACAAAAGATCCGCCTGTCTCTGCCTTCCACAAGTGTCAAGGATTACAAGGCAGTGCCACCACCACGCCTGGCGTTTTGCCTCTTATGAATGTATTGTACTTCTTAAGTGTGTGTTCACAATTTATTTCTAAAGTTCGTGTACCTGGGCCTATGCCCAGTGGGCCCACTGTAGGAATCTTCAAGGGTTGGTAGACTCAGTCTGGTGATGGGATTATCTGCCACCTTTCCCTATGTTGTCTCCTTCTTGTGTCCCCTGGCGCTATGGGTTTCCTGCCGTATTCCAGTGTGATCCCCACTATCCTCTTCACTGCTGTTGAAGGCTTGCTTTGCTGCCTCCTTCCCAAATGCCTTCCTCTGTTTGTTTGATTGATTTGTTTTCTCCTTTACTCATTCCTTATGGAGTGTCTGACTTCTCTAAGCTCTAGGCTTTCTATTAGAAGTCTTCAACTCACTCTTCAACCTTCTGTTTCTGAAGTTTCTCCAAAGATCCTATGGACACTCCTTCTTCTGGTAATCCCAATTGGTGGGGTTTGGGGGGGTGTGCTCTTTAGTGCTTCAGGTGGTCTTGGGCGATCTCTTGATCTCAAGACTCACATAACCACACCTTTTTATTTACCAGCTGGGAGGATAACTCTGCCCCCACAGCCACAACCAGCCAATATGGCCAAAGATCAACAAAGACAAGAAATCCAAATCAAACAATCTTTTGGCTGAAGCACCCAGCTCTTACCTTTGCTTACAGGTGGTCTTGAGAGATCTCTGATCTGGTTATTCTCATTCAACAAACTGCATCAGTATCCACTCTCTGGCCCCACCTCATGGGCCATGACCATATCATAATCCCAAATCTATTTTAGTCTACCTTCTTAAAGTACCCCATAGTCTTTCCCAGTCCCAATATCATTCAAAGGTCTACCAGTTCAAAGGTCTCTTCTGAGACTCAAGCAATTTTTCAAATGTAAGCCTCTGTTAACCTAAAAAGACAAATTAATATGATTTCAACACACAATGGACCTATAAATACACATTCCCATCTGAAAAGAAAGGAATACAGACATACTGAGTAATTACTAGACCAAAACAAGACTGTGAAGCCAGCAAGGCAAAATATTAAATCCAGTACCTCCATGACATTAGACTGTCTGGGTCCTTTACTTTCCAAAGGATTAAAAGGTCAGCCCCTCCAGTTTTGTACATCAATATAATCTTCCTCTTGGACTGGTTGCATCCCTGTGTGCACTCTCTTTAAAGCTCTGGCATTTCCAAAGGGAATCCCACTGCCATCTTTGTGGACTGTCAGAGCCTTCTATACGCAGGAATGCCCCTGATGTACATTGCTTGCTTCAGTAGCCCTCGAAGCCACAGAAAAACCAATGACCGTCTTCACTCTATGCATCTTTTATGCTCTGAAAGCCAGCATCATGGAGACCACATTGCCAAGTTCGAGCCTAGTCTGGGATGGACCTTTTGTATTCATCCCACCATTAGCATACTTTTCTATGCTGTGGTTTTATAGGAGCAGCAAACTCCTCTGGCATTGTTCACAAGTGAAGCCTTCTAGTGGCGTGAGCCTGCCCCAAGGGTCACTCTTTCCATTGTTTATAAGTGCAAATCTGCAGGCCTCATCTTATCATGTCTTATCAGATATCCTCCTTCAGCAGTTGCCTCTTGGCTCCACTATTCATTTATGCTCTTTTTCAGTCAAAATATACATTTGCATTTGTTTCGCCCCACTTGTTCTTTGTCTATGTAGATTCTCCATAATAGGTACCATAACGACACCACCAATTCAATTGTTTTTTTTTCCTGAAATTTCCTTCACCACACACACACCACAGCACACCACCACACACACATACACACACCAAATTAGTTCCATTATTTTCAACCTTAGCTTCTGTCAACTCTAGTCTGGAGCTCGCGTGTTTTCCAATCCCGTCCTTGCTAATTCCCCGAACATGTCCTTCAGGCTTAGCTTCTTTCTTAAACCACTTAGCAACACTGGAGACACTTTTTCCCCTCACGTCCATTCACTCTCTCTCTCTCGGTTCTACCTATACTTCCTCTTCCTGTAACCACCTCGTCTCTTCTCACAGGTTCCTATCTTTTGCCCTTAACCCTCTCCTATTTCTTAGTTCTCCACTTTCTTGGACCTGGAATACACCTCACTCTCATTTCCATCTATCTCTTTTCTCCCCTCATCTCACTTTCGTTTTTCCTTCTCTCTTCTTCCTTTTCCTCTCGTCTCTAACTCTCCATGGTCTCCCCTTCCTTTTCCTCTTCACTTTTCTTTACCCCACCGCTCACAAGCGAACCGACTAGTGTTCTTCCCACCAAATCCACTCCTGGAACCAATGATGTTGCTTTTCGTTTACAAGATATATCGGTGCATCTTAGAACAGCAGAGTTTATGTGGCTTACTGTTCTGGGGCAGGAATAGTGCAGTATTTCTGGAGATGGCAGGTCTTGGTGGAAGAAGCTGGTAGGAGTTACAAACTGAACTTCACTTTTTATTCTCTCTTTTTGCTTTCGTTTTGTCCTTTTTAGACAGGGTCTACCGATAGCCCATCTGGTGACTCTACTAGGACCAGCTGGCCTTTGAATCCACAGAGATCCTTCCTGCCTCTGTCTGCCTAATGTGATTAGGATTAAAGGTTGTGGCAAACCATGACCCGCCGAAGTATTTTTTTATTGACAAATATACTATAACAAAGAGCAATAATAATACTTAAGTTTGTAAGGGATTAAAACAGATAATGCCAGCAGCCTTTTTTTTTCCTGAGTATGTGTTTATACCAGTCTGAAGAAATGACCCTAATCCCAGAAATTTTAAAGTTTATTATGTGTACTGACACTAAAAGTGTCATACTAAAAGTACAAAATATTTTGACATTTGCACTTTTAGATACGCCACATCCTTATCTTCAAAAAAAAGGTTTGAAGGAAGGAAAAGAAAGAAAAAAAGTAGTTCTCTCATGAACTCAGTGCTTTTACCTTAAGCATAATGTCTTTTGTTTGCTTTCAGGTCTGTGCAAAATGATCCATAATTTGTCTTACTGTATAGATTGTAAATTTGGATCTTTCAATGTTTATATAAAAAACTTTTATTCTATTGCTGGGTGTGTCTGGCCCACCAAATCCAGCACTTGGGAGTGTAGAGTTCAGGCAATCTCTGATGAGTTAAGCCCAGCCTGGTCAAATAACAAATTCAAGGCCACGCAGCATTATACTATGGACCCTTGTCTCACAACAAAATAAAAAACACACAACCAAACCTCAACAATACAGCACGATTCTCGTTATATCTGTTAATGTGTTCAGCTTGTTCAAATAGGAATAGCAAAATTCTGTTTCTGAATAAAATATGTAAGTATCCCAGACGAAAATTAAACAGACAAAACACATATATCGGCACTTTTAGCCAGGATGAACTTTCTCTTGTTTGGGAGAACTGTGATGGTAATCCTAAACCACAATGTTTGGATTTGAACTGGATCTGGGATTAACTAAAATGAGAAACAGACCTTAGAATTGGATCATTTGAAGCCGGAAGACACACCTCCCCCAAATGTGGTCGTTATTTTGATGGCAGCTGTATAAAAGGCCATGCAGAAGGGGAGTTCTCCCCTTTCTTGTCTCTTGCCTCTTTCTCTGGTGCAGTTTCTTGCTTGCTGCTTTACCAACTCCTTGGATTCCAGCTTGGACTAAATACTAGCAGATCTCCTGGAACCCATCCAGGCCTTCCAGTGCCAGATTGGACTGCTGAGACATCCAGCCTCATGGACTGAGCAACTACTGGATTCTCAGCCTCACGCAGTGTGGCAGCCATTGTTGACTACTCGGACCCTACCCGTGAGCTAATCTAATAAATCCATATACACATATTCATCCTACCGATTCTGTTTCTTGACTTGTAAAGAGACCTATGAACTTCGTTGATGTAAAACCTTACATTAAATTGTATTTAGAAGCTCAGTGTTTATGCATGAAAAACTATGTAATACTGTTTTTAAAAAGCATGGATCCAATTATCCACCAGCAAATGAATGGATATGGGGTCTGTTTTGTTAAGTGAAATAAGCCAGGTATATAAAGGCATGCATAGCTCACCTATTCTTTCTTATATATGGAAGGAAAAAATAATGTCAAAAGAATATATTGATTATTAGAGGGTGGGTATGGGGATGGGGGAGAAAGAATAGATGAAGGTTAGGAAATGATTACTAAAGCAAAGAAGAAAGAACATTGAATAAATAAAATATTAGCAAATCATGCTAGATACATTAAAAACATTTGATCTTAATCCAGTTATTCAGCTTTATCTACTCTTCTGGTTACACCTCACTGGAAGATATTTATTCTCTGGCTCTCTCCATCAGTGTCTACAGCTCACATCTCTATTTGTAATTATTCATCATCTCATTTGTATGACTTTTCTCTCAAATATGAGTTTCCGTCATAACCGCTAATTTGTTCCTGTCCTCTCCCTGCTTTCTACTTGTTTTGACTATCAATTTTCTTAAGTGTGGGTTAGGTTGAACTGGCTACTTCTCAGGACAATTTTCTCATTCTCAAAGTGTCTTGTCAACTTGCCTTTTAAATTCTTACCGTAGAGAGATATAGTCCATAATGTTTCAGATATAACTGTTTAGTATCTCTAAGCTTTAAAAATGGCAGATTTAGTACTTAGATACTTTTTTTAAGCCAGGCATTGTGGTGCATGACTTTAATCCTTAGCACTTGGGATGCCAAGTGACTGTTGGATGGACCAGCCTGGTACAGAATCCAGTAGCAGCCAGTTGCGCACGCTCCTTAATCCACATAGGAGCTTTCTACCAAACACACCCCGAGAAGACATCGACGTCCACCCAGCATACAAGTATCACTAAGCCCAACAAGCGTCCCGCGCGAAAGTCATCAGTGTGCAGGTCTTGATCTGAAACATCTGTTCTCATTACATACAGACTTGAGATACAGAGTGGAAACGTCTCAGTCTCGTTGCTACTTATGCTATCTCAAAAGTTATTTACTTTAGTTACAGCCAGGCCATGTGGTGTTGCCATACTTGAATCCCTAACACCTTCTGCAGAGGCAAGGTAGAGCCTACGTGAGTTGGAAGTGAACACGATCAGCCTTGGGTTTTACATAGCGAGAATTCCAGGTCAGCCCCTATAGCTGCAGGGATTTTTTGACCTTGGTCTCACAAATGGCCACAAAAAAAAAAAAAAAAAAAAAAAGAGCTTTTTTATATTTTCTACAGTTGCAGACTATGGGAAAATTGTTTGTGAATTTTCATTTAAAATTCTCAAATACAAAGTGTTGTGGCTACATTGCATAGATGTTCTGATCATGACGACCTCTACATGAAAATTCATTAATATTTAACATAAATGACCATTGTAGAGTTTAGCATATTTTCTATTTGTTGCCTTCCTCAGAACTTTAGCCATTTCTTTCTTTGAATGGGAAGGTAACCTAGTATAGTGATATGACTGTCTGTTCTAAAAGAAGGTGTCTAGGTAAATGGTGAACTGGATTACACAGCATCAGCTAACTCCTCAACCAGTAGGAGAATAATAAAATCAAAACCATATCTCCAGTTGCATCCTTGCAAAATGCTTAAATCTATGAATAATATTAAGAATTAGTGAAGCTGTATTATGCTCAAAATGGCAATTCCTTTCGCCTTTAAAAATGCAATATCTAGCTGACAACTAGAGAATAACTATAACGTAGATTCCATCCAGTACTTTTTTGACTAAATTCCTTTATCTAAATAACTTATGTGGAACAAATTGCTATTTTACATATTGAAACCACAGTTAATAAAGATTGTCTAATATTTCAGGTATGTATAAAATTTTGAACGTGAATAGACACACATCACAATATATAATATATTATGCTGCAGATTCTATTAATAGTACTTAGTATACTTATAATTTATAGTCCATTATATATATCGATGGCCCCATCTAGGTAAGAATGATAAAGATCAAGTATAATTGCTAATCTCAGAAGCATGACATAAGACCATGTTGTTCCGGCGGACAACGGGTCGATTCGCAGCGTGCGACACCTCTGTATCATCATCGGTCACCTCCACAAGGAAATGTTAGATATTTCTACTCGTCCTCATATGGAAACCTCTATTAGAGTACAAACATTCCGAAAATGCGTTTGGCGCGCAGGTCAGCTGGTCCGTCAACACAGACACTGCCAAACCTTCCCTCTGTTTGCGCGATGATTAAGGAATGAGAGGCATCGAGCGAAGGATTTGAAGATAAAATAAATAAAAATAAATAAAATAAAATGAGAAAAGAATAGAAGCCCTGCATTATAGTAAAATTCAATTTCAGTATCTTTTGTCTGGAATTTTGGGGACTGAACGTATTTCAATTAATTTTTTTTTTTTTTGGTCTTTTTGAGATGGTCTCCCTGTAGACCCCAGCTGTGGTTGGAACTCACTCTGTAGACCAGGCTGGCCTTGAACTCAAAGAGATCTGCTGGCCTCCTCCTCTGAAGTGCTAGGTTTACAAGCATGAGCCACAAGAAATGCCCCTTCAATTATCAAATTAATCATAAACCCAAAAGACAGGAAGAAATAACAAGAATCAGAGCAGAAAAACAAAAAAAAATCAATAATAGAAACAAAGGAAAACAATACAAAAGAATCAATTATACACAAGATGTGGTTGTTCTAGTTTGTCTTCATTGCTGTGACAAAACACTCTGACAACGCCAACTGGGGGAGGAAAGGGTTTATTTCAGCTTACATCTCCTGGTCACAGTTCATCCCCCTGACCACAGCAGTCTTCAGATTATAAAATTGGTGTCAGTGCTTCTACATTTTCACCATCCGAATCTCTCAGAATATCTCTTATGTTGCGGCTTACACAGAAATATGTGGAAAAATGACAATTTAGGAAACATAATTTAATAGAGCAAGTGTGGGTGTGCTTATTAGCCACCATAAAATGATACTAAATATCCTTACCCAGACTTCAACGAATTAATGGAAAAAATCGTGCAATTTTCAAATGATGGATAGGACCTGTTAAACAACCTATTCCTCCCTCATCCAAACGTTACATGCTTTCTCCACTGTTAAACACTATTGGAAACTACAAATTAAAAACAAAAAAAAAAAAAAAAAAAAAAAAGAAGGTGTTTGTTCTTTTGGTATTATCTCAATTGAATGCCATACACATAAACAGAAAAGGCAGTTCACAAAAAAGGTGAAAATAATCTCACATTTCAAAAGTTGACTAATTATGTAATCATGTCTCTAAAAATATTATATTCAATTAAATAGTTTTCTATTCTTATTGCTTATTTTAGAGATGTGAAAACTGAGAGTCAAGAAGGTCAAGGGACCACTGGGACATTCAGGAGGCAGCAGTGACAGGAGCTACATCCAGAATCATTTATTTACCAGGCTTTGGAATTTTACCTGATATCAAGCAACAAAAGAATAAACAAACCCACAGACAATAAAACAAGGATTTAAAAACCTTCTCTGTAACTATGGAAACATAGAGTAGGCTACTAATCAGTAGTTGTCATTTTTATATCTTCCTATAACTGAATTCTTTAGAAAATATGGAGCAAATCAGTGTTGTTCCATAGTTTGGATGGCTGTGTGATCTTCACAAACACAATCTAAAGATAAAGAAAAATGGATTGATTCCAGTACATTGTGAAAATGTTTGATGCATTTATCTATCTTTCTTAGATTTTAATATGGTTTATATTCAGCATGATAAGCCAGCATTTTAAACTTAATTACCAAAATAATAAGGAAGTGCCTTAAGAAAGCATTCTGGGGCCTGGAGAGATGGCCTAGCAGTTAAGAGCGCCGACCACTCTTACAGAGGACCCGGGTTCGATCCCCAGCACCCAATGGCGGCTGAGAAACCGTCTGAGCTCCAATTCAGGAGAAACTCCAGTTCCAGAGGAATCCGAGACCCTCTTCTGACCTCCGCGGCGTTGCACGACACGGGTGCACAGACTTGCATGCAGACAGTACATTCATACACATACAGAAATAAATAAAATCAATAAAAAGAATTTTTTTTTAAAAAAAAGAAAGCATTCTGAGCCAAGCATGGTGGCCCATGCCTTTAATCCCAGCACTCTGAGGCTGAGGCAGGTGAATCTCTGTGAGTTCAAGGCCAGCTTGGTCTACATAGTGAGCTCTAGGCCAGCTGGGACTAAAAGGAGGAGAACTGTCTCAAAAATACCAAAAACAACAACAACAAAACAAAACAAAACAAAACAAAAAAACAAGAAAGCTTGCTGAGTCTTTTGAGTCTTTATAATGCCCAGTAGCCTTCTTGGATTTCCTGGAATATTTGAGACTTCCTTTCAAACTGTTCTTAAATGGAAAATATCTTGAAATTATTCCATCTCATAAGTTCATAATTAATTAAATTTACTACCAAGAGATTTAGTACATATACTTCATTAGCATAACCATCTTCTATGTTTGCATAAATATAACGCAGGATCTATGACTTACTGGAAATAAGCTACAGCATTTTCAAGGAGCTGATCCTACGGAGGCTTGCCTAACATTTGAAGAGTGTATTCGTGATATTATATAGGTGATTTAATTTTACTCTTTAACCAATCTGCTCATTTGACTATGATAGAACTTTTTTTAAATTTTTTATTAATTTTCTTTATTTATGTATGTATGTGTATGAATGTACTGTCTGCATGCAAGTGTGTGCACCCGTGTCGTGCAGTGCCACGGAGGTCAGAAGAGGGTGTCGGATTCCCCTGGAACTGGAGTTCTCCTGGAATTGGAGTTTCAGACGGTTCTCGGCCGCCATGTGGGTGCTGGGGATCGAACCCGGGTCCTCTGTAAGAGCGGTCGGCTCTCTTACCTGCTAGGCCATCTCTCCAGCCCCCGAGTATGATAGAACTTTTAAGATTTTACTTAGCATTTATTACGCTTTGGTCAATTGTTACTTCAAGTTGCAGAATATTCCCATTCTCAATTCATGTTAGTTGTTGGCTGAAGGTGATTACAGTTACCTGGTGTCTTGGCTTAGCATGGGATAATATTAGAAAACCTGTTCTCCAGCCTGATGGTTGAGTCCAGCAGACACTTGATCATATAGCTGTGAAGATGTAGGGAGAGATGTTTTATAAAATTTTAAATTTGGTAAAATTGGTAAATGGTATTGGATTATCTGGAGAATGCATAGAGAGGAACTGGAAACTGTTTAATGTTTATAGAGAGACAAAGCAGGAGGAAGCAGCATAGAAGAATGAGAAGGAGTACTCAATAGATGGAGAAAAAATGGACAGGTCTCCTAGTAATATGTTTGTAATTATTGACAGTAGAAATCAAATAAGAAGGGCCAAGTTGGAGCTGGAGAAATGGGCCAGGTAGAAAATGAAAATTAATTTCCAGAATTAGAGAAAAACGAAAGGCAAAGTTGGCAATGCAGAACGAGGACAATTTTTGATTCCTATTCTTGATTAGCAAAAGAGATTGCAACACGAAGCTGAATTGAATTAGTGTTTTATCCAGGACCACACTCGGGGGCCTCCACAGAATTAGAAGATAAACTGAGGTATATAGTCATAGATGTATGGAGGTTATCTATCTATCTATCTATCTATCTATCTATCTATCTATCTATCAATCTATCTATCTATCTATCTATCTATCTATCTATCTATCTATCTATCTATCTATCATCTGTCATCTATCTGTCTATCATCTATCTATCTATCTATCTATCTATCTATCTATCTATCTATCTATCTATCATCTATCTGTCTGTCTATCATCTATCTATCTACCTATCTACCTAGTTATCTATAATCTTATATTTGTGTGTGTGTGTGTATGTGTGTGTGTGTGTGTGTATGTGTGTGTGTACGATATGCCAGGAAATTGTTGAATTATGGTTTTTTGTTGTTAAATAAGGTCTACTTTGGGTCTAAGACATAAATCGCAATGGAAGGTAAATATCATTTATAAAGCAGAATCATGGAATAGGAAAAGAGTGAAATTTTTGAGGAACTTCTATTAAAGAACCCCTTTGGTTGATAACAACAGTAATGTGAGAAATACCAACACTTTATTTTCTCTTAAAGTACATTCTCATTTGAAGTCATATTATGACTGAATTTAAATAGATTTTTGTTTTGGTCAAGAGAGCATAATAATAAAAAGAAAAGAAAAAAAGATAATGGCATGTACAGAATGATGAGGTGTATGTCTTGTAACTTCCACAAGATTACTGTGGCACACACACCCCTACTCACACAAACACATGCATACACAGAGAATATGTAACAAAGATTGAAAAACTAAAATGATAATAATGAATACTAAAAAAATAAGTATGTGAGCCTTAGAAATCAATAGAAAGAACAAAAGTAGGAGCTTCGAGAGGCCAGAATGTGAGATACAATATTTAGTATAGCTTACATATGTGCTTTGCTTACTGTTGATCTCCTCCTACTGAGTAAATTGATGAGGACACACAACTTGTGGTTTACTGTGTTCATTGTTCTTTTCCTAGTCAGAGAAAAGTCATATGTATGGCTATATATTTGTTGAATAAATAAAACAAGACAGGAATAAAAATAGAAAACATAAAAATGTCAAAGAATAGACATGTGATGTATGATTTTGGATAGGTTATGTGTTTATTCAGAATTCAGTGGTGACTCAGGAAATACTAAGTGTGCTCCTTGGAAAGGTGAATCAGAAATCTCTCTACGAAAAAAAAAAAAAAATGCTTCGTGAACTGGGTTCCTGGAACATGTTTTCATGCTCTCAAGTGGAAGTCGAGAGAGAAAAGAGGAAAATTAGTAGTACAGTAAAATGAGAGGTATGTGGGAAAAGTCATGAACTAGTCTATATTTCTGAATCTTGTTATTTTTACAATAATAACATTTGCTAAAAAGAATTAAAATATACTGACAAACAACAGTTGCCATCTACTTATTTAGGGAATTAATGCTATGAATTGATACTTAATTACACATAATTGGTGCTAAAGCATACATTTATACATGGATGTAGATAAAATTTTAAAGTACTAATGGTATTAAACTAATGAATTTTATAACTTGTTATCTATTTGAATCCATTTGAGTACCTAACAATGTATTATTTTTTTAATTTTTATTTATTTTTATGTGTATGAATGTACTGTCTGCATGTAGGTTTGTGCACTCGTGTCGTGCAATGCTGTGGAGGTCAGAAGAGGGTGTCGGAGTCCCCTGGAACTGGAGTTAAAGACAGTTCTTAGCCGCCATGTGGGTGCTGGGGATCGAAGCCGGGTCCTCTGCAAGAGCAGTCGGTGCTCTTAACCACTAGGCCATCTCTCCAGCCCAACAATATATTATTTTTGACAATAGCATAATAATACTGAGGTATTTAGAAAATATGTGACTTATTCAAACTATTCTCTAGTTGTTGTCAAGGTATTCCAGGGAAGCAGTATCTGTGTATCTATGTATATACACATTTCTTTCCCTGCCCTCCCTTCCCCCTTCCCTTCTTTCTTCTTCCCCTTGTTTACTTGGAGGTCTTGGTATGAGGCTCAGGCTGTTCACAACTCCACATGCAGTCCACCCTGGCTTCAAAATTTTAACCTCTTTCCTCAACCTTCCCAGTGCTTGTGGAGATTGTTTGCATGAGCCAACAAGCCATCTTCCTTTCCTTTCCCTTTCCCCTTCCCCCCTTCCCCCCTTCCCCCTTCCCCCTTCACCTTCCATTTCCATTCTTTCTCTCCTTCTTTCCTTTGATTTCCATCCCACCCTACTCTGATTCTCATATATTAATTTATCTGTCTGGAGTGAAGAGAGGAAACATGATCAGAAACTGCTTCATGTAACTGTGGGGGTTAGCAAGTCCTGAAACTATAGGATGGTTAGAGTCTGTCAATAGGTAGAGCCTGTCAAAGTGTAGAGTCCATCAATGGACAGAGTCCATCAATCAGTAGAGACCTTCAATGTGTAGAGTCCATCAATGGACAGAGTCAATTGATTGCTAGAGTCTGTCAATGGGTATGGTCTGCCAATGGGTAGAGTCCTCCAATGGATAGAATCCGTCAATGGATAGAGTCCATTAATGGGTAGAGTCCATCAGTGGGTAGAGCTCCTGAGACTGATCTTCCATGCAATCTGTAGCAGAAATCTTCCTTTCTGGAGAAGTTTCACTCTTTTCCCCTTAGGCCTACAAGTGATTGCATGAACCCTACTCACATTATGAAGAATAACTTTTACATGGAGTGTGAAGATTTAAAATTAACAATGTCTAAAAATATCCTTGAAGAAAGATCCAGACAAGTGTTTGATCTAAACCCGAGTTTTATGGCATGGCTAAGTTGACTGAAAATTAATCATTATAATGATCTACAAGTGACTAGTCATTAGTGTGCATGAAATTATGTATATGAGTATGTTCATTATGCAGGATATTTTTCTAAAAATATAATTGGGAAAATAAATTTGAAACCTATTTCTATACAAAAATGATATATCAATTTACAATCCAACTATTTTGAATTGCAAGACACACTTATAGATTTTCCACCAATTTTCTGTGACTGCTGATCATAGAATATATTCTTTCATTTGTTCACTGTTCAATCCATTATATAATTATTGAATGCCTTCTATTTTCAGGCATAGAGGAAGTAATTATTTACTTAAGCCATTGTCCTTGAGGAACTTAAATCTATTGGACAGTCAAGTCAGGTAATTATAAATAATGTGGAATCTCTATCACAGAAGTCTGCAGTGGACTTTATTGCAGCATGCAGTAAGCACTTCTCATTACTCTTAAGATATGGGAAAGAGAAACATCCTGGCTGAGATATCAAAATTCAAAGAAGAAGAGATAGTGTTTGAGAAACAAAACTGTGCATAAGCAAACTCAGCAGTCAGATGTTAAATTGTGTCCAGGAGGATTCTACATACTTTTTTTATTGTTTTGTTTAGTTTGTTTGAAGCATGGTCTCACTATGGAGCCCTGGCTGGCCTTGAACTCACAGAGATTTGCCTGCTTCTATATCTCCAGTGCTGAAATTAAAGGCATGTATTATTACTTCTGGCTTGCATTATATAGTTCTATGTTGTCAGCACAAGAAGCATGAAGTCAATCACAGTGAAAAATAGGGCTGTAGAACAGTTTGAATCAGGTTGTGAATGACCTTGAGCTTTGTCAGTGAGACAAGGTTTTATATGCTCGTTAGATGAGAACATTTCACGGGATGCTAAGCAAGTCATAGAAATTACCATCTCTGAATTGCTGGAGTATTATGTGAAGAAAGGACTTGATGAGCTCATGGGCTGTGAGGAAATAAGAGAAAAGAGTTGGCTTGGTGATGGAGGAAGTGGGACCCTGCATTCCTGGTCAGCCTATATGCTACACTCCCACCTCAAAATACCAAAATAAATAGGAAATAAACAGGAATAAATAGATGAACAGAATACCCCCAAACCCCCAAAAGAAACAATAACAAAACAAAACAAAACCCTTATCTATAAGGAATTTCAGCTATATTATGCCTGAAGTGGATGGCTTCGAGCAGACAATTGACATATTAAATTCAAGTTTTAGATAAAGCACTCTTAGAAAATCACCAAGAAGGCCAAACACAGTGGCACATATTTTTCATCCCCGAAACTGATGGAACTCTCTAAGACTGAGGCCTGCCTAGCCTGCACAGAGAATTATGAGTCAATTGGTATTGCTACAGGGAGATTCTGTCTCTCTGTCTCAAAAAAAAAAAAAAAAAGAAACCTAAACAACAACAACAACAAAAAAAACCCCTAAAATCACCTAATAACAAATAAATAAACAAATAAATACAAAAACCAGTTCATGAAAAAATTATGATTATCAGTGTAATATAATGGTAGTTAATCATATTTTCCAAGGAAAAGAACACTCTTGTAAACATTAAAGATATTCTATTGATTAATAAGGAAAGCCAAATAACTGAAACAATAGCTTGTTTTCCAAGTTCTCTACAACTGACACAAATTCCTTACCAATGCATTGGAGCTTGTGAGGAATGCAGGATTCCCTATCATTTCTTTAGCACATGAATGGGTAAAGTGTCAGCTTTTCTAAAAATGAATTTCTAAAGAAATGAATTTGGCTTTTTGTCTCTGATCTAGGAAAAATCACCATGGACAAGATTCTTAGAAGCTGTTGAATTTTAATTTACCTTACCGCCCCCACCCCATTCCCGGGCCACTTCAATTCTGTGGAAAGTCAAGGAACAAAGCAGAGGAAAGTGTCATCCAGTTTTGTGGTTGTTCATGATATGTATTTTTGTTTTGTGTATATGAGTGTTCTGCTTCCACATATGTATGTGTACCTTGGTGTGCAATGTCTGAAGAGGCCAGAAGAGAGAGAGAGAGAGAGAGAGAGAGAGAGAGAGAGAGAGAGAGAGATCCTCTGGAACTGGAGTTATAGAGTCTTTAGCTGTCATGTGCATATCCTCTGCAATAATATTTCAAAAATACAAAAGTCTAAATATTATATTTGAGATTTGATAACTGGAAGATGTTTAATTAAAGGTTTGGGGATCTCAAAGTAGCTGAAATTTTTTATTACATTCATGAAAATAATGAAGTAGTAACTGTCAGCCATAGAAACAAAATGATTCTGGGGGTGGGGACTTAACTAAATGACAAATCTGATCCATTACAGAGATTGCTGAGGGTGCAATTTAATCCATGGTCAACTGATAGTTGAAGATAAAGAGAAGCCCAGGGGCCATCAGTACTTGGAGCATGTCCTCATGAAGTTGAAACCACGTCATTCTGACAGCCAGGAACCAAAGCTGCCTCACCACTGCTCATTTACTGACCTGAGACTAAGCATAATAGACACAAAGGAAAAATGAAAACTGGATATGGGTGGTGGAGAATGGCTGAGCGGTTAAGAACACTGGCTGTTCGTGCAGCTAATATTATTACCAGAAATGTAGCCTAAATAGTTAAATTTTAAAGTCAGTTTTTAGTAGGTAAGCATTGAAATGTACTTGCCATCAGTTTGAAGTAATCTAAAGAATCGGTTTTGTAAGATTATTACAGTCCTTAGTCTAAGGACTCCAGATAGGCTAACTAGAGGAGTGAGCAGGGAGAGAAATTTGGCACAATGGACTCTGGGAGAAATGATAGAAGGTATGAACTCCAGGGGGTGGGGGGAGGGAGGTCGCCAGGGGAGAAGCAGATATAATGGCAGTTAAGATGGACTGAAACACATAAATTCAATAAATTCACATATCGTGTTAATGGTATTAGACTGAGACTGACCCAGTCCCATGGTAAAGCACAAACCATACTCAGTAGAGGAAGTTATCTTTTACTAATCAAGCTTCATAGAACCTGAGGCTCAGACCACAAATACAGAGAGGTTTTTATGAGATTTTCCATATCATTCTTGGCAGTAATCATATTGGTGGACTTCAGACCTCAAGGAACAGAATTATGCATGCTCTTTAGATTATTAGAGGACATTTGTACAAAAAGCAGATAGTTCCATAAAGAGCAGAATTTTGACATTTCCCAGTAACCTGGTATACTGCTGATGCCAGTACAATCTTAGTTAATTCTTTATTATAACTAACATGATTTTATTTTTCATAGATGTATAGTAATGTGCATATTTACATTTTCTTTATACATCACTTGACATATCATCTTAGAAATACGGATATGAAAGAGATTCAATTATATGCTGATTTTCATTCCAGGAGTAAAGCACCCAGGTTTGATTCCCAACACCCAAATGGCAAGTTACCACATTATTCTTTCATAGCATTTCAACACAAATGTACATGGAAGGAAAATACCCACACATAAAATTAAAAAGAATGAATAAATTATTTTGATAAAATAGCAATATATCAACCTTGTGCTTAAAATTAACTCTTACTACTCCCTAACATGAACTCTTTTTAAATTTTTTCTATTTATTATTTTTTTTATGTGAATGAGTGTACTATCTGCATGTAGATTGGCACACAGATGTCATGCAATGATGCGGAGGTCAGAAGAGGGCGTCGGATTCCCCTGGAACTGGAGTTAAAGACGGTTCTTAGCTGCCATGTGGGTGCTGGGAATTGAATCCAATCTGGGTCCTCTGCAAGAGCAGTAGGCGCTCTTAACCACTAAGCCATCTCTCCAGCCCCACATGCACTCTTATAGGATGACATCTGTCTATACTTAGATGACCAATTGTTTTGTAAGTATATTGTTAAATTTAACAAAGT
Source organism: Rhizomys pruinosus (assembly GCA_009823505.1). Lineage (NCBI taxonomy): Eukaryota > Metazoa > Chordata > Mammalia > Rodentia > Spalacidae > Rhizomys > Rhizomys pruinosus. The sequence goes on along the minus strand of VZQC01012420.1, from coordinate 949,424 downwards.
TGCTCATTCTGACATCACATTCTGGCATTCCATGGCCTTGGTTTTCTCTTAATACAGGAAAAATACATTATTTTCTATCAGGACTTGAATTCAAACACTATAAACACTAATGCCATCATTTATCACATGATGTCCTTGATGTCATATGTTTTTTGAACAGGGTGAGTCCATTTTAAAATCTTTAAGACTCGTTTTTATAATATTAGCTATACCAGATGAGTATTATTTTAATTTTTCTTTCATTTTCCATATGTCTCAAAGACAACTGCACTTACTGAATAGTAATTTTCTTTCTTTTCTTTCTATAACTTAGAATCTTACTAGAAATATCTGGCTAATTATGAATTCTAGCAATCACAAATGCATATAACTTTCCCAGCTTTTACAATTTCTTTCTTATATAAAATATTTTATTGATGTTTTGTGTGTTTCATATATCATTTCTCAGTCCAATTTAGACACATTCCCCTTTTCCATACCCCCTACCCCACCCCAGTTCACGCATTCTGCCATATATGTCTTGCACCTTTTTCTCAGTCTTTTTAAAGTTTTCCTCTGCAGAGCTTTATTGTTTGGGGCAGAAGTGAACTGTTTCAGTCAGTTCTTTGATTCAGTCTTTTTGTCATTGTTCTCTCCCATTTGTATTGCTCCAAAATATGCCTATATATGTGTAACATACAGCTTATTTTCAGAGGTTATAATTTTGGTATATGTTATTTCCAAAACACATTTAGGAGTTCACATTTTTTCCTTTAATATTACATTACTCTAAAATATGAATGCATACCCTCCACCTATATACTGCAAATACAATGTCTGAAAATGAGTGGTACATTAATTCTAGAGGCTGTTAAGGGATTAACATTATAACACCACATTTGTTTTCAGATAAAAAGAAATATAACATTTATGTTGTTCAGCTTGCCTTTCAACTAGGAATTTGCTGCCAGCATCCACAAACGAGGGATACCATTCATGGTTTGTTTCTCTGGGAATGTGTTACTTAGCATTAATGGCTTGAGTTCTATCCATTTGCTTGCAAAGTTCATGATATCATCTTTCTTTACTGCTGCATAGAATTCCATTGTGTAGATTACCACATTGTCTCTATACACTCCTCCATTGAGGGACAGTTGCGTTGCTTCCAGTTCTACCCTATTGTGACGAGAGCTGCAGTAAACATGGATGTACATGTATCTCTGTGATAAGATGAGTTTTGTGAGTGTATACAAAGGAGTGGTATGACTGGGTCAGGTGGTAAGCTCATTTTGAGTCTTTTAAGGGTTCTCCACACTGCTTTCCATAGGGACAATAAAACTTCAAGTTTTGTGATTGTTTGAGCTTTTCATGTCTCAGCTTGTCTACTCTCTATGAGTGAAACTAAGACATTTAACAACTTGACCACTTCTCACCAACTTCAGTGGTATTGACTACCCTCATTTTAGAACTGTTTCATTCCTATCCAATGTTTCCAACTATCCCCCACAACACTTACCATTAATTATGTCCAACAAAACAAACAAAAAAGACCTCCCATATTTCATGAGAAGACAGCAGGGTACTGTGCTGCAGTGTTCTTGCCATAGAATACTGAATTTTGTTAGAGAATCACACATGGCTGAGAACCTCCTTCTTAAGAAAGGCCATTTATTCTTGTGTAATGAATACCCAGAGCCAGCTGTGATCTTTGTGACATCCAGTGCCCCTTAAACACGTATTCAGCCTGAGAGTGATATGGAAATCCAACCTTCTTAAAGCACTGGCCATAGGTGAAACACCATTATAAAATGTGCTGTGAAATGCAACTGAGAATGTTGCTTTTGTGTTGAGCTTTAAGGTTTTATTGTAAGCATCTTATACTCTTTTTTTTTTCCTGTGAAGGAGCAAATTTTTAGGGAGTAGGTGATTCATGCCTTTGAATAACATCAGGTAAACTTTTATTACTGACACTGACAAAGGCAACTGGTGTCAAAAGTCACTTCTCTTAACCAAATGGAGAGAATTTATGGTGTCCTGGCTATTTTGGATGCTTCTAGATTACTCCAAGAATACTCCAACTTTTAGGGAACCAAATACATGATCCGTTGTGCTACAGGAGGCCCTCCTTGTTGGTCATAACATCTTTGGATAACATGTGCAGGCCTCTAGAGGTAGCAGCATGCCAAGTCAGACAAAGCTTGCTGGCCTTCAGCTGACCCTTCGACCATGCCCACTCAGGAAAGGAGTTGAAGCACATTCTTCACAGCTCAACACAAAACTGGTGATTATTGGAATTGAAAGTTCTGCTGTGATTGTTGCTAGAACAGTTTTGCAAACCACACCACTGCAACATGCCCTCTTCTGGACATACTCCCAGGCTATTCAGTGTAATTGAGTTATCCACAAGACACTTTCTTATGCTGTCCAGTGATTTTGCAAACTTCATTCCTAGCAAAATGTATCTCTTGAACAGTCTTTTCTTTTTTATTCTAAGTGCAGTGTGAATACCACTGGGAATGCAGAAATAGCTGCAGCAGGAGAAGCAGCAGAAAAACAGTAGTGATGGTAAGAGGTCAGCAGCAGTTTCTGAGAGTGGATGAGGCAGAAGAAGCAGGACATAAAGGCTGCAGAGACAAGATCAGAGCATGGAGGGAAGCCAAGAGGAAGGAGAGAGCCAAGAGTGCAGATGGCGGAGCAAGAAGGGAAATGATTGCAGCTCCTCCACACTGGAAGGGCTTCTGGATGTGCTAAGGCCAACGGTCAAGGGCATTGACACTAGGGACTCTAGAGCTGTCACATTAAGCTGGCCCTGACTAAAGCCATCTGCCAATGTCACTAGCTCAGTATTTCACTAGCTACTGAGTGCCAGGCTGCTGACCATGAAAACCCAGCGTAGTAAGCCTCTATCCTGAATTCAAAGTGTTCAGAGAATTCACTACCTAGTATTTAGGGCCTGGAGCCATAAGTCTTTGGTTCTGTAGATTAGAGCTATAAATCTCAGAGTATCAGTATAGTCCCAAAGTGTTTGGTATCCAAGGGCTTAGACCTATAACTTACAGAAGAATGGCTACTTGCCTATGCAGGATTTCTATCTGACCAGAGAAAAAAGATCCTAAAAATTCACTGCTAACGAAGCCTTAAGAATCCAAGTTCAGTTACTTCTTATGTATTTGTCTGTTTAGATTAGAGTGTAAATGGAGTTTGAGATGGTGAGTCTGTATGTGTATTTCCAAGCTCAGAGATCCTATCACGGCCTGCAGTACAGATGGGTTGAATTCAACCCTCACAATTAAACTCTGCACATAACCCTATAATTTCTCTAAGATCTTTAAAGGAGATGATTCATTTCCAAATGTAATTAAGTTTTTGCCTCAGCAAAATTTGTTTAATAAGACTTCCATGATTCTATACAAGTGTTCTGACACCTGCTCACATTTGTTTCAGGTGTTTTAAATTCAAGGTATGACAGATGGAAACCTACAGTTCTCAGTCCTTTTGCACCTATTAATGGGTTAACATTGAGGCCTCTGAAGCTTTGTAATCTAAAACTAGGGCTGAGAATATTAAGAACATACATACAGTTAAAATTATTCTCTTAAGTCAGATGTGGTAGTACAAGGCTTTAATCCCAGCACTCAACAGGCAAAGGCTGGAAGAAGTTTGATCTACAAGATCAAACTGCAGGCCATCTGGGGCTACTGGGAGACTCTGTCTTAAAAAGGCCAAAAAAATTATTCTCTTATAGACATGATCACAAAGCTGAAATTATGAACTAACAAGGGTGCCAAACAAGATCTGTATGATGAGAACAGCAGCTAATGTGGCAGTGTGGTTGGGGGAAATGCCCTAAGGTCTGACCAATGGATCAGAGTTAGAGGCAATCCTAGAGGCTGAAGGGGAAGAGTCAATTTACTCCAGGGAAGAGATTCCTAATAGACTATGCAATCCCAAGTGGGCAAAACTAAACACATGCACAGATGAGCAACACTAAAAGGATCAGTAAGTCTTACACACACACACATGAACACACACACACACACACACACACACACACACATACACACACAGGTGCATTCACACCAACATGTGGTGGAGAGAGCAGAAAGGGTTTAAATAGTGTAAATACAGTAACTCATATATGAAATGCTTATCTAAAATTCAAGTTGAAATGCATAGCATGTATTTTTAATTTTCTAAATCGAATAAGTCTGCTGCAGTTATTCACTCATGTTTCTACATCTATCATTTCCTTTCTGCAGTGACCAAAGAGGAATCCAGGAGAGGGGTTTCTATGCTTATATGAGTTTGGAATAGTTTAAACACCATTTGGTTTAGTCCACTTACACAAACAATTACAATCTACTCTAAAACAAAGCCAAATAAAAACATTGAAAAAATCACTACAAGATCCCCAATATTGTTCTTTTCTTGCTCAGGCTGTCTTAGTTAACTGAAAACTGAATAAAAGATTCTAGGAACCATTCAATGAAGAATTTGCTTCACAGAATATCAATTTTCTCTTTCAATGTTATTTCCATTTGATTCAGATTTCAAGGTGTGAAGAGACTTATTTTCCAAAACTTGAAGCTCATTCAACATCCATACAGGTAGCTGTATGGCACTGTATAGTTTTTGAGATGGAGGTTTTTGTAGAGGGCACATGCCAGCCACTGCTAGACACATCTGAGCAAGGAATTCTCCTTTATTCTTCCTAGATTTACTGATTAGATGGAATTCTCCTTTATTCATCCTAGATTTACTGATTAGAGGGGCAGGAAGACCATGAGTAGAGACAGGACATTCCTTTTTTATGATAATCAGAAGTATAGTCAAGCTAAAGGAAATGATAACAAGAATACAATACACCATAGATAGGGCCACACTTCCAGGTCTGCTACAGATAGTAAGGATGCACAGAAAGTTCCTGCTGTCTCTCTAGATGGTGTCTGACACAGGGAGATGCTGTGTGAGCTTCTGAATAGCTGCTCTGGAGACAGAAAATCAAGTGTTGAAACCATGTTTTTCTTGCTACTTGCTGAGCAATCACATGAAAGCCACTTCTCTGAGCTTGTCTCCTCTTTTCAGGGAACCAGAGTCTTTCTCAAGAAGTATTCTTTAGATTAAATGAAGTAATAACAATTAAAATGCTTAGAACAGTTCCTAGAGCATAGGTATGCATTTTATGATTAAATTATAATGAATAAGTTTCTCCAAGTGTGATTTCCACTTACTCATAATCCACTCATTTGTTCACTCAGGCATAATGATTTATCATGGATACATGAAAGTTCACCTGCCCTCTCATTTTGTTCCATTCTGAGTAGAAGCATAGCGTTGCAACTGTTTTTTTCCTCAGACCTTACTAAGTTATAAAGAAAATGGATGGTCTTTTTACTTCAAGGGTCCTAGATGTTGGGGAAAAAATTTTCTCATCTCTTAGTGGGAGTTAGACTCATTAGTTACCTTCCTAAGGAAAAAGATGAACAGATGCCATTCTATTTGAGGAGCTTATTAAAATATGTTGGAAGAGGTGCTCATGGTGCAGGACAGTGTAATTCTGTATATATTTAATTAGGTTGCTCTCTGGAAGCTCCTTGTGTGTACTCTCAATCTGGTGATAAGTTTAGAGATATGGTATCTTAGATTTAGAAATAGTTTTTGATAATTTTAACAGCTTAAAATTGTTAAGCAAATGTGATGTTTCTGCTTCTCTAATTCCAAGTAAGTTTAAAAGAAATCTTGTTCAGCCTGCTTGCTCTAATTCTCATTAATGTGAAGTGGGAACTCAGCTGTGAGCTCAGCCTTGGTATTCTTTCCCTGATTTGCTGATTTTTTACCCTCTATCATTTTTATTAACTATTAAAATGCCTCCTTCATTAACTTTTTAAAATGAAGTGACCTATGACAATACTGGGCATGTGTTCAATATGACTAATGGAGCAAGACCAATCTTCAATATTGATGTAAGAATGCTATAAATGACATTTAAAATCCTCTGTATGCTAAAAGTAAAGGACATGTATAGGTAAACAATAATAAACCAATATCTTGTTTCATGAGTTATTATAAAGCTATCACTTTTCCTTTTGTTTTTATCCAGGTCAAGGGAAAGAGGCAAGCTGACCCCACCAGCAGCTCTGCTATAAACCATGGGTGGCCTCATAAACCACAAGAGAGCATTAGGAAATGTGGCCACCATTCATGGTCCTGCTCAGGAATCCAGGGATGAACATAGATGCCCCGCATCACCTGGCTTTTATTATTTATATTTTAATTGATTAACTTTAATATTTTACTATTTTAAAATCAATACAATAATAATTACAATTTGATTAGGAAACTGCATAAGTTCTAGTATATTTTCTCTATATATTTGTATATTTGTAACTTATATACAATGTTTTATTGACATTTACATAATAGATATGCAATATATAAATAATTATATTACAATATGAAAGTAATTTAGCAATTTAATAACCTAATTTTCTTTTTCATCCTTATGGTTTATTGCCTGTAGGTATATTGTATTACATATATTCTTTAAAAGTTCATAGTGATAAATTCTAATTTGTATTTAGGTCTAGCTTTAAAAACAATTTTTTGCATGAAATCCATTCTAAAATTTCTAAACTTTGGTTTCTAAAGATATGGTAATTAAAAATTAAACATTTTATTGTCTATGACATTGAGCCCCTGTTATAACAAAGACATTTTAGAAGATTATAAATATTACTACTTTAAGGATAGTCACTAGAACATGTAAGAAAATGTCAATCTATCTTCCCATTTTCATAAATTTATCAACATCATTTGGTTTCATGATGCACATTCTCTAGTAATATTCCCAGGAAGGGCTCACTGCCATAAACTCCTTTCTTCTGTGTTTTCATATTTGCTGAATATAAAATTCATCTCTCATGGGGCTATCTGGATGACTTTCAGAGAATCAGAGTTTGGTTCCCAGCCCCCATGTTGATCATCTCACAACTGTCTATAATTATAAGTTGGGAGGATCCGCTGTCTACTTCTGGACTCTGTAGCCACCCTCACACAGAGACCCATGGTTGTAGAGGACTGCCCATGAAACCAAACAACCTAGTTTAGTTGTATCCTTCTGCAAACGATCACCACAACTGGAAGTGTTGACTGTTGACATCCCCTCATAAAAGGTGGGGGCGAGGAACATCATAAGTAAGACTTTACCTGAACATTGAACTACTCTTTCCAAGATTTGTGCGTAATTCTGCACTAATAGCATGTGACCTGGGGGAATGGTTAGAGTGTATAGGCTGGGAGAGGGGTCTTCCTCTGTCTTGGCTATGGAGAAGCCATAGTCCGGCTGGGGTGAAGACTTTCTTGGGCTTCCTTAAGGGGAGTAGCACACACAGTTCTGTTAAGTAATCCTTCATATATCCTCTTTGAGTAAACCTGATAAACTGGTTACCCAGAGTGAACTTTGGTGGAATCCTATCTGGGTTTGTCAGTGGAACTTTAGAAGGAAGAAGTGCGCATTGTTTACATCTCTCTCAAGGACTCAGTTTTAGCAACACACAGTACACATACAGACGTTGGAAAATAAATCCGGGGTCACATTTGTTTTTCTCTTGCATTACTTAAAACTGTTACTATGCTTCTTTCTTAAAGTATTGATTTTGAAGAGTTTAATAAAGGTCAAGTATTATATTCCAACTAAATTTCTGTTTAAATTTTCCTTTGTTGTCTGTTTTCTGTTTTAGCTTAGATGCCTAAGTGATTTTTTTTCCCCTTTATCTTAAAAATTTAGGAATTTCATTAGGATTTTCATTTTATTTATTAAAATATTTCTTGAGTCTTCTGACTCAACTTTGTAATCTCAGCACTCAAGAACCTAAGGAAGGATTTCTCTGAGTCTGAGGCCAGATGTGGCAATAAGATGAGTTTTAGATCTGCCTGGGCTATGAGGTTTCTTGGGTCATATTCTTGTTTATATTCATGTTCTGTTTGTTCTTTGGGATTCTAGCTTTCTCTACTTTGTGTATTCTTTGCATCTTATTGCTACTTAATATTTTCTACCAGCTTTCTAATCTCTTGATCATTTATGTTTTATTAACTCTATATAATTTATAGTTTATTTTGTTTGATGTTTAGTACATTTCTGAGTCCTTTAAATTTTAACCATCATTTTGTTATCAGTTCCTACTTGCCCATTTTGATATATTACAGTACTCATTTGTTTTATGGATATTATCTTTATGATGTATTTTCATTGTTTTTGGATCTTATTGTGCTTCGTGTTACCTTCCTAGATGTCAGCACTGTTTGGAATCTGATCTTACTATTATATAATTTAGGCTTCTTGTAATCAGTGCTGTGAGCAGAACAACAGAAATGTTTTGCCTCACAGTTCTGGAGTATTGGTAGAAATTAAAAAAAAAATGTTGGAATGGTGATTCCAAGTGAGAGAGGTGAACTAAAGAATTTTCTAGGATTTTTTCCTTTATTCTGATAGTTCCCTTTTAACAACCCAATCTTCACATGTGTTCTTGCTATGTGGGCACCTGTCTCCACATTTCCCATTTTTACTATGATACTAATCGCCATGAGTATAAGCTCACTATTATCTCCTATTTTAACAGGATGATTTTTGTAAAAACCCTCTCTCTAAGAAAAAAATACAATCTGAGACACTGGAAATTAGTGCTTCAACTTATGAACTTTTTGTTATTGAGGAACACAATACAGTCTTTAGAAATTCAGATAATTTTTAGTTCTCATTTTTCTTTCAAAGTTATCTTCCTATGTTTTGGAAGGGTGCTTTCTTTTCTATCTTAAAAAATCTTTACTCTTCTCATTATTATTTGATTGGGGTTGACAATGAGTGCTGATTTAATTTTTAAGATGTCCCATTTCTTTCACTTTTTTTATTTTCCAATATCATTTTTTTATTTCTAGATTATAATTCTATTCTTAGTACTTGCTCATCAGAATGTGAATCTCTCCTAGAAGAGTCCAGGTGTGCAGAGTCCATTCTTCTCAGATGATTCATCATGTTCTTTAGTTCCTTACCGTGGACTCTTTCTTGTGAGACTTCCTTATCTACTGATTATTTTCTTTCAAGTCTATCAGGTACATTTTTGTATCCCTTCATTTTCTTCTGCATAGATCTTGATAATATGCCACCATATTAACTTTAGCTTGTCTTTTGAGCTTATGAAGCTACCTTGTCACCTGGTTTAGTTTCTTTTTAATTCTAAAAACCAAATGTTTTATATGTATACCCAAAGAGAAAAATATACTGCAAATGAATATCTTAACATATGAACTTCTCTAATTACCTTATATGGAAATCTAAAAGAAATAAGTCATTAACTATTGTTCTTCCATTGTGTATTAAAGGCTTATTTAGTGGGGCTGGAGAGATGGCTCAGAGGTTAAGAGCATTGACTGCTCTTGCAGAGAAAGTGCTTTTGATTCCCAGCATCTACATGGCATTCTTAACTACAGTTCCAAGGGATCTAACACCTTCCTCTGATCTCCATTGGCATTGCACAACATGGGTGCATATATATATATATATATATATATATATATATGTGCAGGCAATTCACTCATACACATAAAATTAAAAAAAATTAAATAAAATATTTTTTTTAATTTTTTTTATTATTTATTTATTTTTATGTGTATGAATGTATTGTCTGCATGCAGGTCTGCGCACCCGTGTCGTGCGATGCCGCGGAGGTCAGAAGAGGGTCTCGGATTCCCCTGGAACTGGAGTTCTCCTGGGACTGGAGTCACAGACGGTTCTCAGCCGCCATGTGGGTGCTGGGGATCGAACCTGGCTCCTCTGCAAGAGCGGTCGGCGCTCTTAACCGCTAGGCCATCCCTCCAGCCCCTAAATAAAATATTTTTAAAAGGCTTATATCTCACAGTGTTCTCTAGGTTCACCCATGTTATCATAAATAGAAGTATTTCCTTTAGTTTTGTGGCTGAGTTATTTTATTATCTATTACATTTTTATCTGCTTTGTTCATTGATGTACATTTAGATTATTTCCATATTTTTAGTTTTATTCATGGTTCTGCAATTAATATTTTTCACAAGTTCTTCATCTTGCATGTTGCTTTTATTGTGCTTATATGAGTTCCAAAAATTCAAATATTATGCTGCCATCATTATATACTACAACTGACCCTGGCATAGTGTAATTGCTTGTTGTAAACCAACATATGTATTTACTAACTTCAGCAATCCTTTTCCCTTTTTCTCCTCCTCTGATCATTTTGATGTGCTCATAGGCCATTTCAGCCAGCCAGACCCACCTGAGAATATCAGCCTCAGCCAAACACCAATTCACAGGACATGAGATAATCACTGTAAACTTTTAAATTCCCCAAACTATTCTATCACCTTTAACCTCACTGCAGTTTGAAAAAAATGGTGCTTTTTCATTTTAACTTAAAAATTCTTTAAAAAATGTCATATATGAAAAGATTGTTGAATGATGTTTTATAATTTTTTGTTGAGCATTTGTACATTTCATACAAAGCTTCCTAATCAAATTTAGGGCTCCTGTGCTCCATGCTCCAAACTCCCATCAGAACTCATGCATTAGATCATCGAAGTTAAGTTCCATCCAGTCAAACTTTTGAACAAACTTCTGTGCAAATTCATCCACTGGAGTCTACTCACTGCATCTAGAAATCTCAAGTAAGGCATACGCTTTCTTACCCAGGAGTAATAAGTCCTCACTATTTCTCAGTCAGGAGTGGCCCACAACCCATTTCTCTTGCTCCACTCTGAGACCTTGTCTAAGATGGCATGGGTCCCATGCCTGATGCTAATATCACTACAAATTCACATGTGAAAGCTTCTGGTAGACTGAAAGCCTGTTTCCTTTTGTTCATGAGCCACCCCTGGCTCATATAATCTATCTGTCCCCTCTTCCACAAGGATCCCTGAGCCATGGGTTGGTGAGGTTTAATATGTAAGTTCTATCCAGGGACATACACTCTGAAGGTGCCCATTCTTTGAAACTTGGCCTGGTGTTGTCTTCTGTGTGCATTGTACTCTGTTGTATTAGGAAGGTTCACTGATAAGAACTGAGGGATACACTTGTTTTCCCTCCACCCCTCATTGAACTGTACTCCACTAGTCTTAGGTGTAGAGAGTCAACTGTAGATGGGTCTCCCAGGACTGAACATCTTTCAGATGTATATTTTCTGTGTCTGACCACTTGTGGATTCTGTAGTAGACTCCATCTGTTGCAAAGGGAAGCTCTTTGATGAGTGGTGTATGGTATGCTTGTCTGTAAATATAAGATTCCATATTTAGCATATGGTAAGAGATTTCATTTGTCCAGAAATCTGACATAGATTGGGTTTCCTCTAGGATCTATGTTCTCTCCAGCCATGTGCACTTAGCTGAGTTTACAGTGCCAACCATGAGTTTACTCCCATTGAGAGGGGTTTAAGTCCAATTAGACAGCTGTTGATTGCCCCCAGATAACAGTGCCACTGTTGCACCAACAGAGGCAGTTTGCTGTGCAGCTCATCATGGTTATTAATTATTAGGCTTTGGGGCTGTATTGGACCACTGATTGATATTTCTACCCTTTGAAGTGTGCATATAATCTAGAATTATGAGCACTAAACTTCAGGTAGAAGGCTTCTAGGCCAGTTCCTGCTCCATTACTCCAAGTTCTGTTTATGAAGTTTGTCTTATCTTGTGCAGTAGTGTCCTGATTTAAGGGTTTCGGTTCTACTCAAGACTGGATAATCATTTTATAGTTCAGTTTGAGGGGATATCATAAGAAAAACCAAACAGAATTTAATAGCAGTAGGAATCCCTGAAAAGAAACTTTGATGTGAGCTTTGGAGTGTGAAATGTTTTCTAAAGGGACAGAGACTGTAGCAATAATGTCTGTCCTAATTTCCTCACATAACTCTAATAAACTAGTTCTGTAGAAATGTCCTTTGCAAATCATTTGTAGTGATCATACAACTGAACTATCTCTGATCTTGCAGCATGGTTGACAGTCCTGCTGCTTGACCCGTGAAGTGGACTCAAAGAGCTTTCTGGGTGGCCTTGGAAAGAACACATGAATTTGTTAAAGGAGAGGGCAAGCACCCAGAAGCTTCACAACATTGATAAGAACCCACCAAAAGCAATGTGGAATTGGATTGCTCCAATGGGTTTTATTATGAATTTCTGCCTTTTTTGGAAGGTGTGAGCAGAAAGAAAGAAAAGCCAGGACCATGCAGTGGTAGCATATGTCAGAAACACATTGCCCTTGGCAATCCTTCATCAAATGCAAACTCCTAATCTTGTTCACACCAAAGAGAACAGCAGAAGGTGAAGACTTGAGTGATTTTTTCACATACTGAAATAAATACAGGTGTCCCTCAGTGTGAAGTTGCTTTCAGTACTTCTTGCAGATACTCTGTTGTATAAAATTGCAAAGAAATCCACATGTTCATATAAACTACAAATCTCCTCCAATATACTTTAAATTAACTCTAGATAATTTTGGATTATTAATACAATTCAAATTTTATTGTTTAGGCTGTGATGACAAGAGTACAAACTTTTGTAACATTTCCTATATATACATCTATTGCAAACCATAGTTACTTTTGAAATAATTAGTTTCTTTGAGAATTTCATATAACATGTTTTTTTGTAATAACTAGTGCTTGTTTAATGGAGGTAAGTGCGCCACCTTGGAAATATAGTTAATGCAAAAGTACAGATGTGAATAACATATTTTAATAATTTTTGAGAATTTCATACATAGGTAGTGCATTTACATCATTTCCACCCCTCCCAGTAACCCCCTCACTCACTCACTCTCAATTTTTTATAATATTTGATAGTTATTGTTAAAGATACAAAGAAGCATAGATAGATAGATAGATAGATAGATAGATAGATAGATAGATAGATAGATAGCATTGAGTCCATTCTGTGCTGCTTTGTGTACATGTGTATAGGGCTGGCTGACCACTTAATGTTAGATGACATAGGCAGATTCTGTGAGAAATTGATTCCTTCCCCCAACATCCATTGAGAATTTTTCCCATCCACCTTTGCATGTCAACTGGTGGTATCATTACTCAGGTCCTGTTAGACAGCTATTCAAGGGGGCAGAGTCCCTACCATGTACTGTTATCATTTACACCCTTGCCCACCACTCCTAGATACACCTCCTACCTTTCTAGCCTCTCCTTAAACTTCATGTCTGCTTTTAAAAATAAGTCATTTTTGAAAATTTAATGAATTTATACAATATATTCTGATTATTCTTCCCTCTGTGTACCCCAACTCCTTCCACACCCCCTCACACTGCTCCTTCCTCCCAACTTCATGTCTCCAGTTTTCATAACCTATCAAGTCCATTCAGTGCTATCCATACACTCATGCATGTGACAACATCCACTGGAACTTGATCATCCTACCAGGGCCACACCCTTAAAGAAAAATATCTCTCCCCTCCCCAGGAGCCTTCAGCTTTCAATATCCCCTCAGTTAAGCATAAGGGCTTACAAATGCTTCCCTTCTCCATGATAGAATGTTGGGAGGTTTGATCTTGGCAGGTCTTTGCAGGCAACAACAGCTTCTGTGAGTTTATGAGCACAGAAGACTCAGTTTCATTTAAATAATGTGGTCCACATTCACTACCACCCTGTTCAGGACCAATCTTCCTCACTCAGTTATTCCTCTTTGGAATCACTCCCACAGAGACATCTAAACTGCTTCATAGATACCCTAGTCATTTACTAATCTTGTCAAATAAATAATCATCTTTAACTATCAAATACATATTGTAGATATTTTTATTCTAAAGAAGAGTATAAGTATAAATAGTGTGGAATTAGCACTATTCTTTAAGGCCTGCAATCTCAGGGCCTCAAAATAATTATTTGATAACTTTATTCTCTGAAATGAAGCATCAGTAGATACTGCTGAAAGTTCAGAGGCACTGACACACTTTAGGGTCTCTTTTATACCCAGCCAAAGTTTCTTAGCTTCAAGAAAATATGTCAGGAGCTGGAGTGATGTCTCAGTAGTTAACAGCACTGGGTGCTCTCACAGAAGGCTCAATTCCCATGTGTGTACATGGTGGCTAACAACCATCCTTGATTACAGTTCCATGGGATTAAATGTCCTCTTCTTGCCTCTGTGGGCATGCCACAGCACAAGTGCACTTACTTACATGCAGGCAAAACCCCCATATACATAAGATAATAAATAAATAAAGAGCAAATGTGATCAGAAATTCTTCCTGTAGGAGAAAAACAAGAATTGGAATGACAATGTTTATGTATTTAACAAGAATGATGAATTTCTCAACCAGACTCATACAAATCAGGTCTCTTATTCAATAACTAGCACTTTCAAGTATGCAGGTGTCTACAGGCTCACAAATAAAGAGAAGACACAAGAACTGGATTCACCTTCTGTTCTTTGCCATACTGGATGTGTAGTACATTGGGTCAGTGAAGACTGTGAAATGCTACTGATATGGCCTGTCATCATTAATTTAAATTAAATAATTAAATCCCTCTATTTTGTGCACCATCATAGGATAACATTTTCCATAAATCCATAGCTTCAGAGTTTACTTATAAAAATAAAATATATTTTCCTTAGAAAAAATTCCTTCCTGGCAAGTGTCATAAGTCATCAATCTACTACGTGGAAAGACTGTAGCACATTTTACAAGGGAGTTAGACAATGCCATAGGCATTAACCTCAAAGCCCTTCCTTTCCTTAGATTCCAGGGATGCTTCTCTAACTCTTTCCACCCCAATTACCAGGATAGACAAATAGCTACATGCACAGACTTTTATTACGTTTATCATTTATCATCAACTTCATATCTCTTAAGAATAGGAACTTTATAATGGAAATAACCTTTTAAGAAATGCATGCACATATGCAAACAAACAAACAAACACACACACACTCGAACACCCCCCCACACACACACAGGCATACAACCCACAACTGGTTTTAGCCCAGGATCTCCTTTCTATTTATTTTTTGTGATTTTTTTTTTTAATCTCCTTTAGCTGGGCTTGGTGGCACACGCCTTTAATCCTAGCACTTTGTGAGGATCCACTTTGGTGGATCTTTGTGAGTTCAAGGCCTGCCTGGTCTACATAGTAAGCTACAGGCCAGTTGGACTAAAGGGAGAAACTGTCTCAAAAAGACAAAAAAAAAAAAAATCTCCTTTAACAGCTATTTTACCTAAAAGCTCCATATTTCCAGACATGCCTCAGAAACATTCCTATACAAATTCACTTTTTAAATTGTTAAAGTACTCTAGAGCTCAGTTCCATATGGTTTTGATCCTGTCCCATGGCTAACGTGCTGTAAATATATAACTGAAAAACTAATTTATTTAACGCTCCCCTGGATTTGAGACGGCCACCTACTTTAAATCTCTTCTTGAAGATCTGATACAAAATTAAAAACATGCATTCACACACACACACACAAAACACTTTGTCATACACTTCAGTTTTCTTTCTTGTTTTGTCAGTATTTCCCACTTTAATGTTACAATTCATCTTTTCTGTTGTTAAGGTAAAAAGTCCTAGAAATATAAATGTCTTTCTTTGCTCTTCTCCAAATTTAAGGAATAGCCAAGTCTGTCTAATTCACCTGTATCATAACTTCTCTCATTATTCCTCCCAGAATACTATGAGACAAGAGACTAGTTTACCTTTACCAGAACTAGGACAGTCACTACACACTAATCTGATTTTCCTCTTTTCCCTACTCATTGTAGCAAAAGGGACTTTTTTCCATGATGTTATGGGGCCAAATGTGTGCAATTCCAAAAGAAACTAAAATCCTAATCGCAGTGAGTGTGACTTTATTTGGAAGTTGGATTATGCTAGGTGTGATTAGTTAAGATGAGGTCTGCTGGAATAGCGATGCTCATTCCGATATGCTCTTTAAAGAAGACATGGAGGGCTGGAGAGATGGCCTAGCGTTTAAGAGCGCCGACCGCTCTTACAGGGAACCGGGTTCGATCCCCAGCACCCACATGGCGGCCAAGAACCGTCTGAAACTCCAATTCCAGGAGAACTCCAGTTCTGGGGGAATCCGACACCCTCTTCTGACCTCCCCAGCATTGCACGACACGGGTGCACAAACTTGCATGCAGACAGTACATTCATACACATACAGAAATAAATAAAAAATTAAAAAAATAAATAAAGAAGACATGGAGACATGAGTAAAGGCCATGCAAAAATAGAACCACATATGGGAAATATGCTGTTACATGCCCAGGTTAAGCATTTGGGCTGTCTGAGGCTGGAGAAACAAGGGAACATCCTCTCTTAAAGGCTTTGGAGAGAACATTCCCTAACAACACATTAGTTAGTTCCAAACTGTCCATTAGAACTGTGAGACGATTTCTTTTTTTTTTTTTTTTTTTTTTTTTTTTTTTTTTTTTTTTTGCTTTAGGTTACATGATATGATAATTATCAAGATAGGTCTAGGAAACTAGAACATGTGTCAATCATATTTATTACTCTTCTGCTGAGCCATCTTGACTGGCTTCATGCTACCTTCCCATGTAATTTATTTGTGTCTTTTGGTAAATGGGGAACTTACCACTAAGTTTAAAAAATATGATTTTAGGGGCTGGAGAGGTAGGCTAGCAGTTAAGAGCGCCGACTGTTCTTACAGAGGACCCGGGTTCGATCCCTAGCACTCACATGGCCGCCAAGAACCATCTGAAACTCCAATTCCAGGAGAACTCCAGTTCCAGGGGAATCCGTTGCCCTCTTTTGACCTCCGCGGCATTGCACGACACGGGTGCACAAACCTGCATGCAGACAGTACATTTCTACACATACGGAAATAAATAAAATTAAAAAAATAAAATAAAAAATATGTTTTTAAAGAATTTGTTAAACTTGATTATTCTGTAGTATAGTCTTCTCCTGACCAGTCTTTTCTCTAGTATTTTTTATAATCATTTTTTGAGATTGAATGTTATTTTACTCAGTCAGTTTTTGTACTTATACAGAGTGAACAGGGCCATTATCTCTCAGGTTCAATAGCATATGAGTAGACTATGATAGGCATTGGATAAATAATAGTTTTTTTAATTAAAAATTAAAATTACTTTTAAAACCAAAAAGTATTTTTGTAATAGTACCAAAAGTTGCCTGTAATCAACATAATGTAATACAGTGGTAATTTTCTGCTTTCCACAAACTATGTGCTAAAGCATATTTTATACTACTTAGTCCTCAAATAGCTATTCTTTATATTTGTGTTTGTATATTCTTCTAAGACGCCAGCCCATAATTTAAATTGTTCAAATGGAATCTGCCTATCATTGGTTGCATCAGTTAATGTAATTATTTTTACCAGAGTCTCAAACTATTTATGCAGTTAGAAGATTCTGTTTAGAAACTCAGTTCTGGGTAGCTAGTCAACAGCAGGGTCCTCTTCTTCATCGCATGGTCTTGCTTCTGTTCTGATAACACATATAAATCATAGGAACTCCCTTTATCAAGTTGAGATATCTCTGCGCCACCTAAGAGATATTTTCCTCATTGGTCCTTGGAGTTGTGAGCAATATCATGGTTTAGACTCTCCTCTCTCCAGTGCCACAGTACTTATGAACTCCATTGAGAGAATCCCAATGAGTCAGACAGCTTGTAGTCTAGAAGATGAAAAAAAAAAAATCATTAGAGAGGCAATAGTACTCAATAGGGTGATGACAATGGCAGGTGAAATAATCTTTATACTATTTACTAAAATCTCTAAAATAAATTTTTGTTACTGGGGACATTTTCTTATCCAGGTGATTGATAATCTTGTTAAGTTTAAGAATGACTTTTACAGGAGAGAGCAAAAGGGTGTCTGTTATTTATCAGAATGTCTCCTAGTACATAGTAATCTTAAGGTTTAGTACTCCTGGAGATTGAAATTCAAGTTCAAGTCTGGGACTGTTTATTCTTAGAATCTGAGATTTTTTTAGACTAAAGTGGATTTTTTTTAATTTTATTTATTTCTGTATGTGTATGAATGTACTGTCTGCATGCAAGTCTGTGCACCCGTGTCGTGCAATGCCGCGGAGGTCAGAAGAGGGTCTCGGATTTCCCCGGAACTGGAGTTCTCCTGGAATTGGAGTTTCAGACGGTTCTCGGCCGCCATGTGGGTGCTGGGGATCGAACCCGGGTCCTCTGCAAGAGCGGTCGGCACTCTTAACCGCTAGGCTATCTCTCCAGCCCCTAGACTAAAGTGGATTTTAACTTATAAAACTGTCACCCATTAAAATTTATCGAATGAAGAAAACCCAACAGGTAGCAAGTTTTCCTAAAGTTTGTTTATTCTTATATTTTATGTAATTGCTAATTATTTCTTCATAAGTTTCTCATTTATACACTTAGAAAATATGAAATTTCATAAAATTTACCTGAAGTTGAAGTATTTCTATTATAAATATATGATTTTTGACTTCTTCAATAGTGTTAATATTTTGTTTAAATTTTAATCATAACTATAGTTAAAAGAAAATTTCATGTTTGGATTCGTCATGTAATCTATCAGTCCTTATCATGAAAAAGTATGTTACTGTTGGGGTTGACTTCAGAAAAAAATGTATCAGTAAAAAAAAATAATGTGCCCAACTGAACTAGTTGATTTACCATACTGTTAGTGTTGCTAACCCACATTTCTAAGCTTCCATCACTGACAAAGAACCAGAAGCCCACTAGGAATTCCCACCAAAGTGGTTAAACTGAGACAGACTCATAGGGTCTATGTCCTTAATAAGAATATAGTTCTATAGGAAAATGGGCATTTCCTGTAAACATTTTCTTCAAATAATGATAAGCTGAAATATGCATACATTTTAAATTGTCTGAGCAGTATAATCCAAACTTTTACATATTAGTGATAATTATAGAATTAATATTTGTTTTATTATAGTAAATATGAAAAAGCATTAATAACATGTCTTCAATAAAGAGATAGAATATTTCTCTATCTGTATAACATGATTATGAAATTTATGGTAATTGAGGTCATATACGGGTTATATAATTTGACTTTTTTTCTGTTTTTCTGTATCAAGCTGTGATTTTTTTTGATAACATAAGTAGTTCAATTTGACACATTAATTGTTTTTACTGATACGTTTTATTCCACAGTTGCCTCTTTGTTTAGAAATATATGAGAAGGGCTGGAGAGATGGCCTAGCAGTTAAGAATGCTGACTGCTCTTGCAGAGTACCTGGGTTCGATCCCCAGCACCCATATGGCGGCTGAGTTAACTCCAGTTCCAGGGGAATGCAACACCCTTTTCTGACCTCCGCGGCATTGCATAACACGGGTGCACAAACGTTCATACACATAAAAAAGAAATATATGAGAATAACATATTTTTCATGCTAAGGATTGATAGATTACATGATGCTGGACAATCCTTCGGTTGAGGCTTCCTACTTAGGTAATTCTAATTTGTGCCAAGTGGACATTAAAAATAGTTATCAGAGGGTTGTTGATTTAATTAAATGTATTAGCAAGAACATTATAGAAATAGCAAGGTAGAGGGGAATAATATTTATGCAGATAACAATTCTAAACACTTCATGAAATATCACTTATCACTTAAAGGCACAAAGGATGTCCCAAACAAGGTGAGTCTAAAGGGAATCCACTATTTATTTATTTATTTATTTATTTATTTATTTATTTATTTATTTATATGAATGTACTGTCTGCATGTAGGTTGGGTTTTTTTTGTTTTGTTTCGTTTTTTGTCTTTTTGAGACAGGGTCTCCCTGTAGCCCCAGCTGTCCTGAAACTCGCTCTGTAGACGAGGCTGGCCTTGAACTCACAAAGATCCGCCTGCTTCTGCCTCCTGAGTGCTAGGATTAAAGGCATGCGCCACCATGTGCGCCCGTGTCCTGCAATGCTGCGCAGGTCAGAAGAGGGTGTCAGATTCCCCTGGAACTGGCGTTTTCCTGAATTGGAGTTACAGACGTTTCTCAGCCCCCATGTGGGTGCTGGGGATCGAGCCCAGGTCCTCTGCAAGAGCAGTCAGCAATCTTAACCTTTAGGCCATCTCTCCAGCGCCCCCCCCCCTTTTTTTTTTTTGAGACAGGATCTCCCTATAGCCCCAGCTGGCCTTCAACTCACTCTGTAGATCAGACTGGCCTTGAACTCACAGAGATCCACCTGTCTCTGCCTCCCGAGTGCTGGGATTAAAGGTGTGCACCACCACGCCCAGCTGGGAATCCTCTCTTAATAGAATGAAATCACATTCATGTGATTATATGACATGCTTTCAGTGTTACTTCACACTCAGCTGACATATCAGCTTGAATCAAATTCAAAATATACAAAATTTATTTATCTGATGTTCCAAAAGAGAGAAATCAGGGATCTCAATGTTGAGAATTAAGGAACAAGGAAGGATTCCTTAAGTCTATTACCTCAACCCTTGAATGATCCTGATCCACAAGTGTGTGGGTTTCTATTTATGTTTGTTAGCTGTATTAGTTATTTTTCTTGTTTTGTGATTAAATGCCTGAGAAAAGCAATTTAAGGATGGTAATGTTTATTTTGTGCTCACAGTGCAAAGGTGCAGTCCATTAATGTGGGAAAACCATGCAGTCAGTAGCTTGAGGTAACTGGTGAAATTGCTCCCTCAGTCCTGAAGCAGAGAGCTATAAAATCTGTGCTTTGCTGGCTTTTTCCTCTTTATGAAGCTGAATCTGTAGCAGTGTTTAAAAGCAGCTGGGAAGACAAAACTACTTTAGTTGATACTGACTGTAGCAGAAATAAATTTCACCTGCTTATAAAATAGATTTACTTTATTTTTCATTGCTTATACACACATGTGTCTGTGTGTAGATATGTGCACATGAAAACAGGAGCCCGTGGAAGCCAGAAAGGCCTCAAACCCCCAGGAGCTGAGATTACAGGCTGCTGTGAGCCTCCAACATGTACAAATACTTAAGAGCTGAGCCATCAAAAAAAATTAATTAAGAAATCCTGCCTTTTGAGTTCTGTCAGGAAAGATGTACTTGATTAAATCTTTACATACACTGTCTAATAACAAGGCCAAACCTATCCATATTGTTGGTAGTCATCCATTAATTTATTTGCTTTCCAGAAACAATAATCACAGTTCTTCAGTGAAAAGAGTAGAATTAGGGATTCTTTTTTTGTTGTTGTTCTTTTAGAGACAAGGCTGGCCCTGAACTCACAAAGATCCGCATGCCTCTGCACCCCAAGTGCTAGGATTAAAGGCGTGTGCCACCACACCTGGTGAATTAGGGACTCTTAAAAAGTATCATATGCAGGGCTCCAGACAGGTGCATGGACTCAATGTGGTGCTGCGAGGGCAAGGCAGAACTGCTTTGACACTTGGGGGCCTACCAGCATGTGGGTGAAAGTAACAACACAACCCCCTCCTCATCAATTTGTTGGAGCTGTGGTGGAGAGGACCTAACAGGTGCAGCATTAGTGATTATAGTCTGGGCAGCCAATGTTGAGGTGCCAGAATCCAAAGAAACAAATAAACAGACACATCTGCATGCCAAAGACACAAAGAAAAAACAATATGGGAAAAGTTCATAATAAATCCACACCAAACTCTAGCAATCCTACAGAAGATCCCTACAAAGAGATCTACAAGGAAAGAAGCCAAGAAACCAACCTTAGAAGAACAACTGTAAACATATTCAAAGAAATTAGAGAACTAAGGGAAGAGAATGAAAATATCAAGAAGGATCTACAGGGAGATAATGACAAATGTTGAAAAGAACTAAAGGGAGAAATTACAAACTCCAGAAGGAAGTGCAAACTCTGAAAAGATACCAGGCCTAAATGAAAAAAGGAGAAAATGACAAATGAACCAAGGAGCTATAAGATGAGAATGACAGGCTCCAGAGGGAAGTGGAAAATCTAAATAAATAACAGGATGAAATGCAAAAGGAAATTGATCATTCAACCAATCAACAGGAAAGGATGTGAAAAAGTCTCAGAAGCAGAATGGAAGAAGCAGAAAAAGAATATCAGACCTGCAGGACAATACATAGCAACTAGAACACTCAAGTAAAGATTATGAAAACTTAAAAAAAAATACAAAAGTGGAACAACCAGAATATGTGGGACACTATGAAAAGACCAAACCTCCACATCATAGGAATAGAGGAAGGAGAAGAATCCCAAGACAACACTATTGACCAGATCTTCAAAAGGATGATAGAAGAAAATTTCCCCAAGCTGAAAAAACACAATCCCATACAAATACAAGAAGCACACTGAACACCAAATAGACAGGACCAGAAAAGAAACTCCCTACGACATATGATTGTTAAAACACTAGATACTCAAAACACACAAAATACTGAAAGCCACAAGAGAAAAACAAGTTACATATAAGGGGAAACCCATCAGAATTACAGCTGACTTTTCAGTCCAAACTATGAAAGCTAGAAGAATGTGGACCAAAGTATTCCCTGTCCTAAACTACTTTAGGTGCCAACCCAGACTACTATATCCAGCAAAAATGTCAGTTATAGTTGAAGGAGAAAGAAAAATCTTTCACGACATGAACAAGATGAAAGAATACATGTCTAAGATACCAACACTTCAGAAAATCCTTGAAGCAATCCAAAATACAGAGGAAAGGAGCAACTATCCCTAAGCAATTAAAGAGAGAAATCAACAAAAGCATAACAGAGTAAATATAAACCTAGATCAAAAATGCAAACAAAAAATAAGGTGAAAGAAAGCAACATACAACTCTTAATAATAACCTTAAATACTAATGGTTTAAACTCTCCAATCAAAGGACATAGACTGGAAGAATGGATTAGGAAACTGAATCTTTCTATATGCTGTCTAAAAGAAACCATCCCACCTTAGAGTGAAAGGATGGAAAAAATATTCCAAGCAAATGGTACCAAGAAATAAGCTGGAGTGGCTATTCTAATATCAGACAAAATAAATCTCAAAGTAAAACTAATCAGAAGAGACAAAGAGAACCATTACATCCTTATTAATGGAACAATTAATTATGAAGACTTCACAATCCTAAATGTTTATGTAACAAACTCTAGTGTACCTAACATTATAAACACTACTCTGCAGGACCTCAAGACACAGATTAATCCTAACACACTAATAATTGGAGAATTCAACACCTCACTGAGCCCCTTGGATAGATCAACTGGACAAAAATTAAACAGAGAGACATCAGAACTGAACAATAGAATACACCAAATGGAACTCACAGTCATCTACAGAGTATTCCACCCAAACAATAGAGAATATACTCTCTACTCAGCAGCTCATGGAACACTCTCCAAAATCGACCACATACTGGGGCATAAATCTCAACAAATACAAAAGGAGTGAAATTATTCCATGCATTCTGTCAGTCCACAGGACAATAAAGCTCAATATGAACACCAGAATCAGCCCAACTAGCTACAAGAACACATGGAGACTAAACAACACCATCCTGAGTAATGAATGGGTCAGGGAAGAAATAAAGAGTGAAATAAAATTATTCATGGAACTGAACGGAAAAAGACAATACAACACAATAAAACTTGTGGGATAATTTTAAAGCAGTCTTGAGAGGGAAGTTTATAGCCCAAAGTGCCCACATCAAAACAAAACAAAACAACAACAACAACAAAAAAGAAAGGGAACAAATAAACGATCTAACACTATAGCTAAAAAGTACTTGAGAGACAACAACAAATGAACCTTAAACCCAAAAGACAGGAAGAAATCACAAAAATCAGAGCAGAAATCAGTGAAATAGAAGCAAAGAAAACAATACATAGAATCAATGAATCCAAAAGCTTGGTTCTTTGAAAAGATAAAACAAAATAAAAAATAAAAAAAAAAAAAAAAAAAACAGACCCATAATATTTGAGGAAATTGAGGATGTAATAAAAAACCTCACAACTAAAAAAAAGCCCAGGCCCTGATAGATTCACAGCAGAATTCTATGAAATATTTAAAGAGGTCCTACAACCATTACTACTCAATCGGTTCAGAAGGCTACAAACAGAGGGAATTCTCCCAAATTCCTTATATGAAGCCAGAATCAGCCTAATACCAAAACCAGGCAAAGATACAACCAAAAAAGAAAGTTATAGACCCATCTCATTAATGAACATAGATGCAAAAACTCAATAAAATACTTGAAAAATCACATACAGACCCACATAAAAAAGAACATCCATCATGATCAAGTTGGATTTATACCAGAGATACAGGGATGATTCAACATATGTAAATCAATAAATACCATAAAACACATAAATGGTCTTAAAAACAAAAATGATATGATCATCTCAATTGATGCAGAAAAAGCCTTTGAAAAGATCCAGCATCCCTTCATATCTAAAGTCCTAGAGGAAACTGGACTGAAGGGAACATTCCCTCAATGTAATCAAAGTCGGAGTGTGCAGAGCTTAGATCAGGGTCTTCCCAGGACCACCTGAAGCACAGGTAGGAGCTGGGCGCTTCAGTCAGGCAGATTTTTGGAAAGGTCTACATCTGGGTTGTTGGATAATTGTTTCATTGAATTGTTGGATAGCTAAATCATTGGCTGGTGTGGCTGTTGGGGCAGAGTCGCCCTGATAGCTGGCATTAAAGATGGGCCTGTTGCCACTGTGAGACTTGAGTGTGCAGAGCTGAGATCAGGGACCTCCAGGGATCACCTGAAGCACAGAGTAAGCCAAGCCAGTCATATCCCCCCACCCTGACAGCTGCCAAATGGAACTGCTGAGGGAGTGTCCAAGTGGATTTTTTGGAGAACTTTCAGAACAGAAAGGTAAGAGTGAGTTAGATCTCCAATATATAAACAAAATTGAAAGACTGAAACATATACAAGTCAACACTCCATAATAAGGAGAATAAAAAGGCATCTATCTGAAGGAGGTAAGTAAAGCAAGCCTTCAACATAGTGAAGAGGCATTTGTGATTTACATCAGAATACAGGCAAAAAGGGAAACCCACATGCCAGGGACACAATGAAGGGACAACATGGGAAAGGTGCAGGATAATTCCACACCAAGATCTACCAACCTTGTGGGAGATTCAAACAGTGGGATCCCCCTGGAGATGAGTCCAGGACACAGATCTTAGAGGAACAATTGCAGAAATATTCAAAGAAATCAAAGAATATAAAGAACAAGTCAGAGAACTAAGGAGAGAGAATGAAAAATTCAAGAAAGACCCAGAAGAAATGGAAACACTGGAAAAGGAAATCAACCAGGGAAGCAAGGAGCCACAGGAAGAGATTGAGAAGCTCCAAAAGAAAGTGGAAATACTAAAGAAATCACAGTATGGAATGAAAAAGAAAATAGAACACTCATCCAATCAAGAGGAAAGGAATGGAAAAAGCCTCAAAAAATGGAATGGAGGTAGCAGAAGAAAGAATATCAGACCTGGAAGACAACACAGAACAACTAAAAAGCTCAAGTAAAGATTATGAAAAATTTAAAAATACACAAAAGTAGAACAACCAGTAAGTATGGGACATTATGAAAATATAAAACCTTCACATCATGGGAATAGAGGAAGGAGAATTCCAAGAGAATGGTATTGATCAGATCTTCAACAGAATAATAGATGAAAATTTCCCCAAACTAAAAGAAGACAAACCCATACAAATACAAGAAGCATATAGAACTCCAAACAGACAAGATCAGAAAAGAAATTCCCCATGCCACATCATAGTTAAAAGGCTAGATGCTCAAAACAAAGACAAAATTCTGAAAGTCACATTAGAAAAACAAGTTACATATAAGAGGAAACCCATCAGAATTACAACTGAGTTCTCAGTGCAAACCATGAATGCAAGGAGAACATGGAGCAAAGCATTTCCACTGTTAAAGACTATAGATGCCAACCCACGTTACTATACCCATCAAAAATGTTGATTATAGTTGAAGGAGAGAGCAAAATATTCCATGACATAAACAAAATGAAAGACTACATGTCCAGAAAACCAACCCTTCAGAGAATACTTGAAGCAATTCAAGGGACAGAAGAGAGGAGCAACTATCCCCAAGCACCTAGAAACAGAAATTAATAAAAACATAAATGCAGAACAAGAAACCGAAACTAAAAATGCAAATGGATAATAAGGTGAAAGGGAGTGACACACATCTTTCAATTCTAACCTTAAATATTAATGGACTAAACTCCCCAATCAAAAGGCATAGACTGAGAGATTGGATTAGAAACAAAGCCCATCTATATGCTGTCTGCAAGAAACACATCTCACTTTCAAGGATACACACCAACTTAAGGTGAAGGGATGGAAAAACTATTCCAAGCAAATGGTACCAAAAAGAAAGAAGATGTTGCTACTTTAACATCAGACAAAACAGACTTCAAAGTAAAAGAAATCAGAGAAGACAAAGAGGGCCATTACATCTTTATCAAAGGAACAATTGACCATGAAGATTTCACAATCACGAATATATATGCACCAAACTCTGGTTCGCCAAACTTTATAAAGGCAATTCTCCAGGACCCGAACACACTTATAGTAGGAGACTTCAATACCCCACTAAGTCCACAGGACAGATCGACTGGACAAAGAATAAACAGAGACACATCTGAACTGAAAGATACAATACACCAAATGAACCTCATGGACATGGAATCACTCAAAAGATGGAACAAAGAGCTGAGCAGAGACTTCACAATTGAGGAATTAGAGATGGCTGAGAAACATCTTAAAAAATTTTTAACTGCCACTAATAATTAAGGAAATGCAAATGAAAACAACTTTAAGATATCATCTCACTGCAATAAGATTGGCTAGGATCAAGAAAATGAATGATACCAAGGGCTGTAGAGGTTGTGGGTAAAGGGGAGCACTCATCCACTGCTGGTGGGAATGTAAACTCCTACAGTAACTATGGAAAACAGTGTGGAGAACCCTTGGAAGACTCAAAATGAGCTTACCACCTGTCCCAGTCATACCACTCCTGGGTATATACCCACAAGACACAGAGATACACCCACAGCCATGTTTATTGCAGCTCTGTTCACGACAGCAAAAAGCTGGAACCAACCCAAGTGCCCCTCAACTGGCGAGTGGATAGAGAAAATGTGGTACATCTACACAATGGAGTTCTATGCAGCAATAAAGGATGACATCATGAACTTTGCAGGTAAATGGATGGAACTAGAAGATATTATGTTAAGTGAAGTAACACAGTCCCAGAAAAACAAAGGATGAATGGTATCCCTCATCTGTGGATGCTAGCACCAATTACCTAGTTGTAAATATTTCTTGTGAATGACACCTTGAGCTTTTGTCCAAGTAGTTGAGAGTGAAGCATATTGGGAAGAAGAACAACAACAACAGAAAAGACTGCATCAAATAACTGACTGAATCTTTGAACTTCTGCTCAAAACAGTCAACTTCCACATTGAGAATTTTGAGAAAGACTGAGAAAAAGATAAAAATCATGTTAGGCAGAATGCATGAGCTCTGGCGGCGTGGGGGGTAGGTTGGAGACATGGGTCTAGATTTGATTAGTAACACAATCTTCTACAAAAATATATATAATAAATTCTTTTTTTAATTTTATTTATTTTTGTATATTATGAATGTACAGTCTGCATGGAGGTTGGTGCACCCATGTCATGCAATGCCAAGGAGGTCAGAAGAGGTCATTGGGTTCCCCTGGAACTGGAGTTATAGATGGTTTTCAGCAGCCATGTGGGTGCTGGGGATCGAACCTGGGTCTTCTGCAAGAGCAGTTGGCGCTCTTAACTGCTAGGCCATCTCTCCAACCCATAAAAAATTTGTTAAATTAAAAAAGAATGATGAAAGCCATATATACAAACCCACTGCCAACATCATCCTAAATGGAGAACCATTTCCCTTAAAGGTGAGATCCCAGCATGGCTTCCCCTTATCACCACTCCTTTTTAACATAGTGCTTGAAATGCTTGCTACAGCAATAAGACAAGAAAAGGAAATTAAAGGCGCACTAACCATAAAAGAAGAATTAAAGATCTCCCTTTTTGTAGATGATATGGTAGTTTACTTAAGAGATGCTAAAAACTCCACCAGAAAACTTCTAGAAATGTTTAAGAGTTTCAGTAAAGTGGCAGGATACAAAACTAACCTGGAAAAATCAGTAGCCTTGCTTTATACCAACAATAAACAAGTGGAGAAGGAATATAAGAAGACCTTCTCACAATAGCCTCAAAAATAACAAAATATCTGGGAACAAACCTAACCAAAGATACACACGTTCTCTACGACAAAAAAATTTAAATCCCTGAAGAAGGAGATTGAAAATGACATCAAGAGCCGGGCATAGTTGTGCACACCTTTAATCCTAGCATTTGGGAGGCAGAGGCAGGTGGATCTTTGTGAGTTCAAGGCCAGCCTGGTCTACAGAGCGAATTCCAGGACAGCTGGAGCTACAGGGAGACCCTGTCTGGAAAAGACCAAAAAGAAAAAATAATCAAAAGACGGAAAAATCTCCCATGCTCATGGATTGGAAAAATTAATATAGTAAAAATGTCCATTTTACCCAAATTGATATACAGATTCAACGCAATCATAATCAAAATCCCCATGAGCTTCTTCACAGACTTGGAAAAACATTCTTTAAATTCATGTGGAAAAACAAAAGACCCCGAATAGCTAAAGCAAACCTGAGTGAAAAATGCAATACAAGGGGTTGCTGCAATAAACATGGATGTGCATGTACCTTTGAGGTAGGATGAGTGGTATGGCTGAGTCAGGTGGTAAGGTAATTTTGAGTCTTTTAAGGGTTCTCCACACTGCTTTCCATAATGGTTGTTCAAGTTTACATTGCCACCAGCAGTAGATGAGTGTTCCCCTTTCCCCACAACCTCTCCAGCATTTGGTGTCTTTGGGTTCTTGATAGTAGCCAGTTGTATCTGAGTGAGAGGATATCTGAGAATGGTTTTAATTTGCATTTCCTTAATTATTAATGATGTTTAATACTTTTTAGCTGGATCGCCATTTGTAGAACAAAATTAAATCCCTATTTCTCACCCTGTACAAAAATCAACTCCAAGTGGATCAAAGATCTCAATGTAAAACCTGACACCCTGAAGGTAATAGAAGAAAAATTTGGTAACAACCTACAAGACATAGGTGTAGGAAAAGATTTTCTAAGTCAGACAGCAGCCACACAGGAAATAAGGTGAACAGTTTACAAATGGGACCTCATCAAACTCAAAACCTTCTGTACAGCTAAAAAAACTATCAAGGAAGTGAAGAGAATAGCCACAGAATGGGAGGAAATCTTCAGCAGTGATTCATCTGACAGAGCATTAACGTCAAGAATATATAGATTATGGGGCTGGAGAGATGGCCTAGCGGTTAAGAGCGCCGACCGCTCTTACAGAGGACCCGGGTTCGATCCCCAGCACCCACATGGAGGCCAAGAACCGTCTGAAACTCCAGTTCCAGGGGAATCCGACACCCTCTTCTGACCTCCGCGGCATTGCACGACACGGGTGCACAGACTTGCATGCACACAGTACATTCATACACATACATAAATAAATAAAATTAGTAATAAAAAAATTTAAAAAAAAAGAATATATAGATTACTCAAAAGCGAAGAAGAAAATAAATGACTTACTCAAAAAGGATGTGCATCTTTTACATCATTTCCCAGTTGAATTTAGACTCATGCCCCTTTCCATGCCCCCCACCCCACCTGAATTCCTACATTCTGCCTTACGTGTCTTGCATCTTTTCTTTTAAAAGTTTTTCCATGCAGGTTTTTTTTGGGGGGGACAGATGTTTACTATTTTAGTCAGTTCTTTGTACCAGTCCTTTTGTTGTTGTTCCATCCAATGTGTATTGCTCCAAAATATGGATATATATCACACATATGCCAAATTTCTGATGTCTGAAAATAAACTGTATGTTAATTCCAAATCATGTTTAGGAATTCATTTTCCCCTTTAGTTTCATATTACTTTAAAATATGCATACATGCTCTTCACCCATATACCCAAATTTACAAATTCTGAAAATAAGTGGTAGGGTAATTCTAGAGCCCATTAAGTGATTCACAGTATAACAGCACAATTGCCTTCAGATACAAGGAAATATAACATTAACATTACTCAATTTGCCTTAAAACTAGAGATTTGGTGCTAGCATCCACAAATGAGTGATAACATTCATTGTTTCTCTGGGGCTGTGCTATTTCACTCAGCATAAGGGCTTCTAGTTCCATCCATTTACATACAAAGTTCATGATGTCATCTTTATTTAACTCTGCATAGAACTCCATTGTGCAGATGTACCACATTTTCTTTATTCACTCATCAGATGAGGGGTACTTGGGTTGCTTTCAGTTCTTCGCTATTGTGAAGAGAGCTGTACTAAACACAACTGTGCATGTATCTCTGCAGTAGGATGAGTCTTGTTGGTATATACCCAGTAGTGGTATGACTGGGTCAGGTGTTAGACTCATGTTTTGTCTTTTAAAGTTTCTCTGCACTTATTTCCATACTGGTTGTATGAGTTTACTTTCCCACCAGCAGTGGATAAGTGTTCCCATTTCCCCCA
The DNA here is from genome assembly GCA_009823505.1 of Rhizomys pruinosus. Lineage (NCBI taxonomy): Eukaryota > Metazoa > Chordata > Mammalia > Rodentia > Spalacidae > Rhizomys > Rhizomys pruinosus. The sequence continues at coordinate 918,857 of VZQC01012420.1, read as the reverse complement.
CAACCACTCCAGCATTTGGTGTCTTTTGTTTTCTTGATCCTAGCCAGTCTTATTGGAGTGAGATAATATCTTAACCTGGTTTCAATTTGCATTTCCTTAATTATTAGTGATGTTGAATATTTTTAAGATGTTTCTCAGCCTACTTGTACTTCCTCAATTGTGAAACTTGTGAAGTCTCTATACAGCTCTTTACTCCATCTTTTGAGTGAGGCATTATTTTTTTTTTACTTCTAGATTTTTTTTTTTTTGAATAGTTGCTACAATCTGGATGTTAATGCTCTGTCAGATGTATCACAGATGAAGGTTTCCTCCCACTCTATGGAATTTGTTTTCATTTAATTGATTGTTTCTTTTACTGTACAGAAGCTTTTGAGTTTAATGAGGTCCCATTTGTCAATTGTTGACATTATTTTCTGCGCAACTGCTGTCTGATTTAGAAAGTCTTTTCCTAAGCCTATGTCTTGTAAGTTACTACCAATGTTTTCTTCTACCACTTTCAGAGATTCAGGTTTCATGTTGAGGTATTTGATCCATTTGGAGTTGATTTTTGTACAGGGTGAGACGTAGGGGTTTAATTTTATTCTTCCACAAGTGATGATCCAGTTTTGCCAAGACCATTTGCTGAAGATGCTGTTTTTCCTCCACTGAGTTTTCTTGACCCCTGTGTCCAGTATGATGTGTCTGAAACTTCAATTGTGTTCCATTGGTCTACAGGTTTGTTTTTGTGACATAGGTATTATTTTTAGGCTATTTTGTGTGGGAAGGTTTCCTTATATTTCTCCTCCAGTTGCTTGTGGTTGGTGTACAGAAAGGCTACTGAATTTTCTAGGTTAATTTTGTATCCTGCCTCTTTACTGAAACTCTTAATTTAAAAATAAGTTGCAGTTTAAAACTTTCATTTCTATCTTCTGAAAATAGGTGTTCTGGCATTTCCTTATATGTCCATTTATAAGTGCTGATCTTTATAGAAAGAAACACTGTTATGCACAGCTATTTTTTAACTTTAATACCATGCTTTTAATTTGTTTTCAAAAACTTCATAGGAAAAAACTAGTTCTTAATATGATCTGAGTATAGTTAAGTGTTATTTCCCTAGATTTACCAGTTGAATACATGAAACTCTGACAGCCCTAGAGTGATTTAGCCAAGGTCTGCTTCTTAGGTCTCTACCAATTCCCTCACTTATTTTTGATTTATCATAGCCAGGATTTTATTCCTCTCTACTTACAATATTAAATTGCTTAGGCTACAAGTACTGTTTTGTTCCTGGCTCCTTCCCTGCCCAGTGGGCTTATAATATTATTATGTATTCAGAATTAAGTTCTCTATTAAAAACAAAAAGAACCTTAATTAAAGTTTAAAGAAGGACTGTTATAAAATATGTATAATTTGGTACTTTATGTTTCCCACAAGTTCTATGTTAAAAAGAAATTTCAGGAATGCTTCACATTACACAAAAAATAAGCTGACCCATAAAACATATGAAAATAATTGTACATTATTTCCCTTTGTCCAGCTCATTGATTTTGGTGTAAAAATTTTAATGGCAAAACTGTCTTTAAAGTAAATTTATAACAAAAGAAGAGGAAGTAGATTTTAAAGTTCATTAATATATCATAGCTGACATTCCTATGTCTGAAATTATTTTAAGGGCTAGGTTAAGATCGGCTTTTGTATTGCTATGCAAAATATTTTGTATTTCAAGCCACAAATAATTTCACATTTACTGGGACTGCTATTTTTTTTTTACCTCACTACTTAAAACTAAACCAAAATCCCTTCCATGAATGTACTTGTTTCTTATTTTTTGGTTGTGCATACATATACACACATGCATTGGACATATATAAAATGATACTATATCATTATTTTGTGATAATGGAGACTGATCCCAGGGTTTTGTGGATGCTAAGCAAAGGGTTTGCCACTGAGCTATGTCTTCATCCATCCCCCAATGTGTTATATGTCTAATATAACACACAGACACACACACACACACACACACACACACACACACACACACCATGCATCACGTAAACATGTACCATTTCATTGTCGAAATTTCACAGTCACAGTTTTTTAAATGTTAGGTCTTTATACTTCAATCTGAGCACATTAGAAAATAAAGTGATAATTTAAGAAAAGGAGACAAAATGAAACCAATGAGCTCATAATTTTGAAGCCTTATGTCATATCACTTCAATAATACTTCCAACAGGTTTTGGGTTTTCATTATATCATAATCTCATTTGACAATTAAGAAAACCAAGTAGAGAAACAGCATTGCTCAATTTCACAAATCTACAAAGAATAGGAAATCCAGGATCAGAATCCCAACTGTGATTATTGGGCCTTATTGCTATGATATAATAAGTACAGTGATACAAAATAGATTTATAACAGCTGCCATATATATCAGGTGTATTTTATATAATTTCTGTACTTCAACATCAATTAGAATAGGTCACGTATATTTTTAGTGAGTCTCAAAGACCAGTACAAAAGGCAAAAAAGAAACTTTGAGAGCCATGAACTTTCATTTTGACATTTGCTAAGATTAGGCAGTCTAGGGCCTACAAATGAAGTTCTCAGTGCTTGAGTATGATTTTTAAGGCTGTTATGCTGCTGGTTTTATGTCTAGGCAGGAACGTGCTCCAACCCATCTCATCTGAATGTAATGAGGAAATAATTACATAGTTTCTTACTTTGAATTTTCACTCCAGTTCTTTAAAAAAAAAATCTAACAATGTAGAAAAGAAGTTAAATGATGAAGAACAAATTTTCTTCATTAATTCCAAATACCCTAAATAAGGTGAATTTTCTGATTAGGAGCATATCTTGCATTATATCAATTTTCTGTGTATCAAATTTGTGAGAATAAACATTCTTTTTTATTTTTATTTACTTTCATCACCCTCTTTTGTCTGTTTTGACTTTGGTCTTTTGTCTGTACTTCTCCTTAGTAACTGATACATAATAGCAAAAGAGTTCTTATTTCACATCACTTGGGTTAAATTTTCCCAAATATTTAATGGACTACCCCTACAAATATCCCTGCTTTTAATTAATAATTCTTAACTCGGTGTGTTCTGAATTATTTAACATTAATAGTTGTTATGGTTACATTATATAGCATATGATATGGTCTTTCTACTAGTCTGAAACTTTAAATTATATATATATATATATATATATATTTGAAGTGGTAATTAGTGATTAAAATTCAGTTATATGTGTTTGAAATAAAATAAATAAGGTGATGACCTGATGATTAAATAGAATTCAAGATTTTAAGTTCTTATTTTAAGGAGAAAGGAATTTCCTAAAAAACACTGAGCAGTAAAAAGAACACGAGGACCCTATTTGCATGCTACATATACACGAGAACTACCTACAGAAATTGAATGCACAGAGACGGAGGCACTGTTAGGACCAGGTCAGAAAGAAGTTAATCAAAAGGAAAGGGTTAACCATGCAGGAGCAACTCTCTAGTTGAAGCAGGTCTGGTTCCAGTAGTTTCTCCCTCCCACCTTGAGTTATTAGTTCCCAGAGCTACCTGAGGTCAGGATGAACTTTCCCAGCCCTGTAAGAGTGCTTCTCACCCCCTAAGGAGCCCATTACTCTCCAAGGGGCTTCACGCTGCTAAACACAACCATTGTTTCAAACAAAGGGATGCAGAACAGGTGGACTGATCCAATGAAAGACTGCCTGCTCTGCCACCACCAAGACCCCACCAATCAGAGAAAGGGTCACTGTAACCACAAATCCCCTAACTGGGAATAAAAATGGGAGAGGATCGGACCTCTAGGCTGCCCGAGGCCCTCCAGTCCCATGGGAGTGTGCTAGGCCCAACGCATCGATCTGTCTCTGTCACTGTCTCTGTGTTGTGTTGTGTACTTTTTCCTTGATGTAATGTTCTTTTATTAAAGCTTTGCCTCCACAGTTTTTGGCCTCTCCAGAGATTCTTTGTTAGAGTGGCATTTCTAACTCAACGGAACATGCTGCAGCAGTGTTGGGGTGAAACACAGATTCCCTTAGTGATGTTGCTGGAAAGAGTCACACCAATAGTGAGTGTCAGAAATGATCAATCCTGGAAATCCTTAATTCCTCACAGAGCTTTGCTCTTCATGTCACTTCATCTAAAATCCTAAGGCAGGAGTTCCTGGTCGAGGGAGATAGTTTTACGTGCTTGCAGATTACCAGGAGGGATGCTGGGGAATGAGTTCTAGCTCCTGCTTCAGGAAGGCACTATCAGTTGTATTAAAAGTTTTTTAACGCTGGGCGTGGTGGCACACGCCTTTAATCGTAGCACTCGGGATGCAGAGGCAGGCAGATCTTTGTGAGTTCAAGGCCAGCCTGGCCTACAGAGTGAGTTCCAGGTCAGCTGGGGCTACAGGGAGACCCTGTGTCAAAAAGACCAAAAAAAAAAAAAGTTTCCTTAAACATAAATAGTATAATTGCACTTTAAGAATGAGTGAAGTTTAAATATTTGTGATGGATGAGAGTATATAATACCATGTTGACTGCTAACTAAATTTGTTTCATACAGTCACTATGAGTCCAATGTTAATTTAGAATGTTCATTCTATGAAAAAATACTTCAGTCAGAATAAGTAAGCCTTTCAGTATTTGTTTTCTAACACTTTGAATAAAGAAATTGAAATTGTTTTTATGCCATGTAAGTTGTGAAGCCAAGACAATCATATTTTTACATATTAAGATAAATTTAATTCAAAGAACAAATACTGTATAACAGTTTTTAAAAGTTATAAAAGCCTTACTTTAAAATAGTTCATACTTTGTTATTTGTAGATATGTATTAGACTTATACCTTATGACATGTACATTGACTTGCTATTTGTAAAATTAAATTGAGACCTCGGATTCCTTTTAAGAGGCCATACACAGTTTAGTATTCTCACATGTAATTATATTTTCTAAGAAGGTAGTAAATAAATGTCCAAGTAAGTGGTTCCAACTTCCTCTGGGACGTCAAGATAGAAGGGACAATTTGTAACTGTATTGTAAATTCAAGAGCATGTTTTGATCTTTGTAGAAGTTATCTATTTTAGCAATTACCTGTCATCTTCTAGGGGAAAAGGATGGGAATGGAGCCAGAATGAAGCAAGATATCAGAGAGAGGTTTTATAGACCCAAAGGACCTTGCATAATTGAAATTTTGGAGCACGAGAGAATGATCTGAAACTGATCTTTCTGGTTATAAAATTGACCACCTTTTACTTGAGAAATAAATGCCTGAATAAACACTGGTCCATAGGGAATGGACTGTTATTTTTAAATGTCTTACATTTCCATACCTCTTTCTATGTTCAGATGTATCTATTTGTGAATTCTTAATGTGTCTTTTTCTTTACAATTGGTTAAATAAACTGACATTGTGACAACATGGTTATTAACTAAAAATTGACATATATTCCATTTGAAGAAGATAAAATGCTAGGGAATATTGAAAGTTTTCTGTCATCTCTTCAATAAATATATACCTCAATTCTTATATGTTGGCTTGTCACCAAATCATAATATTTACCACTTTACAATGTAGGAGAAAGGAGCAAAAGAAGGAAGGGACAAAGGAAGGGCAGAGAGGAAGGGGAGAATTGTCTTCTTTTCTTATTCTTTGAACTGAAACTTCAAAAGATCAGTTGATATAATCTATTTATTTATAAAAGTTAACTAACTGTCCCATTCATTCTTTAAAGCTTTAAAAATAATGGAATCTTTCAATAACAAAGCTTTATTAGATAAATGCAGCATGAACACATGATTAGTCATGTGAAACAATGATTATAGAATGTCAGGAGGGACTTGTCACTTTTGTATGGTACCCAGGAGCAGGTAATTTGCATTTTCCCTTCTTAATGATTGGTGACTCTGTAATAATGAGGATGCCATTTTTTAATTTGTGGATATTATACATGCTCTGGAGTTTTGAAAAAATGCCCCTCAACTTGGGATACTACAAATGAATCACAGCAAACTTTATCCCATAAAATGATATTAACTGCTTCATCTCCATCATGTCAGCACATAGGTTGTTGTCAATAAATGATCTTAAACTAGATGAGCTTAGCTGAGAGGGTAACTCTGCTCTATTGCAAGAAGGTGTTCACGTAAATTATTTTCAAGACTCAATAGGAAATTATTTAATTTCTATGCCTATCTCTGCTATTTATTGGTCAGACAAGGCTCTAGTAGATTCTGAGTGATGCTGCTCTTCCTTGTACAAGTTTACATTCCCACCAGCAGTGGATGAGTGTTCCCCTTTCCAGTCATATCAGAGTGAGATGATGTCATCCTATATGGATTTTTTTCTCTAACACTTACAAAAATTGGTTTTCTACTATCTAAGGATGTATTAGTTACATTATTAGAAAGACAGAGATAGAGATCTGAAGTAAACATTCTATTTAAGTAAATCAGCTTCTCTGTTTTCTCCCAATTTAAATATAATTAGAATACTGCTAGGCATATTTTCATGAATTGGAGAAGGTATTAGTTCTCTTTCTGCTGTTGTGATAAGACACCATGACCAAGTCAACTTCAGGGGTAAGTATCCATAGTGGTGGAGGAGGCATAGCGACAAACATGGCTAGAGCAGAAGGCCTAGTAATGATCACATATTCAAACAGGCAAAGGATGTAGAGAGAGATTGGAAATCCAGCACATCATAAGGACTATCAAAGTCTGCTTCCTACAGCAAGACTACACCTACTGAAGTTCCCCAAAGCTGGGCCACCACTGGGAAAATATATCTTAATACTTGGAAGTCTGTAGAAAACATTTTCTTTCTTTTTCCCCCAAAGCCAATTTTTAATTGAAGCTTTGTGCATTTCATACAAAATCTCCGATCAAGTCTAGACCCACTCCCCCTTCTTGCCCCCCACCCTGCCAGAGCTCATGCATTCTGCCAAATATGTCTTTCATCTTTTTCTCAGTCTCTCAAAATTCTTGATCCAGAAGTTTACTGTTTTGAGCAGAAGTTCACTGTTTCAGTCAGTTCTTTGACACAGGCTTTGTGTTGTTTTTGTTGTTGTTGTTCCTTCCAATATGCATCACTCCAAAATATGCATATATACATGCCACATATATCATAGGTTTTAGCATCTTCAGCTTATGATTTTTTTTTCTTTATTAGGCAGAAAAATGTCATGTTTGAAGGCTCCCCCTTGGCAAGCCCAAACCACCATCAGTTCTGCCCTTGTGCTCCACACTGGGGTTTTCCCTTCCTATGGTCACCAAATGAAGACCAGTAAGCACTGCATACTGTCTTGTTCTTCCTGTACTGGTCTCCATGATACAGCCTGTGTAGCCCAACAATGGCAATCTATACTCTGAAGAGGCTGAGACCCCAGTAGTGGCTCATCTACAAGTTGGATATCTCAGCAGTCCACAAGTTGGATGTCTCAGCAGCCCCCATTTGGCACTGAAGTTTTGGAGGATTCTTGGAGAGATATGAGTCTTCAGTCCATATTGGAAGGTTGAAAAGCTGTGTCTCATGTCTTTGAAGGATGGCAAAAGCAGTGGTAGCCACAGGGTAGCTGCATGTGCCAGTAAGACAGGCAAAACAACTGTTCTTTCTTTCTTTCTTTCTTTCTTTCTTTCTCTCTCTCTCTCTCTCTCTCTCTCTCTCTCTCTCTCTCTCTCTCTCTCTCTTTCTCTCTCCTTTTGTCTTTTTACTGAGATCTCAAGTTTTATACCTGAAGTACAATTTCTCAGACCTTACTATTTACTTATTTCTGGTTATACTTTCCTTGTGGATGTTTAAGGCCATACAATTAGCCCAGATTAATCAAGATCAGTTGAGGATCTGGTCCTCAAGGGTCACTCAGGTTTTTTTTGGGGGGAGGGAGCCCTGGCTCCTTTTGGCTTTTCATTCACCAGTTCAATCCACTCGAAGACAAAGTCATGTCTTGCTAGATCAGGCTTCCCTTTTTGAATCATGAGCAGACTTTCCTCTTTATAGACTGGACACTGGCTAAAGTCCCATTAGTGGATCTCCAAGACCTCCCTGCACAGGAAGACTGGTGACTCACATTTGCAGGACATTTCAAGAGATGCCCCCATGCATAGTCCCCTGGAACTTAGTTGACCTCTGAGGGCAAGGAACAAAGTTATCCCTTAAGACCCTTGGCCAAATTAGTATGGACATTAAGTATGGTTGTTAAGCATCCAGAAAGGCTAGGCAGCCTGATACTTTTAACTACTGTGTAATATTTTCAAAAAGGTTTGGACAAAAGGTCAAGGAGCCTTGTATAAGAAATACTAAGAAGCACTCCCATAAAATAAATACTGTGGTTACACATAATGTCATGACAAACTAGTTTTTTCCTCATTCTTTTGATCTTATATTACTCTAAAATATGCATACATACCCTCCACCCATATACTAAAAATTCCTAACTCTGAAAATAAATGGTAGGTTAGTTCTAGAACTTGTTAAAGGATTCACAATATAAGAGCACAGTTGTTTTCAGATCACAAGGAATATAACATTAACATTGCTCAGTTTGCCTTACAACTAGGTAATTGGTGCTAGCATCCACAGATGAGGAATATCATTTATCATTTCTTTTTCTGGGACTGTGTTACTTCACTTAACATGATATCTTCTAGTTCCATCCATTTACCTGCAAAGTTCATGGTGTCATTTTTCTTTACTGCTGCATAGAACTCCATTGTGTAGATGCACCACATTTTCTCTATCCACTGCTCAGTTGAGGGGCACTTGGGTTGGTTCCAGCTCCTCACTATTGTGAAGAGAGCTGCAATAAACATGGCCGTGTATGTATCACTATGGTAAGGAAATTCTCTTCCAAACCACTGCATTCCACTCCCTGGCTCCCATAGCCTCATGACCAGATCATAATGCCAAATCCATTTAATCCACTTCCAAAAGTCCAAATAGTCAATATCAGTCTCAATACTCTTCAGTTTCAGATTCCAGATTCTCTTCTGAGAATAAAGGCAATCTCTTAACTGTAAACATCTGTAAATGCAAAAGACAAATTACATACTTCAAACATATAATAGAAGCAAATAACCATTCCCATTCAAAAAGTGAAGAATCAATGCATAGCAAGAAAAAAAATGGACCAAAACAAGACTGAAAAGTAGCTAGGGCAAAAAACAAAATTTTCTTTTCTGTGTCCAACATATAGTACTTTACTTCCAATGGGCTTATCATGCTCAACTCTTCCATCTTTGCTTCATGCAACACACTGATCTCTTTTGGGCTGGTACCATTCCTTGTAGTCAGTACTCCTTTGCAGATGTCTCTCTTGGCTCTGGCATCTCAAATGTTGCAGGGGGTGGGTCTCTGTTGTCAGCCAGTCTTTATTTTCACAGCTTCCCCCAGTGTTGTGCTTCTTCCACCAAGACAGCACCTCCTTAAATCTCCCAGAACAGCACCAGCAATTGTGGACAGAATACTTGGAGCCAAAGGAGGACACTTATTCAAACCTAAAGATGGTACCTCTTGAACTGTAGGAAAATCAAAGCACAAAATGATAATATTGGTAGAGTTTACTTGAAGAAAATAGTAGATACTTCTGAACAATTCCTCAAAAGAATTACAATCATATGGCAAATATTTTTCCCAGCATTTAGAGGAGATGGGTACCATGATGAGGTGGGGTGAGAAGATCCCCTTGCCATGAAGAAACACTGACTTCATAATGAGGATATTTAAAAATGAAATCCGGTTGAGGTATTGCTTGAAAAGTGGCCTTCCTTTAAAAATTAATTTTTATATATTTTTCTCATTTTAATTAGTTCTTTAACAATTTATCTGGTTTATAAACAACAGAATTTTATTTCTCACCAATCTGAAAACTGAGAAACGTATATCACTGCCATCAAGTTCTGGTGAGATAAACCACCATTGCCCTCTCTAAACTCACATCTTTATGACTCCTAGTGACAGATTTCTCCCTGTCATCTCATGATAGGAGGAAGGAGGCCACTTTCTGCAACCACATTTTAAAAAGTACTATCTCATTCATGACCTAATCATTTGCAGAAGATATTAATGATTATTATCATTGTTATTATTATATCTATACCTATTTATAAGGATTACCCCTCACTGGGGGATAATGCTTCCCTGATCAGCCTTAAACTAGCAAATAAAATTCCCAGTGACTGATGTGGGCTACCTCCTTTCAAGTTGTTGACTAGGAAGATCCATGGAACACCCCCAAATAATAAAGGCTGTTGTCATTGATTTTGGTTGTCTGTCAGAACCTCAGGGTAAAGACCCTATTTCTTTAGGCAGAACACTTTTAAGTCACAGGCTTTGAAGAAATAAAGCTGCTACTGACCAGGACGTCTCTTCTATGATGGTTACATATCATAGTTCCTGATGTCCTTATGCTGGCTGCTGAGGGAGGAAAATTAACAGTCTTACCCTGTGGTAAATTCTGCAGAATGAAATAGTGAAGGGGTGTGCTCAAGGTGCAATGGTGGCACTAATATCTTAGGGGGGAACTAACAGCTATCTGATTGAACTTTCAATTGTAAATTGGTAAATTATAATTTATTTATGAGGTCCAAGGCTTTATCATGGTCTGTCACTTCAAGACCATTCATATTCTACCAATTCTAACATCATTTTTGTAAGAACAATAGAAACTTACTGCCACTGATTTTGAAATATACAACACATTATTATTGATTATATTCACTGTGATCTTGATTGACAGTCACATTTTGAGTTCAACCTGACTTCTTTGTGAAATAGGCAAAGTATATTTATTTCCACAGTGATGGAATTCTGATAGTAGTGATCATAACTGCATAATACATGGTAATGTATTCATGATTGTATTCTTTGAGGAAGACATGGCCAAGAAAACAGTTCATTCTGGTTGAATGCCAGAAAGATATAAATCATCTCCATGGATTTCTGGAGCACAGACAGCTTTTCAGAGCCTATGAGCTTTCCAAAATACTAAGTAACATATGCCATGTGCAGAAGGAAAATGATGGTTTAATGAAAGGTAATGCAGCAAAGATATCTGGAAAGCATGAGCAATAAAATTAGCATAATTTAAGAACTCAAGTTTACTTAAATAATACCCTAGGTGTATATCATTTATGAAATCATGCTCCTCATAAGATAACTGAAGTGCTCTGTCATTAAAGTTGTATTCCATGATGGAATTAGATGTCATTTTATTTCCACAGGGAAACCTTAAGTCCCAGATGCTTGTCTTCCCCTCTGCTGTCAGTACACTTTTCACAACTGTATCTGAGGAGAGGAAATAACATTTTTACAAAAAAAAAAGTCTTAAGGGGCCTTTGTGTTCTCCAAGGCCTTGTTACAAAATATAAGCAGTGTTTTATTACAAAACCTCTAGTCAGGCTGGATAGATGGCTCAGCAGTTAAGAGCACTGGCTGTTCTTGCAGAAAACCCAGGTTTGAATTCCAATACCCATGTGTCAACTAACAACTGTGGGGACCCCACCATGATTTGTGGCTGGGCTGATTTAATCCCAGGGCGATCCATGTGGGAAACAGGCACAGGAAAGCACACCACGTGGACGCATGTTAAGGTCCAAATGCAGAGAAAGATTTTATTGCAAAATGTCTGGTTATATAACGAGCATGACTCACATCTCATGACCAAATCCTAAACCTTTCCGTCACTACACCCCACCCCATGGGTGTGGCCAGGGAGGTCCCATTGGCTTAGAATTCAACCCATCTAAACTAAGTTTTCCCTCAAACAACTGTCTGTAACTCCAGTTCCAGGGGATCTGGTGCCAACTTTTGTCCTCCATGGGCACTGTATGACACAAGTGCACTTACACACGTGCAGGTATAACACACATACATATAAAATATAAATAAATTAATTAATTAATTAATTAATCCCAAAACCTCAAGTCTCATCATTGATAACTGGTTTCTTATTATTTCTGTGTTATATTCAAGGAGATATGCTCTGCTCACTGGTCACTTTAGGTAACGCTGTTGAGAGAGTGGTGTGCATGTGGCTTTTGAGTAATAGGTCAGTTCAAAGTTGGCTTTAAAGGAAATGACTTATTTAACAACCTTCTACCATCATCCCCAGAGCATGGAGATCTGTGGCCTCTGCATGTTCTACTAGTCAGGGAATGAAAGAAAAATTAGTATTTTTGAATAATTGTGACACATCTGAACAAAAAAATTCATATAGTGTAAATATCATTATTCTGTAAAGTGAATATGAGAAATACTAAATGATAAAATATACTTGATAATATAGACAAATTTCTGTTAAATTTTTGGTTAATCATACTACTGCTTTCAGTATTTTCAACACTGTTCATCCATATTTCTTTTATCCTTATTTCTTTTGTCCTTAAAGTAATAACTCTCCTCAGACTGTACAGTCAAGTAAGAGAGTCAACCCACTATTTTTTTCTTTTTTTTTTTCTTTTACTATATTAAAGAAATTCTAATGGTGAACATTTTAATTCACCTTGTTCACACATCTCCTTGTTCTCTACCTAGATCATGCAGCTAATCATGGGCACAAGCCAAGGACATTTTTCCCCTCTATAGTTGTGCTTTGGGGGGCCTTTTAGATAGATCCTGTGGATGGGGGATGCCCCATTTGCCACACCCAGTGTCCACTTTCAGCATGGAAGAAGTCAACCCACTATTCTATCCATTACTCTTTTTGTGTTTCACTGTCTCCCTGTTTCTGTATTCTTCCTTCCCTCCCTCCCTCCCTCCCTGTACTTTTGCTTCAGTGTGTTATGCATGCATCTGTACCTTTGTTCACATTCAGGTGGAATCCAGAGAGCAATGCTGCATGTCTTCTTCAATTTTTTCACCACTTTAGTTTTAGAAACAGGGTCTGAGTGAACCTGTAGCTGACTATTTGATTAATTGATTAGTAAACTTGGTTGAGCAAACTAAGCCTCCAAGTTTTATGACTACAGGCAACCACCACTAAATGCATCTTTTTATATGGGTGCTGGGATCTGAAATGAGGTCATCATGTTTGAGCAGGAGACACTTTACCTATGGAGTATCACTTGTTTATTCTTGGTATGCCACCCTAACTGTGCTACATTGATTATTCCAAATTTCTGTTTTGTAACTTTTCATAAACTAAATTTTATATTGTTACTTTCTTCTATAATTCTCACTTTCTATTGTATTTTAAAAGTTGTTTCTGTATTTCTGTTCTTGAGTAATTAATAGTAGAACATCTCCAGTTACAAGTCCCATCATGTACACACACACACACACACACACACACACACATGCACACGCACACACATGTATATATACCTGAACACATTGTTTTGTGGAATATAATATAAACAGTCCTTCCTTACCTCTTTATGTGGCCCAACTTTGTAGTTTGCCTTTAAAGTGTATCATATGGTCATAGACTTCATTTTATCTGTTATATTTTATTACTTTTATCTCTTAAAAATATTTCTTTTTTCAGGCACATTTCAATTAAGATAAGAGAAAATATGAATAAAGACATGTGTGGTGGTTTGAATGAGAGTGTCCCCCATAGGCTTTAAGTATTCAGATATTTTTGTCCCCAGCATCAACCTCAGTTGGTGGCACTGTTCTGGGAGATCTTAGAAGATGTGGTCATGCGGGAGGAAGTATGTCATTAGGGGTGGGCTTAGTGAGTTTAACAAGCCTTGCAATCGCCAGTCTCTCTGTCTCTCTCTTGACTGTGCTCATTTCGAGATGAGATGTGAATCTCAGCTTTCTGCTCTAGCCCCCGGCCACCATGCCTTTCACCACAATGGACTCTAATTCCCAGGAACCGTCAATCATAAGCTCAAATAAACTCTTCCTTTTATAAGTTCCCTTGGTCATGGTGGCTTTATCACAGCAACAGAAAAGTGACTAATACAACATGTAAAGCTACCAGAGCTCACATTTACAGAACTCGGTTTGAATTATAACTTTCTTCTTTCTTGCATCTTCTTAAAGAATCTGCTCAGATTCTTTTTAATTCTGAACCTTCATATACCTTAGAGCCTAACATCTATACTGCCCTAATTAGATGTACCTGGTGCTTCCATTGCATTCTGTTTTGCTAATTTCCTCAGACATATTTTTGATCCACTTTCTGCTTTTCATTTCTGTACTTTTCTATTTCTTCTACATCACTGACTAAAGCAGACTAAGTACTATACATACATAGGTGAAGATTCTCTTTATTTCCTTTCTTTTTGTAGCAGAGGAATTTTCCTCCCAGGGCAGGAGGTTCCCAATGGTGCAGCTACTCATGCAGAGTCCCACAGTTTACCCCCACCTCTGCTGTTTCCTGGTTCCTGGCTGCTATGCAAAGCAAGGGAAAGAACTCTCTAATCTCAGACTACACCTGAATTTATTGAAATTGCCTATAAAGTAATGATTGGAAAGTGTAAACTCACTCAAGCCATGGTGGTGGATGGATCCCCAGTCCAAAATGGCCACCGAGAATTCTGGTGGGAAATTCCGTGTCCTCTGCCCTTGCTGGTGAAATGGTGAGAGGGACCAGCCTCATGTGGTGGGCCTTTTATATGTATCTGTCCCCCCCCCCAAAGGCCCAGAATTCCAAAGTACTGTGCCCCTTCTGTGGGAATGCCAGCATAGCAAACATCAGCACCTTGGGGAAACTTGCTGCATAGCTGGGCTTTGATATCAGCTCCTCTCACTAAGTACCCAGCTTCTCAGGGAGATAAGCCCATTTCAAAGAAGAATTAATTTATCCCACAGCTTTTCTCCTTCCCTTCTTTCCTTACACCTTCCTTCTTCCTTCTTTCTTCCCTCTCTCCCTTTCTCTCTCTTTTTCTTTCATTTGTTCTTTCTTTCTTTCTTTCTTTCTTTCTTTCTTTCTTTCTTTCTTTCTTTCTTTCTTTCTTTCTTTCTTTCTCTCCTTCCTTCCTTCCTTCCTTCCTTCCTTCCTTCCTTCCTTCCTTCCTTCCTTCCTTCCTTCTTTCCTTCCTTCCTTCCTTCCTTCTCTTCTTCTTCCTAATTGGGTTTCATTCTGAAGCCCAGACTGTCTTGGAGCTCATTATGTAGCCCATTCTGGCCTAAAACTTCTACATGTCTGTCAGCTAAAAACCTTTGGGAACTCCAGTTCCAGCGTTTCCAACACTCTATTCTGGCTTCCACAGCAACTCCATACTTACGTGCAGGCAAAACACTTAAATAAAAGATAATTAAAAAGAATAAAATTGATAAGAAAAATACTAGTATATTTTCATTGTCACTGGAGCCCTATTATTACTACTATTTTTGTTATTGTTATGCTGAAGAATACATGAATGAACTTATAAGGCATGATTTCATTATAACTTATGTCACAAACATAATGGTATTCTATCATTATAGGATTTGTAACATTTAGCTCTGTTCCTATTTTTGCATTTTATTTTCCCATTTTTGAGGCAGGGTCTCACTTTAGCCCAGCCTGCATGGAAATCACTATGTAGAACAGGATGGCCTTAATTTCACAGAGATCCATATATCTCTGCCTCCCAAATTCTGGAATAAAAGCATTTTTGTCACTATGCCTAGCAGTGCAATCATTCATTTTTTTTGTGTGTGCTTTTATTGATGTTTGGGGATTTCAGAAAATATTTTTCAACTGTTTAGGCATATTACCTTTTCCCTTCACTCTACTCCAACCCATATCATGCATTCTGCCCTAACTGTCCTACATCTTTCTCTCAGTCTCATTTTTATGCTTAGGAATTCACATTTTCTTTCTCTAATTTTATATTACTCTAAAATATGGGTACATACTCTCCACCCATATACAGTAATTACAGAGTCTGAAAATAAGTGGTGGTTGGATTCTAGAGCCCATTGAGAGATTTACATTATTACAACAGAGTTGCTTTCAGATGAACAGAAAGATAAGAATCATGTTGTTCAGCTTGCCTTTCATCTGGGGGATTTGGTGTTAGCATCCAAAAATGAGGGAGACCACTCACCGCTTGTTTTTCTGGGACTGTGTTACTTCACTTAACATAATGGCTTCAAATTCCATCCATTTACCTGCAAAGTTCATAATGTCATCTTTCTTTACCTCTAAATAGTACTCCATTGTGTAGATGTGCCACATTTTTGTCATCCACTCATCTTTTGAGGGGCATTTGGTTCCAGCTCTTTGCTATTGTGAAGAGAGCTGCAATAAACATGGATGTTCATGTATCTTTGTGGTAGGATGAGTCTTGTGTGTATATACCCAGGAGTGGTATGACTGGGTCAGGTGGTAGGCTCATTTTGAGTCTTTTAAGTGTTCTCCGCACTGCTTTCCATAGCGCTCATACACGTTTACATTCCCACCACCAGTGGATGAGTGCTCCCCTTTCCCCACAACCTCTCCAGCATCTGGAGTCTTTTGTTTTCTTGATCTTAGCTAATTGTATTGGAGTGAGATGATATCTGAGAGTGGTTTTAATTTGGATTTCCCTAATTATTAATGATGTTGCACACTTTTTAACATGTTTCTCAGTCATCTTTACTTCCTCACTGGCGAAGTCTCTGTTCAGCTCTTTGCTCCATCTTTTGAGTAGGTCGTTTGTTTCCTTACTTCTTTGTTTTTGGAGTAGTTTATATATTCTTGATGTTAATCCTCTTTCAGATGTATTGCTGGTGAAGATTTCCTCCCACTCTGTGGGTTTTCTCTTCACTTCCTTGATTGTTTCTTTAGCTGAACAGAAGGTTTTGAGTTTGATGAGGTCCAATTTGTTGACTGTTGACCTTATTTCCTTTGTAGCTGCTGTCTGACTTAGAAAGTCTTTTCCTATGCCTATGTCTTGTAGGTTGTTGCCAACTTTTTCTTCTATAACCTTCAGGGCTTCAGGCTTCACATCGAAATCTTTTATCTACTTGAAGTTGATTTTTATGCAGGGTGAGAGGTAGGGGTTTAATTTTGTTCTTCTACAAATGATGATCCAGTTTTGCCAGCACCATTTGCTGAAGGTGATATACTTCCTCCATTGAGCTTTTTTTGCCCCCTTGTCAAATATGAGGTGGCTGAAATTGTACGAGCTCAAGTTTGGATCTTCAATTTTGTTCTATTGGTCAATGGGTCTGTTTTTGTGTCAGTACCAGGCTGCCTTTTTAATTATGGACCTGTAATATAGCTTGAAGTCTGCTATAGAGATCCTCCTGTATTGCTCTTTTTCACTCAAGGTTTCTTTAGCTATTTGATGTCTTTTGTTTTTCCATATGAATTTAAGGATTTTTTTTCCAAATCTGTGAAGAAGGTCATAGTGATTTTGATTGTGATTGCATTGAGTCTGTATATCAGTTTGGGTAAAATCGACATTTTAACTATATTAATTTTCCCAGTCCATGAGCATGGGAAGTCTTTCCCTCTTTTGATGTCATTTTCAATCTCCTTCTTCAGGGGTTTAAATTTTTTGTTGTATAGGTCTTTGGTATATTTGGTTAGGTTTGTTCCCAGGTATCTTATTATTTTTGAGGCTATCGTGAGTGGGAATGTCTTCTTATATTCCTTCCTCATTTGTTTATTGTTGGTGTAAAGAAAGGCTACTGATTTTTCAAGATTAATTTTGTAGCCTACCACTTCACTAAAACTCTTAATCATTTCTAGAAGTTTTCTGGTGGAGTTTTTAGCATCCCTTAGGTAAACTGTCATATAATCTGCAAAAAGGTATAGCTTAACTTCTTTTCTGATTAGTACTCCTTTAATTTCCTTCTTTTGTTCTTTTTTGCCCTAGCAAGTGTTTCAAGCACTATGTTGAAGAGGAGTGGTGATAAGGGGCAGCCATGCCAGGTTCCCGCCTTTAAGGGAAATGATTCCAATTTTTCTTCATTTAGGATGATGTTGGCAGTGGGTTTGACATATATGGCTTTGATCATGTTGAGAAATGTTCCTTTCAGTCCTATTCCCTCTGGGACTTTAAACATGAAGGGATGCTAGATCTTGACAATGTCTTTTTCTGCATCAATTGAGATGAGCATGTAGTTTTTGTCTTTCAGTCCATTTATGTGATCCTTTCACTCTAAGGTGGTGTGGGTCATTGAGGATGAGATGGGTTTCTTGTAGACAATATATAGAAGGATTCAGTTTCTTAATCCATTCTCCCAGTCTATGCTCTTTAGTTGTGAAGTTTAAACCATTAGTATTTAAGGTTATTATTGAGAGATGCATCTTGCTTCCTTTACCTTATTTATTGTTTACATTCTTGGTCTAGGTTTGTATTTACTCTGTTATAATTTTGTTGCTTTCTCTCTTTAAATGCTTAGGGATAGTTGCTTCTTTCCTCTGTTCTTTGCTTTATTCCCTTACTTCAGGCTTTACAATTGTTTTCAATGACCCCAGAGCCACTACTTCTATTATAAGTCAGTATATTACATCCTTACTTGAAACTATTTTATTTGTTTTACATGCTATATAACATCCTATATAACAGAGAAGCATCTTAGAAAAGACTCTCCAGCCTTTGCGGCTTCTTTAGCAGTCCCACTAAATCCAACTGCTCCTGGACATTTTTTCTTTCTTTCTTTAATTTTTACCTTTTTCTTATTAAGTCTTTGATTATGATAAGGAGGCCATTCTTCATTATGATACACTGCAGTTCCCATTCCAGATCAGCCTCCTCTTCTGTGGACAACCGGTCATCATCATTACTTTTTCCTTCATCTGAAGGGGAGTATAATAAATTAACCAAGGAACCCCTGCTTAAGGGAGCCTTATCCACTGATCCCTTACTGAAGGAGTCTGTGGCTCCATATACTTTAAGGAGTGATGTTCTTTCTGAAGCATCTCCAGAGGCAGGGACCTCTGCAGGATCTAATGTCTGCTTAATCAATCCCCATAAAGAAAATGCTTGTACTGGTATAGCTTCAGGGCCATTGTCTGTATACCAAGCTTTTATTTCCTGTCCTACTTTCTCCCATGTCTTTAAGTTGAAGGTTCCTTGTTCCAGGAACCAGGGGTAACAGTCTGGACACACTGCAAAACGTCAGAAATATGTTTCTCTTTTACTTTAATTCATTTCTTTTTTATGGAATGTCTTAATGTCTCAGTGAACAGCCTACGTTCCTTTGACTCTGCCTGTCCCATATTCTCACACTTTCCACCTCCCTCTCCCAGCCCTATCTCTTACCAGGGGGATCTGAAGCACCCTAGGTGGAGTCCTCTTTTGTACAAAAAGCAAATATAGGGGGAAACTTATCCAATTCAGTCCCTGATCTGGGAGCCACTTGCCAGAGTCCAGCTCCAGCAGGTTCAGTTCTTGAAGTGGGTGGTCCCAAAGGTGGCAAAGAAATTAATCAAATAAGACACAAGAATCTCTTTCTTTTTGTGACCTGAGGAGCATCTATTTTCCCTGCTCTAGAGGACCTCTCAGGTTTGTCACTCTGCCAAATTCTTGACCTAAGGATTACAGAGAGCATCTGTTTGCCTTCTCTGATCCTGTGCAGAAGGCCTTTTGGGTGTGCCACTCTACCGAATTCTTCTCTTCTCTTTTTTCTTCTCTGCTCCTCAAATCCCGATGTTAATTTTTATATACCCTAAGACTAATACAGGTTATGAAAGCCTAAGTTAATGATGAAAAAAAAAGTCCAACTTTTCCTTAAATATTTTTCAGAAAATTCACACCCAAAATTATTCTTAACATCAAAAACAGTAAAACAATTGATAATGATACAACCATTTAGTTGAGATGTCAAGAAAGTAAAACAATAATATTACGGCCACTCAGCTAAGCAGTTTAGCAGTTTTGCAGCAGAGTGAAGTTAATATTAACTTTTAACTCTGAGGACTTCATTTTTATGCCTTGTGGTTACATAGGCGCTGGACAGTGTAAAAAGTGAGCTTTAAAGTTTTAACAAAAAAAGAACTTTATTTTCTTTTTTTCTTTTTCCCTAGACCTGTGAGCCACTTCATGGCTGATGTAGTTTTGATTCCTATCTTGTTTTTATTCTGGTCATTGTTTTCCTCAGTTCCTGTTTTTTACACTTTCTGCTTAGGTGATTTTCTAAGGGCTACTAAGCTTTGAGTCAGATCACTAGAATTCATGGCCTCACTGGACTTAGTTTCATTTTGCCCTACAATCCTTTTAGTTTAAACCTGACCATGAAACCAAAATACCTTTCTTTACTTGGGCAATCTGTTCATGACACAGTTTCTGTAGAGTTCTTAATTACTACTGTATCATACTTTTAAGTTGTGTACACAGTGCCATTATTTCTCACAAAGCACTCATTTCTAGAAAAGGCAGAAGTGTCAGTTCTGCTCCTTGAGGCAGAGGCAGGTACTCTAACTTCTAGAAAGCTGGAAGTCAAATAGGCCAGAAAAATAAGAATTAATATGATAAAAAGAATTATTAAAAACCAAGGTCAGCTGGAGAGAAGACTTCAACCAGATGAGTCAGGTCACTGGAACTTTGTCAAGCAGTGAACCTTTCACAAATGGCTCCACCAACATGCTATAAAAGCTGAGGCAAAATTTAGATTTTGATCTCTATTGATAAATTTATTAGCTGCATACAGGACAGAATTTCCCACGTTTTCATTGAGGATAATTTATGTCAGGTATTTAAATTTTATTAGCTAACAACTTTCCTAATTCATTAATATACCCTCATGTAAAATTGAGTATTTAACAGAATATGTTCAGACTTGTTCTTAGTCTGTTATGATTGGGCTTTTAAAGCAGGATAGATAATATGATTAGTAGCTTCTATGGGAGAGAATTCTTTATGAGTTCCTTGTGTTTCTGCAAATATTATGAATGACATCTTGATTTCACTTTGCCTCGCACTCTATTATTTTATGATGTTGATGTGATGAGCAACTTTGTATATACTGTGCCCACACGTGGAGTAAAAAGCACATTTGTTTCTAGTCTTCCAGTACAGAGATAGTGTCTCCTTCTGTAGAAAAGAGCAGGAGTGCTCACTGCTCCTCATAAACTATTGAAGCAGTTTCTGCTTGGGTCCCTCTCCCTAGAACACACCCTCCTCCTGTGATGGTGTTACTTGACTTTCTCTGTGCCATCCTATTGGGCACTTGGGCTAGAGGAATTGATGAATAATGATGATTTTATGTCTACTTTGTCTGTGAATACTAAACTGCCCTTCATGTTTAATCTAGCAGTCAAATGTTTTCTAAGGAAATCTGACACATTAACTTGTTAGCTTGAAAGTACCTAAGCCTCAATTGCTTTCAGAGTCTTAACATCTATTCTTGACACGTTTTTAATAGGGAAATTATTCTGAATACGACTTTTCTTAAGCATATGAGATGTACTTTTGGAGGTACATGAAGCTCAAATTAATATTTTCTCCTTGTTCATTCAGAATTATTACCTGGATTCTGTTCTTCTAACACGGAAGTTCAGAATCATTTTCACAATCTTATTTGAGAAGAACTACTGTCAATAAGATACAATTTTCCATGCTATCTTGTGCTTATATGTCATTTATTGGGTTTGAGTATGTATATTTCTATTAGATTATCACATTTAAAATTATCGATGGATATCCAGAAAAAATCATATTCCAAAGCTTTATAAAGTTTTCATTTAATATTATTTTATGACTATTCATGAGTTTTGCAAAACTAATCAGTGTATTTAATTATACCTGAAAAAAAGATCCCATAATTTACCACAACACAAATGTAATTGAAGGACATGATGTTTAGTGACATAAATCAGGCATGGAAAGATAAATATGGTAGCACTAATTCATTTTGATAAGCTAAAGAAATTGAACTGACCATGTTTTAAGGAGGAAATCAATGGTTTCCAGAGTTTGGGTAGGACTGTAGGGGAGGATGGAGGGAAGCTGGCTAATGGGTTCAAGTTTGAAGCTGTGGAATAAGGATAGGTTCCAATGTGGTATAGCATAGCAGCACAGCTATTGTTGAGAACAGTAGATTACATGTTTCACGTGAGTTGTGACAGCATAGACAGTACTTGCTCAAGTTCTAGCTGTACAAACATCTCGGCATGAATGTGGGTGGTGGGCAAAATATCTCACCCCTAGCTAAGGAGCTTTCCACAATGATGGATGCTGAGAGGGGAAGCATTTTGCCCCTGGTAGGTTGACCACCGTCTAGTGGATGACCACATAAGTATGTGGGCAGGACAAACTAGGATGAAATTCCTCCGAAATGCACTCTACATCTTCCATGAAACTGGCAATGTTTCTAGTATCTCAGTAGTGTACAAAGAAATATTGAGTGTCATGCACAGTACTTTTAAATTTTAGACATTCTGCCATAATATTCACGAACACTATGCTTAGTCTTAATGTCTAACAATGTGTCAGAACAGGGCACAGTAGAGTTAAAAAATGACTGAAATTCTTGAATTGGTTGTGTCATTCATAAGTAATTTTTCTGACTTTTGGTCTCCCATTTTTCTACTAGATCAGAGCTTTGCAACTTTATCACTATTAGTTTGGGGGGTTTGGATAGTTTTCTCTCATATAAAGCTATTCTGTGAATTTCAGGAAGTTTAACAGTATTCCTAGCTTCTCCTTACTATATGTTCATAACACTTCTCTTCCCTCAAGAAATGACAGCAGAGATGTCTTAACAGAGAGCCAAATTTCCCTGTTGGGTGGGAGGTGGGGTGGTGACACCTCCCCAATATAGAAGCTATTTAAATACTCTGGGACACTTTGTTCCTAAGCATGAAGACTGAAGATTGCCATTTACTTTTTTTTTTTCTCCAGGATTTTTCACAGTAGTTGGCACACTAACAGAGCTCATTAGGAGTAAACTGCAAAAAAGAAAGAACAAACTTCTTAGAATTAAAAATAAAATCACTAATGAGGTTTACAAACCACAGTGTCAAACATCTATGAAAAACATCATTTATAAACTGTCACTTCATCTTTTTAATTCTCATTTACTATGACCATGTAAACTGATTTATTGCTCTTATTTTTAAACTGCTGACATCTATAGGAAAAATACTCAAACAGAAAAATCTCACTTCTTTCTTTTCATTGTTCTGTTTCAACTAAGCTCTTTGGATTTTGCATTAAATATTCAATATAAGGAACTGAATTCTAGAGAAATACATCAGTTATAATTCTTTATGATTGTTTAATGCCAGTATTTTTCATGAATAGTCTTCTATCAAAGCTTCTTTTCCTTATGTATTTCCACATATTGAATGGTGTAATTTTTTCAAACACATAGTGATTTTCATTGCAGTAGATGAAGCTAAAATGGTTAATCTATAGAAAATTAGGCACACTTAAAGTTGAATTCTTGTGAATTATGAGTTCAGTAGAACATTCAGACATAAGAGCAATAAAATAACTGCTTTAAATTGAAATTCCATCACTTTCTAATTTATCAGCAGGATGTGCTTCAATGGTTTTTTGGAACTTATTGGACAAACTCAGCAGTCTTCTTCTCACTATAAGATCAATACATGTGTTCACAATTTTTTAAGCCTAAGATCTTACATCTTTATAAAATTAATGTTTTAGAAGCCCTGCCTTATTATAATTGAATAAAGTACATTGCATTTTACTAGAAATGTGTATTAAAATCTATTCCAATGGGTCTTCAGGGACACTGAGGCAGCAGCTAGAAGCACCTTGGCTTCTGCCGCAGGCCAGGTAAGATCTGGCCCACCATATTAGGAACTAAGGTCTTCAGGGACACTGAGGACACAGCCAGGTTGCCAGCTCAGAGGCCAAATCACTCCACCCCAATTTCAAATTAAAGGAAAAGGCCTACATTGCAATGAAGAAACACCTAAATTCCACATTAGATTACAAACAAAACAAATCAAATCCACATGCCAAAAGCGCAAAGAAAAATCAACAACATGGGAAAAGCAAATAAGAAATCTCCACCAAACTCTTATCAGTTTTATAGAGGACACCAACAATGAGATCTCTCTGGAGGTAAACCAGACACAGATCTTAAAAGAGCAATCATAGATATACTCTAAGAAATCAATTACCTAAAGTGAGAAATTGACCAACTCAGGAAGGAAATGGAAATGCTAAAAAAATATTGCAGGCTGAAATGAAAAAGGAAATTGAATACTTATATAGTCAACAGGAAAGGGTAAGAAAAAGGCTCAGTAACAGAACGGACAAAGCAGAAAATAGAATATCAGCCCCAGAAGATAACATGGAAGAACTGAAGAGCTCAGGCAAAGACTATGAAAATCAAAACAAAACAAAACAAAACAAAACAAAACAAAAACCAAACAATAAACATACAAGAGTGGAATAATCAGGAAAGGTGGGACACTGTGAAGAGACCAAACCTCGGCATCATAGGTATAGAGAAAGGAGAAGAATCCCAGGATAATAGTATGGACCAGATCTTCAACAGAATTATAGAAGAAAATTTCCCCAAATTGAAAAAGATGCACCCATACAAATACAAGAAGCACATTAAACACCAAACGACAAGATCAGAAAAGAAACTCCCCACACCATATCATAATCAAAACTCTAGATGCTCAAAATAAAGACAGAATACTGAAATCCACAAGAGGCAAACAAGTTACATATAAAGGAAAACCCATCAGGATTACAGCTGACTTCTCAATGCCAATGATGAAAGCCAGAAGAGCTTGGACCAAAGTATTTCCAGTACTAAATGACTACAGATGCCAATCCAGGTTACTCTATCCAGAAAAATTGTCAGAGAAAGGAAAACATCCCATGACATAAACAAGATGAAAGAATATATGTTGAGAAAACCAACCCTCCAGAAAATACTTGAAGCAGTTCAGAGGACAGAGGAAAGGAGCAGCTATCCCCAAGTGGCAAGAGAGAGTAAGCAATGAAGCTATAAACCCAGAAATACAAACATAGACCAAAAATACAAACAGAAAATAAGCTGAAGGGAAGCAATATACATCTCTCAATACTAACCCTAAATATTAATGTTCTAAACTCCCCAATCAAGAAACACAGACTGGGAGAATGGATGCTGTCTATAAGAAACACCTCAACTTCAAGGACAAGCACCATCTTAAGGTGAAAGGATGGAAAAAATATTTCAAGCAAATGGTACCAAAAAGCAAGCAGACAAAATAGATTTCAAAGTAAAACTAATCAGAAGAGATGAAGAGAGTCACTACATTCTTATCAAAGGATCAACCAACCTTGAAGATCTCACAAGCATAAATACATGTGCACCAAACACTGGTGCACCAACTTCATAAACACAATCCTGAAGTATTTCAAGACACAGATCAGTCCCAGCACACAACAGTCAGAGACTTCAATACTCCACTGAACCCATTGAAGAGGACAATTGGACAAAGAATAAAGAGAGAGACATTTGAAATGAACAATATGATACACCAAATGGACTTAACAGACATCTACTGAATATTCCACCCAAACACCAAATAATATGCTTTCTACTTGAACCCCATGAAACATTCTCCAAAACCATATACTGGGACATAAAGCAAACCTCAGCAAATTCAAAATAATTGGAATAGTTTCATGCATCTTATCAGACCGCAGTGCAATAAAGCTTAATATCAACACCAGAAAGAGCCCTACTAGCTACATGGACACATGGAGGCAAAACAATGTACTAATGAATAATGTATGGATCAAAGGGGAAATAAAGAGAGAAATAAAAGCATTCCTGATAGTAAATGAAAGGGATGATACAACATACCCAAACCTATGGAGCCTCTTAAAATCAGTCCTGAGAGCAAAATCCATAGCCCTAAATGACTACATTAAGGAAACAGAAAGAGCACAAATAAATGACTTAACACTGCAACTAAAGAAACTTGAGAGGCAGCAACAAATGAATCCTAAATCCAGCAGACAGGAAGAAATAACAGAAATCAGAGTGGAAATCAATGAAGTAGAAACAAAGAAAACCATACAAAAAAATCAACGAATCCAAGAGCTGATTCTTTGGAAGGATAAACAAGGTAGAAGACCTCTAGCCCAATTTACTAAAAGAAGGAAAGAGCAACTCCAAATCAACCAAATTAGAGATGAAAAGGAAAACATCACAATGGATAGTGAAAAGATTCAGACAATCTTACAGAATACTTCAAAAACCTATACTCTACTAAATATGAAAACCTAAGAGAAATGGATGAATACCAGACATCATGGAATCCACCAAGATTTGACTAGGAAGAGATAGCCAGCTTAAATAGACCCATAATAATGGAGGAAATTGAAACTGTAATAAAAATAAAACCTTCCAACTAAAAAAGGTCTGGATGGATTCATGGCAGAATTCTATAAGACATTTAAAGAAGACCTACGGCCACTACTACTCAAATTATTCAAGAGGATAGAAACAGAAGGAAATCTCCCAATTTCCTTCTATGAAGCCAACATCACTCTAATTCCAAACCCAGGCAAAGATACAATCAAAAAAGAAAACTATAGATCCATTTCATTAATGATCATAGATGCAAAAATTCTCAACAAAAGTCTTGCAAACTGCATACAGGCACATATCAAAAAGATCATCCACCATGACCAAGCTGGATTCATAACAGAGATGCAGTGATGGTTCAACATAGATAAATCAATAAAAGTCATAAAGCACATAAACAGGCTCAAAGTAAAAAAAACACAGGGTCATCTCAATCGATGCAGAAAAGGCCTTTGACAAAAGTCAGCATACCTTCATGTTTAAAGCCTGGAGGGAATTGGATTGGAGGGAACATTCCACAACACAATTAAAGTCATATGCAACAAACCCAAAACCAGCATTATCTTAATGGAGAAAAACTAGAAGCATTACCCTTAAAGTCAGGAACCAGGCAAGGCTACCCCCTATCCCCACTTCTTTTCAATATAGTGCTTGAAATGCTTGTGAGAGTGATAAGACAAGAAAAGGGGAATTAGAGGAATAGTAATTGGAGAAGGAAAACAAGGAGACTTTCCCACTCACAATAGCCTGCGAAAAAATTATCTAGGAACAAACCTGACCAAACACACCAAAAATATCTACAAAGAAAATTTTAAATCCTTCAAGGAGGAGATTGAGGAAGATATTAGAAGATGGAAGAACCTCCCATGCTCATGTATTGGAAGAATGAATATAGTAAAAATGATCATCCTGCCCAAAGTAATATACAGATTCAATGGAATTCCAATTAGAATCCCCATGAGCTTCTTCACAGACCTAGAAAAAGTATTAGAAAGTTCATATGGAGAAACAAAAGGCCCCAGATAGGCAAAGCAACCCCAAGCAAAAAGAGCTATACAGGGGGGATTGCCATACCAGACTTCAAACTATATTACAGAGCTATAGTCATAAAAAGCCTGGTATTGGTACAGAAACAGGCCCATAGATCAATGGTAGAAAATTGAGAATCCAAACGAGCACATCCAATTTCAGCCACTTCATATTTGACTAAGGAGCCAAGAAGACTCAATGGAGGAAAGAGAGCATCTTCAGCATAGGGTGTTGGCATAACTGGATCACCACATATAGAAGAATAAAACTAAACCCCTACCTCTCACCATGTACAAAAATCAACTCCAAATGGATAAAAAACCTCAATGTGTTCAACAGCAGGGCCTTAACACATTGAGGGTTTTTTTTGTTTTTTTTTTTTTTTTACCTTTTGTGGGGCCTTGGATCCCCTGGCCAACATCTCCTTGGTAGAATAATCCATTGTTGATGTCAGAGCTCCTGTATTAATATATTTTGCTTAAGTGCATAGCTTAAGGAGACTTTAGCATTATTTTTGTTTTATATTTGGTTCTGAATAGAGAATAATCCTTTTCATAGTTTCTATGTCCATTAGTCAATTAAAGAAGGCAGTTTTACTGATTTTACAAGAGAATACCTCTATAACAGCTGGCTCCAATCTACAGTTGGAGAATGACCTCATCATCATCATATTTCTCCTTATTCTATGGGGGGGAGTTAAGAAAGCTGTTGAAGACCTGATGTAAACATGGGAAAGATGTATGGAGACCGCACTTGCAAGTATACAGATGGTCTCTGGAATGCCTACAACCTGAGCCAACCATACCACTCCTGGGTGTATACCCACAAGTCTCATTCTATCACAGAGATACATGCTCATCTATGTTTATTGCAGCTCTCTTTACAATAGCAAAGAGCTGGAAGCAACCCAAGCATCCTTCAACCAATGAATGGATAGAGATAATGTGGTACATGTACACAGTGGAATTCTATGCAGTGGTAAAGAAAGATGACATCATGAACTTTGCAGGTAAATAGATGGAATTTGTATTAGTCAGGGTTCTCTAAAGAAACAGAAGTAACAGGATGAATATATATAGCTATATACAATTTATTGATTTGCTCACGTGACAGAGTTCAAGGTGTCCAACAGTAGCTGCACCACACTGGAAAGCCTGAGAGAATCCAGGGAACTGGTCAGTCCGCAAGGCTGGATGTCTCAGTAGTCCCAATCTAGTGCTGAAGGCCTGAATGGATTCCAGGAGATCTGCCGGTCTCAGTACACGCTGGGATCCGAAAGGCTGATCACAGCAGCAAGACAAACTCACCAGATGAGAGAGGCAAGCAGCAGGAGAAAAGAAGGGACCAGCTCCTTCTGCCATGGCCTTAAATACTGCCTGCTGGCAGAAGGTAACACCCACATTTGGGGTGGGCCATCCAGATTAAGGCAGTCCAATCAGAAAACCCTTTTTCTCTTATTTGTCCCTTAGTCCAGTCAAGTTGACACCCAGGATTAACCATCACAGAATTCTAAGCCATTATGTGAAGTGAAGTAACACAGTCCCAGAAAAACAAATGATGAATGGTATCCCTCAATTGTGGATGCTAGCATCAAATCCCTAGTTGAAAGACAAGCTGAACAGTTATTGTTTATTATATTTATATCTGAAGGCAAATGTGCTGTTATAATGTGAATCCCTTAATGTCCTCTAGAATTAACTTACCACTTATTTTCAGACTTTGTAATTGTGGTATATGGGTAGAGGGTATGTATTCATATTTTAGAGTAATATAAAATTAAAGTGGAAAACGTGAACTCCTCAACATATTTTGGAATTAACATATACTTTATTTTCAGTGGTCATAATTTGAGTATATATGTGACATATATGCATATTTTGGAGAAATACCAATGGGAGGGAACAATGACAAAAGGGCTGGGTCAAAGTACTAACTGAAACAGTTAACTTCTGCCCAAACAATAAAACTCTACAGAGAAAAACTTTAAAAAGACTGAGAATAAGATACAAGACATGTATGGCAGAATGCATTTCCTGGGGTGGGGTGGGGGACATAGAAAAGGGAATGTGTCTAAATTGGATTGAGGAATGGTATATGAAATTCACAAAACAGAAATAAAAATATTTTATAAAAATAAATAAATAAATAAAATCCATTCAAGTGAAAATTTAACTTGTTTTATATCTTTCTTATCTTCTTCAGTAGAAACAAGTCAAATCCATAATTGAGTTTAGTATGCAGTGGTGCAAAGCTGAGTTTAGTATGCAATAGTCGATTTGTTTCTGTAGACAGTTGTAAGTGTATTTCAATTTTATTATCCTGAGGTTTGTCTCTTCATGGTGTCCCACATTTCCTGATTATTCCACTCTTGTGTTTTCCTTAAATTTTTCATAGTCTTTGCTTGGGCTTTTCAGTTCTTCCATGTTATCTTCTAGGGTTGATATTCTATTTTATGCTTCAACCATTCTGTTACTGAGGCTTTCACTTGCCCTTTCCTGTTGACTGGATGACTGATTTCCTTTTTCATTTTAGCCTGAGATTTCTTTAGTCTTTCCATTTCCTTCCAGAGTTGACCATTCTCCCCCTTTAGTTTTTTTTATTTCTTTTTTCATTTAAGTCTGTGATTTTCTTTTCAGCATTTCCATTTCCTTCCTGAGTTGGTCATTTTCTCACTTTAGGTCATTGATTTCTTTGAGTTTATCTATGATTGTTCTGGGTTACCTCCAGAGAGATCTCATTGTTGGAGTCCTCTGTAAAACTGATAAAGTTTGGTGGAGATTTCTTATTTGCTTTTCCCATGTTGTTGATTTTTCTTTGTGCTTTTGGCATGTGGATTTTACTTGTTTTGTTTGTAATTTGATGTGAAATTCAAGTGTTTATTTGTTGGGATGTAGTCCTGTTCCTTTAGTTTGACTGGGGGATTGGGGGGGGGGCAGGGTTTACTTGGCTACCATACCAGCAACCTGGCTGAGGCCTTAGTGTCCCTAAATATCTGGGTTCATAGTGAGTTCAGTCAGCACTTACTCGGCCTGTGGCAGAAGCCAAGGGGCCACTGCCTGCTGTCTCAGTGTTCCTGAAGACCTGAGCCTACTTAACATTTTATTTAAAATAATCTACAGACATTATTCCTACTTACTTTGGCCTCTTTTGGAAAAAAGTTATCCTTGCAAGAATCAGCATGAGATGAATATTTTTTATGATTTTTATTTTCCTGATTTCATACTTGAATAAATACAACTTTGAAAAGACTTAACAGTTTACCTTTATGGCTCTTAAAATGTTTTCTAATCACTTGTTTGGCAACTATAGTTTGAGAAAACTTAGATGATATTGCATATGTATTTTATAGATATAAAAATAGAATTCCAGGGTCTAGAGAAAGAAGATGGCTCAGCAGTTAAGGGGATTGTCTGTTCTTGCAGAAGACCCAGATTTGAATCCCAGCACCCACATGACATCTAACAAATATCTGCAACTCTAGTTCCAAGGGATCTGAAGTCCCCATCTGTCCTCTGAAGGCACTTGAGTACATGCAGGGGATACACTCATACATATAAAATTAATTAATTTTAATTAATTAATTAATTAATTAATTAAAAGAGTAGACTTCTCCACACTGTTTTCCATAATGGTTGTACAAGTTTACATTCCCGCCAGCAGTGGATGAGTGTACCCCTTTCCGTGCAACCTCTCCAGCATTTGTTGTCTTCTGTTTTCTTGAGCTTAGCCAGTTGTATTGGTATAAGATGATACCTGAGAGTGGTTTTAATTTGCATTGCCTTAATTATTAATGATGTTGAACACTTAAGATGTTTCTCAGCCATCTTTACTTCCTCAGTGGTGAAGTCTCTGTTCAGCTCCTTACTCTATCTTTTGAGCAGGTCATTTCTTTCCTTACTTCTTTGTTTTTTGAGTAGTCTATATATTCTGGATGATAATTCTCTGTCATATGTATCACTGGTGAAGATTTCCTCCCACTCTGTGGGTTTTCTCTTCACTTCCTTGATTGTTTCTTTAGCTGTACAGAAGGTTTTGAGTTTGATGAGCTCCCATTTGTTGACTGTTGACCTTATTTCCTGAGCAGCTGCTGTCTGATTTAGAAAGGCAGGAACCCAGCAAGGCTGCCCACTATCGTCACTCCTCTTTAATATAGTGCTTGATATCCTTGCTAGGTCAATAAGGTGAGAAAGCAAAATTAAAGGAGTAATAATCAGAAAAGAGGAAGTAAAACTATCCCTTTTGCAAATTATATGATAGTTTACCTAAGGGATGCTAAAAACTCCACCAGAAAACTCCTAGAAATGACTAAAAGTTTCAGTGAAGTGGCAGGATACAAAATAAACCTAGAAAAATCAGTAGCCTTTCTTTATACCAACAATAAGCAACCAGAGAAGGAATATAAGGAGGCCTTCCCAATCACAATAGCCACAAAAAAAAAAAAAAATGCCTGGGGTTAAACCTAACCAAAGACACCAAAGACCTCTACAACAAAAAATTTAAAATCCTGAAGGAGATTGAAGATGACAATAAAAGATGGAAAAGCTCCCATGCTCATGGATTGGAAAAATTAATACAGTAGAAATGTCCACTCTACCTAAATTAATATACAGATTCAGTGCAATCCCAATCAAAATCCCCATGAGCTTTTTCCCAAGTGAAAAAAAAAAATCCTTAAATTCAAATGGAAAAACAAAAAACCCCGGATAACAACCCTGAGAGAAAAATGAAATACAGGGGGTTTACTTTACCAGACTTCAAGCTATATTACAGGGCTACAGTCATAAAGACAGCCTGATACTGGCAAAAAAAAAAAAAAACAGACCTATTGACCAAAAAAAAAAAAAAAAAAACAGACCTATTGACCAATGGAACAAAATCGAAGATCCAAACAAGCTCATGTAAACTTCAGCCACCTCATATTTGACAAAGGGTCCAAAAAAGCTCAATGGAAGAAAGATAGCATCTTCAGTAAATTGTGTTAGCAAAACTGGATCACCATCTGTAGAAGAACAAAATTAAAACCCTACCTCTCACCCTGTACAAAAATAAACTCCAAGTGGATTAAAGATCTTAACCTGAAACCCCAAATCCTGAAGGTGATAGAAGAAAAATTTGGCAGCAACCTACAAGACACAGGTGCAGGAAAAGATTCTAAACCAAACAGCAGCTGCACAGGAAATAGGGTGCCCCTCAACTGATGACTGGATAACAAAAATGTGGTACATTTATATCATGGAGTTCTATGCAGCAGTAAAGAAAAATGACATCATAAACTTTGCAGGTAAATGGATGAGACTCAAAGCCATTATGCTAAGTGAAGTAACACAGTCCCAGGAAAGAAAAGGCAAATGGTTTCCCTCATTTGTGGATGCTAACATAAAATCCTCAGTTGGCAGGCAAACTGAGCAACTTTATTATTATATTTTTATTTTTTAATAATGGGTAATAAGTAATGAATACAAGCATCCTTTATGTAAATCCAATTTGCAAGTAGCTATGCCCAAACTTACACAGCCCGAGGCCCCCATTGTCCAGCTGGAGGAGCTTGTATGTACTATCTTGTTGATCAAATAAGTGTCCAGTCTGTATTTCTGTAGTTTCGTAGTTCACCCCAATCACAGCCCTTACATTCTACCACTCCTCCTTTTCTGAAGATTGTTCCCTAGGCTTTAGAAAAGGGACATAAGTGGGCAAGAAGCAAAGCAGTCTACTTTCTCTGGAGATGTTTTTTGGACTCTGATCAGTTCAGGCTGTTTCCTTTCATGGGTTGGCAGTTTATCCAGGAATAACCTTTTACTCCTACTGATGAAGCACAAGCAGTTAGATATACAGGCATTTAACAGTACTAATTATTATGGTAGGTTACGTTGGTATAGGCACAGATGTTTGGATGGGGTGCTAATCCATGGACTATAGCTTTTCTGTAAAAGCTGACAAGGTCTTACTGCCGCTTATAGCATCTCCTAACCACTAGAGGACTTAAGCTTGTGGCATCAGCAGTGAATTATCCCTCCAAGGAGAGAGCTAATTATTATTTCTTTGTACCTGAAAGCAACTGTGCTATTATAATGTGAATTTTTTTTATATATTTTCAAGACAGGGTCACCCTGTAGCCCTGGCTGTCCTGAAACTCACTTGTAGACCAGGCTGGCCTTGAACTCACAAAAATCTGCCTGCCTCTGCCTCCCAAGTGCTAGGATTAAAGGCGTGTGCCACCACGCCTGGCTATAATGTGAATTTTAATGGGCTCTAGAATTGACCTAGCAATTATATCCACACATTGTAATTACCATATATTGGTGGAAGATATGTATTCATATTGTAGAGTAATCTAAAATTAAAGGGAAAAATGTGAATCCCCAAACATATTTAGGAATTAACATACAGTTTATTCCCAGAGGTCATAATCTTGATACACATGTGCTGTTTATATGGGCACAATTTGGAGTAATACAAAGGGTAGGGAACAAAAAATTAATGATAGGTTTATAGAATAATTTCAGTATAATTCCTGAGTTATTGAAATATTATAATAATGTATAGTATACATTTTAAACTTACTGTAAAATTTATATTAAATTCTTATAGAACCTTCAAAAAAGTACATTAAAATATATATCAACTTACTATGTAATTTACAATGTAAAGTTATACTTCTTTTAACCTGCATGCAACTTTACTATGAAAATGTGAATCCTTAAACGTGTTTTGGAATTAACCTAGAGTTTATTTTCAGACTTTGTAATTTTGATTTATGTGTGGAGTGTACATATGCATATTTTTGAGTAATATAAAATTAAAGGGAACAAACAGAGAAGAACCTGTTCAAAGAACGGATCAAAACAGTAAATTTCTGCACTGAAAATGTTAAAAAAAAGACTGAGAAAAAGATGCAAGACAGGACTTAACATGTATGGGAGAAGCCATGAACTCTGGAGGGGGTGGTGGTGTGGTGGGGGTAGGGTGAGAAGGGTGGGTATGGATGGGGGAATGAGTCTAAATTTGTTTAAGAAATGTTGTGTGAAATGTGCTCACTAAAAATTAACCCAAAAAATAAATAAAATTAATTAATTAAATTAAAACAAAGAACAGAGTTCCAGTAATAAGGTCCAAAGTCACATAGCACATCTGAGGTAAAAAAAAGATTTTAACTGTTAAATTTGAAACCTTTCACAAGGTAAATTGATGCCCTGGCTATGGTGTCTAAACTCACATTATCTTACATAGGGGCTTCAATTATTTAAGAACAATATGGGGGAAAAAAGAAACAGAAAAACAGGGCCGGATGCCCATCTGTGCCTTTGAAACCTAGCAAGAGAACTCATGTTGATTGTCCTGGAGTTGTGCACTTTATTTCACATGAACCAAATTATGCATTTGTTTGAGAGCATCATGGCATTTATTAATTATCTAAGTCGAATTCTCATTCCAGAAAATGGCACCTTGCACAGTGGGACCATGTCAGACAGGAGCTTTGACTGGGGAACAAATGTCAGTGTGGTGAGGAGCCTGCTGAGTGTTTAATAACTACAAATAAAGTGCACCGTTAGGGTTATAAAGCATCGTTCCATCACCCAGTAGGTTTCTTTTGTAAATAAAGATAAAATGACTTGGACAATCTGTACGGAATTCATCAACATTAACTGTAAACGCACCAGGGAAAACAAAACACATTGAAAGAGAATGAATATACGAGGGAAGAAAAATGTCATCCCCTGAACATGAATCGAGTTATTTCAATTCAATCAATTACTTCACATTATTGTCACATAAGAAAATACTTCTTGTTAAAAGTTACTATTTTCTATGGAAAATAGATACTATTTTCTATGGGAAGCTTACATACATGCTATAAACTGTGGTTTTAACCTCTCCAAAATTCACGCTGAAAATGATGTCCATTGTTATGGTATTAAGGCGCATGACCTTCAGCAATGACTAAATCCTGAGTCTACTCTTGTAGAGTAGTTTGAATGCCATCCTTTCTGCCCTTTCTGTGTTTCTGTCCTAACACAAAGGCACAGTTGGTTGCTGGGGCTGACTCTTGGACTACTCACCCTCCAGAATTATAAACAAATATCTGTTTTGGTTTTTTTATAAAATACCCAAAACAGCCTGGCATGGTGGTGAACGCCTTTAATCCCAGCACCCCAGAAGCAGACACAGGGAGATCTCTCTGTGAGTTCAAGGCCAGCCTGGTCTACAGTGAGAGTTCCAGGACAGCTGGGGCTACAGGGAGGCCTTATCTCAAAAACACCCAAAAAAAGAAGAAATAAAATAATAATAATAATAATAATAATAATAATAATATACCCAAAGCACTTCAGTTTCTTTTCTATCCCCAAAGGCCCCAACAAATGCAGTTTAGAGGACTCAATGATTTATTTGGCTTACAATACCAAGTTACTCTCTATGATTGAAGGACAGCAGGGCAGGAACCAAAGGCAGGAGTCTGGAGGCAAGGATCAGGAAGGGACACGCTTGCTGACCAGATCTCTGGCTTGCTCATATTTAGCTAGCTTTCTACACAGTCCAGGACTGCCAGCTTAGAGATGCTGCTACCCACAATGGGCTAGGTCCTTCTCCATCAACTAATAATCAAGACAGTTCTTCACGGACATGTATAGAGCAACTGGAGAAGGACAGTTACTCAATACAGACTTTTCAGGTAATTCTAGGCTTAGTCAAATTGATAGTTAATGCTGACCTGGACATAAGGTGGTCTTTTATTATATAAAAAATAGACTAAAACAATGAGCTATTAACTATGCATTCTAATGTTAAGGAAGAACAATGGAATACATTAAAACTGATTCTCAAGTAAAATAGTACCAATAAGATAAAGACAGTGCTGATAAGATTTCCACATTTTATATAATCAAATCATGGTGTGAAATTTATTCTTTTTAGTGAAAGTTTTAGGGTCTTAAATATCATTCTGAATGATGACCCACAAAAATGAGAGTTCTTCTAAAGAATTATTGGGGAATGGATAAGCTAAATTAAAAATGTACAGTTCAGAAATATTTCATTAAAAGTAGATTAAGTGCACATAATTTAATGAATATTATAGCTAATTCTTACAGTGATCTTGTGAAGATGTTATTATAACATATTTAAAGCTGATGAAATTGAGGCTTAAGAGAACTAGAAAGTCAGGGCTGACTACAGCAGTAAAGATCAAAGGCATGAGTTTATGGCATCACTGCTACCCAGGTATCTGAGTATTTAAGAGAAACATGGGTACAAATGAGTCTATGACATTTGTTCGTAGAAATCATACTGATCTGGGCTGAAAGACAGCTATAAACAAAAGAAAAAAAGTAACAAAATCTACATGCATTCCTTCAGAACATAGAATTGTGCACGAGGAGCACTTATTCTAACATTTAAGCCTCATCCAAGGAAAAGCATAGTGTTGAAAAGTAGAGGGATAGACAGAGATGTTGGCTGGAGAGAGCAAGAGGTATACCCACATGGCGGCTAAGAACAGTCTGTAACTCCAAATCCAGGAGAACTCCAGTTCCAGGGGAATCCGAGACCCTCTTCTGACCTCCGCGGCATTGCATGACATGGGTGCACAGACCTGCATGCAGACAGTACATTCATACACAGGAACGGTAAACAAAAAAAAAAAAAAAAAAAAAAAAAAAAAAAGACCAAAATAATTAAAAAAAAAAAAAAAGAGGTATACAGAGATTATCTTGCCTGAGTCCATCAACAGGGCAATGGTTCAGTCCTCACTCACTGTTCTTGAAAGCACCATTCAGTTTGCTTCCGCGGATGTGGAATTATCTTTCTAAGACTTTCTAGCCATCCCTACTGAACACAGTTGATTCTTTTGTCACATAAGAGGTATGAAAACCAGCATGGATTATTGGCAACGGTCACACTGAATTTGATGTAGTATTCATTTCCTACCTGTTGAATAACATAAATAGCATTTAAAATATAATAATCTTCCATGTCTTTCTCTTTAAAATTGGAATATAATCAATTCTCAAGGGCTGTATCTGGGCATCCAGGAAAGCAAGGCACCTCTGCCCTCATAATGAGCAGCGCATGCTTACTACTACATGAAAGTTATAAAGGTTGTTTTCTCTCTTTGAAGCATTAATAGCCTTCCCTTAGTATTGCCATTTTTGACTCAGGTGACAGTCACGAAGTGGCCTGTTCTTCTTCTCCTGCAGGAGAAATAATTTGCAAGTTACAGCAGTTCTTTTGTGAAGCTGATGACAGGTTTTACCATCTTTGTAAATAATGGGTGACAGCAAAACACAAATGCCCTTACTGAAGCAGCGGCTGCTGGTTGATTCCAGAGGAAAAAAAAGTAATATTTGAAAGGAGAATAACTTAAAAAACTAGATGTATAAATAGGCACACTAGTAAAATTTTCTCTATCTGCTTTTCTCATTTAGTGTATTTATTCAATGTGTTGTTTTCATGTTCCGTTAAGATTATAATCCTTTTTGAAATATAAGAAGCTGCTATGGAAAATATAAGAAAATATTTTATCCACTCCCAAAGCTAATAATGTGGCAGGAAGTAGGATAATTAAGAAAATATCTCTATCTTGTAAATAATGTTGAAATACTCAGTTGCCAGAGTGATTGTTCAACTCAAAGGCGCATAACAGTATCTACAGGCTTGATAAGAATCACTAAGTGCATATTATTTATACTAAATAAACTGGGGTACGTTGATCATTTTTTTTCTTTTGACGAATCTGTGAGTATATCAGACTTTTCTCTGAAGTAAATTTTATGAAAATTCAGCTTTATGTTAAAATTGTACCTGACTTAGAGGCAAGGAGCCCTTACCTTTTGTGGGGCCTTGGATCCCCTGGCCAACATCCACCTGGTAGAACAATCCATTGCTGAATTGCTTGTTCTTCATTAGTAGGATCGAAAGGTTATTCCTGGACAAACTGTCAGCCCATGAAAGGAAACAGCCAGAATTGACCAGAGTCCAAGTCAACAGCTCCAGAGAGAGTGGACTGTTTTACCTCTCATCCACCTGTGCCCCTTTTCTAAGCCTAGGGAACAACCTGCGGAAGAGGGGGCGTGGTAGAATGTAAGGGCTGCGATTGGGGTGAATGGTGAAACTACAGCAATGTAGTCTGGACACTCATTTGATCAACTTGATTGAACAAACAACCTGTCACCCCCCACTGGATGGTGGGGCTGTAGGTGTTTGGGCACAACAGCCTGCAGATAGGTTTTGCATGAAGGATGCTTGTATTCATGGATTATCACTTATAGCTAAAAATGAAAAAAAAAAAAAACTGAGAGAAAGATGCAGGACAGTTATGGCAGAATGCATGATCTGGGATGGGGTGGGGGGGGGGGGGAGGGAAAGGGAAATAAGCCTGAACTGAATTGGAAAAAATGTATGAAATGCACAAAGCATCAATAAAAATTAATTAAAAAAAATAAAATAAAAAAATAAAATTGTACCTGAATACAAATGAGACTTCCTTTGTTCTTTTGCCAGCAATTCTTATGTTACATATTACATTTAATAACTACATTGTTCCTACTTATTTTGACAACAGTTTATTAGAATGAAAGGGAGAAAAGTGAGGTTAAAGTTATTTACAACCAGTAACAATTTTGTTATCTTGTACAATTTCAAAATGATGAAGATTTTATCTGTGCTATGAATATTAAAATATAGCTGAAGCTTCCTCAAAGTGTTATAAGGAAAACAGTGATTTTTTTTAAAAAAATGTTTTCATTTTCTGGATCTTTGTGTACACACAAATATCACTTTCTCTATTAATAACTATTATTTGGAGGCTGCTAAAACATGAAATATTCTTTATGCTGTGCAATATGCAGAAATATTAAAGTCATGTGCTCATTTATTCATAATTATTCACTCTTTACATCTATGAATCCATCTTTTACAATATGGCGAAAATAAAACAGAACCAAAATTAAAGCAGAAAGGCCAGAGTGAAAATATTTTATATGGCATTATTGACTTTAAGGAATCATCGAACTCAGGTTCTCCATCATAAAAATTAAAGTTCAGGTTTTACTAACCAAGAATACCTGATGTATCAGATAAGATGTCCGAGTGTCATTTCCTTTTGCAAGGAAAGGGTATTGAGCATTAAACTCAGTATTGTAAGCTTGGAAAGCCTCTACCACTGAATTATATCTCATGACTTGGTTCTCTTTTTAAGGGGAATCACAGTATAATAGCTAAAAATGACCCTGAGACTTAATAAATATTCTCTAACATTAGTTTTCCAAAAGAACAATATTGTAAATAACATAGAACCATGATTTGTAGAGAGTGCCTCACTGGGGAGTGCTCACTTTTGGAGTGTGTGCATTTTGGTTTCACAAGTAAGAGCAAGAGGTTAGGACAGTT
This sequence comes from Rhizomys pruinosus, assembly GCA_009823505.1. NCBI lineage: Eukaryota > Metazoa > Chordata > Mammalia > Rodentia > Spalacidae > Rhizomys > Rhizomys pruinosus. The sequence continues at coordinate 879,301 of VZQC01012420.1, read as the reverse complement.
GCCGCACAGAGGTATTCTGGGACCTTCTGTTACTATTAGTATTGCTAAAATGACACAAAGGAGCATGCCATTTCCTATTGTCCTTTTTTTTTCAGAAAATTTTTGATTTGAGGAAAGGACTGTGAGTTCTACATTAGATGCACATTTCTGACTGTGCTTGTTAGGGACCATAGACACCTGACAAAAATTAAATATATATGTAATAGCATGCATGTACCAGTGCATGCATTAAAAGCCATGAAAAGATATGGGAATCCATTTTGATTATTCTGGTGAAAGGAAAAGCAGACAGATATATAATTCAGAAGGATAAAAAGTATTTAGTCAAGGAGGGTTAGCCAATTGAAAAAGTGCAGGTTAAGCTGAATATCTTTGTAAAAATATGCAATCCTCATCCTTCTTAATTTAAATTACATATAAGCTTGTTACCTCTCATGTAATTTTTTGGTCTTTTTCAGACATACTTTCCCTGTAGCCCCAGCAAGGCTGAACTCACCATGTAGAGCAGACTGGCTTCAATCTCAGAGAGATCCATCTGCCTCTACCTCTGTCTCTGCCTCTGCTGGGATTAAAGGTGTGTGCTACCTCAGCTTGCCCTGTTATATGATTTTTAAAAATCAGTGAAATTAATAAATGAGATAAAAAGTTTGGTGTTCTTTGCAATGACGACATCACCCATTGTTTTGAAAATAACTCACTTTGATTTCCATTCAAATTTCTTAATGGTAGGTCATGCTGCAGTGAAAATGACAAGCTGAAGCCTCTGCTGTTAAGAAATCCCTATGCTGCATATGCCTGGCTGGACATCTGTCACCTTTAGTAATGAGAAGGACCTGAAGTCCTACAAGAGTCATCCAGGGCAAAAAAGCAAAACAAATAAATGCTCATGTAAAAATGTCACTTGAAAAAAAATGTCATTTGGTGTCTTCAAACATTACCCTTAAAATTTTAGAATCACAATACTTAATCTTCTGTTCTCCAATATTATATGTTGAAAGAACAATCAGGAGGACTGGAGAGAAGGCTCAATAGTTAGGAACCAATAATTTAGAATATATCCTCTTCTAAAATCCTACCCTTTTGAACACTGCAAAAAGTATATGATTTTCAGATGGCTGGAAGTTTCATTTTCATGGAAAATATAAATACTGCTTTAAAATATTTCAAAAACCAAATAATTCTGTATGCCAAATTTGCTTTGAATAGCATGTTTATTGTATATGATTTCCATGGCCAAGAGCATAGAAATGTATGATCATGGATTTTTCCATGCCTTCTTGAGACATTCTACTTTTGTTTGCATATTTCTGACATGTGATTTTGACAGAAAAGTAATTCCATTTATTTCCTTAAGAAAGCAACAGAATACAGAAAATACATGGAGTTGGCAAGGTGGCTCAGTATGTAGTACTCATTGACAGGTTATTTTCTTAAATAGTGTGCTTCACTGTGGCTAGCTGTATGTAATGCATGCTCACTTACTTGGTAAATACACTTAGCTACATATATGTGAGATATTTGTACTCAGAATACATAGAATAGATTGCAATACAAATATAACAGACTAAGATAAAATACCATGGTGTAATTTGCTTCACATGTATGTTAAGGTTTAGCATCTTTTAATTGTCATTGTCTAGTTCACAAATTTAGTAGTAGAAACTAAAGAGAAATAATATACTATTAAACAACATACTAAAATACAGTAGTTAAGAGAGCTAGACGAAGGTGGATGTAGAAGTGCTTCTGTGAAAATCCTGTAAGTCAATGCTGTCTGCATGAAAGTATTAGGAGATGTAATTCAAATGTCAGATTAAAGCTCTAATAGACAAAGCATGAAATTTTAACCTCTATTCTCTCTAATATGTGTTTACACTATTTTTATCTATTTATTTTTGGTTTTTTAACACTTTTATTGAAGTTATGTGCTTTTCATACATCATTTCTCAGTCCAATCTAGACTCATCTCTTCCATGCCCTCCACCCCCTTGAGTTCATGCATCATGCCATCCCTGCCCCATATCTTTTTCTTATTCTTTTCAAAGTTCTTTTCAAAGCAGAGGATTATTGTCCCTGGGAGAACGTTACTGTTTCAGTGGGTTCCCTGTCCAGTTCATCTGCTGTTGTTCCCTCCAATCTGTTTCACTTCAACCCACCCACACACACACACACACACACACACACACACACACACATATATGCCACACCTATACTAAAATTATGTCATCTATACACAAACCATCATTTCCATATCATATTTCAGGATTCACATTTTTCCTTTTTAATTTTATTATAAATTACTCTAAAATATGCCTACATATCCTCCACCCATATACCAAGATCACAAAGTCTAAAAATAAGTGGTGGGTTAATTCTAGAGCTTGTTAAGGGATTTACATTATCAGAGGACAGTTGCTTTCAGGGAAAGGGGAAATAACATTGATGTTGTTCAGGCTGCCTGACAGCTCTGTGTTTGGTGCTAGCATCCACAAATGAGGGGTACCCTTTGTCCTTTGCTTTTCTGGGACTGTGTTACTTCACTTAGCATAATATCTTCTAGTTCCATCCATTTACCTGCAAAGTTCATGATGTCATCTTTCTTTACCACTGCATAGAATTCCACTGTGTAGATGCAGCACATTTTCTCTATCCATTCATTGACTGAGGGACATTTGGGTTGGTTCCAGCTCTTCGCTATTGTGAAGAGAGCTGCAATGAGCATGGCTGTGCATGCATCTCGGTGGTAGGATGAGTCTTGTGGGTATATACCCAAGCCTGGTATGGCTGGATCAGGTGGTAAGCTCATCTTGAGTCTCTTCACAGTTCTCCATACTGCTTTCCATAGTGGTTGTAGGAGTTTACATTCCCACCAGCAGTGGATGAGTGTTCCCCCTTTTCCTGCAACCTCTCCAGCATTTGCTGTTATTTGTTTTCTTGATCCTAGTCAGTCTTATTGGAGTGACATCATATCTTAAAATTGTTTTAATTTGCATTTCCTTAATTTTTAGCTATATTGAACATTTTAAGATGTTCCTCAGCCATCTTTATTTCCTCATTTGTGTATTTATTTTTGTTTTATGTGTGTGAATGACTTGCCTGCACCTGACGTGCACAAATGCAAGTGCCCCATATGTGTGCGATGTCCATAGAGGTCAGAAGAGGGCATTGGATCCCTTGGAACAGGAGTTACAGATGGTCTTTAATCACTGTAAGAGCATTCAGTGCTCTTAATCACTGAACCATCTCTCTAGCACCTTTGCTGTTATTCCTCAACCCCTCATGGCATTTGATTGTGATTGGATGGTGGACACACATGAATTAACTCTTTCCTCACTAGAGGAAAAAAATCACCTTTTTTACTTTTTTTTCGAGACAGGATCTCCCTGTAGCCCCAGCTGGCCTGGAACTCATTCTGTAGACCAGGCTGGCCTTGAACTCACAGAGATCCACCTGCCTCTGCCTCCTGAGTGCTAGGATTAAAGGCATGTGCCACCAGGCCCGGCAAAAATCACTTCTTGAGAAAAAGACAGAAAGATACTATTCTCCTGCAGCCTACACTGGAATGTAAATTACAATTCCTTTGTGTTTTTCAGTCCAGATATGTACTGGGTGAAAATCACACTGTGCCTCTAGCTAAACTTAAACTTCTGAATAGAGAATTAAAATTTCAGCCACTTGAAAATTTATGGATCTCTCTCTCTTTCTCTCCTTTGTGTGTGTGTGGTGTGTGTGTGTGTGTGTGTGTGTGTGTGTGTGTTTCACAGGTTTTATTCTTGGACAATCTTAATTCTTTTAACTTATATATGTGACTTATTCAAAGCTAAAGCTTGCAATAATCTGAATTAAGATTTAAGTTTGGTTTTATTGTCTAGCACTATTTGTTTTAAATATATATTTCCACCATGGTGTGGTGGCATAAGCCATGAAGCCTTTAATTCCAGTACTCAGGAGGCAGAAGCAGGTGCATCTCTGTGAGCTCAAGGTCTGTCTGCTCTACGTAGTTAGTTACAGGATAGGTGTGGCTACATGGAGACCATGTCTAAAAAAATACTAAAAAGAAAGGAAGGAAGGAAGGAAGGAAGGAAGGAAGGAAGGAAGGAAGGAAGGAAGGAAGGAAGGAAGGAAAACACATTCCCCTATTAAAACACTATTTCATTTTTACACTGTTTTCTGCTTGAATTTTTATGAATTCCTTTGTTCTATTTGAATCTTTATCTCCCTTACTCGTCTAGTTTTTTTTTTTTTTAAGACAGAAATGTCATTGATTCTGGTACACATTCTTTTTAAAGTAAACATTTGAAGTTATGCACTTTTGCTAGATGTGATATATGACATTTTGGAGAATATTTTTAAACTTCATTCAGTTGGAATGCTCTTGAAATTTATTTTTGGTTTCAATTTTGAATGAGTTATTAAAATATTTGGTGCTGAGTTTCACACCATTGAAACTGATCCATATCCTTTTGATTTTCATTTCTACTTTCATCATTGTGTTATCAGAGACACGTTTTAAATGACTATGTTTCCAACTTTCTGTCGTTAATTTTGTTATAACATTAACAATCCTACTCTTTTTCATGCCTATGTGGGTAGAGTGTTTTCTCTTGAGACCTTGGTTCTTAATATTTGAACTTTTATTTCCATGAAAATGTCTTCTTGGCCTTTGATTTTTTTTATATAAAGAAAAATTTTCCTGGGAACAGAATTATACATATTGCATTTTGAAGCACATTTTCCTCAAAATTTTAAGGGACACACCAGTTTCTTCTGAATTGTGAAGATTCTGCCATGTAGTCTGCATTCAGTCTTATTCTCTCTGTCACGTTATTCCCCTCTTGCTATTAATGTGAGGGATTATTTTTATTACCAGGTCCTAGAAACCTTACTATGGTTTATTTTGCTGTGCCTATTTCTGTGTCTATCTTGTTCCTCGATAGACACATCTTTAACTTTCAGGTGATTTGATTTAATATTACCTAATTTTCCATATAATCTCTGCCCTTCCATTTATTTCTCTCTGTTTGATACTGCTTCCTCTGGATCTAATGTTCTCAGACCTTTTGCTCTCGTGGTAATGATTGCATTGGTAGTTTTTCGAGTGCACTGACCTTTGATACTGTAGTATCTGCCCTGTTAACTTTTGCTGTTTTGTTTATTTTGCATCTTCCCATACTTTTATCATCATTCTTATTTTTCCTCTAACTTGCTAAAGTTGTAGAAAATTGTACTGTCTAAATTCCATCTCTGCTAATTATTTGACTTGGGGGAGGGCATTTTCTATTGACTGATGATTTTCAGGTTGGAGTAATTTCTTTCTGCTTGCAGTTATGTCTAGTAACATTTTTTGATACCATATTATAAATATTACCTTGATGAATGTTGATTTCTACTGTGGTCCCATAAAGACTATTGAACCTTTTTCTTCTTTGCAAGTTCAATGTTCTACAGATCAGTACTTACAATGCTTGTTTTTAAAGCAGTTTTAATTTGGTCCTTGGGAAAGTCTACTGCTAAAGCTCATTTGGCCCCAATTTGTAGCTAAGCCCTTTCTGATGTTGGTTCTGAAAGGCTTGTATATATTAAGCAGAGTCTTGCTTTGATTAGTGAGAACTTAGTGATGCTTTTGAATTATCCAGCTTATGATAGGATTCTCTTCTGACATTTTGTTTCTATTTTTTAATGGCTGTCTTTCATTTCCATTTATGGCTTCCTTTCTGTGTTGGATCAATGTTCCAGGGAACTAATTTCTTGTGTTAGAAATCAGCAGTACCTGGAGAGTTTCTTCCCCAGCCCCAGTCCCTTTGGTTAAAGTCTTTCACTATACTCCTTGCTCTGTTTCAGGTAAAATTCAGCAATAAGATCAAAACCAGAAAAAATAGGCCATTTTCTATCTTAACTGATTTCTATTCATTTTAATATTTTATATTATTTTATTATTTTTCTAGACATGATGAAATTTTTTCTCATATATTTGTTAATTTTTCCTTATACTTGATAATTCTTACAATGAATGTCTCTGGAAACTAAAAAATGGTTTATTGATTGGAAATAGAGACAAAGGCATTCAGTCTGATTTTTAAGGATTATATTGACCTTTTCTTTGTCCCAAGATTAACAACCTTAAATTCTGAAAATGCAGAAAATCTATGATGCTAGAGCAAGACATTTCTTTTAGTATCTTAGTCAATCTTTACTTATGTGGACATGCCTTGGGATAAGATGAAAGCTGAAATTACTTATGTATCATTTTCTAATTATAATTTTCATCATATTTGTGATTTAAATTTGACAAATGTTGAAATAAATAGCCAGAAAATAGAAGAAATAAGGTTTTTAGCTTAACATTCATTAGTTACTTCAGAGGCATTTGATTAAATGATAATTGTGAATAAAAATCCAAGCATCATAATTTCACATGTACTATATGCTTTTTCTAAAATGTCAATATTTTTCATATTCTCTCCTTAGATAATGTAAAATTCATCTTCACAATTATTTTATGAGCACTTTAATGGCTGTGAGGTGGTATACATGGAAATGCTGTATATTTGCTTCATAGATAATTCATCACACAGCTGTGATTTTGTCACAATTCACATTCACTCAGGAATAATGAAATTTTTATCACTAATAAATAATCAAATTGTCTTCTAAGGAATGCAGGTTTGCTTTTGCTTTTCATATGAACTTTTCCAATAATGCATGCTCTGTTACAATACCTAGATGCTCGATAATCATTCATATTGGTTTATGGATACACAGCCATCACAAAATCCAGCTCAAATTAATAGCTATTATTTTCTATTGTTCTTTGTGTTGGTGCTAACTCAACATTCTAGTCACTGCCTTGTCACCTGGGCTGGCTAGTCCCAGGTGGCCAAACTTACTTGAGAAGCCTGAGCTGTCAAGAATGTGTGTGAGCTGAGCCACCATATCCCAAAATCCCTTTCACTGACAGGAGCCCGTGTTGAGCATCTCAAATGTAGCAGTTATCCAAGAATGCCCAAGCAGAGCCAGCCAGAGTTCTGAGTCTTAAAGATTTCTTATTGCCTTCTGGTAACAGAAAGACAGGCGGAAAGACCACACTGCAGGTCAGGAAAATAAGCTGTACTTCATCATGGGAGGAGAATTTAGGTTATGATAATATGATATATTATCAACTGCATTATCTCATTAAAAATACACTCTTTTTCAAATCATGAGGTAGATTTCTGTGCACAGAAAATTTCATCCACTTCCTTCCGGAGTTTGTCATTTTCTCGCTCTAAGTTCCTTCTTGAGTTTTTCAATCTCTCCCCTTAGTTCTTTCCACCATTTGTAATTATCTCCCTCTAGGTCCTTCTTGAGTTTTTCATTCTCTTCCCTTAGTTCTTTAATTTCTTTGAATATGTCTACAGCTGTTCTTTTTTTTTTTCAGCTGTTCTTCTAAGGTCAGTGTCTTGGCTTCTTTCCTCAGAGATCTCATTGTAGGGATCTTCTGTAGGGTTAGTAGAGTTTGGTGTGGTTTTATTATGAGCTTTTCCCATGTTGTTTGTGTCTTTGGCATGTGGATTTGTCTTTTTATTTGTTTCTTTGAATTCTGGCACCTCAACATTGGCTGCACAGACTATAATCACCAATGCTTCACCTGTTGGGTCCTTTGCACCAGAGCTCCACCAGGTTGATGGGGGGAGGAGGGGGAGTGTGTCGGGTAGACCACGAGGGTCAAGGCAGCTCTGCCTTGCCTCACAGGCACCTCACTGACTCTGTGTGCCTGTCTGGAGTCCCAGCTGGGACTTCTGGGGGCAGGTGGCGAGCTCCCCAAGGGTCAAGGCAGGTCCGCCTTGCTTCACTGATACCTTACTGAAAAGTGTTCAACATCATCAATAATTAAATAAATGCAAATTAAAACCACTCTCAGATATCATCTCACTCTGATGGTTAAAATCAAGAACACAAAAAGACAACAAGTGCTGGAGAGGTTGTGGGGAAAGGGGGACACTCATTCACTGCTGGCGGGAGTAAACTTGTATAACCATTATGGAAAGCAGTGTGGAGAACCCTTAAAAGACTCAAAATGAACCTACCACCTGACCCAGCCATACCACTCTTGGGTATATACCCACAAGATTCATCCTACCACAAAGATACATGCACATCTATGTTTATTGAAGCTCTCTTCACAGTAGTGAAGAGCTGAACCCAGCCTAAATGCCCCTCAATGGATGAGTGGATGACAAAAATGTGGTACATCTACACAATGGAGTACTACTCAGTTGTAAAGAAAGATGACATCATGAACTTTGCAGGTAAATGGATGGAACTCGAAGCCATTATGCTAAGTGAAATAACACAGTCCCAGAAAAACAAGAGGAGAATGGTCTCCCTCATTTGTGGATACTAACACCAAATCCCCAGATGAAAGGCAAGCTGAACATTATTGTTATTATTTCTGTTTATCTGAAAGCACCTATGCTGTTATAATATAAACCTTTTAATGGGCTCTAAAATCAATCCACCACTTACTATCAGACTCTGTAATTACTGTATATGAGTGGAAAGTATATATGCATGTTTTAGAGTAACATAAAATTAAAGGAGGAAAATGTGAATTCCTAAACAGAAAAAAAAAAGACTGAGAGAAAGATGCAGGATAGATATGGCAGAGTACATGATCTGGGGTGGGCTGGGGGAAGAGAGAGGGGAATATGACTAAACAACTGAGAAATGATGTCTGAAATACACGAAACATCAATAAAAGCATAAAAAAGATGAGCTTCAAATCTAAAAAAATTAACCAGCATAATGTCAAAAAGAAAGAAAATTTCATCCAAAATTTCCATTATCAGAAGTAAAGACTATTCAAAATAGGTTTCATGAAAAATAAAAATATAAGCAGCTAGTGGCTAAGAACTGTCTTTAACTCCAGTTCCAGGGGAATCTGACACCCTCTTTTGATCTCCTTGGCATTGCACAACATGGGTGCACCACCCTACATGCAGACAGTACATTCATACACATAAAAATAAATAAATAAATAAATAAACAAATAAATAAATAAATGTCTAAATCAAAGAAGATGTATGGGAGAGAAACTTGATGAGTCAGAAATCTCAAGCCACAGACTTTGTTACAGTGCCTGATGTGGTCAGTTGGTCAGGCTGAAACCTCAGCTCTCCTATTAACCATGTTGGCACCAATGGGGGTACATTGTGTGAGTCTCTACATCAGTCTTTCGTGGTAAAATAGAGATGTAAGACTCACATCTAGATGATACCAATGGATAGAGTTCACTAAGAAATGTAATCTGCTGACCCAGCCATACCACTCCTCGTCATGTACCCACAAGACTCATCTTACCGCAGAGATACATGCACGACCATGTTTATTGCAGCTCTCTTCACAATAGCAAGGAGCTGGAACCAACCCAAGTGCCCCTCAATTGAGAAGTGGTTAGAGAAAATTTGGTACATCTATACAATGGAGTTCTATGCAGCAGTAAGGAAAGATGACATCATGAGCTTTACAGGTAAATGACTCGAGCTAGAAGATATGCTGAGTGAAGTAACACAGTCCCAGAAAAACAAACGAGGGATGGTATCCCTCATCTGTGGATGCTAGCACCAATTACTTAATTGTATGGCAAACTGAGTGACGTCAATGTGATCTGAAAACAGCTGTGCTCCTATATTGTGAATCTCTTAAATTATAATAAAAAAAGAAAAAAATAAATTAAATTAAAAAGTATTTTAAAAAGAAATGTAATCTGCTTTTTTAAAAAAAAAATAAAATCATCTTATTATAATCACAGCACAGATAGAAACACAACATAGCTGGTATATGGAACTTTAACATTTGCTTCTGTACAATCTCAGTGAACTTCTATACAGTTGGATTGGCCATTCTGAAGCTGAAGGGCTTTGCTGAAGGTTTTACACATTCACTGTGAAATGATGACAGACTTGAAACTAGAGAAAAAGATCATTGTAACCTGTCTCACGATTCATGTGTGTTTTGCCTAAATTGTGTCTTTATCACTGAATATTACCTTCTTTTATCTACTTTCTAAATTTTATACTGTAGTATATTTTTACTATAAAATAACAAATGTTACTGCAAGTTCAAGGTAGTTATTTTATGTCTATGGAATCTCAGCCTAGGCCCCTCTCATTATAAGAAACATGTATCATATGCCCATGCATTTTATGTAAACCCAGAAGTCGATCGGTTACTTTAGCCTACTTTTTCTTTAAACTGGGAATGCTGAGGGTACTCAAGAGCTTTTCACATGTATTTATTTTTTCCTGAAAATACTGTTATACATTATTATAATATCTATTTTCAGGAATTTAAAACTGGTATCCAGGCATTCAATGAAAACTTTCAATATATATTTCATCCTTTGTTCATGTATATGTTGTAAAGTTACATTAACAAAGAACCGTCTTTAACTCCAGTTCCAGGGGAATCTGATGCCCTCTTTTGACCTCCTCGGCATTGCACAACACGGGTGCACCACCCTACATGCAGACAGTACATTCATACACATAAAAATAAAAAGTTAAAACAGGTTACCAAATTTTTCTGTTTTAGTTAGGAAAAATGAGTTGTACAGAGTTGCAGAAACAATGGACTCCATAGAGATGCACTTACAACTGGTTTAGAGGGGGTTTTGGCTGGTTAGGTGTTGGGGACAAGGATTATTTAGATTACAGCAAGTTGTAACTTGAGACCTTGAAACCCAGACTGCTGTCTCAGATACTAGGAGATGCTGAAAACTGCACCTCCCAAACCCTGCCAGTTAGAGCACTGTGAGGGTGATCTGAGCCAGTGGCCTAGGTGAGTTGCTCTGAAGTTCTTTGTTCTTTGTGTAAAATTCTCCTAACATCTCTGTAAAAATGTCATGTGTCCTGTTTTCTCTAATTTTTTTCTTTGGACTGTCGCTTCTGCGCAGGCTTGCATCTGGCTGCCAGCTTTTTGTCTATATGAACCGGAGTCGTTGGGGAAATAAGCTGTTTCTCTGCACAAAAGATAGGGGTTCAGAGTCCAGTGATTCACTCTACTGCCTTCAGAGCTGCCTTCCTGGGGCTGGGAACCACCCTCCCACTAGCGGAAACACCCCCCACCCCGCATTGGAGCAGATGAGCAATATACTGTCTGCTTATGACTGGTTCTGCCTGGTGGCTGTGGTGGGAGTGGCTGGATAGAAACAGGGTAAAGGAAATTAAGCCAAAATAAAATGTAGTTTGCCATTTCAATATCATGATCACAGCTTTGATGCTATCATTCACATCATCACATTAATTCACTCATTTTAAGATGCATGATTCATGTTTTTTTTTTCCTGAGTTGTGAAAGCATTACCATAATTTAATTTAAGAACATTAGAACTGCCATCAAAATAAAGTCCAAAAACAAACCCATACCAGCTTGATATCATTTTAGTTCTCTATATTTTCCTATGCTGAGTTTGGCTCTTTCACTGAGCATAATGTTTGCAAGAATCATCTATGCTGTTTCATGTTTAATACTTTCTCTATCTTAATTGAAGTGTAATATCTTATTGTATAGATGCATTCTACTTAGTCACTAATGTTGATGGACACTTTTCCCATTTTTTGGATGTTTGTGATAAAACAAACACAACAGTACACGTTGCTATGTCTACTTATGATTTCAAGTCACCAGAGAAATTTCAGTGGTACATGTTGGATTTGAAAGCAACACTTTAAGGCCAGACTTTACAGAGATGATCCTTTTGCATTTATGTTGACAGATTCTTCTGTACAGAATTACTAGAGTAATTTTGAAAATTATTGTCACATATTGACAATTTCCTTTCCAAACTCAGCTTTGATTTCACAGATGTGGAGAGTAGTAGAATGGTTCTTACCAGGAACCTGAAATGAAATAGAATGGAGAGATGTTGGTTCATGGTTCTAAAAGCATGTTTAGATTTGATGAACAAATTTTAGCATTCCTCAGCACAGTAGAATCAAAGAAGTTAACAATAATTTATTATATATTTCAAAGTAACTAGAAAAGAGCATTTTGAGTATTCCCAATGTGGAGAAATGGTGCATATGTGAATTGGTACACATGCTAGCCACCACAGTTTCATCACTACCAATGAAATCTATGTGTCACACTGTGCCCCCCAAATAAGCACAATTATTAAGAACCATTAAAATATTTTAATGGGAATAACTATAAATACATTTGTTAATTAAGAATTTACTATTTTTGCATCATTGTGGAATACGTTTATTCATTCATCCAGTTTGCCTTTATTGCTATCTTTGGTAGGGGGCTTTTTATATTTCACAGGATTATCCGAAACACATGAACATAACTGATCCTCCTGCCTCAATTGATGACTGGGGTACACTGCTGTGCCCAGTGGGTTAACTTAAATAATTGATTTTATGAGAAGCAAAATAGCATTTTGTGAAACTATATTAATTACCTTTGATGCCAAATATTAGTAAAATCCTACTAAAATTACAAATTTCTTCTGTAATTTTTTTTGTTAATTTTTCTTTTTCTGTTATCATTCCTAGCAATGTTTATTTGTAGTTTTACCTACAATTGCCATGAATTCATGAGTGTTCCAGGTTTTATGTAGCTGACTATAAGTACAGTGTATTCATGAGTGCTTTGGCTGTGTAATGTCCAGAGCACAGTATTTTAAAACATTCCTCTGCAAATCCCCAACCTCTGCTTCAGTCGTTTTGCCTCCTCTTCCCTGATGTTCCCAGAACATTGCAGAGATGGCTTAGATATCCATGTTCTGCTGGAGAGATGATTCAGCAGTTAAGAGCTGGCTGCCCTTGCAGAGGACCAGGGTTCACTTCCCATCACCTACATGGCAGCTAACAACCCTCTGTAACTGTAGTTCCAGGGGTTCTGACACCCTCTTCTGACCTTCACAGACATTGCATGACATGGGTGCACTTATATGCATGCAGACAATGTACTCATACATGTAAAATAACAATAGTAGCTTTTTAAAAGATATGGGCATCATGATTAGCCCAAGTACTCCACAGTCTCTTTTTCTCTACTCAGACCTGCTCAAAGTCTTTGTGTTAAGTGCCACCCAGTACAAGCAACTCTAATGAGTGTTGATGATGCACCAATCTATAGGTATAAAGATAAATATTTAGAAAGCAGTTTTATATTAAGTCCATTTAACAAAATAATAGTAGTATGTTCTCCTCCAGGGCCTATGACCTCCCCTATAATGGGATATTGCCAGCTATACTACTCCTGGATACATACCCAAAGGACTGTCTATACTACGACAGAGATATATCCCAATCCATGTTCATCACTGCTTTATTCACAGTAGCTAAGAAATGTAATCAGCCTAGATGTCCATCCACTGACTGAATGCACATGGAAAACCTGATACATATGCATAGTATTTTTCAGCTATAATGATAAATGAGTTTGCAGGAACTGGGACAATAATAGTGAGTTAACTGAATTTTATCTACCTGATGATTTCCTTGGCATTGTGAGGCAGCATGACGTGATTCATTGTATAAGTTTCCCAGTTCCACTCAGAAATAACATCTTTCAAACTTAGCATATGCTACTGTGTTCAGGCTTCCGGTGTGGTTTAACACTCTGCTACTGATGGAGCACTGACGGAGCCCTTCTGTTGTCCTTTATGGCTGATCTAGCATCTGACATTTGCACTCTGTAGCCACTGATTTATTCACTTTTTAAAATTTTGAAATTGTCATGGGATATAAATGGCATAAGTAAAGTATCAAACTTGTAAATGACTTTTGTCACTCACTTTAATGTGCTGGAGATTTATTCAGTTAGTAGTGTGCATCAATGATTTATTTACTGGCAACTTATATGCCATTGTGTAAAAGCACCTCGAGTTAAGAAGTAAATACTGATTGAAGACATCTGAGTCATTTTTCAGGCTGGGGCTATGCCAATGACAGCTGATATTCATATGAAATTTACATGAATATAGTTTTAATTCTGTGATAAAACCATCCATAAAGACAATTATCGAGTGGCATAATAATATGATGTTTCTATTTTAAGAACTGTAAGCCATTTTATAGATTTAATGGTTGATTTTTATAGTCATCAGCTAGCTATGCATACATGCAATTTCTTTGCATCATCCACATCTAATATTATTTGTTAATTGGTATTTTGTTGATTTGAAGAGACAGATAGTGCCAACTCCTTTCAAGGTTGTTATTTCCTAATGGTTAATGATGTTGATAATTTCCTTGGGCCTTTTGCTGACTTTATATCCCTTGGACATAACTGTATGGGTCTGTTTCTGGAGTCTCCAATCTTCTTGATTAATATGTCCACTTATGCAACATACCAATGCTGCACCATCATGATTATAGTAGTTGTACAAAACGTCATGTGGAGTGTTATGACTCCTACTTTAATCTTTCAGATAGTTAATGTTAGGACACTTAGCTTGTCTCCTCTGAAAGGCAATGCTCTCTCTTTACTGCCAGGTGTAAGAAGTCCAGAGTCTCCACACAGCCACTCCCAAAAGACACAGTCTTCTTGTAAATGGTTCTGGGGAGGGGGTCCTTTGTGCTTTCCACTAGCTCTCCACTATACATCTGTGATTTGGAGGAGCATAAATATCTCCTTACTGCTTTGCATGTGACTGACATTGTTACATGTATGGAGTGGCCTCATTACTGTTGGGTCCTGATGTATGTCTTCACTCTCCGTGAAGCCCATTCCAATAGCACTCCCGTTGGAAGTAGGAGGCATACTTTATTTCTTTAGAAAGAAGGTGATGCAAAACTACTATTACATGGTTTTGAAAGCCCAGAACCCTACATGGTCTTCACTGTCTCATGAGAGGTATCATTCATTATTCCGTGGAGGGATGAAAGCCCTGACTCTCTCCTTAACATTCTCTAATACCACTCTGTCAAGGGAAGAGAGGATATTGGCTTCCTTCTTACATCTTGATAAGGATAGAAATTATGTTATAATCATAATGTGATGATTAAATACATGCTATGTTTCATTTTAAGCAGGTGTTACGTCAAATGACAAAACAGTGCACAATATGAACCGTGGGTCCCATTACCTGCCATGGAAAAATAAAGGGCCTGATATTCAAAGCTACAGGATCAGGAAAACTAATCTACCTGGACATAAAGATTTGGGACAAGAAGTGATCTACCCTAGTCAAATACCTCAGGACATAGTAGACGGGGCTCCACCTGATGAATGGTAATAAAGGCCAAGTTGAACCCTTCAGCTGTGTAGGATAAGGGAGAGGAGGGTCACGTGAGAGTGTGAATGGAGCAAGCAGGTCTATGGACTTCTCATGGAAACTGTCTAGCAAAACCTAGAGCACTTAAGCAAGATCCCCAAACTACAAAAGCTTTACCCCTTTTCCATTAATTATTAACATGGAGGGGAAGAAGTGAAAGAAATAGCTATTCTCTTCACTCATATTTTGCTGAAAATGTCTGCAAGTACTCAATCAGAAGATTACTTCCCAATTTAATAAAATAAAAAAACCCACAACATACATTGTTAAGAAAATTTGTATTAGTTTGAGCTTTTCTGTACTTCTGAGCAGTCTTTTGTGTTTTCTGTATCATGGGACTAACTTTATAGGAATATTATTAAGTTATTCAAGTGGGATTAAATATTAGAGAGGGATAGGTGTTTTATGTTTTATTCTCAGTCACTAAAACACTTGAGTTTCTCTTTTACATTGTTCTATTTCTACTTTATCATTTATTAAGAATTGTGCTTACTGACCACAGAGCATGTCTTAATCTGCTTTTTCTTTGGTTTAATTTTAACATCGTAATATTAAGATGAGAATTTGGGGGTCTTTAAGGTGTCTCCTTTGTTAAAAGGGGTGAAAAGGAGTTCATTTTATGAATGACCTTGTTAAAGGATACCCTAGTCAATTGATATAAATTAACATGTTCACTGAAATTAAGAAAACATTAAACTTAATCAAAGATAATTCTGCTATAATAACTTCATTTTCTGACGGTTATTCGAGTGGCCTGGAAAATAAAGTGGTGAAGGGCATTCCAAGTGGATATTTTACAGTTATTGTCTATTCCTGACTGTGAAAACATTCCTAATGTGATAGCTACGAGTGGCAATCACTTCTTCATTCAGTCTGAAAAACTCAGCTGCTTTCAGGGAAAACAAAAGTGCAGTCCTAGGGCTGAAGAGATGGCTCAGTGTTTAAGAGCACTTTGTTCTTCCTGAGGACCTGGGATCATTTCCCAGCTCCTTGTTACATGTTTACAGGTGTTTGTGACTCCAGCTCCAGGGAATCTGACACCCTCTTCACATACACACACACACACACACACACACACACACACACACACACACACATATACACACACACCCCTAAAAATTCAAAAATGAAAAAAAGAAAATGGAATTTAAACATCAAAAATGAACATGAATTAAGCACTGTTATCTGGATTATATTTTTAGGAACACAAAGGAAAAGCATGGCAGCACCTCTCAAAATTAACTTTATAATTCTACAGAACTGTAGACTATCTCAGTAAGCTTTAGAAATTAAGGCAAAAATATTTTAAAATGAACCTTACAGATACCAGACTTACTCCCAGAGTCCAGCTCGAGTAGGGTTCAGGTCCTGAAGTGGGTGACTGAAACAGCAGGGAAGAAATCAGTCAGACAAGGCTCAAGAATTTCTTTCTTCGAGTGCTCTGAGGGTTGCAGAGAGCTTTTCAGGCTTGCCACTCTGCTAATTCTTCATTGTTCTGCTCAGGCCCTAATGTTTATTTTTTATACCCTAAGACTAGTACATATTATGTAAGCAAAGCTAATAAAGAAGAGAAAAAACAGCCTATGTTCCCCATAAATATTTTCCAGAAATTTCACACCGACAATCATTCTTAACAGCAAAAAAGTAAAACAATTAATAATGTTACAGCCATTTAGCTAAGACATCAAGAAAGTAAAACAACTAATAATGGTATGGCCACTCAGCTAAGCTCAGCAATTTAGCAATCTTGCAGCAAAGCAAAGTTAATATTAACTTTCAACTCTAAGAAAGTCATTGTTCACCCTTGTGGCTACATAGGTGCTAGACAGTATAAAGTAAGTGTTAAAGCTGCAAAAATAGAGAGCTTTACTTCCATTACATTAGTTCCTTGCTTGCTGGACCTGGAAGCCATTTCATGGCTAATGTGGTCTGAATTCATATCTTGTTTTTATTCTGGTCTTTGCTTTCCTCAGTTTCTCTCTTTATACCTCGAGAACTCTAGAATAGGTGGCATCACTGTCCTTAGTTTTACTTTGTCCTTCAATTCTTTCTTAGTTTAAACCTGGCTCTGAGATCATCAGCATTCCTTTCTTTACTTGGGCAAACTGTGCATAATTCAGTTTCTGTAGAATTCTTAATTGCTTTAAAAAATATATCTTATTTATTTATTTTAAATTTTATTTATTTTTGTATGTGTATGAATGCACTGTCTGCATGTAGGTCTGTGCACCTGTGTCCTGCAATGCCAAGGAGGTCAGAAGTGGGTGTCAAATTCCCCTGGAACTGGAGTTAAAGACGGTTTTAAGCCGCCATGTGGGTGCTGAGGATAGAACCTGGATTCTCTGCAAGAGCGGTAGGTGCTCTTAACTGCTAGGCCATCTCTCCAGCCCCAGTTGCTACTGGATTATACTTTTGAGTTGTTTACACAGTGTCATTATTTCTCATAAAGGACTCATTTCTAGAAAAGGCAAAGTATACATTCAGTTCCTTGAGGCAGAAGTAGGTGCCCTAATTGCTAGAAAACCAAAGTTAAGCAAGTTAGAAAAACAAGAATTAAAGAGGGATTTTAAAAACCAAGGTCAGCTGGAGAGCAGACGTTCACCAGATGAATCAGACCACTGGAACTTTGTCAAGCAGTGATCTTTTCACTGTTTGAGTTCTCTGAAACTCTCTTATTGCACTTTTGTCTAAGTATACAAATCTTGTGGTTCAGAAATGACTGAAATAAACATTGAGATTCATTTAACTCCTGAGATAAAACCTCCAAGGATAAACCTTGCAAAATAAGGAAACTTTAGTAACTTTCAAAGGAACATTTATTTGTAAAAATTTTACCATGGAGGACTGTTTTTTTTTCCTAAAAGATGTCATGTTTTCCTTAAGGAAGTGCTCAAAGGTTCCTCCTTGGCAATCCCAAACAACCATCAATCCTGCACTAAAAAAAAATCCAATTCAAGTGATATGTGTATGTATGTATATATTTGTCTATTTACAGCTATGTATATATACTAAAGCAATACAAGTTGGAGAGAACAACAACAAAAGAACTGAAAACCTCTGGAAAGGCTCAGAAAAAGATGCAGGACATGTATGGCAGAATGCAGGGTTGGGTGGGGGGTATGGAAGGGGAAGTGACTCTAGATTTGATTGAGAAATGATGTATGACTTATGGAAAAAGTTTAATAACAATAATAATAATAAAAAAATTTACCATAGGGCTGGAGAGATGGATCAGTGGCTAAGAGCACTGACAGTTCTTGCAGAAGATCTGGGTTCTCATCACAACATCCACATGGTTGCGAATAACTTTTCATAACTCCAGTTCCAGGAGATCTGATGGCCTCTTTTGTTCTCCACAGGCACCACATTATATGGGTGAACTTACATGTAGGCACAGTACTTATAAATAATTGCATAAATCAATAAACAATAAAAAATTAAAAATAATTTTATGGCCAGGTGTGGTGGTGCATACCTGTAATCCCAGAACTCTGGAGGCAGAAGCAGGCAGATCTCTGTGAGTTCAATGCCAGCCTGGTCTACATAGTGAGTTCCTGGACAGCTAGAGCTACAGGGAGACCCTGTCTCAAATGGAGCCCCCCCAAAAAAAGAAAATTTACCATTAAATTTAATGTATCTTTGATTGATTTGAGATTTTCTGTTTCATGACCATATCTCATCTATAATTAGTAATGGTAGTTATTGATAAGCTGGACAACAGATTACTATAGAGTTCAACTGAAAAGATAACTCCTTCACTCATTTATCCTACTCTACATATAACTTCGACTTTGAAGGAGTATTTTGATTTGATTTTTCATGTGAATTCATGTGGACACTGTAACTGGAACATGATTAAAAACAATGCAAGCAGATACTCAGTGAAAATCATTTTCTCAATATATGTTTGAGAACTGCAAGATGCAACTAAATGTTATTGTTTTCACAATGCAGAAAATGAGAATATTTTGCTGGTTGGAGTTTTTAATTTTAAGTAAAAAAGTAGGTGCAATGTTTCTAAAGTTATATTATAATGACACATGAACTCGTCTAGTTTTGAGAAATAATCATTTGTGCTTTTGGAATATACCTCTCTTTTAAAAAAATTATTGAGTATCAGGAACTAGAGAGCTGGCTCAGAGGTTAAGAGCATCTACTGCTCTTGCAAAAATCCAAGTTAGATTCTCAACATACATATCAGACAGCTCGTAATCCTCTAATCTACCTCTAGGAGATGGGGCACCTTTGGCCTTTGTGATCAGCAGACTTATGCACACATAACCACACATTAACACCACAAACACACACACACACACATACACACACATACACACACAGTTAATAAAACAAATATTATTATACCATTGAATTAAATCATTCATTTTTCTGCATAACGTCTTATAGTTAGACAGTTGTTTTGTTGTTGATGTTTTTTTAACAGAGTCTCAACACAGGCTGGCTTTGAAACTATTATGTATGTGAGGTTGGTCTTGATGTTATGATCTTCTTCCTATTGCCCAAGTGCTACAATTACAGGCAAGAACCATCACATTTAGCTACAGTTAAACTATTTATATTAGATCTTTAAAATAAAATTTGTGAATATTCTAGGGCATGAACAGAAATAAAATGGGAAGCATGTTTGTTTTGTTCAATGAGGCCTTTGATTTTGAAGTGATGTCTGAAATAGAGTTGAACTCTAATATTATCTAATGAAGGAAAATCTAAATAGTTTTTTATATTCCATAAGGGATTTTTCAAAATTATATTTTATTATTTTTATTTTATGTGTATGAGAGTATTGACTGCATGTCTTGTATTGCCCATGGAGGACAGATGAAGGCATTGGATTCCTCTGGAACTGGAGTTACAGACAGTTGTAACCATGTGGGTGCTGGGAGTCAAATCCAGGTCCTCTGCAAAAGCAGATGGTGCTCTTATCTGATGAGCCTTCTCTCCAGCCTCTCCATGAGGAATTTTATTTCATGTAACAGCTTCTAGAAGGAATTATTCTTTGTGGTTCTGACATTACAACTCTGAAATATTAAGAATTCATGACTTTCCTTGACATTCCTTCTGTCACTTTTTTATGTACTCTGAGGAGTCATGTGATTGTCAATTTGAGTCCTGTTCATTATGGGAGAATTGATTATATCAGAATTGCCAATAATGTGCATAATATCTTTGTAACTATCCATCATATATCCATCCATCCATCCATCCATCCATCACCTAGCTCCTCATAACGTGAGAAGCCACCCTTATTGAATTAAGTCATGTACAATAAAAGGTGGCCCAATAGACCACCCTGCACCAGCTGTGGCTAGATCAGCACCAGTGTTATCATTTACTGTGCTTCAAAAGAAGAATAGAGGGTAAAACTTTATCTTCAAAGAGTTAGTAAAATGGTTAGACAGACTTCAAAATCTCAGAAGCAATGATTTCACATCTATATGCTTTTACTTTTGGATAATACTTAGCTGTATGTGTAGATTGCTCTACTGTCCCCCACTTGCTTGAATATCATTAGAAATTATATTTGTATCATATTATTATCTCATCCATACTTATGGACCTCTGCTGGGTTTGGCTGGAGAGATAGCCTAGCGGTTAAGAGCACCGACGCTCTTGCAGAGGACCCGGGTTCGATCCCCAGCACCCACATGGCGGCTAAGAACCGTCTGTAACTCCAGTTCCAGGAGAACTCCAGTTCCAGGGGAATCCGAGACCCTCTTCTGACCTCCGCGGCATTGCACGACACGGGTGCACAGACCTGCATGCAGACAATACATTCATACACATACAAAAATAAATAAAAAAAAAAGAAGAAGAAGAATCCATATGTATCTATATATCTATGGGGAATCTATTTATCTACCCATCTATCATCAGAATTGGAAGAGGTTTACTGTTTGGAACACTGGTGTCAACAATAACAACTATTGTTCTTTCCAGATGCTACCCTATACTTTCCTAGCAGCATTGCAACAACTTCCAGATAAAACATCTACACAGAAGTCAAGATTTTGCATTTGATTTTACTTAAATGAAATATTGAAATGTTTTTTTGTCACAAAAATCTCATAATATAATTCAACAAAGTTAATGCATGTATTGAAACCAATTTTGTTACCAATTATCCACATGCTGAAAGTCAAAAAATGAGCCCAAAGTGTTGGGATACAATTGGAACAAAGAGGAAACTCTCTTTAAGGATGAACTGCAAATTGCAAGTATGAATCTAATTTGATTGTTTAGAGGTCACATGCTTAAATCTTCAAATTTGACCTCATGGTATTCTTCTCTCCCCCTCAAAAATAGCAGTAATTATAAAATAAAGTGGAAACATTGAAATGCACTATTAGAAGCACCGCCAGATGTTTCAAACAAATTGTCAAAGTCATAAAGTTAAATCCAGGTATCTGAATTTGCTCCATTGTTTTTAGGTTAAGTATGGCTGATTTAATCTTTATTTTCAGAACTAATGGCCCAAGAAATTGGTAGGTAAGAGACATCATCTTCTGATGTTTCTTCAATTGATTTTATTTATACTTCATTAATTTTTCATTTATTAACAATAATAAAGACCATGGAAAATAACTTTTGGAATATTTACTGTTTCAGGCATTTCAACAAACACCTTTGCAACATAAAATCTGTGACATGTCACTCTACAGCAGAAAGGAGGCTACTGGGGATCAGAGAACGGCATGGCCTGGCGGCAGAAGAGAAAGAAGGGTGGAAGAAAAGCAGCAGAAGAACAATTTTGTTTGGAAAATGACACAATGAAACCTAATTTTTGGAAGTGATTAAACCAATTAAAAAATCTTCTAAAAATGTAAATAAGAATTCTTATGTTTCATGTCTTAAGAATGAGAAAATCAGTATTGAAATATCTAAGAAAGTTCCTTTGTGTATTTCAGCAGATTGGTGGATAAGCAAGGGCTCAGTCCAAAGTTGTCATGACATTCTGTTCCTTCAATTATGCTTTATAAAGCACTCTATAGAACTTCTCTTGAAGAAATCATCTGCTCAGTGCAGACTGGGGACAGGAAGCAAGAAAACAGGGTTTACAAGTAAAAATTAGGTGTAGTGAGTCAGAATATTTGCACTTACTATGAGTACTCACTTAACATTTATTCACTCAATCTTTTTTCCATGGTTCTATAAGATTGATCTTATTTCCCAATCAACCAAAACAATATGGAAATTTTTGCTACAAACATGCAGAATACAGGAAAATAGTAAAAAGTATCATAGCATAAGTAGAGCAATTTCCTAGGAAAATCAGGACATTTGTATGAATAGGTTGACTGATGTATGAAATGTCATTTGATACATCTGAAATAACTGAGTTCTTACTTCTTGTCTGTTTGTAGGAATGAAACAAAAGGAGAAAACCTTCCTCTTTTTTTTTTTTTTTTTTTTTTTTTTTTTTTGGTTTTTTCGAGACAGGGTCTCCTTGTAGCCCCAGCTGTCCTGGAACTCACTCTGTAGACCAGGCTGGCCTTGAACTCACAAAGATCCACCTGCCTCTGCCTCCCGAGTGCTAGGATTAAAGGTGTGCGCCACCACGCCACTCTCCTCTTTTAAGAAAGATGTGATTTCATGAAGACAACTTCTTTAAAATATTTGACATTCTAACTATAACCTTACAATAGCAAGTAATATAAAACAAAGGGAAAAACTACATGTTATGGAGACATGGCCTAGTGATTAAGAGCATCGGACCACTCTTGCAGAGTACCCGGGTTCAATTCCCAGCACCTACATGGTTGCTGAGAACCATCTTTAACTACAGTTCCAGGGGAATCCAACACCGTCTTCTGACTTCTGGGGCATTGCACGACACGGGTGCACAGACCTACAAGCAGACAGTACACTCATACACATACAAAAATAAATTTAAAAATTAAAAAAAGAAAACATTAAAAAAAGAACAATTTCAAATAGAATATCATGGGTGGGAAACAACTTCTTTTCAATCAAATTGTTCATACCTAAAGTACATTTCCAAATTTTTACACAGGAAATATATGAGTGACTGCCACACTTTATCATCAGTTTATTTGATTAAGCACTAATTATATGATTAAGCACTAATTATATGCATTTTGTAATCTTTAGTTGCTATTAGCTTAGATTTACCATTTATTATGCTATTATTTTATAGTATAATCTTAAAAAGGATGGGGCTAGAGAGATGGTTCTGTGGTTAAGAACACATGCTCTTGATAGGACCAGAGTTCATGTACAAGTATCAACCTGGGTGGCTCAAAAGCTCAGTATCTCCAGGTCCAGGTATCTGATCACCTCTCTGGCTTCTTCAGGCACTGCACTCACATGCCTGAACTTCCCTCCCCCAAAAGCCAATTAAAAATAAAAATGAAAGCTTAAAAACTAGCTATATATGTGTTTTGGTTCCATGTATGTAAGAAAACCCATTTGTACAATGCCCATGGAGTGAGTTCCATGGAAATGGATATAGGATGGTTGTTACCTGGCATATGGGTGCTGGAAATGGAACCTGGTCTTTTGCAAGAGTAGCCACTACCCTTAACTGGTGAACCATCTTTCCAGTCCCAAAAGTAAAATCCTAAAAAAAGTGATGATACTGTTAACTAAAAGGGTGGATTGAGTTGAGTTTCTATATATGAAATATATGAAATACATGAAATATTTATTTCAGTACATGTCAAATTTTGATTTATTGGAAAATGATTAACATTTTTCTGAGGTGTTTGTGAATTAAGGTACTTCTTGCAAAGGTGAAGCTTTTATACGGAAGAGCATGTATTTTGGCACAACACACACACACACACAAACACACACACACACACACACACGCATGCTTCAAATATTTTGGAGGTAGTATGTCTGATATCTTTCAATGTGAAATCTCCCTTTCATCCCATCCTTCCGCTTCTCATTCTCCTCCTCCTTTTCATCATTCTTCCCTCTTTCCTCTTTTTCTTTTTTCTCCTCCTCCTCCTCCTCTTCCTCCTCCTCCTCCTCCTCCTCCTCCTCCCCCTCCTCCTTCTCCTCTCCTCCTCCTTCACCTCCTCCTTTTCTTCCTCCTCCTATTTCTGTCTCCTATCCCTTTAAGGTCTCCAGGACACTCTTTCCCCTCCTCTGCCATTCACTCAATCTTCTCTTTCCACTCCCTCTTACATAAACCTGCTGATAACATTAGAAAAATCCAGAATATGTTTTCTGATTCACCTTATAGGACAAATCATGGATGCTCACATGGTCATTATGACTATGCAAATCTACTATTAAAATATGAATCCCTAAACAGTAGAGGCGGGAGAATCTCTGTGAGTTCAAGGCTAGTCTAGTCTACATAGTAAGTGCCTGAGGCTACAGAGAGACCCTGTTGGGCCCAATATTTTATTTGGCTCAAGCATTAAAGGAGCTGGCTTTTGCCCCAATAACCTGCAAAGGCCAGATATTCAAGCTAGCCCCTGCTCACCAATTGATGAAACCAGCCCTGCAGCCTTGCTTTGAGGATTCTGGCAAAGGCTGTCACATTCCTCCTATATCTAAAGACCACATTTTGAGTACCAACTGGAGCCTCTGCCAGCTCACAAAAACACAGCCTTGTGTAGAAATACACTGTGAATTTCCTGTGCACCCCCACCACCACTCTCATCAGAAGCTCACCAAATGCCAGTATATAAGACCAGAACCTCCTGCAAATAAACAAGTTATTCCCTCTCTTGTAATTGGCTCCCGGAACATTTTCTCTTTGATCTGTTTCCTGCTCATCCTGAATTCCCCGCCTCCCCCTCCCTGCCTCCTCTTGCATCTTGCTTTCACAACTGACTGAACACTTGCCAAGAGATTAGTGACTGAGAGCACCTGCTTCTTTATAATAGCGACTCCATATCAGTGAGCTGACAGAACTTTATGCTTCATCTTGCATCTGCTATTAAATATTTTATTTATTATTTATTTATTTATTTATTTATTTATTTATTTATAAAAATAATTTATTTATAAAAAGACCTGGCCCACTTGCAGAATAAGAAGGAAGCAACAAGATCCTTTCTCAAAAAAAAAAAAAAATTAGAGGGAACAACAACAAAAACGTCTTGTTCAAAGAACTGACCAAAACAGTAAACTTCTGAATAAAACAATAAACTTCTGCATTGAAAATTAAAAAAAAAATACTGAGAAAAAGATACAAGACATGTAGGACAGAAAGCACAAGCTCTATCAGGGTGGGGGAGCAGGGAAGAGAGAATGGGATTAAGAAATGTATGAAATGCACAAAAGTTCAATAAAATTTTAAAAATAACCAGTTAAATATGAAAGAAAAAAGAATCAGACGTACATATTGAAATTTATAACTTGTATCTCACTTTTATAGGAAGAGATTTTTAAGAATCCAGTATGAGACTAAAGAGATAGATTTCTGGATAACTGTGTTAAGTAAGCTCTTACAGAGGACCCAGGTTTGGATCTCGGTACCCACAAAAACTCAAAATCACCAGTTTCTTCAGTTTCAGAGGATCCAATACACTCTTTTTTTTTTTTATTTTATTTATTTCCATATGTGTATGAATGTATTGTCTGCATGCAAGTCTGTGCACCCATGACGTGCTATGCCGCGGAGGTCAGAGGAGGGCGTCAGACTCCCCTGGAACTGGAGTTCTCCTGGAATTGGAGTTTCAGACGGCTCTCGGCCGCCATGTGGGTGCTGGGGATCGAACCCGGGTCCTCTGCAAGAGCAGTCGGCGCTCTTAACCGCTAGGCCATCGCTCCAGCCCCCAATACACTCTTACATTATCTATTAAAGTATAACAATATTTAATGTTACTTATATTTATTTTTACATTATTGTATATTTGTGTAGATATATGCACATATTACACATCTTCTTTCATGTGAAACTATGTGTACATAGACTTAGAGGAAAAATATTTCCTTCTTCATGTGTGTTAACTTCCAGGCTACCTACATTTCCTTCTCCACAAGTAGGCCAAGGTACCTAAAAAGAATTGGATAACAGCTGGAAATCTGGTTTGATGGGACACCTAATATATCCCCTGTTAAAAACTCTTCTTTTATGAAACATAATTAGCTTGAGAAGGTACAAACCTGGAAGTACAAAAAGGTAGAAATTCTTTTTATAAATAAATAAATAAATAAATAAATAAATAAATAAATAAATAAAATCTTTAATAGCAGATGCAAGAGGAAGCATAAACTCCTGCCAGGTCACTGATATGGAGTCACTATTATAAAGAAGCAAGGGATACTTAGTGGTATTTCTGTTAGCCATTTTAGTCGAAGACATTTTCTTTTTATGTTTATTTATTGAAATTTTGTGCAATTAATACAACATTTCTCAGTCCAATTTTAGACTTATTCCCCTTTCCATGTCCTCCACCTCACCTGAGTTCATGCATTTTGCCAAACATGTCCTGCACAACTTTTTTTCAGTCTTTATAAAAGTTTTTCTATGCAGAGGTTTATTGTTTTGGTCTGAAGTTTACTGTTTCAGTCAGTTTTTTGACCCAAACCTTTTGCTGTTCCCTCTCATTTGTATTGCTCCAAAATATGCATATATGCTTTTTGAATGTATACCAAAATTATGATGTCTGCAAATAAACTGTATATTAATTCCAAAACATGTAAGGGAATTCACATTTTTCCCCTTTAATTATATATTACTCTAAAGTATGCATACATACCTTCCCCCCATATACCACAATTACAAAGTCTAAAAACAAGTGGTAGGTTAATTCTAGATCACATTAAGGTATTCACATTATAATGGTACAGTTGCTTTCAGGTAAAAGGATAGATAGAGAGATAGATAGATAGATAGATAGATAGATAGATAGATAGATGATAGATAGATAGCTCAGTTTGCCTTACTACTAGGTATTTGGTGCTATCATCCACATATGAGGGATACCATTTGTCTTTTTTTTGTGTGGGACTGTGTTACTTCACTTAGCATAATGTATTCTGGTTCCATCCATTTACCTGCAAAGTTCATGATGTCATCTTTCTTTTTTTTTATTTATTTATTTTTATTGATGCTTTGTGTATTTCATACAACATTTTCCAATTCAGTTCAGGCATATATCCCCTTCCCTTCCCCTCACCCCACCCCTACCCATCCCAGATCATGCATTCTGCTATAACTTGTCTGCATCTTTCTCTGTTTTTTTGTTTTGTTTTGTTTTCATTTTTTTTTAACAATAAGTGATAATCTATGAGTACTAGCATCCTTCATGTAAAACCAATCTGCGAGCAGTTGTGCCCAAACCCACACAGCTCATGGGTCCCACCATCCAGCAGGGGGAACTTGTATGTTCAATCAAGTTGATCAAATGTGTGTCCAGTCTATATTGCTGTAGTTTCACCATTAACCCCAATCGAAGCCCTTACATTCTACCACGCCCCCTCTTCCGCAGATTGTTCCCTAGGCTTAGAAAAGGGGCACAGGTGGATGAGAAGCAAAACACTCTACTTTCTCTGGAGCTGATGTCTTGGTCTCTAGTCAGTTCTGGCTGTTTTCTTTCATGGGCTGCCAGCTTGTCCAGGCATAACCTTTCGATCCTACTAATGAAGCACATGCAATTAGATATTTAGGTATTTAAACAGTATAATATATAGCCTTTCGATCCTACTAATGAAGCACACACAATTAGATATATGGGTATTTAAACAGTACTAATTGTTATGGTAGGTTACTTTGGTATAGACACAGATGTTTGGATGGTATGTCAATTCATGATCTACATTTTCTTCTGTCAAGTATGGCAGGGTCTTCGTGTGGTTTATAACATCTCCTAACCATTAGAGGATGTAAGCTTGTGACATCAGCCGTGGGTTATTCCTCCAAGGAGAGAGCCAATAGCCAATTAGATTTGGGATATACAGACATATGGCTGCCACTGCTGCACAGTATTTCCAGGCAGATGAGGTGTAGCTGGTGCTGACGGAGGAGTCTTGCTTGACTCAAGGAGACCTATATTTGCTTTATTGGTTTAGTGGTCTTTGGTAACACTCTCTGGCATCCCAGAGACCATCTGTATACTTGCAAGTGCGGTCTCCATACATCTTTTCCATGTTTATATCAGGTCTTCAACAGCAGGGCCTTATCGCCTCTCTTCCTGCAGATATCCCAGTTTGGAGGCAAGGAGCCTTTACCTTTTGTGGGGGCTTGGATCCCCTGGCCAACATCTCCTTGGTAGAATAATCCATTGTTGATGTCAGAGCTCCTGTATTAATATATTTTGTTTAAGTGCATAGCTTAAGGAGACTTTAGCATTATATTTGGTTCTGAATAGAGAATAATCCTTTTCACAGTTTCTATGTCCATTAGTCAATTAAAGAAGGCAGTTTTACTGATTTTACAAGAGAATACCTCTATAACAGCTGGCTCCAATCTACAGCTGGAGAACGACCTCATCATCATCATATTTCTCCTTATTCTATGGGGGGGAGTTAAGAAAGTCTCTTGTATTAAAACCTTTGCGGCACCTAGAAGGTAAGCTTCGTTAGGAATCATTAAAAATAGTTGTTACTAGTAGGATCCACAGAGGGGCCTGATGTCTGCAGCAATCTGAGGCATTTCTTCCCTTCAATGCCCAGAGGAGTCAATCCTTCTGCTGGCACTTTCTGGTACATCCTACTCACTGCAAAGCTGCATTTTCTTTCTCAGCCATTAAGTTGGTGATACTCTGGCCTGTTGGAACATACAAATCCTTTCCCATAGTTAGTTTTAAGATTTGGGTTGCAAGGTTTTTTGACAAAAAGTTTTCATATCTATCTATATCCCCCTTTTTTATTTAAGGTTTTTATTTTTGACCCATGAGTCTCAAAAAAGCAGTTGTTTTATACATACCTATAGGGTGGAATCAAGGCACAGATTTCATCAAGTTCACCCATGCTGTTTTGGGTTACTGTATGTGATTAACTTGGGAAACAAAGTTTATTTTTGAGTTAAATCATCCTATAGGTGAAAGAGATTGCTACCAGGTGATACTATATGACAGCAAAATTATAGAGAACATTTGTTTATACCAATCCCAAAGTAATTGTTATACAGATTTTAGTTAAAGCTAATGTGGACAAGAGCAATTTATATCACCAATTAACTCAGATGCATTACCGTTTTTATCAGCCTTCAAACCAATGTTGTCCAATATGCACATATTTACTTTTACTAAGTCCTAAAACACCATGTATCCTGTAGACAGAGTCTGGGCAAAACTGGATACTTGTTGAACTCACGTCAATTAAACATGCACCAATCGAATATACACCCGTGTCCCTCTCCCACCCCTCCCACCCCTCCCGAGTCACCATTTCAGTCAGCCTTCTGATGCAATCTTTCTGTTGTTGTTCTTTTAATATGCATCCCTCTCCACAAGAAATATTTATAACTGGGTTATTGGTACTAGCGTCCACATATGAGAGATACCATTTGTCGTTTGTTTTTCTGGGACTGTGTTACTTCACTTAACATGATGTCTTCAAGCTCCATCCATTTACCTGCAAAGTTCATGATGTTGTCTTTCTTTACTGCTGCATAGAATTCCATTGTGTACATGTACCACATTTTCTCTATCCACTCGTCAGTTGAGGGGCATTTGGGTTGATTCCAGTTTTTTGCTATTGTGAACAGAGCGGCAATAAATATAGCTGTGCATGTATCTCTGCAGTAAGATGAGTCTTGTGGGTATATACCCAGGAGTGGTATGACTGGGTCAAATGGCAGGATCATTTTGAGTCTTCTAAGGGTTCTCCACACTGTTTTCCATAGTGGCTGCACAAGTTTACATTCCCACCAGCAATGGATGAGTGTTCCCCTTTCCCCACACCCTCTCCAGCACTTGGCATCATTTGTTTTCTTGATCCTAGCCAGTCTTACTGGAGTAAGGTGGTATCTTAAGGTGGTTTTAATTTGCATTTCCTTAATTATTAGTGATGTTGAACACTTCTTAAGGTGTTTCTCAGCCATCTCTAATTCCTCCTCTGTGAAGTCTCTGTTCAGATCTTTGCTCCATCTTCTGAGTGATTCATTTGTTTTCTTTCTTCTTTGTTTTTTGAGTAGCTTGTATACTCTGGAGATTAATGCTTTGTCAGATGTATCTGCTGTGAAGGTTTCCTCCCATTCTGTGGGTTTTCTCTTCACTTCCTTTATTGTTTCCTTTGATGTACAGAAGCTTTTGAGTTTAATGAGGTCCCATTTGTCAATTGACGACCTTATTTCTTGTGCAGCTGCTGTCTGATTTAAGAAGTCTTTTCCTACACCTACGTCTTGTAGTCTGCTGCCAAGTTTCTCTTCTATCACCTCCAGAGTTTTGGATTTCACGTTGAGGTCTTTGATCCATTTGGAATTGACTTTTGTACAGGGTGAGAGGTAGGGGTTTAATTTCATTCTTCTACAGGTGGTGATCCAGTTTTGCCAACACCACTTGTTGAAGATGCTGTCTTTCCTCCAATGTGTCTTCTTGGCCTCCTTATCAAATATGAGATGGCTGAAATTGTATGTGCTCAGGTTTGGATCTTCAATTTTGTTCCATTGGTCAACTGGTCTGTTTTTGTGCCAGTACCAAGCTGTTTTTATGACTATAGCCCTGTAGTATAGTTTGATGTCTGGTATAGCGATCCCCCCTGTATTGCTCTTTTCGCCCAGAGTTGCTTTGGCTATTCGGGGTCTTTTGTTTTTCCAAACGAAATTGAGGATTCTTTTTTCCAAACCTGTGAAGAAGCTCTTGGGGATTTTGATTGGGATTGCATTAAATCTGTATACAAGTTTAGGTAGAATGGACATTTTTACTATATTTACTTTCCCAATCCATGAGCATGGGAGGTTTGTCCATCTCCTGATGTCTTCTTCAATTTCCTTCTTCAGAGGTTTAAAATTTTTGTTGTAGAGGTCCTTGGTATCTTTGGTTAGGTTTGTTCCTAGGTATTTTATTGTTTTTGAGGCTATTGTGAGTGGGAAGGTCTCCTTGTATTCCTTCTTCAGCTGCCTACTGTTGGTGTAGAGAAAGGCTACTGATTTTTCTAGGTTTATTTTGTATCCTGCCACCTTACTGAAGCTCCTAATCGTTTCTAGGAGTTTCCTGGTGGAGTTCTTAGCATCCCTTAAGTAGACAATCATATCATCAGCAAAAAGGGATAGCTTGACTTCCTCTTTTCCTATTAGAACTCCTTTAATTTCCTTTTCTTGCCTTATTGCCCTAGCAAGGGATTCAAGCACTATGTTGAAAAGGAGTGGTGACAGGGGACAACCTTGCCGAGTTCCTACCCTTAAGGGGAATGCTTCTGTCGTTTCCCCATTTAGGATGATATTGGCTGTGGGTTTCCTGTATATGGCTTTGATTACATTAAGGTATGATCCCTCCAATCCAATTCCCTCTAGGACTTTAAACATGAACGGATGCTGGATTTTGTCAAAGGCTTTTTCCGCGTCAATTGAGATGATGGTGTGGTTTTTGTCTTTCAGTCCGTTTATATGCTTGATGATATTTATTGATTTTCGTATGTTGAACCATCCCTGCATCTCTGGTATGAATCCAACTTGGTCATGGTGGATGATCTTCTTGATGTGGGTCTGTATGCGATTTGCCAGTATCCTATTTAGAATTTTGGCATCTGTGTTCATTAGGGAGATGGGTCTATAGTTCTCCTTTTTAGTTGCATCTTTGCCTGGTTTTGGTATTAGAGTGATGCTGGCTTCATAGAAGGAATTTGGGAGAACTCCCTCCGTTTGTATCCTTCTAAACAACTTGAATATTAATGGTTGTAAGTCTTTTTGAAATATTTTATAGAATTCTGCTGTGAAACCATCTGGGCCTGGGCATTTTTTGGTTGGGAGGCTGCTTATTACATCTTCAATTTCTTCACATATTATTGGTCTGTTTAAGCTGTCGATCTCTTCTTGGTTGAGCTTTGGTGATTCCCAAGATTTCAGATATTCATCCATTTCTTCTAGGTTTTCAAACTTGGTAGAGTATAGGTTTTTAAAGTAATTCCGTATGATTGTCTGGATCTTTTCATTATCTGTTGTGATATTTCCCTTTTCATCACAGATTCTATTGATTTGGAGTTGTTCCTTCTTTCTTTTGGTTAACTGGGCTAGAGGTCTGTCTATCTTGTTTATTCTCTCAAAGAACCAGCTTTTGGATTCATTGATTTTTTGTATGGTTTTCTTTGTTTCTATTTCATTGATCTCTGCTCTGATTTTTGTTATTTCTTCTTGTCTGCTGCGTTTAGGGTTCATTTGTTGTTGTCTCTCAAGTACTTTTAGCTGGAGTGTTAGATCGTTCACTTGTGCTCTTTCTGTTTTTTTAATGTAGGCACTTAGAGCTATAAACTTTCCTCTTAGGACTGCTTTTAAAGTGTCCCATAGGTTTTGCTGCGTTGTATTATCATTGTCATTCAGTTCCAGGAATGTTTTTATTTCTTTCTTTATTTCTTCCTTGACCCATTCATTATTCAGGAGAGTGTTGTTTAGTCTCCATGTGTTCTTGTAGGTTGTAGGGTTTATCCTGGTGTTGATATTGAGTTTTATTGCACTGTGGTCTGAAAGAATGCATGAGATTATTTCAATCTTTTTGTATTTGTTGAGTTTTTCCCTGTGTCCCAGTATATGATCTATTTTGGAGAATGTTCCATGGGGTGCTGAGTAGAAAGTGTATTCTCTGGTGTTTGGGTGGAATATTCGATAGATGTCTGTGAGGTCCATTTGGTGTATTGTATCATTCAGTTCAGATGTCTCTCTGTTTATCCTTTGTCCTGTTGATCTGTCTAAAGGACTTAGTGGGGTATTGAAGTCCCCTACTATTAGTGTGCTGGGGTTAATCTGAGCCTTGAGATCCTGAAGAGTTGTCTTTACAAAGTTTGGTGCGCCGGCATTTGGTGCATATATATTCATGATTGTGAGATCTTCATCGTCGATTGTTCCTTTAATGAAGATATAATGGCCCTCTTTGTCTCTTTTGATTTCTTTTGCTTTGAAGTCTATTTTGTCTGATATTAGGATAGCGACACCTGCTTTCTTTTTGGTACCATTTGCTTGGAATATTTTCTTCCATCCCTTCACCTTAAGTTGGTGTCTGTCCTTGAAATTGAGATGGGTTTCTTGCAGACAGCATATAGATGGATTTTGTTTCCTAATCCATTCTCCCAGTCTATGCCTTTTGATTGGGGAGTTCAGCCCATTAATATTTAAGGTTATAATTGAAAGATGGATGTTTTTTCCTTTCACCTTATTATCCATTTGGACTTTTAGTCTCTGATTCTACTCCTATGTTTATATTTTTATTAGTTTCTTTTCCTAGGTGCTTGAGGATAGTTGCTCCTCTCTTCTGCCCTTTGAATTGCTTCAAGCATTTTCTGGAGAGTTGGTTTTCCGGACATGTATTCTATCATCTTGTTTTTGTCTTGGAAGATTCTTCTCTCTCCTTCAACTGTAATTGACATTTTTGCTGGGTAAAGTATTCTGGGTTGGCATCCATAGTCCTTTAACACTGGGAATGCTTTGCTCCATGTTCTTCTTGCTTTCATGGTTTGCGGCGAGAAGTCAGTTGTAATTCTGATGGGTTTCCCTTTGTATGTGACTTGTTTTTCTTTTGTGGCCTTCAGAATTTTATCTTTGTTTTGGGCATCTAGCATTTTGACTATGATGTGGCGTGGGGAGTTTCTTTTCTGATCTTGTCTATTTGGAGTCCTGTGTGCTTCTTGTATTTGAATGGGTTTGTCTACTTTTAGTTTGGGGAAGTTTTCATCTATTATTCTGTTGAAGATCTGATCAATACTATTCTCTTGAGATTCTTCTCCTTCCTCTATTCCTATGATGCGGAGGTTTGATCTTTTCATAGTGTCCCATATTTCCTGGTTGTTCCAGTTTTGTGTATTTTTAAATTTTTCATAATCTTTATTTGAGTTTTTTAGTTGCTCTGTGTTATCTTCCAGATCTGATATTCTTTGTTCTGCTTCCTCCATTCTATTTCTGAGGCTTTTTCCTTTCCTTTCTTCCTGGTTGGATAAGTGTTCTATTTCCTTTTTCATTTCATCCTGTGATTTCCTTAATATATCCATTTCCTTTATGAGTTTCTCAATCTCTTCTTGGTGCTCCTTACTTCGTTGGTTGGCCTCCTTTTTCAGTGTTTCTACTTCCTTAAGGTGTTTGTTTTTTTCTCTCTCTCGTTCTTTCTGGAGTTTGTCAATCTCTTCCTTTAGTTTGTTATTGTATCCCTCTAGGTCCTTTTTGAGTTTTTCATTCTCTCTCTTTACTTCTCTGAATTCTTCCTTTAGTTTGTCATTGTATCCCTCTAGGTCCTTTTTGAGTTTTTCATTCTCTCTCTTTACTTCTCTGACTTCTTCTTTATGTTCTTTAATTTCTCTGCATAGGTCTGCAATTAGTCCTCTAAGGTCTGTTTCTGGGGTCACCTCCAGGGGGATCCGATTGTAGCTGTCTCCTACCGGGTTGGTAGAGCTTGGTGTGGAATTATCCTACACCTTTCCCATGTTGTCTCTTCGTTGTCTCCCTGGCATGTGGGTTTCCCTTTTGTGATTCAAATCCCAAATGCCTTTTCAGTTTGTTGAAGGCTGAAAGCTTGTTTTATTTTGCTTGCCTCCTTCCAATGCCTTTTTGTTTTGTTTTGTTTTGTTTTCCCTTCCTTCCCTCCTCCTTGTTTATGGAGTGTTGACTTGTCTAGTTTTCAGGCTTTCACTTTTGTTTATATATTGGCTACTGGAAGTCTCTTCCTGTTTTGAATGTTCTCTTAATCCGCTGGATACTCTCTCCTCAATTCCAGTTGTTGCCGGGGGGGAGGGGGGGTGTATTCCTGACTTAGCCCATGCCCGGCACCTTCCTGGAGCAGTGGCGGGCTGGTTCTGACCCCTGCCCTGCTCAGGACCAGAATATGGCAACCAATGTCATCTTTCTTTACTGCTGCATAGAACTCCATTATGTAGATGTCCCACATTTTCTCTATCCACTCATTAGTTGGGCACATGGGTTAGTTCCAGCTCTTTGCTATTGTGAAGAGAGATGTAATAAACATAGATGTGTATGTATCTTTGTGGTAGGATGCGTCTTGTGGTTATATACCCAGGAGTGGTATGACTGGGTCAGGTGGTAGACTCATTTTGAGTCTTTTAAGGGTTCTCCACACTGCTTTCCATAGTGGTTGTATAAGTTTACATTCCCACCAGCAGTGGATGAGTGTTCTTCTTTCCCCACAACCTCTCCAGCATTTTGTGTCTTTTATTTTCTTGATCTTGGCCAGTCTTATCTGAGTGAGATGATACCTTAAAGTGATTTTAATTTTCATTTCCTTGATTATTAATGACATTGAACACTTTTTAAGGGGTTTCTCAGCCATCTTTACTTCCTCACTGGTGAGGTCTCTGTTCAGCTCTTTACTCCATCTCTTGAGTGGGTCATTTGTTTTCTACTTCTTTGTATTTGAGTAGTTTATATATTCTGGATATTAATACTCTGTCAGATGAAGGTTTCCTCCCACTCTGTGGGTTTTCTCTTCACTTCCTTGATTGTTTCTTTTGCTGTACAGAAGCTTTTGAGTTTAATGAGGTCCCACTTGTCAATTGATGGCCTTATTTCCTGTATAGCTGCAGTTTGATTTAGAGAGTCTTTTCCTATGCCTATGTCTTTTAGGTTGCTGCCAACATTTTCTTCTACTACCCTCAGCATTTCGGGTTTAACGTAGAGGTCTTTGATCCATTTGGAGTTGATTTTTGTATAGGGTGAGAGGTAGGGGTTTAATTTTATTCTTCTATAAATGGTGATCCAGTTTTACCAGCACCATTTGCTGAAGATGCTGTCTTTCCTCCATTGAGTCTTTTTGGCCCCTGTCAAAGGTAGTAATTTTTCAAGTGCATTGTTGGAAGCAGAGAACTCTACCTGTCCATATACACATGTATTTCAATTATAAGTTTTCTTACACCTGTGATTCCAGTTGGATAAGTATACAAAAATCCAAGAAGCCTCTGAGCCTCATGAAATCTCATGCTACATTTTGTTCTGCTCCTGGTTTATAAGAGTACTTTTCAGTGTTAAATCGGGCTTCTTCTTTTTGTCAAATGTAGCATGTTAGCTTGTAGTACAAGAACAGAATAGCATACTGGGTAGTTTAAACAGAAATCCATTTCTTAGAGTTCTGGAGGCTGGAAAAGTCAAGATCATGATGTTGTTTAATTCAGTCTGGTTAGGGTTTGCTCTGGATTGTAGTTCATTTTTCTTATGCTTATACATCTAGAATAAATCATTGCTTATATTTACATTACTGACTGTAATATATTTATATTACTGACTGTGCTAATCAAACCAAAACTCAATTATCTTACATCATATGTTGTGAATTTGGTAGTGGGGGTACACATTTAGTCTATAGCATGGGATATATGGTCCATAGAATATCTCTATAAGCATATCTACATTGCCATAATTTTTGACCATTGCATTGGGTTTTAGTAAGGGATAGTATTAAGGATCTGATGTTACATTTTATGGACAAAACTTTTCAGAAATGGTTAGGTTTCTATATTTTATTCATCTACATATTTTTCACTTGAAAGTCATCAGCTAATCATAAGGGAAATTACTCATGTAAGCTCAATCCAATGAGTCCTGTAAAAATAGAGACTTTCCCCTGTGGGATTTGAGAAGGCAAGTCAGCAGGACTCAGAACCTGGCTGACTGAAAAGACTGCAGTCAAACAACCACATGGACCTGAGTTCTGAGAATGACATGCAAGATTCCAGATTTGTGAAATTTTCCTCAAATCTTCAGAGAAAAACTGAGCCTGATTGGTAATTTTTCACCTTGTGAGACCCTACACAGAAATGCCAGCTAAGCCCACCCACACATGTTAGCTACAGAATAATACATTAATGAACAACTGATATGTTAAACTACTACAATTTTTCTGATTAGCTTTCATTACTATAACATTTATAGAAGATAAAACATTGAATGACATCAATGGTTTATTTTGAATCATGGTTTTTGAGGCTTCACTCCATGCTGTTCAGACCCGTTGATGCTGACCAGTGGCAGTGCATCTTGGAGACAGTACATGGCAGAGAGACAATCACTTCATTGCCAGAAGGTAAAAGAGGGAACGGGAAATGTCAGGGTCTCATCACCCTTATCAAGGACAACAGTGTCTTGAAGAACTTCCACTGGGTATCACTATGTGAAATTTCCCCCTATTCCCATTAGCAACATGCTTGTGACCAACCCTTTAAGAGATATTTAAGAACTAATGTAGCATGAACCAATAGAATAATAAGTCATTTTATTGAAGAATTTCTCCCCCAATAACCCTGACAATACTTTCCTAAATTATTTATTCAGAAATTTAAGAGTCATTAATAAGATAGAGTGAGCACATGTTCTGGGCTCAAGCAAAACTTTACAGAGTATTCCTTCCATAAACTACTATATAATTTTAAGGTTATTCAGTGGCACAAAATAGTACATCTCTACTCTTTTAGGTAGTTTTCCAATATGCCAGTAATTAATAAATTTGCAGTGGTCTTATTGTGGGTATTGTGTGGCTTTTCCTAGGGGAGAAATGCAAAACATTTGAATCTTAGTTGGGAAATAGAAATGATTCCGTCCACATGCAGCTGGGAGCCAATGAGGTTTTTGGCATTATTTACAAGAACACAGTAGACACTCAGGCAACACCAAACAGAAAAAAAACCCTACTCCAGCATGAGTTACAACGTACAAAAACTGTCCCTAGAGTTCTCAACCCACTGATCCCTTTGCATCGTATCTACTCTATGACCACTAAGATCATGTGCAGGCGAGGCAGGACTCTGCAGCATGATGCTAGCAGGAGATACTCTCAGGTAACTTTTTCATGATCTCCTGTACATTTCCTCTGGGATGGAATGAATGCTAATCGGCCCAATCATATGAGTGTTTCCTGTCAGTGATCAAGCTGTTCTGACCCAAGACAAAGATGTTCTTTTCATGCCCAGAGGGCAAATTTCCCCTACAGGGTTATTAGCGGAAGGGTACGAGTGAACAAGCTTTAGTGCACATGTTAAAGGAGAAACAACAACTAGGGAATTGCTGCTCACAGGCTTGCTTGGTTGCTGATTCATTTATATTCACTTGTCTCTACAAGCTAAACAACCAGTGAAGTAACAGGACTGAGAAGGACAGTAAAGGAACTAATTTATTAAAAATGATGACAATAGCACTGCTAAGGCACACGGCCCCTGACAGCATGTCAATGACTTTTGCTGGAAATAATTACTTTCTAATGCTCTGTGTATGGAAGTTAGAATTAATTTATAGTGACCTACTTCCTCCCAAATAAATACAGCGTAATCCACGAAAAGCATAAGGAGACCATCACCTGAGATGGGAGATACTTACTGCTCTTAAGTTCAGCTGAGGATGTTGTGTCTTATTTATTTATTTACCAGATATTGGACGTTTCAGCAGTGTGGCATGTTAATAGTAACTCTGCCAGTTCTTCCACAGCCTTCCCAAACACAGACAAGCTGACTGCAATGCTGTGTTCTTTTAGAGGCTGTGGGACAGAGCCTGCTGCTTTGTCTTTTCCACCCTCTGCTGTTTGTCCTCATTAGGTGACAGTTGGTCATATTACTCCATCTTCAAAGGCAGCAGCAGAACAGGCTGCTTCCTTCCATTGAGTCACTCTCAGCTTACATCCCCTGTCTCCTTGCACTGTTAAGGACCTATATCACCACCTGGAAAAGTCAAGATAATTGTGGTTTTATGTAATCAGCTAACTAGCTATTTTAACACCATTGAGAGCTATAAATTCTCATGGGGGGGCGCAAAATCATTATTCTGTCCGATAGAAGCATTGACATGATCACTTATCTTTTTTTATTTTTTATTATTTTTTAATTTTTTTTTATTAATTTTATTTATTTCTGTATGTGTATGAATGTACTGCCTGCATGCAAGTTTGTGCACCCGTGTCCTGCAATGCCGCAGAGGTCAGAAGAGGGTGTCGGATTCCCCTGGAACTGGAGTTCTCCTGGAATTGGAGTTTCAGACGGTTCTCAGCCGCCATGTGGGTGCTGGGGATCGAACCCAGGTCCTCTGCAAGAGCGGTCGGCACTCTTAACCGCTAGGCCATCTCTCCAGCCCCGACATGATCACTTATAACATGGGAAATATTATTATATAATAACTTTTTCTAGACACGTTTGTTTTATGTTCTAAATAAATATATCTGATAGTTGTTTTAGTCTTTGTCTTTTGTTTCAGTATGAAGCTTTCCCCTTAAACATGTACTGTTCACCTACATAATCATACATATATATATATATATATATATATATATATATTTTACATATATATGTGTGTGTGTGTATCTATATGTATATACAGAGCTATTTTTGATATATCTGTAATTTTTAAACATGTTTCCCATTATTGTTTTATATTATTATTTAATAACAATATAAAACAATTATTTCCCATAACATATTTTATATTGTTATTATTTAATCAGTTTAAATTAGTGAAAACACATTATCTGAGCCTAAGTTTAATACTTGTCTTATTTGGACTATAGAACTTTTTGTTCTGGAGTAATAGACAAAAGTAGATGATGAATAGAGGGAATGATAGAGTAACAGCATTTGAATTCTCCTTAACTAACATGAGTCATGATGCACAGTATGCAGTATTTTGTCAACTGAAATATTACAATATTTCAAAATACAAGCTTAGCTTGGTGTGAAAAATGAATAATATCATCCTATGATATTTACAGTCTGAGATTTTATTAAAGATTGCTTCCCAGCCTTCATACATTGAAGTACACCAGAAAAATGGGACAAATCACTGGTTATTATTAAATGAGAAATAATTCTAATTTTCAGGAATTTATTAGCAACATGGAAAATTGTAAAAACATTTAACTTGTTACTAGACACAATAATTAAGAAGTAAAGTATACTTCAAGTTAAGGTAAATAATGGCAGGTTTACAGTGAAATGTTATTTTTTCCTGTCTCTGTTCAAATGATTAGAGCCCTGACATGTGGTTTCTCCTTGATGGATGAAAGGAGATAGTGAGAGTGGTGATGAGCTAATAACAGTAAAGTCAGTATTGAATCAGAAATATATTGAGATTCTGTGAGAAATCAAGATATGTGCTTCCATCATTAGAGTTTGTCACTACTGAGATTTGCTGGTGGATGAGCTGTCAATGAACCAGCAGAAACAGATTTTATAAGAAGCAACTAGACATGTAGAAAACACACTTTATGCCCAAAGGCCTCTGTATAAATAGAACTTATAAAGTAAAAGTGACAATAAAGTTTGTAGATCAGGAGAGATAGAGTTTAACTTAATTCCAAACCAGACAGCCTCTATATTTTCCTCTTAGTGCATTAAGTTCTTTAAAATGACATTTATGTATGATAAGATTCTGGGGTTTCTCTTTTCATAAGGAGGCAATGTACAGGAAAATCATTTTAAACTATTAAATATAGGTTTATTCAAGCCATCCATCTCAATACCTTTACTATAAATATGCCCATGAACTTCTTTAATTGCCTGTTATCTATGGGTTATGGGTAAGTTTAATCCAAGACTTTGCATGTATTTGATTTTTTTAGATCTGAGCAACACATCCAAGTAAAGTTTTCCTGGAGCTGTCACACATAAATTTGGTTAGATATTTTTTCAAAGAATTTTTTTATTAATTTATGTCTATATACGTCCCAATTGTGCAGAAGCCTGTGGATGCCATAGGGAAACATTTGCTCCCTTAGAGGTTGAGTTACAGACAGGTGTGAGCTGTCATGCATGGCGACAGAACTGGTCCTCTACAAGAGCAATGAGTATTCTAACTGCTGAACCATCTCTCCAGCCACATGATATAATTTATTTAACTACTGGAATATAAAAGTGTTACTACTGGTCAATTATATGAAATAAAGAAACTAGAGACTTCTCTGGTTAAGAGCAGTGACTTTACTTGCAAATGACCGGGGTTAGATTCCCAATTTGCATGGAGGCTACCACATGTCTGAAACTACAGTTGCAGGGAATCCAATGCCCTCTTCTGATCTCCATAGACAATGCATAGCCTGGTGAAGTAACACACATTCAGACTATACACTCATACATAGAAAATAAAAATAATAAATACATATTTTTTTAAATCCAGAAACTGGATCATCCACATGATATTAATTAATTACTAGTCCCTCTTGTGTAATGACAAGACAAATAGATTATGGAATAGCAGTCTGCATTTGAAGTTCTTTGATTCAAGAACTTTCCCCTTAAGAACATTGGTAATTGTTTTGATTGACTCATTTATCTGATGTTCATCCACAGACCAAGTTCGTACGAGTTCCAAGAGGAAGCTCCTTATCATTTGGGATCAAGGCCTCACTTTAGTCTTCTCGGTCTCACCCTACACCTCGATGCTCTACTGAAAGTAGTACTTTTAAAGAAATTGCAACAGGACAGAAACAGAGATGTTAAACTTGTTATCTTTCTATAATTGATGATTAATCATATCTGTTAAGAATAATGAGCATTTCCACTTATTAAAAGAGGGTTCTGTGATCTTAAAATAGAAGTTTCAACTTTGCTTTCTATGAATCTATAAAACATATTCATGGGCTGGTATTTAAACTCTATTGAAACAAAAAGGAAAATATTTTTTGGCAAACATGTAAATGAAAATATGTTAAAGTCAACTGCTTAAATACATCACCACTCCTATAAAATATGAATACATCACCATATCTATAAAATATGGTCATGGGCAGATTGTTCTGTGTTGTATAAGAAAGCAGGCTGCACATGAGCCAGGGGAACAAGCCAGTAATCAGAGTTCCTCCATGGGCTGTGCTTCAGGACCTGCCTCCAGGTTCCTGCCCCAAGTTCCTACCTTGGGATCCCTCAGAGATGGGAGATGTAAGGTGAATACACCCTTTCCTCCCCAAGTTGTTATTGGCCAGAGTGTTTTGTCATAGCAATTGAAGGCAAACTAGAACAGGTACATTATTCAGCAAAGAGCTCTCTACAGCGGTTGTTCTCTGCATATTGGCAGTTGTGGTCAGATGTGGGCATATGCTGCATAAGGCAAGAGTTGAAAGAGCATTTGTTGAATGTGTAGAGTTAATACTGAAAATGTGTCATGTAGGCCTAAGTTTCTCACAGACAGTGATTATCTGTGTTTGACCAGCTGTGTAACTCTGTGTTAGCTGTCATGTGTTGCAAAAAGAAGCTTCTTTGATGAGTGGTGAGTGTGACACTTGTCTGTAAATATATCAATGCATATTTAGAATACAGTAAGAAATTAAGTTTGTCTAGGGATGTGGCAAAAGTGTGGTTTTCTCTAGGACTGATGCCATCTTCAGTCATGTGCATTTGGTTATGTTAGTACCACACGAGTCCATTCATCTCTCAATGGACAATTCATATGTTTCTTATGTCTTTGACATTGTGAAAAATGTTGCAGTTGATATGAGAATACAGAGATTTTTGCCATAGTAACTTAATTTCCTTTGAATATGTACTCAGTAGTAGGTCCACTAGATCAAATGATGGCATCCAATTTACCTT
Organism: Rhizomys pruinosus; assembly: GCA_009823505.1. Taxonomy (NCBI): domain Eukaryota; kingdom Metazoa; phylum Chordata; class Mammalia; order Rodentia; family Spalacidae; genus Rhizomys; species Rhizomys pruinosus. The sequence goes on along the minus strand of VZQC01012420.1, from coordinate 836,439 downwards.
CAGTAATCAACTTGACACAGTCCAGAATTGTCTTCCAGAGTCTCAAGTGGAAGATTGTCTCAATCACATTAGACTATGAATGTATTTATTTGTCATTTTCTTAATTGATAATTGATTGATGTAGGGGACCAACTCACTGTGGGTGGAACCATCTCTAAGCTGTATGCAAAACCTAGCTGAGCAGCAATTCCTCCATGGTTTCTGTTTAATCTCCTGCTTGATTCTTTCCCCAAATTTTCCTCAGTGACAGACTGTAACCTGGAAGTGTAAACAGAATCAGCCCTATCCTCCTCATGTTGGTTTTGTTTAATGTTTCATCACAACAGAAAGCAAACTAATGCAGGTGGTTTTACTTAATTTTTCACTAACATTTTTTCCAAATATCTGTATTAACTTACATTCCCTTCAAAAGCATAGAAGTTTTCCATTGTATCAATTTCTCTCTAAACTTACTTAGCATTTCTATATTTTACAACTCTTTGGTGAGAATTTTATACACAAGATCAAATCACTCATAGTTGAAACATAGATAGGGAGGCGCTCAAGTGTCTCATTCTTTCCTGAGGAACTGTTGGCGATTGATGGCTGTGGAGAAGGGGAGGGGAGCGTCAGTTTCTTTAAGGATAAGGCTTCTGACAGGCTGCATGTGTTCCAGCATTCATTGTTTCAAATAATGTTCATTTTTATTCATTAAACATGGCATTGTAATACATAAGGACATTTCCATGCACACATTTTACACTGAGCATGCATATNTATATATATATATATATATATATATATATATATATATATATATATGCATGCTCAGTGTAAATATGCATGCTCAGTGTTTTTCTCTGATATCATTTCTCTGATGAATAGCAAAAGGGCCCAATGGAAGGGAAAGAATGAGAGGAGAGAGTATGTGGTATATATACCACATACTCTCTCCTCTCATTCTTTCCCTTCCATTCCTCTCATTCTTTCCCTTCCATTGGGCCCTTTTGCTACTCATCAGAGAAATGCAAGGAAAACATTAAGATCCATCTTAGCCTAGTCCAAATGGCAATCACGAAGAGCACAAAGAACAAAAGTTTATGATGGAATATAAACTATATAGCCACTCTGAAAATCAGTATGGAGGTTCTTCTGAAGCTAAAAGTCCATTGACAATTTGACCCAGTTACATTACTCTTAGGTATTTGCTCAAAGGACTTCAAGTCAGCACATTTTACACCTTTTTAAGTGAAAACAGCACAGACACCAGGTGATACGTCCTTACTGGTTTAATCCAGTTCCATGATGAGAAGTGAGGCACAGAGTCTTTATATAGATCTGTTCATTTATGCCTTCTTGTAAAATGTGCCTTCAGATTCTTTACTCATCTTTTTATATGAGTTATCATTTTCTTGCCATTGATTTGTTTGACTTTCTAGTATAATTTGAAAAATAGCCCTATCTTGGTTCATTTTGTGTGACTGTAATAAAATATTGCAGACTGGGTAAATTAGAGCAGTTTAGTGGCTCACAGTTTCAGAGGGTAGGAGTCTATGATCAATGGTCTGCCATATGACAAGGTCTTTCTTGAAGTATAATTCCATGAAAGAAAGGGAAAAGAAGAAGTACAGAGAGTGAGAGGGAGGGATGAGTTTCCCTGTATGACCAGTCCATTCACTGGATAAGAACTCTTATCCAGCATGGGAGGAGTTGCCCCTATGGTCCAAGCATTTCTCCTACCAACACATCCACACCAGGGATAGAATTGCAACACATGAACACATGTGCAAACCATCACAACTCCACACAGTTTGAAAACATATTATTCCATTGCCTAACTTGTATCTTTACACTGTTGTTTCTTATTATGTTTGTTTTATTCTCTGTAGAAGCTTTTTAGTTGAATCTAATTCAACTTGTCTAATTTTGCATTTTTGTCTGTAATTACACATGTGTATAAAATATCTACAGGTTTGGAGGGATGACTTAGTGGTTAAGAAAGAATACTTGATGCTTTTGTAGAGAATATAGGTTTTGGTTCCCAGCAACCACATGGTAGCTCCAAATCATCTGTATCTCTACTTCTAGATGTTTCAATGTCAGTTTTTGGCCCCCTAGAACACCAGGCATATATAGTGCACACACACACACACACACACACACACACACACACACACACAGGCAAAACTGTCACACAGATAAAATAAAAATTAATCTTAAAAATTCATTGCATAAGGAACTGTAACAACATTTTACCTGTGTGTTTTCTTCTAGCAGCTTTAGAGTTTGGGGTTTTATGTTTAATTCATTGGTTTATTTTGAGTGATTTTCACATGCCATGGGAGACCAGAGTCCAGTTTTTCACATGGAGACCTAGTTTTCTTATAAATACTAATTGAAGGCAATGTCTTTTTCGATTGTGTGTTCTTGGCACCCGTGTAAAACATCAGCTGATAACCAGGGTATGCATTTATTTTTGAGATCTCTGCTTTACTACACTGAAGCACCTGCCCATAGTTACATATCTAAGTACCATAGATATTTTCTCATCATAGCTTTATAGAAGATTCTGAAATTAGGTTGTACATCTCTGGATTTGCTCAAGGTTGTTTTGTGTATATATCTTGTGTGGCTATATCTTTCTATAGGAATTATATTTCTTTCCATTTCTGTGAAAGAAAGATCATTGGAATTTTGAAAAGAATTGTGCAGGGTCTGTAGAATTTTGGTGGCATTTACATTTTAACAATATTAGTTTTCTGATCTATAAACCAGCAATGTCTTGTCCTATTAGTTTTTTCTCCCATGTACTATCAATATTTCCCATTTTTAGTAGATAAATATTTTACCTTCTTGCTCAACTTGTGTTTTAATGTTTTGTTACTGTTATAAAAAGATTGCTTTCTTAATTTATTTCTTTTTATGCAGTTTGCTTTAAGTGTCTGTGAATTATTGAATTTTACATTTATTTTGGTGTCTTTCAACTTTCCTGAACATTTTTTTTTATTTCCATTTTGGTGATATTCTATACATAAGACAATGTTATGTGCAAAAATTGACAGATTACCTCCTTTTTCAATTTAGTTTCTTTTTTTGGTATTTATTTATTTATTTTTATTGATGCTTTATGTATTTCATACATCATTTTCCAAGTCAGTTCAGGCATATATCCCCTTCCCTTCCCCCCACCCCACCCTTACCCATCCCAGATCATGCATTCTGCAGTAAGTTTTCTGCATCTTTCTCTGCTATTTTGTGTTGTTTTCATTTTTTTTTAACAATAGTGATAATTTATGAGTACAAAAGACCATTCAGTAAAAACAATTTGCAAGCAGTTGTGCCCAACACACACAGTCATACATGGGTCCCACCCACCTCCAGAGGAGGGGCTTGTATGTTCAATCAATTGGTCAATGAGGTCCAGTTATATTGTTGTAGTTTCACAACATTAACCCCATCACAGCACCATTACATTGCTACAATGCTCCCTCTTCCGCAGATTGTTCCCTAGGTTAGAATAGGGGCACCAGGTGGATGAAGAGAGCAAAACACTCACTTCTCTGGAGCTGATGTCTTGGTCTCTAGTCAGTTCTGGCTGTTTTCTTTCAATGGGCTGTCAGCTTGTCCAGCAAACCTTTCAATCCTACTAATGAAGCACATGCATTAGTATTTTAGGTATTAAACAGGTATAAATATATAGCCTTTTCGATGCCTACTAATGAAGTCAGCAATATATATATGTAGGTATTTAAACAGTACTAATTGTTATGGTAGTTACTTTGGTATGAGACACAAGATGTTTGGATGGTATGTTAATTCATGATTTCATTTCTTCTGTTAAGTAGGTAGGGTCTTCGTGTGGTTTATAATATATCTCCTAAACCAATTAGAGGGATGCTAAGCTTGTGCATCAGCCGTGGGTTTTCCTCCAAGGAGAGGCTAATAGCCAATAGATTTGGATATACAACATAAGGCTGCCAACTGCCTGCACAGTATTTCCAGGCAGATGAGGTGTGCTGGTTTCTGGGACGGAGGAACTTGCTTGACTCAAGGAGACCTAAATATTTGGCTTTATTGGTTTAGTGGTCTTTTGGTAACACTCTCTGGCAATCCAGAGACCATCTGTATACTTGCAAGTGGCGGTCCTCCATACATTTTTTCCCCCATGTTTTATATTCGGTCTTTCAACAGCAAGGGCCATATCTCCCCTCTCTTCCCTAGCAGATATCCCAGTTTGGAGGAAAGGAAACCTTTTACCTTTTGTGGGGGCTTGGATCCCCTGGCCAACATCTCCTTGGTAGAATAATCCATTGTTGATGTCTTACAGTTTGTTTTTCTTGCCTACCAATATGGGTAGAGTTTCTAATAATAAATTATATAGAATTGGTGGCAGTGCACACTCCTCTCTCTTCCTAGTTTTAGAATGAAAACTTTTGTCTTTCCACTACTGAGTTGTTAGCTTCTTCAGATAATGACTCATGTGAAAAAGAGGATCTTTTCTAAACTAACCTCAGAAGTCAAGTAACAGCACTTGTGACACGTTATATTGAGGGAATTCTAGCCAGAGTTGTAAGATCAAAAATAGACTACACACACCACACACACACACACACACACATGCACACGCATGCACACGCACATTGCATTTTTACATTGAATTTACTGATACATTTTAAATATTTCGTATATTATGTATATATATATATATATATATATATATATATATATATATATATATATATATGTATATATGCCTGTAGAGTGTGTTTTGTGTGCCTCACTGTCCTTCATTGTGTGTGTGAGTGTGGATCCTTCCATTCACTGGACTCACCAAGACTCCCAAGCCTGTAAGAATGTAATACACTGTCTTTTGCCCTACCAGCAACCATGAGTTACCAAAAGTTCCTTAGGCTGGGCTGGGATTTCTCACCCAATTCTCCATGTCTCTGCTGGGATTTTTGTCTGCTTTGAGCTTGCATAGGACTTGTGCATTTTGTCATCACTGCTTGTGAGTTCATGCTAGTAGATGACCAACTCTCTAAAATACTCTGTTTCTTTGTGGCATTCCACCTGTTCTGACTCTCACAATATTTCTTTTTTTTTTTTTTTTGACTCTCACAATATTTCTTCCTCCTCTTCTGCAATAATCCCTCACCCTTGGGAGGCAGAAATTCAAAATAGCTGGCCTAGTCAGGGATCCATACTCTATGGCCTCATGGTCTCTGTACATTGATTTTTGTAAGTCTCTGTGGTCATGATCATCTGCTGCATGACAGTTAAGAGATGCAGTCATCCTAAGTGTAGCTTGTGCATTAAACACGTGTCTCTTAAGGCTAATTATCTCACATACACATATTATCTACATTTGATCAGTATTGGAATTCTGTAATAGTCTCCATTTCCACAAAAAAAGAAACTTGCTTGATCAGGTGTCAAAGGTATTGTTATTTCTAATCTTGGGTGTCAGCGTTAATGGATCTAGGATTAACTAAAATGAGAGAGAGAGAGAGATCTTTGGATTGGATCATTTAGAGCTGGGAGACCCACCCTAAATGTGGGCGTTACCTTCTGACGGCAGGTAGCATAAAGGGCCAGGGCAGAAGGTAGCTCCTCCCTTTTCGCTGCTTGACTTCTATCTGACTGGTGAGTTCATCCTGCTGCTGTGTTCAACTCCTCAGATTCTAGTGTAGACTGATGACTAACGGATCTCCCAGAATCCATCAGGCCTTCGGTGCCAGACTGAGACATATATAGAAATAATATGCTATTAATATGTTGTATGAATATATTTTAATATCTTATGCAATAGATTATATATTATACTACTAATAATACATAAATATACTAATTGTATTTCTTTAGAGAACTGTGACTAATACAGGTACAGGTACCGTTATTATAAATATGAGGATGCTTATTTATAATAAAGTTAAAAATTATGTTTGTCTAGGGATATATCTTATATAGGTTTTTGTCTACAATCTATGACCTCTCCATCCTTGTGTATTTGAGTACATTTGCTGTTCCCTCCTATTTAGCAGGCCCTAATTATAATTAGACAGCTATTGATTAGCCCCAAGATCAAAGTGCCACTACTGTACCAATAATAATAGTTTCCTAGGATAGTTATTGTTCTTTATTGGGCTTCACAGATAGGTAAGACCACTGATTGGTTTTATCCCTTGACAGCTTGTATAGTGTCCTTTGATTCTATAGGAGCTAGTCTTCGAGAAAGAGGGTTCAAGTTCAGTTCCACCTCAATTGATCCATGCCTGTGTCTGAAGTGTAGCCTGTCTTCAACAATAGGTCCTTACCTTCAAGTTCTGGGTGGCAATACAGGACTGGGGCAAGAGTCTTTGTTGTTTTGGGTGTCTCTTGAACTACCCTAATAATTTAAGGTTTCTCCCTTCTTTTCACTTTTTACATCTGGTTTTACGTACGATCTAAACATTATTTATCTCTCCTTTCACTCCCCTGATAACCCTGCCTACCTTCTCCCTGAATTAAAATACACCCCATTTTCCCTCTGGTATTCCTAAAGAAAAGTGATTCCCTTTCCCAATAGCCCTCGACTGCCAGTAGCTCCTCAGACAGGGTTGGGACTTCATAAACCCTGACCCATGCATTCCTGAATTTTGGCTAGCTTGATCATGTACAAGACTTATACGTTCAACCCTGCTGCTGTGAGTTCATGTGTGCAACTGTTCTGTCATTGTCCTGTCCAGCAAATCAGTTTTTCACTATAGACATCCATTCCCACTGGCTGTTACACTCTTTCTGTTCCCAATGCCATCCCTGAGTTTTCAGGGATAGGATATGATGCAGAAGTGTCATTTCACCTCAGTGATCCCTGGTGCACCTTTTCTAGTTTCATGCCTTCCTTAGATTGGAACACCGTACACATAATTAATTATAGTTAATACTTAATTTCTAAGTTTTAATAATTTGTATTTCTATTTTACAGTTTTTAATGATGTCTGAAAAATATAATCACCCACATTGTTTTTAAATGACTTAGGAAATCTACATTTTGTTTCTTCTTCACAGTATAGTTTCATATTAAGGTTTGACTCATCACTTTGTTGCTTGGACGTTTTGCTATTTTTATTTTTTACCCAGAAATGATTTTATATTAAACGATGTGAAAATACAGGGCTGTGTTTTCTTTCTTTGTTCATGGAAGGACTAAAAGTTTGCCTGGAACTGAGTTATATAATGAGATTTGATAGTTTATCAGCTTAATAAGGATGTAATAAAATGTATCCTACATTTGTAAAATTTCAGACTATTAACAGAAAACAAAACATCAGATCCTAGCACTCCAATTATCAGTTATATTCATTAAAATTCATTATCAATCAATATTTACTGAGAACGAATGTCTACACTTTAATTCACTCACCATTGTAAGATATAAAAAGCTGCAGGGCATGGTGGCACACTCCTTTAATCCTAGCACTTGGGAGGCAGAGGCAGGTGGATCTCTGTGAGTTCAAGGCCAGCCTGGTCTACATAGTGAATTCCAGGACAGCCAGAGTTACAGGGAGACCTTGTCTCAAAAAGACTGAAAGAAAGAGAGAGAGAGAGAGAGAGAGAGAGAGAGAGAGAGAGAGAGAGAGAGAGAAAGCCATTTTAATTATCATGAAGATGTGGGTAACAATTCAACGAAAATTATTTTCTAATGCAGTAGAGACATGGATTAAGACATTATTTCTTATGCAAAATTCTTATTTATTTCTGTATCTTAGATCTACTTGTACTTTACAAGTGGAAAGCAAGCATTTATATACAGATTTATGAATAATAAACTTTCCCTTATCTTCTTGCTTCTCAAGTGTTGACATGGTAAACTGTGGTGACAGTCACTAATCATACAGAACTTTAGCCATGGGACTATTCTGATGTGTCATTATGTATGTGTTCTTTGATAGTTTACAGCCTCTCTGAGACCATGAGTTGTGCTTTATTCTTATTTTGGCTGTAATTTTCCTATGAAATATAATTTGTAAATTAAGTTACCAGTAACTTTATTTTTTTTTTCTGAAATAGGAATGCAATTGATGAAAGGGAAAAGCTATCAGGAACAATTCATTCAAAATATTCTTTGCAAGTTCTAAGATAATGAAGAAATCTAAATTAATGAGTTTTCTATATTCTTGGGCAAATTCACTGTAATCGTTTTTGTAATGAACATTTGCATGAAAACTTGTAGAGCTTTATAATAAAACTTTAATTAAGATTGGCTAATTATGATCATTAAATTTTCAATTGTTTGCAGTGCAACATTGTTAATGCTTTTTTATGTGCTGTGGATAAATGAAAATGTTTGCAAATAAGTGTAACCACAGGGACTACTCTCCTCAGCTGGAAAGTCCCACAAGTACGTGTCAAGGAAGAATAAAGGGATCCTCCTCAGCAGATAAAATGGCAAGTTCTGTTGAAGATGCTGAAATAGAACCAACATTCTCCTGGGACCTGTCAGGATATCTCAGATGTCCAGGTGTCTCCGACTCCCCACTATACTGACCATTTGTCCATTCTTTGGCCTTAATCCCTGGTAACTTGCATAAGGGAATCTGTTTTTCAGCACTAAAACTGAGCTGGTAAATCCAATGGCAGATGCTATACTTGTGGGAACTGGATTTTCTCCCAGTGTAAGACTCCAAGAGCTATGAACAGAAAGTGTTGGTGTTTTGAATGAAGCACTCTAAGTGTCTCTATCATCCTCTAAGTGACTCTATCTAGCACCTATCATCCTCAGTAACAACTTGAAATGATTAGCTCCATTTGCCTGGACTCATTCAGGTTGACCTTGCCCTCAGAAGTCCAGCTGACAGCATGGCTTCAATGAGACCAGCACAAAATGGAAAGTCGGAGCTATTAGTACTTACAGTCTATACACACACAGAGGTCAAGGAACACAGGCAGAGAAATGAGAAAGTCAGCATGGTAATTACCAATATATATTGTGGAATAGGGTGTGAGTGATCCTTTAAAGAAAGGATCAAAAAAGGCAGGAGCACCTCCTGTTAGGAGAGATGTCTTTGAGTGCTTTTCTCTAATTTCAGCTTGAGCCCTTTGTCTATAGAATAGACACAGACTCCATGTTGAAGGAACTGAGACTTGCTTCTGACACTGGAGAGCTAACTGCATTAAAACAGGAATGAATGGAAATAAATGAATGGAAAAGAAGGCTGTATAAATCTGTAGCTCATTAAAAAACAATTAACATCATGAAGTCATTAAGCTCATTTTAAATAAAAGTGAAATTGAACGTACTTTTGACTGATAGAAATTTTTCTCATTTTTGAACAAAACACAATTTACATAAATTATTTGCCCATATTAAACTGAGTCAATATGAAATTACCAGGATCTGTTCAAACCATAATCTTGTAGTAAAGCATAATATTTCACTTTATTTACTATTCTTTTTTTTTTTTTTACTAGAAATTAAGGGACATGTTCACTGTATTGTAGGAGAAATGGACCTGCTAAGTAGTTTGAATGTCTGGAAAATCTTGTTGACATAGTTTTGTCCACTCACTACATTATAAATACGTTCAATCATGAAATTTGGTCAAGTAAATATCAAATTGATAAAGACTCCTTCATATGAGTAGGCAGGCTATTTTAGCAGATTTTTTATATAATGAAGATAACAGAGTTTTGAGAATAGAAACTTCTAGGAAAACCATAAAAGAAATACTAGCTTTGGGGGGCATATAGAAAACATATGACTTTAATCTCTCTGTCATCAGTATCAAAAAATGAACCTATTCCAAATTCAATCATTCTCCTCATGATTATATATTTGTATTGATTTTCTCTTTGCTAATTTTTAAGGTTATGTATTTATGGAAATAATCATGCTCAAGCCACAACTTCAAAAAAATCTATCCCTAAAATAATTTAAAAACTAGGCAGTCTAAGGTAAAGCAGTAAATATTCCATTTGACATTTTAGATCAATTCAAATACTGGGGAAATATCTCCAGTGGATTTCATTCAAAACCAACCAACAATTAAAAAATAGCTTTTGAAAGCAATGCTTTTATTTGGTATTCTAGAACAAAAGACTTGTGCAACATATGCCTGGAGAAGATTTCAAATCATATTCACTTTCGAGATCTATAAAAACACTTAGGTGGTTTCATTAAATTACACAGAGATTTCATTTAATTTGTTGATCCATAATTTACTAAGTATACTTGAGCTAAAGTCTTTTTCTGAATTTAAAATATTATGTCAAAATGTCCTTTGGCATTCAATTTGAAAAGACTGTTTTCTGTACTCCAGTGTGGAATGCTTGAATCATTTGTTGTTCTTTACAGAGAAGCAGGAACTTTGAAAGCGAAAGCATTGTTCTGTAAGGCCAGCTAAGTCTGGCAGATAGAGGTATATTTTCATCTTGATTTTTGAAGCTTAAGAGCTAAAATTTCCCTTGGCAAATCCTGCTTAATCATAATCTTTTAAAGCTTCAAAGATATCTAAGAGGGCCAACACACAGCCACAGGGTTTCCAAAATGAATGCTTTCATGTGTGGGTTCCCATCAGGTCCCGGAAACTTTTACCATATTCCCAGTGTCTAGACTTCAATGCTTTTTGGTCACAAGATGTGTAGATGCACATATACATGGAAAGTTGGAGATTGCAGTTAGTTTTTATTACTCCAATCTGTCAGTTATCACAGCTGCTAAATCTGTTTTTAATACCATATCAAAGTGTTTCCTACAGGGCATTTGTTCTGACGTTGCTGACTGGGACCACAAATTACATGGACTTATATAATGCACTTTGAATAGGAAGTGAAATTAGCCATTTGATTTATGTGTGTTTTGGCTTTAGTTGTTGAGCACTTTATTTTGGTGGTATGCTAACTTGTGATGCAGCATGGATGGGGTGGACACTACTTCCCAGTGGAGGAACTGCATTTTTCTACTGAGTATTTCAAGAAAATTTGATGTTGGCTCAGTAAGAATCTGCATCAAAATTGTTCATTTCCCAAAATAAATCATCAGGGGAAAGATAAATATCTGAAATATTAGAATCATAGTATATAACATGAATATATTATTACATTAGAAATACATATTCTTGAAAAGAAAGTGCAGGAAATCTTCCTCCATATCCGTCCTGGGTTCCTGCTTTTTAAAACATCTTTCAGAACTTTCTTGAGAAAACCATTAATATTTTTGTCCTTGTTTATTAAGAGGAATGACTTGGTAAAGAAAAAGGAAGTCATGATCATTGTAGGAAGATGAAGAGAACTGGAAATTATTAATTGAAGTTTCCCATACTCAGAGAAACAAAAACTGCCTGCTTATTTTCCTTTTTAAGTAGATACTTGATTATAATGTGTGTATTCGTATGAGTCATGACACTTAAAATGTGACCATGAGGGAATAAACAGGGTTCTTAAGGGAAGTTTGGGTAGGTGGGGGGAATACATGTCACTTGACATGTGACATCCAAGCAGAATGGTCAGTACTGGGGAGATGAAGGAGGCCTACAGACTGGAGGGTTGCTAGGCAACTGGGAAGGCAGGACCAATCGTCCAACAATGAAAACAATGTGTGCAAAGGTCATACCTAGTCCATTACTTTAATGTGGATTTAAAACAACAACCAAATTGTCAGCTTGGTGCTGATGGCCATATTTTAGTGCTGAGTGAACTTTGTCACTCCAGATGATTCGTTTTAGAGATCTGAGCCTCCAACTACAGATCAGTATCATGGACATAACATTAGAGCAGTCTCCACTCTATTGTTTTAAATAAGTGAGATGCCAGATAGCAATATTTTAGTGCCGCTATTCAAAGTTGGTAATGATCAATAAAATACTACTTTTATCACTCTATGAAATCATTTTTCTCTCTTGTTTACTCCTCTCATTTTAAGTCCCACAGAACTAAACTACCAATAGCTCTGTACCAGCCTGACTTTAAAGACTTGCTTTTTCTTTTTAAATGGAGTCATTTGAAAACATAGCAGTACATCCTTTATATCTACTGTGTTCCTCATGAAGCCTAATATTAATATGAAATTCTTTGTCATCTGGACTGATATCAAACTAATTTCCTGAATCTTTTTCTTTATTTTTCAAAATTATTAGGTTTTAATTTTTCTAAATTTTATGCACAAGCACTGTATTTAAATCACCCCACATTACCCTTTCAAATGTCTTCATGTCCTCCCAACTCTCTCTCAATTTCATGACCTCTTCTTTGATAATTTTTAACATACACGCACACATACATATGCCATATACATATGTGTGTATAATGTATTAAGTCAGCTTTCCATTTTGCATTTTTTTGCCAAGTTTTTGTTTCTTATTTCTGCTTTGAAACAAGTCTCAGTCTCTTTTTCATTATTACATCAAAAAAGCAATACATTTATTTCTAGGCAATCTTTGGATCGTTTTCTTTTCTGCATGCGCATGCACACTCACATATACACACACAATAATACACAGTATTGTTTTTAAATTTTTATTTATTATTTTTATTTTATGGTTGCAATGCCTGCAGAGGTCATGTCTCCTGGAACTAAAATTATAAGCCATTTTTAGCAGCCATTTGCATTCTGGGAACTGAAACCTAGTCTTCTGTAAGAGCAGCCAGTGTAACTTAAATGCTGAGCCATCTCTGTAGCCTGAAGCTTATAGTTTTCAAAGCATTATTTTTTTAATCATAATAGTTAAATGAATATACATGTTTCAATATCAATATATTTCTGTTCAAAATGATTTTCTTTTAATAATTATAAAAATGCAATTTTTCAATCTTGTAGTTTAGCTCATGTTATGCTCTGCTTCAAAGTGTTGCAAGTTTTCAGGAAGTCTCCACTCAGCAGTCTGCATAGAGATTTCCTTGTTCCTGAATGGGAATTCCCACTTTTTGGTAATGAAAATATTTTATGTTATCAGGAGTACTGAATATTATTCCCATTTCCAAAGGACAAATTTCAACTTCTTTTAATTGACTTAACACATTTGTTGTTGTTGTTGTTGTTTTTGACACAGGGTCCCCCTGTAGCCACAATTGTCCTAGAACTTGCTATGTAGACCAGGCTGGCCTTGAACTCACAAAGATCTGCCTGCCTCTGCCTCCTGAGTGTTTGGATTAAAGTGTGCACCACCACTCCCAGCTAAATTAGCACATTTTTATCTTTAAAGATATAGCTAAGATTCTTTTTATTTAGAAAAGTGACCAGGAGAGCTGAGGTTTCAGGGACGTGGAAAAGATTTCCTGTACTCTGCTAAAGTCCTCAATTAGTTTAAAAGGATTGCATCGTCGTCACAACAAGTGAGGTGTCATTTGCTAGTGTATAATAGTTTATGCTGTATTTCTCTTTGTAATTGTCTAATAAATAGACACATAATACTAGAAGTAGCACCATTATTATTTGGAACTGACAGCAATACACTGTGCATAGAGTTTTTTCAATGAGATAGAAAAAAATTTTCTGTGAGAAGAAACTTCTTGTGAAATGGTGTGGAAACACAGAGGCATTCATGACTCAGAATAGACAAATCTGTTCATTTAGTTTTTGAAATATGGAGCATTGATGACTTGCAGATGAACACCTGGATAGGACACAGGAGATTGGAACAGGTCCTATGTTACCCATGTATGCCTGACTAAATCATTTTGATCAAGAGTTAGAGCATGGTGCGAGACACAGGCTGCAGAGATGATTTATAAAGTGACTCTTTTTAAGTCACCAGCTGCAAACAAAGCAGGACAGGGCACAGGACGTGGGACTCTTAATTTACTACCAATCAATATTTGGTCAATGGCACAATGACAATATTAGAGATTTATCTGAAAGTGAAAACTATGGAGGAATAAAATCATTCACGTCGACACAATCATAACTTTTTTTTCTAAAACCAGTTCCCTCTTCATATTCCATGCGTTGCAATTTTCTAAAATTCCTCTGGGAATTGGTAGTCTGAGGACACAAGCAAGCCTTTTCTTTGTAAATATTTAATTGAATGTTTGTATAGATCATACAGAACATCGCGATCATTTTTATACTCCATCCTCACGGGCAACCTCTATAGCCCCCATCCCCACTGGATGTTGTCTGTCATTTGTGTTAAGGCCTATCAAGTTAAGTCAGTGTCCCCAAATGTCCCTCATGTAGGGTTGCTCCCTTTAGACTGCTCTTCATCACCTTGCTGTAATCAGGTCCCAACAGTTACGCAGCTAAGATTGCATCCTGCTGCCCATTTCCACAGTTCTCTGCTTGTTCTTTTCTGCTTGAGTTTGTGTGGATCTTGTACCTGCTGACACCATTGCTGTAGTCTACATGTACATGAGTGCATTGCCTGCATGTATGTAAATGAACACGGTTGTACAATGCCCATGGAGGTCAGAAGAGGTTGTTGGGTCCCCTGGAAGTTTCAGATAGATGTTAGCCAAAATGGCAGGTGCTGGGGTTCAAAACCAGATCCTTTGCAAGAGCAGCCAGTGCTCTTAACAGTGGAGCCATCTTTCCAGGTCCCTCATTTTACTCTTAAAATTCACAACTTCAACATCACTAATAATTAAGGAAATGCAAATTAAAACCACTTTAAGATTTCATCTCACTCCAGTAAGACTGGCTACGATCAAGAAAACAAATGATAACAAATGCTAGAGAGTTTGTGTGACAAGGAGTGCACTCATCTACTGCTGCTAGGAATGTCAACTCATACAACCACTATGGAAAGCAGTGTGGAAAACCCTTAAAAGACTCAAAATGAGCCTACCACCTGACCCAGTCATACCACTCCTGGGTATATACCCACAAGACTCATCCCACTGCAGAGATACATGCACATCCATGCTTATTGCAGTTCTCTTCACAATAGTGAAGAGCTGAAAATACCCCGAGTGCCCCTAAAAAAGAGAGCTGAAAGTATTCCAAGGGCCCCTAAAAAAGATGAGTGGATAAAGAAAATGAGGTATATCTACACAATGGAGTTCTATGTAGCAGTAAAGAAATATGACATCATGAAATTTTCAGGTAAAAGGATGGACTTGAACCCATTATGCTAAGTGAAGTAACATAGTCCCAGAAAAACAAACAAAAAATGGTATCTTTCATATGTGGATGCTACTACCAAATACTTAGTAGTAAGGCAAACTGATCACTTAATAGGCCCTAGAGTTAACCTACCACTACCACTTATTTTCAGACTTTCTAATTTTGGTATATGGGTGGAGGGTATGTATGTGTATTTTAGAGTAATGTAAAATTAAAAGGAAATATGTGAATTCATAAGCATGGTTTGGAATTAACCTACAATTTTTTCAGAGGTCATAATTTAGGTATACATGAGACATATATAAACATATTTTTGAGCAATACAAATTGGAGGGAACAATGACAACAAAAAGACTGGGTCAAAGAACTGACTGAAACAGTAAACTTCTGCCTAAAACGATAAACCTCTCCATAGAAAATCATTAAAAAAGACTGAGAAAAAGATGCAATGCACGTATGGCAGAATGCACAAATTCTGGTTGGGTGGGGGGCATGAAAGGTGAATAAGTCTAAATTGGACTGAGAAATGTATGAAATGCACAAAACTTCAATAAAAATATGATAAATATCATGAACTTTGCAGGTAAATGGTTGGAACTAGAAGATAATCAAGTTAAGTGAAGTAACACAGTCCCAGAAAAACAATGAATGGTATCCCTTATCTGTGGATGCTAGCGCCAATTACCTAATTGTATGGCAAACTGAGCAATGTTAGTGTTATATTCCTCCTGATCTGAAAACAACTATGCTCTTATATTGTGAATCCTTTAACAGGTTCTAGAACCAAGCTACCATTTATTTTCAGAGTTAGGAATTTTTGGTACATGGATGGAGGATATGTATGCATATTTAAGAGTAATATATGATCAAAGGAATGTGGAAAAAGGTAGTTTGTCATGACATTATGTCTAACCACAGTAGCTATTTTATGGGAGTGCTTCTTAGTATTTCTTATACAAGGCTGCTTGAGCTTTTGTCCAAGTCTTTTCTAAAATATTATAGAGTAGATAAAAGTATCAGGCTGGTGTAACATAGTCTGTTAAGGATGCTTAACAACCATACTTAATGCCCATACCAATTTGGCCGAGGGTCTTAGGGATAACTTTGTTCCTTGCCCTCAGAGGTCAACTAGTTCCAGGGGACTATGCATTGAGGCATCTCTTGAAATGTCCTGCAAATGTGAGACACTAGTCTTCCTGTGAGGGGAAGTCTTGGAGATCCAGTAATGGGACTTTAACCAGTGTCCAGTCTATAAAGAGGAAAGTATGCTCATGCTTCAAAAAGGGAAGCCTGACGTAGCAAGACATGACTTTGTCTTCGAGTGGATGGAACTGATGATTGAAAAGCCAAAAGGATCCAGAGGTTCCTTTCCCTCCCAAAAAATAAAACCTGAGTGACCCTTGAGGACCAGATCCTCAACTGACCTTCAGAAACCAAAAACCTTGGTTAATCTGGGCTAACTGTGTGGCCTTAAACATCCTAAAGGAAAGTATAACCAGAAATAAATAGATGGTAAGTCTTGAGAAATTGTACTTCAGATATAAATCTTGAGATCTTAGTAAAAAGACAAAAAGTAAAGAAAAAAAAAAAAAAAGAGAGAGAGAGAACTGTTGTTTTGCCTGTCTTACTGGAAAGTGCAGCTACCCTGTGGCCATCCTTCAAAGATGTGATACACAGATTTTCAACTTTCCAATATGGACTGAAGATTCATGTTTCTCCAAGAATCCTCCAAACCTTCAGTGCCAGATGGAGACTGCTGAGACATCCAAAACTGGGGTTTTCACCTCTTCAGAGTACAGACTGCCATTGTTGGACTACCCAGGCTGTATCATGGAGACCAGTACAGGAAGATCAAAACTGGACATGGTGCTTACTGGACCTCATTTGGTTTTGACTATGGGAAGGGAAAACCCCAGTGTGGAGCACAGGGGCAGAACTGATGGTGGTTTGGGCTTGCCAAGGAGGAGCCTTCAAACATGAAATCTTTCAGCCTAATAAAGGAAAAAAAAAATCATAAGCTGAAGATGCTAAAACCTATGATAGATGTGGCATGCATATGTGCATATATTGGAGTGATGCATATTGGAAGGAATAACAACAGAAAGATTGCACCAAAGAACTGTCTGAAATGGTGAACTTCTGCTCAAAGCAGTAAACTTCTGCATTGGGAATTTTGAGAAAGACTGAGAAAAAGATGAAAAATACCTTTGATAGAATGCATGAACTCTGGTGGGGTGTGGGGCAGGAAGGGGGGCACAGGTCTAAATTTGATTTGTAATTTTGTATGAAATGCACAGAGCTTCAATAAAAAATTGGCTTTTAAAAAATATGAAAAATATCAGAGCTTACCTATTGAGTTTCTCTGGGATTTTTTGTTTTCCTTTTTAATATTTTTATTGGAGTTTTGTGCATTCATACATCACATCTCAGCCCAATCCAGACTCATTTCCTCCCCCATCCGAGTTCATGCAGTCTGCACACGTGTCCTGTATCCCCTACTGAGACTTTTCAAAGTTTTATTAAAGCAGAGGACTATTTTGGGGGGGAGAACTTTACTGTTTTTAGTAGGTTCCCTGTCTCAGTTGTTGTTGTTCCCTCCAATTCATATTGTTTCAATACACACACACACACACACACACACACACACTAAGATCATGATGTCTGAAAATAAACTATGTTATTTCCAAATCATATTTCAGGTTCACATTTTCCCTTTTAATTTTATATTACTTTAAAATATGCATACATACCCTCGACCCATATACCAAAGTTACAAAATCTGAAAATAAGTGGGAAGTTAATATGAGAGCCCATTAAGGGATTTACATTCTAAGCACACAGTTGCTTTTAGATAAACAGAAATATAACAAACATAACAGTTTGTCTTACAAGTATCACTTATTGCTAGCATCCACAAATGAGGGATACCATGCTTTATTTTTCTGGGATGGTGTTACTTAGCATAATGGCTTCAGTTCCATCCATTTACCTGCAAAGTTCATGAGGTCATCTTTCTTTACTGTTGCATAGAGTTCCATAGTGTAGATGTTCCACATTTTCTTTATCCACTCATCTGTTTAGGGCCACATGGGTTGCTTCCAGCTCTTACCTATGGTGAACAGACCAACAATACACATGGATGTGCTTGTATCTCTGCAGTAGGATGAGTCTTGTGGGTATATACCCAGGAGTGGTATGACTGGGTCAGGTGGTAGGATCATTTTGAGTCTTTTAAGTGTTCTCCACATTGCTTTCCATAGTGGTTGTATGAGTTTACATTCCCACCAGCAGTAGATGAGTGGTCCCCTTTTCCCACAACCTCTCTAGCACTTGGTATCATTTGTTTTATTGATCCTAGCCAGTTCTATTGGAGTGAGTTGATATCTTAAAGTGGTTTAAATTTGCATTTCCTTAATTATTAATGATTTTGAACATGTCTTAAGATGTTTCTCAGCCATCTTTTCTTCCTCACTTTTGAAGTCTCTGTTCTTATCTTTACTCCATCTTTTTTTAAATACATTTTTAAATTTTATTTATTTATTTTTATGTGTATGAATGTACTGTCTGCATGTAGGTTTGTGCATCTGTGTCATGCAATGCCGTGGAGGACAGAAGAGCGCATCGGATTCCCCTGGAACTGGAGTTAAAGATGATTCTCAGTCACCATGTGGTTGCTGGGGATCGAACCTGGGTCCTCTGCAAGAGTGGTCTGCACTCTTAACTGCTAGGCCATCTCTCCAGCCCTACTCCATCTTTTGAGTGAGTCATTTGTTTTCTTACCTCTTCATTTTTTGAGTAGTCTATATATTCTAGATGTTAATATTCTGTCAGATGTATCACTGGTGAAGATTTCCTCCTATTGTGTAAGTTTTCTCTTCACTTTACTGATTGTTTCTTTCACTGAACAGAAGCTTTTGAGTTTAGTGAGGTCACACTTGTCAATTGTCAATCTTATTTCCTGTGCAGCTGCTCTCTGACTTAGAAAGTCTTCTCCTATGTCTATGTCTTGTAGGTTGCTGCCAATGTTTCCCTCTATCACCTTCAGAGTTTTAGGTTTCACATTGAGGTCTTTGATCCATTTGGAGTTGATTTTTGTGAGGTAGGTGAGAGGTAGGGCTTTAATTTTATTCTTCTACAAGTGTTGATCCAGTTTTGCCAACACTATTTGCTGAAGATGCTGTCTTTCCTCCATTGATTATTCTTGGCCCCTTTGTCAAATATGGGGAGTGTGAAATTGTATGTGCTCAAGTTTGGATTTTGTTCTGTTGGTCTACATTTTTGTTTTTGTGCCAGTACCAGTCTATTTTTATGACTGTAGCTCTGTAATTTTGAATCTGGTATATTCGTCTCCCCTGTATTGCTCTTTTTGCTCAGGGTTTCTGTGGCTCTTCAGGGTCTTTTGTTTTTCCACATGAATTTAAGGTTTTTTTCTAAGTCTATCCAGAAACTCATGGGGATTTTAATTGGGATTGCATTGAATCTGTATATTAATTTGGGTAAGATGGACATTTTTACTATATTAATTTTTCCAATCCATGAGCATAGGAAGTCTTTCCATCTTCTGATGTCTTCTTCAATCTCCTTCTTCAGGGGTTTAAAATTTCTGTTGTAGAGATCTTTGGTGTCTTTGGTTAGGTTTGTTTCTAAGTGTTTTATTGCTTATTATTAGTGGGAAGGTCTCCTTATATTCCTTCTTCAGTTGCTTGTTATTGGTGTAAAAAAAGGCTACTAATTTTTCTAGGTTAATTTGTATCCTGCCACTTTACTGAAACTCTTAATTGTTTCTAGGAGTTTTCTGGTGTTTTTAGCATCCCTTAGGTAAACTATCATATGGTCTGCAAAAAGGGATAGCTTGACTTCCTCTTTTCCAATTAGTACTCATTTAATTTCCTTTTCTTGCCTTATTGCCCACAAATACAAGAAGCACATAGAATATGAAATAGATGAGATAAGAAAAGAAGGTGTTTTGCTTTTTGAGACAGGGTCTCCCTTTATTCCCTGCTGATCTGTAACTCTCTCTATAAACCAGGCTGGCCCTGATCTCACAGGGATCCACCTGTATTTTCCTCCTGAGTGCTGGATTAAAGGTATGCACCAGGAACCTTGTCTCCCATAGAGTTTTACATAGATAGAATAGGGTGAAGAAAGGCCCATAGAGGCATCGAGTTCTAATGCCATGAATATCTCAAAGTGAGGTTTTCAGCAACAGGACTTTGTAGGTGTGATTAATCTAACTATTTTGACACTACAAATCATTTTGTATTATCTGAG
Source organism: Rhizomys pruinosus (assembly GCA_009823505.1). Classification (NCBI taxonomy): domain Eukaryota; kingdom Metazoa; phylum Chordata; class Mammalia; order Rodentia; family Spalacidae; genus Rhizomys; species Rhizomys pruinosus. Next base: position 816,152 of record VZQC01012420.1, on the reverse strand, counting down.
TGGGCTGAAAATGTGATATAAGTGTCCTTATGAGAGACAGAGGAAGATTTGAAGAAGGAAACAGATGAAAATATGAGGGGTAGAGAACTAAAGAACACAGAGAAATTGATCACAATATTGGGGGAAAAATAGCAAAGAATGGAATCCTTCTCCAGAACTTGTAAATAGTCCAGGGAAATAGACTCACAAAGACCCTAAGGAAGCAGGGTTGCTCTAAGAAGTTACTATCATTTCAACATATCAAGTAAGTGAGGATTTGTTAAAGTCTGTGTACAACCTGAATGCACTAGTTTTAAACAAGAATGAAGAAAGTGAGAAATGACTGGAGTCTGACAATATCATCTCTCTAAAAGAGTAGGACTAAACAAAGAATGCACAGTCAGTGGGAGGAGATTGAGATAAGGGGAATTAATCAGAAAAAGTTGAAAATATAATCCAAAGAAAAGTTTTGAATATTTGATATTCTGAAAAGGGAGGAAATGTTGAAGAATTGAAAGACTGAGAGGAAACAATGTGGTAATCAAGTCTAGTCCAAGTTTGGAGTCCACTGGTGGATCCAGCATGGGAGGGCTTTTTCAGTTGGGATCTGAATGTCGACAAAGGCTCCTGTTTCCATGCTTTGTTCCCAGAATGTGATGGTTTTGAAGGGTGTGGAGCCTTTGGGAGGTGGGAGCTAGCTGATGGAAGTAAGTAACCAGAAGCAGGCCTTTGACATTGGTACCCACCACGATTCCATCTAGAGTGTCTGCTTTCTCCCCGACACCCTGTTGAGGACTTTTCTCCTCTCAATGCTCCCTCTACAGAAGGAGGTACTCTCTCCTGCTTTCCCTGGCTCAGAAATCTCTTTGAAACTAACATCAGTTAACTATTCCTACCTCTAGTTTCTGTCAGGTCTTTTGTCACAGTGATGGTAAAAGTAATTAAGACAGCCGCAGAAAAAGGAAGGGTTAGGTGCTGGGAACTGAATGTTAGTCTTCCTTCCCTTATCATCATTGTCCCACACCCCTCTCAAATAACTCCACAAAAAAATGCTGCTCAAAAATAAAAAAATATGCGTTGTCTTTATTTGTTCAATTATTAAGTACTGTTCAAAGTATTTAGGACATGGGTTTGTCTCATCATAATGACTACATGAAAAGGTATTTGAGGTAACGAGTTCATAATCTGACTGTGCATATTTAGTCATACATGGCTGCAACTGGTGCTTTATTTGAATGTACATAATTAGATGAATTTGATACTAATTACTAATTAAATATTCATTACATTGGTTTTCTTTTCTCTGAAGCTTGAGTGTTCTTTTTTTCTCTAATAAATCTGGAAGAAAACTGGTGTCTATTTTGTCTTAAAAATGTGCTAACATATAAAAAAAGGATCCAGAGGAAACTAAGAAGATTTATAAGACTAGCAAGATTTATAAGAGATCAGCAGGAAGTAAATAGTACTGCAATAAGCCTGTTAATAAAATAGCCTTCTTATTCTTCTGGCTTTTGAATCCAATTCTTTGTGACTCATCATAGTGATTACTGCAAGGGTAAATGATTGTTCCTTAGTACGCAGAATTGAATTGTTCTGGGTCAAGGAGTACTCAAACATAATATAGAAAGTTCTATGACCTTGCCATAGAAATAAATGCTTCTTCTAGTGACAAGGTATATATTTCACATGTTATACACAAAGTTTTAGATAGAGGGTTTCTGGTCATGGATATATGTATTATGTGCATGTTATCCATAATTCATAGCATTTAGTAGTAGTTGTTTTTGAGTTATTTACTCTTAGAGAAATAAAATGCTTTATTATTTTTAATAAAGGATAACACTTTGACAATAAGTAAACTACTCTAATTAAAATGGTCTTAGACTATTTTTTCATATATATTTGAGCAAAGAATTGCTCACATAAAATTAACAAGATTTAGGCAGTTATAATTATTTCTGCTGTTACTAAGTAAAATTATTTCACAATAAAATACAATAAAGTATTTTAAAGGAAATATTGATTTTACTACAAAGTAATATATTCCATTATAAACATTAACAAGAAAATAAAGTATATAAAAATAAATAAGGGGCTGGAGAGATGGCCTAGCGGTTAAGAGCGCCGACCGCTCTTGCAGAGGACCCGGGTTCGATCCCCAGCACCCACATGGCGGCTGAGAGCCGTCTGAAGCTCCAGTTCCAGGAGGGCTCCAGCTCCAGGGGAATCCGAGACCCTCTTCTGACCTCCACGGCATTGCACGACACGGGTGCACAGACTTGCATGCAGACAGTACATTCATACACATACAGAAATAAATAAAAAATTAATAAAATAAATAAATAAATAAATAAATAAAAGCAAAATTAGGAAATTAAAGGATTTAAAGTAAAATGAACTCTTCTAGATTGTTAACCAACAATAGTTACTTTATATCTATGCATATATATAATATATATGAATTTATGTATATTTATCATCTTTCTTTTCATATATCTCTCAATATTATCTGTCCTCCCTAATTAACAGCAACAGATACTAGTTTATATTCAGTCTTTGGCTCATATACTTTTGCTTACTAGTACAAAAAGAGAATGTTTACAGATGAATGAGTATTTAGTACTGGAGGTATTTTTTTGGTTTTTATTTTTGAGATAGTATCTTCCTGTACCTCCAGCAGGCCTAGAACTCTTTATGTAGACGAGGGTATGTTTTGTTATATAGGGATAAGCTTGTCTATACCTCCCAGGTGTTGGGATTAAAAGTCTGTACCACCATGCCTGGTTTAACAGCTTTTAAATATTTGATAATATGCACTACTTTACTATTGATTAATTCTAAAGCTGGCTTTATGTTTTGTTCTGTTCACTTGGATAATCTTTCTGAAGGTATTTTGTTGTTCAACTTTAATTCTTAAAGCTGAAGTTTGCTTGAAAAAATGAATATAGATTGGTGTCACCATAATTCTGTTTCTCTGTACCTTTTTTCATGAAGCCCACATTTTTTTCCACTAAATTTCTTGCAACCAAGAACATTTGGTACTTCTAGACAATAAGGAAGTATTCAGGAGTTCAATATATAAATTGAATAAAAGCTTTAAAAATCTGTGCTCTAATTTCAAAGCTTCCCTTTTCTTTAAGAATTAAATTATGAAAATGTATTCTTAGATATCAATATGGAAATTTAGCTTGTGATTTACTTAAGTGGTAAGTAAAGTAATATCCATTTTTAATGTAATTCAAAATCAAAATCACATTTTCCTTTTCTAAAAATTTTTTTTAGTATTTGTATTTTGTGTGTATGAATGTTATTCCTGCATGTAAGTGCACCCATGTCATGCAGTGCCTTTGGAGGTCAGAAAAGGGTTTTGAATCCCCTGGAACTGGATTTACAGATAGTTGTTAGGTGCCATGTGGGTGCTAGTATTTGAACCCAGGTTCTCTGCAAGAGTAATCAGTGCTCTTAACTGCTAAGCCATCTCTCCAGCCCCAAGATAACACTTTGTTTTTCTAAGGAGACTCAACTTCAAAAATACAAAGACATACAGATTTTGGCATCTTTTTGATTAATTTGTTGTGTAATTATGTAATTTGTATTTCTTTGAAATATATATGTATATATATATATATATATAAATCTTACATGTTTATAATAAGCATATTTATATAGTATAGGAATATAAAATACACTGGGTGTGGTAGAGCACGCCTTTAATCCTAGCACTTGGGAAGCAGAGGTAGGAGGATCTTTTTGAGTTCAAGCCAGCCTTGTCTACAGACTGAGTTCCAGGACAGATGGGGCTACAGGGAGACCCTATCTCGAAAAGACCAAAAAAAAAAAAAAAAAAAAAAAT